>CM076678.1:155534934-156734934 GCA_038501925.1 Xenopus petersii
TAATATGAAGTGAAGCCTTATACAAAGTAACACTTGGGGCCTTATTTATCAAAATCCGAAATTTTGGATCATTTTTGGTAAAATACTCTGACCAAATCTGATTTTTTTTCCCCCTTATTTATCCATACATTTTTCTGACATTTTCCTGCTGTGGGAAAAAACTTGACAAAATCATGAAAAAAATTTGAATCGTACAAATTTTTCAGATTCTTTTTTTTCCGGATTTTTGGGCAGATTTTTGCACAAAACCCAGAGCAGATCAGGACTTCTTCAATTGACTTCTACATGAACTCGGCAGGTCTGAGTTGGAGTAATTTTTTATTTGGCGTTTTAACACAATCTGGGTTTAATTAATCCTGAAAAATTTGAGGTTTTTTTTTTCCACAAAAAATGCGGATTTTATAGTACAAAAAAACTTGAATTTTTGGAGTTTTTGGCATTCAGACTTTGGTAAATAACCCCCTTGGAGTTAAAGTCTCTATGACTCCCCCGTGCTGTTCCATCAATTAGACCCCAGTTCCACTTAACGACTCGTTTGATCATGGCCCCCCTCCAATTAAGGGCAGAGACACACGTGGAGATTCGGGGAGATTTCGTTGCCTGAAAGTTCTAAAAGTACACAGCAGGTACAAGCACAAAACCAAAATTCACAAGGTGGAGATCCGGGGAGATTATTTGCCCGGAGACAGATCGCCTCTTCTTCGGGCGACTAATCTCCCCAAACTGCCTTCCGGCCTGCTAGAATCTAAATTGCCGGAGCGCTTTGTTTTCCGAAGTCGTCTGAAGTTTCCTTGTGAGGCAACTTTGGGCGACATTGGAAAATGAATCACTCCGATTTACATTTTAGCCGGCGGGAAGGCAGTTCGGGGAGATTAGTCGTCCGAAGAAGAGGCGATTTGTCGCCGGCCAAATAATCTCCCCGAATCTCCACCTTATGAATTTTGGTTTTGTGCTTGTACCCTCTGTGCACTTTTAGATAAGGGGAACTACTTACCCCCCAGCGCTCCTAAACGTGTAGCAGCAGCCGATAGGTCTCTGGGACCAACAGGTTTTTCAGGTATTTGGAGCCAAAAAGGCAACATTCCTGTATGTGCAGAGCCGGCAGTTTATCAACACTAGGGGCAAATGCATCTCTATGTCTGAACAAGCTCTGCTGCACAGTGATTCCTTATTGTCTGTGCCCCCCGGGAGAGGTAGTTGAACTCTTGGTAACAGCTGCCAGTCACTGCTGGGAGTTGTAGTTCAGCAATATCTGGAGAAAGTCTTTAGCTTGTGCAGCAGACATGTCTGGCCAGCGGCGGGGGGACTACGTGCCGTGCTGTAACCGTGTTACCCTGATATCACCCGTGTGGCTAAAAATAAGTCTTTCACTCTTATCTGTGTTTGTGATATTAACCACGCGCTCCCCTGTTATCTGCGGCGGGACAGACTGATAAATGAGCAAAAAAATCTGTCTTTGTGTAAAGTGTAATGTGGCACTCCCCTTATATCACTTCTACAATTCATTGGCCAGCGATATGCCGTTCACAACCTGTCTTTAGCTTCTTCGTGTATTTGTAGAGAATGAGGGTATAGCTTATTGTGTGCCCAGAACATTCCTTCTCTGTATATTTGTATTTATACATATGGGAGGAGGTGCCATATTGATTCCCTTAGACAGTACAGTATGAGGGTATAGCTTATTGTGTGCCCAGAACATTCCTTCTCTGTATATTTGTATTTATACATATGGGAGGAGGAGGTGCCATATTGATTCCCTTAGCCAGTACAGTATGAGGGTATAGCTTATTGTGTGCCTAGAACATTCCTTCTCTGTATATTTGTATTTATACATATGGAAAGAGGGAGGTGCCATATTGATTCCCTTAGCCAGTACAGTATGAGGGTATAGCTTATTGTGTGCCCAGAACATTCCTTCTCTGTATATTTGTATTTATACATATGGGAGGAGGAGGTGCCATATTGATTCCCTTAGACAGTACAGTATGAGGGTATAGCTTATTGTGTGCCCAGAACATTCCTTCTCTGTATATTTGTATTTATATATATGGGAGGAGGTGCCATATTGATTCCCTTAGACAGTACAGTATGAAGGTATAGCTTATTGTGTGCCCAGAACATTCCTTCTCTGTATATTTGTATTTATACATATGGGAGGAGGGAGCTGCCATATTGATTCCCTTAGACAGTACAGTATGAGGGTATAGCTTATTGTGTGCCCAGAACATTCCTTCTCTGTATATTTGTATTTATACATATGGGAGGAGGGAGGTGCCATATTGATTCCCTTAGACAGTACAGTATGAGGGTATAGCTTATTGTGTGCCCAGAACATTCCTTCTCTGTATATTTGTATTTATACATATGGAAAGAGGGAGGTGCCATATTGATTCCCTTAGACAGTACAGTATGAGGGTATAGCTTATTGTGTGCCCAGAACATTCCTTCTCTGTATATTTGTATTTATACATATGGGAGGAGGGAGCTGCCATATTGATTCCCTTAGACAGTAGAGTATGAGGGTATAGCTTATTGTGTGCCCAGAACATTCCTTCTCTGTATATTTGTATTTATACATATGGGAGGGAGGTGCCGTATTGATTCCCTTAGACAGTACAGTATGAGGGTATAGCTTATTGTGTGCCCAGAACATTCCTTCTCTGTATAATAGCAGGAATGTTCTGGGTGAGCAGTAAATGTGACTCTTTTGTGTTGTTATTTTAGTACATCCCCAAGAAAAGTGTTGTAGTAGAATCAGGCTCACAGGGAGTTGTGGTTGAAGTGGGAAGGCTGCAGGTTACACATATTTAGCAAGCGGCAGGGGATTAGGAAAGAAAAACTCCCAGCGGGAGGCAGCACAGAATCCGCAGTGATGAAGAATAGGTGACCCCGGGACTTTCATATACAGATAAAGGCACAGCACAGGACGGATCCGTCAGCACCTCTCCTAGAATTTGAAGTACAGAACAAACAGGGACAGGAGGAATTTGGCTATAAATAGGCCCAGGGGTGACAGATAGGCACCAAATTCTGCAGAGAATGTGGAATTTCTATAGAAACAGGCAAAGGGATCGCACGGAAAGGCTAAAAATGATACATAAGGTTTTTTAAAGGGCAGCAGGGAGTTATAATACAGAAGTTGCAGAGGAAATGCCCTCGGCCGTTCAGCTCTTTGTCATGGAATAATATTTGTAGGGGCCCTAAAATGATTTAATTTTAAGTTGACTTACCCTTTAGTAAAGGGAAGGTTACGGAATTGTAGCACCCCCAGATTTCTAACTCCCCCCATGATTATAAGGAGTGTGAGCTGCCAATAGATTATGCACAGCAGCACCTTGTCCTTCCACACAGGCGACTTCAAACAACTCCCGGCCACTAATTCTCTTTGGCCACGGCTGAAACACAGAAGCTTTTGAACTGGTGAAACAAAGAGTCGCACATAATCTGCCGTCCCCCCAGCCCCTTAATATGAATCTCTCCCACTAACCCTTTGCTCAGTGACAATGGAGGCTGCTCCCCCCGGCCCTTTAATTGGCTCCCAACAATGCAATGATTTAGGGTTAGGGCAGGTCCTACTAAATAATGCTCACTGCAACTTCTCTTTCTCTATTTCCAATAAATCTGGTGCCTTTATCCATTCCCCGGCACTCACAATCTTGGGGTCTGCGCTGACCAGCAGTTACATGTTTATAAATAAGCTTACACTCCATCAGGAGCAAAGCAATCGCCAGGGGAACTGAAACCTGAGCCCTCTGGAAACTGACAGATGTGTTTCCTAAACAAGGTGCTCAAAGAACAGTGATTTCCCCTTGTTCTGAATACTAAACCCTCCACCCACCCCCCAAAAAAATCTATTGTGCCTACAATCCACCAGTGCTACTGTCACCCTGCTGGGAACAATGGGAGATACTGGCAGTTGCAGCTGGACAGATGGAGGGGCAGTTAGAATGAGGCGGGTGATTGGATAAATCAGGGATGAGTTGGAACTGGACCGGCGACATTTGTCTCTCTTCATGTTTCATGATTTAAGGACTTTGCGTGAGGTTTTGACTTTCACTCGTAAGAGAGAGAGAATAGGAGCGAGTGCATTTTTGGGGAAGGTGTGGTGCTGCCGCTCTGCATTTGGATGAAGCCTGTAGTCTGATCCTGTGCCGTCGCCTCCATAAATCTCTCTCTCCTGTCACTGCCTTTGTCATCTCTTCATCTGGCCTGTAAGACAATCTCTTGGTTAGGTAACAGCTTCTTCATTCATTCAGCACCCGACTTTGTTCTCAGGCTGAATGGAGCAGAGTTTGGGTGCTGCATCCCACCCACCCCAGTCATTGAGAAGATCTAAATTTATAGATGTCTCTGATTAAATGCAAGTTGCGCCCCTGAAAAGAGCCCTCCAGCCAACTAGGCATTGCATTCCCTGTGTCTAAAGGAGGCCATATATTATAGATCCGCTCATTATCACCGTCACCAAACCAGCAAATCCTTCCCCCACCAGTATGGCCACCAAAGCTGGTATTTGTGACTATCAACTCCTGCCGTGATCAAGCCACAGCCACGTCCCATTTAGCTCAATACTCATCAGTGCCGCTTTACAGGGATATCTATTATCCCATCAGTCCCTGCCCCAGTGAGTAGTGATGAGCGAATTTATTTGGCAGCCATGGATTTGGTCCGAATTTCGCCATGTGCGAATTTCTTCTGCAAAACTGCAGTGAAAAATTCACCACAAAAAACGCCTGTAAGAAAAAAACGCCTATTGACTTAAATGCGTTAGGAGAAAAAAGTCGCCATAAGAAAAAACGCCCATTGACTTTAAGGGCAGAGACACACAGGCAGATTCGGGGAGATTAGACACCCGGCAATAAACCTCCTCTTCTTCCGGGGACTAATCTCCCCGAACTACCTGACTGCGCACTGAGCACAATCTCATCCACATTTTGGTGCTACAGCCGCTCCGTGATGCCCTTCTGAGGCCCATGATGAAGCACTGGAACTATATGGGGCAAATTCACTAAGATTCGAAGTTGCGCCAGGCGCAACTTCACCGTACTTCGCCAGGCGTATTTTCGCCAGCGCTCCGCAAATTCATTAAAATCCGAAGTTGCGCACAGGGGTAGCGTAAGTTTTCGAAGTTGCGCTAGCGTTAATTCGCCAAGCGAAGCGAAGTTTCGCTAGCGATGGTTCATTTGCATGCGGCGCCAAATTCAAATTTCAATGGAGGAATACGTATCAGCACTACAAATGGCTAGAAAACCTTCAAAACATCAAATAAAATTTTTATTTTGCCCTACACATGTGCCCACTGTCTAGGTAAGTTGCCATGAGTCAGAAAATGTAGGGGGGAAGGAGGGGAGCCCCAAAAAAATTTTCAATCTTTTTCAGCCTATCACCCATAATGTAGAAAACACGCCAGCGTTTTTTGGGACTTAGAAAAAATTTTGACTTTTTTTGAAGCAATCCCTATCTACTCTATTGCGCTTCGCCTGGTCTGAGGTGGCGAAGGAAGTCTAGTGTAAAAGGTAGCGTTAAGAACAATGCGCAAGTTAGTGAATTTGCGTAGTTACATCGCTAGCGAAAATTCACCTGGCGTAAGGGTGCGAAGTAACACTAGCGAATTTACGCCAGCGTTCGTTAGTGAATTTGCGACGCGCCGAAAATGCCAAACGCTAGCGAATTGACGCTAGCGTTCGGCGCTTAGTGAATTTACCCCATAAAGCCGTCCAGACAATCAGTGCAACTTTGTGATTTTTTGCATCCAATGAAGTCCGTGTGCTTGACTGATTGGGGCGGATAAAGAGAATAAAGCAGATGCACGATGGGGCACCTGGGCGCTTATTCCCTCATTAATCAAGGTCACTGGTTTCCCCATTATCGCCGACAATAGGAAAGGGCCCGAGTTCATCTCCTTTTCTTTATGGGAACAAAATCAAACTTGACTTTCAGCGGAGTGTGCTCTCCATTAGAGTTCATTAATTGGAGGCTGTGGGTGGGCCGGGGTGGGTGACATTCAATAGACAGCCAATCGATGTGATGAGAAAGTGATTTCAGCCGAGCTGACAGTTTGGTTCCAATTAATAACCCTTTCCCCCCCAAACCACGTTAGTGCCTGGTGAGTGACCCACAATGCGCATGGCCTATAAGAGATGCATTTTTATTTAGACACATGCCCCCGGCCAATCCTTTTGTTTAATTACATGCGCTTTATGTTGCTGCTGCTGAGTTGCCCCATATCCATTATATGTCTCCTCTGCCTGTGGCACTTCATCATTTGGTGCGGTTGGTACTGGGACAACTGAAAAATCGGTCCCTTTTAACTCATTGTTCCCCTAACATTGCATGAGGGGTATATCTTATAGAATTTGCTGTGCTTCGTTGTAAGCGTCTCATGTATGGATTAGGGGCAGTTGTGTTTGCGGACATCACATCTGTACAAGGAATCCCATTTAAAAAGGCCCCCCCCCCCTCGGTAATCCCTGCACCCTAGGTGTCTGGAATACATTAGCAGCTCTTTTGTAGCCAATTCTCATCTATTTGCCGAGTTAATTCAGACAAGTGTCGCTCTGTCACCTTCTGGAATTTGACATCTTCTTTGCAAATAAACTGTGTACGATTGGCAATGAAACATGCGCTCGTTTGCATCTCCCTATGGAACCTCTTGCTGGACAAACAGATGAAAGGGGGGAGCCTTTGACTGGGCACACAATGGAAACTGGATGAGTCCGCCATCAATTCTAATGTGTCACTGCAAAGTATTCAGTTGTAAATATCTATGGCAGAAGTTTGTGGGGCCGACGATCTCCCCTCAGGCAGAGGATTTGGGTGATTGATGGCAAATCTTACAATCATGTTTTTTATCCCTAGTCAAGTGTTTCATGGCAAGGGCCCAAGAAGCATCTATAGACCTGGCAAGGAGAAGGGAATTCCAGGGGCAGCTCAGTGATATATGGAGGCACGTTTCAAAGTCATTATTTGTACAAGGGGCTATGTAAATCAGGGTTGGGAGTCCCCAGCTGCTGCTGAATTGATGATAATCCTGTACTACACCAGACTTGGGCATGAGAAGCCCCAGAGCTACAGGTCCCCCCCCCCATGTGCTCTCTCCCACCTCTCCCTCTTCCACCTCCCATGGCCCCTCTCCCACAGGAAGCAACAAATCTCCTGCTTGTGTTCTGTCATTTCAAATAAGGTCATTCACACAGAAGGGTGTATTATAAGTCTCCTCCTTCTCCGATCTCTCTCTCTTGATACCCAAAATCTGCTGAAATAATTGAATCAAACTCCTGTGAACATAACATCAAGGCAAATACATTCTTGGTTTCATTAACGAAGTATTATTGAAGCAGGGCCTAAGCTTCCATCCCTATCCAGTAACTCATTGCTTTTTTTTCATGAGAGTGTAGACCCAGAAAGAGCCTGATGTACAGGGTCGGACTGGTGGTCCAGGATACCAGGGTATCTCCTGATGGACCTAACTGTGAGACAGACCCATTATTTGTGCAAGAGAGCTGTTATACAATATATTTTATATCTAGGAGGAGGGCATAGGGTATTTACTAGATATCAAGTTCTCAGCTGGGCTCTAGGAGGCCCAGTCCAGTAAAGCCTGCATAAGAACCAGAATCCCCCATTTCTGTACATTATCTGTCAGACTGGCAATAAGCTAAACAATTAACTTTGGAGCAATTACACAAAGCCATAATACATGTATGAATTACGATACAATAATAAGAGACATTGAAGAACAATGGTTCCTGGAGCATCTCCAAAGATGAGGCCTTCTCATGAGCCAAAGGATATAATGTTTCCTGAGGTCAAAGATAAGCACTGACTGAGGACACAAATCCACGCTTTTGGCTTTGGCTAATGTTGGGCACCGTCCGCGCCAGGTTTCATGTGATTCATGGCTCATTCTTTATTGTTGGGTACATTATCGTCATTAGGGTACAGAGACGTCAGAAGAGGAATTGCCAAGGAGTCTCTCCTTGTGCCAGACATATTAATGGATCAGTGCTTTAGATGTATGTGCTGGAGTGACCCAGGGTAGTCTCTTGGAAAGGAAACCAAGCAACAAACTGTTTCTTTGAAGATTAAAAGTCAAACTGCATGGGCCAGGAAACAATACGAGAGTGGAGAGTGCTTGTGTGTCCTTCTCAAGAGTCTGGGGACGGCTGGTACACCCAGAGCACTCCAGATTCCAGACACTTCCTGCCAAAACAAATATGTATATACAATGGGAATACTGTAGCCACTACTGTATAATATAAGATATTAGAAGTCACCAAGGAGTTTCATGACCATGTAAGGCTACATGATAATGATAAGCACTGCATATCTTGTCGGTGCTATATAAATAAATAAATGATGATGGTGATGATGATGTGGTAGATGCTCCACAGAACTGAAAAATCAATGATCGTCAAATACCTCCCCTTTGGCTTGGGTGGCCAATGATCCACTATGGTAGGTGCTTTAAGTCCCTACCATATCTGCTGGAAGGATGTTCCATATCTTAGTCCTCTGGTTTTAGATAAATCCCACTGCTGCAAATACTCTGTCCTGTTAATTCCCTTGGTATATTTAATTGTTGGTGTTTGGCAGTTTTTTTGACATGCTCCTTGTTTCTTTCCAGGAACCAAGCACAAAACGGGTTAAACCTCTTTCAAGAGTCACATCACTGGCGAACCTTATCCCACCTGTGAAACCGACACCCTTGAAACGATTCAGCCAATCTCTCCAGGTGAGTAGCACATGTTGGCTGCACAAAGATGCTTTGGGGCATGTTTACTAACATTGGAGATAAATATCTGGAGAGATTTTTGGAGATGTTGCCCATGGCAACCAATCAGCAATTAGATTTAAACAGCCACAGCCAAGTTAGAAAACAAAAGCAAAGATCTGATTGGTTGCTATGGGCAACATCTCCAGAAATCTCTCCAGATATTTATCTCCAATGTTAGTAAACATGCCCCTTTATGTGGTCACCGAACGGAGCAAACTAAAGACAACAAAGAGTAATGGGAACAAAGAAACACAAGCTCTTCTCTCAACCCCCGAAAACCAACAGGCAAACGTATCACCCGGCCCATTAACCCATAGTAACAAACCAGATCTTATATTATATATTATTCTAAAGACTCCAGATCAATGTAGGTGTACTGTTGATTGGTTGCTGTGGGTTACGACATATAACCTTGTCCACATTTTAGTAGCATGTGCAAAGTTTGCCCTGAGTCAGATGTTTTTTCAGAGAAGGGTAACTATGGGTTACATAACAGCCCTCCAGATGTTTTTGTACTACAATTCCAAGGATACCCCAGTAACATCAGGGTCTTCACAGTCATGGCTTCTAGGGCAAAAGAGACAGTGCAGCCCCTTTGTCTTAAATTGTACTTTAGCATCTCAAATACTGTTGGTTGGGTGCCACTGATACAAAATGTTACTATCACAATCTTCTCCTTCTTGATTGACTATCAACATCTTATCCTACTGTCTCCCTCTTGTGCCACTGTTGACCTCATTGACTTACTGTCATAATCTTACTGTCGATGTCTTGCTTTACTGTCTCTATCTTGCTCTGCTGTCTTCATCTTCCTCTGCTTTCTCCATCTTGCCCTACTGTCTTTATTTTGCATGCAGTCTCCTCAGTCGCCATCTTGCCCTACTGTTGTCATCTTCCCTTACCGTCTCCATCTTGCCTTACTGTTTCCGTCTAGCCCTACTTTACCCATCTTGCCTTACTGTCTCCGTCTAGCCCTACTGTCTCCATCTTGCCTTACTATCTCCATCTTGTCCTACTATCTCCTTCTAGCCCTACTGTCTCCATCTTGCCCTGCTATCTCCATCTTGTCCTACTGTCTCCGTCTAGCCCTACTGTCTCCATCTTGCCCTACTATCGCTCTACTGTCTCCATCTTGCCTTACGGTCTCCATCTTGCCCTACTTTTTCCATCTTGCCTTACTGTTTCCGTCTAGCCCTATTGTACCCATCTTGCCTTACTGTCTCCATCTTGCCTTACTGTTTCTGTCTAGCCCTACTGTACCCATCTTTCCTTACTGTCTCCATCATGCCTTACTGTCTCCGTCTAGCCCTACTGTCTCCATCTTGCCCTACTATCTCCATATTCTCCTACTGTCTCCATCTAGCCCTACTGTCTCCAACTTGTTCTACTATCTCCATCTTGCTCTACTGTCTCCATGGTCACCATCTTGCTCTACTGTCCCCATATTACATTACTATGCTCACTATGCCCTTGTCTTCCTCTCTACAGCTGCTTCTTTGGTGGCTACTGCCACCTTCCTAACCCACTGTTCTATCTTGCCCTACCTACTATCCCACAGTCTACTTGCAGCTGTTCTGCTGCGGGGCCCCTTTTTGGAACCCCTTTAAATAGCTCTGCTAAGGATAACACTAGAATCACAGCCATGCCCTTATTATACACAATGAAATAATGTCTCATTTTCAGCCAGAAATGGAAGCCAGAAGCATTTGATCACACTGAGTGTTACATTGAGCTTTCCTCTGCGAAGGGGGGAAAATCCCATAAAGCGGCGGGCCCTGTGATGTGTTTAATTTAGTGTACACCTTGGTTGGCTTGTTTGATTCAAGTATCCCTGTGTACCATATGGTTGTGTTTTTGGGGGCTGTACAAAGCCGGCATTTATACAGTATGAGTCGGGGCAGGATGGTGCTGACCTCATCCCGGCCTTTGTTTAATTGGGAAAGTGTTTGGTTGCATGACAAGAACAGCAGGAGTTATATTCTCAGTGGCTTGTAATGTTTCCACCTTCTCCAGCTCTGTCCTCTTTGGTTGCAGTGTGGGGACCTGCCATTTAATCCTTTTCCACTGAAATGGTCAAACGCCTTCCTCTGGCAGAAAGAGTTTATTAGTTACAGTTGTGAGCCCCTAGTGTACTCAGCAAATGATGTTTTGACTAGACAGTCCTGCATCGTCACAAAGACAGCTGTTCTCTCTGGGCCCCGGACCATGCTTTTCTTTTTCCTAAGGATTTAAAGCAGACATATTCATGGCAAGCAATTTTACCAAATCTGTTTTCACTTACAATCAGCAGCCTGAGAACATGTGGCCAAGTGTGCGCTTTGCTTCAAGGCTCATTTGTACGGCTCACCATTAGAGAGAATGGAGATGTCAAATATCGAACTGTGCAGCCCTGCAACTGGTGTACTGCATTGGTTGCAGCTGTAGGGAGTTACAGTTTAGTAAAAAGAGTTGCATGGTTGGCTGGAACTGTAGCTGGTTGAGCATCTAAAAGCACCTTAGATATACTCAGATAAACTGGTCATAGTCTATGCATTCCTAGCATTCAGCCCTCCAACCTGGGTAAATTATAAGCCGTCAGATCTTGGTGGGACTTATGGAATTGTAGTCCAACAACAGATAGAGGAATGCTGATTAGACATCCCTGACTTTTGTCCCCTTGTTTGTAGGACTCCATTCTTTCAGCAAAGATCTTGGGCCCCAACATTGACTCCAGGCTTGTTTACATCTTGTTGATTTTGTTTTACACTTGTATAAGCAGAAACCATAACCAACAGCAACATTCCAAAAAAATAAATGTATTCAAATTTCCAAGCCAATTAGTCAGGCTCTGAAGGCATACCTCATTATATTTGCTCACCAAATCGTTGTTTTACATTTCCAGCGCTCCATCAGTTTCCGAAGTGACAGCCGGCCTGATTTGTTCACCCCGCGCCCCTGGTCAAGAAATGCACCCCCTCCTATCACCAAGCGGAGAGACAGCAAGCTCTGGAGCGAGACCTTTGATGTCTGCGTCAATCAAGTGCTCACATCCCAAGAGATCAAGAGACAGGAGGTAGGCTCCTCACTGAATTACTTCTTGTTGAAAAAAAAACTTGCCATATTCTGAGGAAATTGAAAGTAGGTTTCTTAGCATGTGTCAGTGGCAGCATAGCAGCTTTAATAAGAGGAGCAATAAATCAATTTAAACCCTCAGTTCTCACATCCCTTCCTCTTACATTCATTATAATGCACAAAAGCCTTGATTAACCTGAAAAGTAAGAAATGTCCTTATAATCAGGTTTTAGTGATGCCTCTAGCATCAAATGACTCATGGAACTTGAGTATTCTAAAAAAAATATATATATATAAGAAGTCATCTTAGAATTTCATGACCATTATATAGAATTTTGGAAGAATACCCAAGAATAGGGCTCACCAGTGGTATACATTGTTGGAAGAATATCCCAAGAATAGGGCTCAGCAGTGGTATCCAAGGTTGAAACAATACCCAAGACTAAGGTTCACCGACTGGAAGAATACCCGAGAATAGGGCTCACCAGTGGTATCCAATTTTGGAAGAATACCCAAGAATAGGGCTCAGTAGTGGTATCCAAGAAAGAATACCCAAGACCAAGGTTCACCAATGGTATTCAAGCCTGGAAGAATACCCAAGAATAGGTATTGCCAGTGGTTTCCAAGAACAGAAGTATAACCATGCTAATGGGTACCCAATAGCGTAACCTTGCAGAAACTATTGCTGTGTACTATTCTTGCTTTTGTTCTTTAAACAGTAATCTCTTATAAGTTGTTATGTTTCTTTGTCCATGGGTACTTCCAGATCACTAGACTGCTATTGGTGTATCTGCTGGTAATATTCAGGAAGCAAAACTACTAACCCCCTAGCAGCCTCTTGGGAATGGGAGCTTAATACCAAAAAAGTCTAAGAACCTCCCTTTTTCTTTTCTTCCCCCTTTTTCAAAGAAAGAAATAGATGTCTTAGTTACAGGAGTGGGGGAAGTCCCTACCAGCAGGTTAAGTTTCTCATGACCAAGGAGTGAAAGAGAGGAAGTTGAAGGTAGACATGCTATCGTTTGGTTTGAGTCAGCTTTCCTGTAACTTAAAGCAAGATGAGCATATTCTCTAGGTAGCACAGAGATGGTGAGACAATATATTTAGTGTTAATATTAGCATAGCCTTGGCTGACTTAAGATGTTCTTGCGAATACTAGATTTAGATTTGTACCCTGCTGCAGCCTGGACCAGCCTTAATACATTAAAGTAGAGGTGTCCTTACATAGGTAGATATTGGCGCCCTGTCAGTTGCAGTACCGTCTCTCAACTGTTTCCATTAGCAAAACCCTTCCATTGACGGGCATAAAACAGTGCCACCATCCATGGATAAGCATGGATTGGCATTTACAACTAGTGTGACCTCTATAACCTAATAGTGGCAAATTCCAGCAGGAATTCAACAACTCCGTAGGACTCTTTAGGATGTATTGGTTTGATACCTCGTTCACTGTACATATTTGGGGTTGAAACATTTGGAACCTGCACAAAGCAGCCCAGCTATAAGTTCGTAGTCCTGTTAATAACCCCTGCCAACATCTGGCAAAATCATATAGGTTGTAAAATGTTTGCTTCATGTAAACAGCATTGTGCTTAGAATAAATGTAAGACCTTTCATGGGCCCCATCTGTTTGGCATGAGCTGGTAAGATGACACTTTTTGCTCTGCCAGTTGCTCTCTTGTTTACCCATAATCTAAGAAACATATTCAGGTGGAAAGGGAGTCAAATTGTGTTTTTATTACATATAAAAAAAAAGTTTCCATGGAATATCTCGAATACTTGCTCCCATTACCGCGCTGCCTCTGAAATACTTTACATTTTCTTTTAACTTATTTATTGGCTGGGAAAATAAATATGTCAGATGGAGATATACAAAAAAGTAAAAAAAAACAAAAAAAAAACAACAACACCGATTTCATGGGTATTTTCTCAGCTCTAGGAGATTTCTCCAAAAGAATGTGATTGATCTTTGCTGTTCCGTCTTTAAATTCTGCCAGGTTTCAGTGCACGAAAATGATCAAATGTCTATTTGAGGCTTTCCTGAGAAAAAGGAAGGTTCCGACATATGTTGTTTTTTAAAATGTATTTTATATTCCCCTTGTACAGGTCATATTCGAGTTATCACAAGGAGAGGAAGACTTAATTGAAGATTTAAAGTTAGCAAAAAAGGTGCGTATGTGAAATTGTATTCATATTCTCGTTGGTGTTGAGTTGGTGCTACCTTAGCTGGTAATGGCAAACAACTTCTGACCACAGAACTACAATGTGACTGGACCAGACAGGGTTTAAAGACAGTCTGTACTTTCACATTACAGCTGCCCCAAGGGGAACTGAAGCAAGCAGTGGTGGTTCCCTGCCTTGGGGAGAAATTATTTCAAGTGTCTTGAGTTTCTACCAGCTTCTTCCAGCTGCTGGATATCATAAGGAAGCTGTAGGCACTACCTTCCTCCTGGCACCCTGTTGAGTCTGAAAGCAAATGGTTAGACTAGTGACTCTCCAGCACTCTTTACATCAACTAGTTGTTATGTGGATTACATATGATGTCACAATTGCTATGATGTTGGCTGATGTTGACGTTACATGGGAGACATTTGTCTTATCTGTGCAGACAACAGAAAATCAACTGATTTCGCCATTCAGCATCCAACTCAGTCTGAATATTTCTGGCTTTTCCTGTTTCCAGTATGTGTTATTGTGACTTTGTTTCCCTTCAGGCTTATCATGACCCAATGCTGAAGCTCTCTATAATGACAGAACAAGAGTTAACCCAAATCTTTGGGACCCTGGACTCACTAATTCCTCTGCATGAAGGTACTAGCTCAGTGTCCCTCAACTCAATGCTTACATAAACACGGTCATTTCCAGTAACAGTTTTTGTTTATCCATCTTGTTGTCTTAGATCTCCTTAGGCGGCTGCGTGAGGTCCGGAAGCCAGATGGTTCCACAGAGAATGTTGGCCATATCTTAGTTGGCTGGGTAAGAAAATACTCCTTATGCTCAGTAATGGCTTCTGGATAATTTTGCAATTGTTACGTTGACAAAATGGGCTCTGGAGGCCCACAAATCTGTAATTTAAGTCATTTATTTCCTTCTCAATTTGGGTGGGTAGGCCCCAGGGTCCCCAACCTTTTTTTTTACCCGTGAGCCACATTCAATTGTAAAAAGAGATGGATAGCAACACAACCATTAGTCGATGGGGTTGCCAAATAAGGGCTGTGATCAACTAATTGGCAGCCCTGTGTAAACTGGCAGACTACAGATCTGTTTGGAAGTACACCTTGGTTTTATACAACCAAAACTTGCTTCCAAGGCAGCAATTCAAAAATAAGCACATGCTTTGAGCCCACTAGGAGCAACATGTTGCACACAAGCCACTGGTTGGGGATCACTGATGTAGCTATATCGGTCATTTCAGCATGTCTCATTGCATTATGCTGTACCCCAAACCTTCTCTCTATCTCTAGCATCATCATGACCACTATGCCAACTTCTATCATG
This sequence comes from Xenopus petersii, assembly GCA_038501925.1. Classification (NCBI taxonomy): domain Eukaryota; kingdom Metazoa; phylum Chordata; class Amphibia; order Anura; family Pipidae; genus Xenopus; species Xenopus petersii. Next base: position 155,550,254 of record CM076678.1, read on the forward strand.
GGGGACACTACTCAGAACTGCTGAAATCAATGGTGTGCACCTGTGTTCTACCATAAACAGATCATTTCTCATGCCACCACCCTTCTCCGCACCTGTGGCCCCATTTGTCATAAGCTTTTGATCACCAGTTGACTTTTTGAGTTCAAGGCTCCAATAGTAACCTAACTCCCCCCCACTTACACTGCCCATTGTTCCAAGAATATCTAGGGCAGGAGTCCCCAAACTTTTTTTACCCATGAGCTACATTCAAATGTAAAAAAAGTTGGAGAGCAACACAAGCATGAAATAAGTTCCTGGAGGTGCCTAATAAGGGCTGTTATTGACTACCGGTATAGCATATGTGGACTGGCAACCTACAGGAAACTCAGTTTGGCAGTACATTGATTTTATACAACCAAAACTTGCCTCAAAGCCAGGATTTCAAAAATCGAGGCCACTGGGAGCAACATCCAAGGGGTCGGAGAGCAACATGCTAGCTGGGGATCACTGATCTAGTGAGTAAACAAGCGTTCATCGCAAATCTTACCCTAGTTGACCTATAAGATGGGTTTTCGGGGTGAATACCAAGGAGAAAAATAGGCATTCACCCCAAATTTCAACCAAAGAAGCTTTCAGGCAGAGCTCTCCAGAAGAGAAACCACAGCTTTAGATGTTTATACATGAACAAGGTGCTGACTAGTAGATCAGTGATCTGAGTCCCACATTCTTTTCCCTATACTAATAACACATTTGAGGAATTGTGAGCCGCTCAGAAACTTCCTGAGTTCGATTCTTCTATTTAATTGTAATTTGCATTCGGTTTCACTTCAGCCTAGAACAGAAAGTAGCAGCAGGGAGCGGCCGTGAGATAAACCCCTAGTGCCTGTACGACCGGTATTTCTCTACACAAGAGCAGATTATAGCTCCAGTTTCCTCTTTTTAGACTGAAAAGAACCTGATGAGATCAAGATTAGGATGTGAATGCAGTTTCTGCAAAATTTCCCCCTAGGGCTGCATTGTTTGGAGAAAGCTTCATATTACCTACAGCTGTAATTTCAATTTGCATATGCATGGATGTGTGATCATACGCCTCCTCTCCAGCCTGTATATATATATATATATATATGGGGGAAGTGTCGTCATTGTAGATTTAATACTAAAACTGGGAAATGGAGGGGTATTTTTTTTTTTTAAAACTTTTTCTATTTTGTCTTTGTTCTTTGTCAATGAGTTACATTAATTAGCAAGTCTTTACCTCCAAGGAAGTGTGTAATTAGTCATTCCTTTGGCTGAATCAGCATTTAAATGGCATTCCTCAACAACGGGTGCAGCTGGCATTTAGAGTTTAGGGGGAAAGGCAGTTTTTCCAGTCCGTCGGCTTGTGTAGAAGAGACGTTTTCTGCCTGTTCTGCTGATTTTTAAGGGGATTTCTAATATCTCTTTTATTTCATGTATTTGTTTTCCTTTACACTGTCCCTTTAACTACATATAAATACTTTGACTTCGCCTTTTTATTAAATTCAAGAAACCCCCATGGCGCACGTAGCCCATTTGTCATAACCCACCACCCCCCTAAGTGGACTTATCCTTGACGTGACTTGTCCTGTCATTATAAATGTTTGTGGCAAAGACAACACCACGACTAATGGGCCCTGGCTAAAGAAAAGAAACATTAAGAGCTGAAGGAAAGAAGACGAGAGTGCTCCATCTCTGTATGAATTGTGTGTGTTGGTCGGTGGGGTTTTGCCAGTTCATGGGAATTGAATGGGGCTGTCAGGCTGACTTTGTGGAGATCCTGTTACTCACATTGTGAATGGAGAGGAGGGGAAGGGAGACCCTTTGATTTAGCCCCGGTGACAATGTGTTTATAGTCTGTCACTGATGAAACATGTCAGAACATTATCATCCGAAGAAGAAAAAGAGCCTGGAATAAGCAGCAACCTTTGCATTTCTTTCTCTCTCCAAGAAGTTTCCCTTTGATCTCCGGGACCCTCATCCATTTTTAAAAGGGTTTCTTGAAGTTTATAAATTAGACATAACATTCTTTATAAGGAGCTGGTTATGAGACTTTAACTATTTGACATGTGCTAACTAGTCGGCAGATAAGCAGACTTGCTTTTAACTACCCCCCTCCTCAATTATCCACTAATAACCAGAAAATAGGGGCCAAGCCTGTAACCTTCGCCTTTCAGCATATATAAGGTTTAATGCAACTCAGGGAATGGTCACAAATTGCAAATCATTTCTAGGATTTCTATGAAGTCGATTTTGGATCTTGCAATGGAAATCATAAGGAAATTATCAGTGGGATCCAGTTAGTTTGCAGCATTTTTTAAAATGATTTCTACATATATTTTTGGAGCCTTGCAAAGATTTTCATTGGCTTTACCCAAAAACAAAATTTTCAGCCTGGAAAAAACCCTTGAAGGGTGAACTAATTATGACATTTTTTTTCAATGAGGCTTCTGGAAAGCAGAGGGGAATCCTGGGAAGGGAACCCAGTTCCATTCTTATTTTTCTTAAATGATTTAAAAATTGAAAAAGATGGCACTCGTTAACTTAGTGCTCATAAGGGGTGCAAAAAGTGTACCACGTTGTGCTCATTCAAATGCTTTGTGCACCTTGTGTCAGATAAAAAATAATTGTTACATAGGGCCATCGTTTTATATTAGTGGAAAGGTGTACGTCTCAATACAGCTGAACAACAATTTTCAAGGGGACCATGTCAACGATGAGGGGAAATTCTCTGGAAACCCTCAAATCGCAGGGCATAAAATGGGGTTCTACTGTATTCATTAAAGTGGACCTGTCACCCAGACACAAAAATCTGTATAATAAAAGTCCTTTTCAAGTTAAACATGAAATACAATTTCAATTTTTTATCAAAGCATTCCTAGCTGTTGTAAGCTCATTTAAAAATCTCGACTGTCAATCAAATATTGTCTGCCCCTCCTCTAGAGGCGGGGCAGACAATTACTTTCACTTTCCATTCAGCACTTCCTGCATGTCACTGCTTCCCCACATTCCCCCATTCTCTTCACCATTTAATTGTATAACCAGGACATGAGAATGGACATCAGGTCCCCCATTCTGGTGCACAAACAAGATTCTGAGATGATACAAGACTTGTCTTAATAACAGTGTCCACAAAATGGCTCCTGCCTGCTTGTTATAATTATGAATTCCCAGACTGAAGGAAACAAGATTCAAATAATTTATATAGTGTAATTAAAGTTCATTTTGCTTGACTAATGTGATAAAATAGGATTTTGAATAATTTTTTTGGGTGACGGGTCCCCTTTAAATTGCAAAAAAAAAGTTCTACAGTGTAAAATAGGAATTGGAATTGCCTGACCTTTTACTGCTTTATATTTACAACTATTTGAGAACAACATAAATTGAAAATAAATCCGAACCCGTTTGATGTTCCTAATTCATGTCTTTGTTATTATGTTTTTGCATGTTGGATTTGGATAGAATTTTAATCACGTATTATAGGCTGCACGTGGCAATAGACTGCATGAGCAGATTGACTAGTCCATAAATAATTACGGGAATTGTTTTTGTTCAGAGATGGGCGCTTGAAAGGATTGAAGCAAAGTAGCAGAGATCATCCTGGACTATTTCCGTGATATTGGTGGTCGGCTGGCTTTATCTTTCATGAATACAAATGGGGGTTTGTTTCAACCTTCCTCTGTTTCAGAAAGCCAAACTTCATGGGCAAAAGTGATCAAATGGGCACCCAGTTGAACTGCTTTGACTTTGCCAGTATCCAGTCTCAGATATAGGGATCATTTCATTACTGAAAGTCCAATCATTTTATTGGCTTTCCCGTATATAAGGGTAGGGCATCTCTCTGGGTACTTTGGCCGAACTGTGATTTTTGGCTACTTTTTCAATATACATATTTATATTGTGACTTCATTTCCCTTTTTATTTGATTCTCTCTGCAGCTCCCCTGTTTGAACTCCTATGACAGCTACTGTAGCAATCAAGTGGCGGCAAAGGCTCTTCTGGATCATAAGAAACAAGACCACCGAGTTCAAGATTTTCTGCAGAGGTGCCTAGAATCTCCGTTCAGCCGCAAACTAGACTTGTGGAATTTCCTCGACATCCCCAGAAGTCGACTGGTCAAGTATCATCTGTTGCTAAAAGAGTTATTGAGGCATACGCCTAATGGCCACCAAGATCAGCAGCACTTAGAAGAAGCTGTAAGTGATAGTTATATCCAACAACATGAAAAAAGCCAATACCTGATTTTGCAGCAAACGGGATGATCCCAAATTTATTCCAAGGTGCTATGGGCACTTTACAAAAGATCAAACGCTTCGGGACCGCATGGCCCTTCCCAACAAGTGATAGTTATATGCGAGATTGACTCAACTTAATTTAATTGAACTGGCTGCTTTTTATGTTTTTAGCCATATTGCCCAGAACATTCCTTCTCTGTATATTTGTATTTATACATATGGGAGGAGGGAGGTGCCATATTGATTCCCTTAGACAGTACAGTATGAGGGTATAGCTTATTGTGTGCCCAGAACATTCCTTCTGTGTATATTTGTATTTATACATATGGGAGGAGGAGGTGCCATATTGATTCCCTTAGACAGTACAGTATGAGGGTATAGCTTATTGTGTGCCCAGAACATTCCTTCTCTGTATATTTGTATTTATACATATGGGAGGAGGAGGTGCCATATTGATTCCCTTAGACAGTACAGTATGAGGGTATAGCTTATTGTGTGCCCAGAACATTCCTTCTCTGTATATTTGTATGTATACATATGGGAGGAGGAGGTGCCATATTGATTCCCTTAGACAGTACAGTATGAGGGTATAGCTTATTGTGTGCCCAGAACATTCCTTCTCTGTATATTTGTATTTATACATATGGGAGGAGGAGGTGCCATATTGATTCCCTTAGACAGTACAGTATGAGGGTATAGCTTATTGTGTGCCCAGAACATTCCTTCTCTGTATATTTGTATTTATACATATGGGAGGAGGAGGTGCCATATTGATTCCCTTAGACAGTACAGTATGAGGGTATAGCTTATTGTGTGCCCAGAACATTCCTTCTCTGTATATTTGTATTTATACATATGGGAGGAGGAGGTGCCATATTGATTCCCTTAGACAGTACAGTATGAGGGTATAGCTTATTGTGTGCCCAGAACATTCCTTCTCTGTATATTTGTATTTATACATATGGGAGGAGGAGGTGCCATATTGATTCCCTTAGACAGTACAGTATGAGGGTATAGCTTATTGTGTGCCCAGAACATTCCTTCTCTGTATATTTGTATTTATACATATGGGAGGAGGTGCCATATTGATTCCCTTAGACAGTACAGTATGAGGGTATAGCTTATTGTGTGCCCAGAACATTCCTTCTCTGTATATATATATATATATATATATATATATACATATGGAAGTGGAAAAACTTAAATTGCTCTCAGAACCACAATAATATCCCTCTTTCAATAAATACAACAATAACTAACAGAGAACTTTCCCTTAGGCTACAAAGAAAATGAGGGAGTTAAATATTTAATATATAGGCTGAGTTCTTGCATTTCGCCTGTTCTATTCCTAGAGGATTTATGATCGCGTGACTATTTTACATTCTTTCCCCATGAATTATAAATACGCTGAGGTCTTATTCATGGAAATAGCCACATCTAAAATTTTAATGACCGTTCTCTGTCCCTGCCAGATTAATATCGTCCAAGGGATCGTGGCAGAAATCAACATAAAGACCGGTGAATCCGAGTGCCACTATTATAAGGAGAGACTGATTTACCTTGACGAATGCCAAAAAGACCCTCTTATCGATAACTCTCGAGCCCTGTGCTGTCATGGGGAGCTCAAGAACAACAGGGGAGCGGTAAGTTTGGTACAGACCTTTAATCAGAGACTCCTGGGTTCTTTTTCTTAAGGGAATCACTTTTGGAACCCAAATAATGGTTTAGACTTCCAAATACTGGTTTAGACCTCATTGTAGTTACTATTTGCTTTTGTAGGAGACTACATTCAAGGGGGATCATAGGAACCCACCCTACTCCTTTTTGGATCCTGACCTAAAGATTTAAAAGAACCTTTGTTAAACTCAAACACCCTATTCTTTCATAGTTGCAATTAGTGGGATTAAATACATTGTGTATAGTTGGTCATTCGTGGTAAGATCCTCTCGTTTAGAGAGGTCACCAAATGAGTGAGACTTTAATTGATTGATTGGTCCTCCAGGCCAAAGATCTGATCATAATGGGGTTCTATGGAGACTCTCAGCTCCAATGGGATTTTGGAACCTGCCCAACTGCTATCTAGCCAAGACCTCCCCTATACACAAGACTATAAATTTGGCCTGGAGGGGCAGCTTGTATGGCTTGTATGACCTGCATAACATTCCGCCATTCTTTCAAGATCACACTAACTCTATGACATCTGACATGGGGAATTCAGAGGGGTAATGATCATTAGAGGATTGGTGGGTACATATAGGCTGTAGGATGAACACAAATAGTCATTTAAGTTCTAGAACAACAGGGGAGCAGTAAATTTGGTACAGACCTTTAATCAGAGACTCCTGGGTTCTTTTTCTTAAGGGAATCACTTTTGGAACCCAAATAATGGTTTAGACTTCCAAATACTGGTTTAGACCTCATTGTAGTTACTATATGCTTTTGTAGGAGACTACATTCAGGGGGATCATAGGAACCCACCCTACTCCTTTTTGGATCTTGACCTAAAGATTTAAAAGAACCTTGGTTAAACTCAGACAACCTATTCTTTCATAGTTGCAATTAGTGGGATTAAATACATTGTGTATAGTTGGTCATTCGTGGTAAGATCATATCGTTTAGAGAGGTCACCAAATCAGTGAGACTTTTATTGATTGATTGGACTTTAATTGATTGATTGGTCCTCCAGGCCAAAGATCTGATCATAATGGGGTTCTATGGAGACTCTCAACTCCAATGGGATTTTGAAACCTGCCCAACTGCTATCTAGCCAAGACCTCCCCTATACACAAGACTATAAATTTGGCCTGGAGGGGCAGCTTGTATGGCTTGTATGACCTGCATAACATTCCGCCATTCTTTCAAGATCACACTAACTCTATGACATCTGACATGGGGAATTCAGAGGGGTAATGATCATTAGAGGATTGGTGGGTACATATAGGCTGTAGGATGAACACAAATAGTCATTTAAGTTCTAAAAGGTGCAAGGCAGAGGTCAGAGAAGCCCTGGTTCCATCTGGTAGGCATTTATGTGACACCAGCAGATCTGGTGACCAGTGATCTCTGTATTTTTCCCTGCACATAAATCAGGGTGCACCCCCACCCTCTGTCTCCCTGACAATTTGACAGCAGCCAGAAGTGAAGCTCTTTGATCAAGAACGTTTGTGGCTTCTGGTCTTTCCACCAGTTCATTTTGTCTCATGTACTGATTACATTAGTGACGGCGAGTAAACAGTGACATTAGTGACGGCGAGTAAACAGTGACATTAGTGACTGGTTTGCTCATGGACCTTGTCTGAATGACTACAGCCGAGAAACATCTGACGTGACATAACAACATAGTGCTAACGAGTGATTTAATTGCAAGCAGTTGGAATAGGGATGGCCAGCCTTGGGTACGAGCATTCCTGAAATAATTGAGGCAGTTGTCATTTTTTTTAATATCTGGCTGCCTGGAATTTACTCATCTAGGGTTACATAAGTATAAACATCAGTGACAATTTATATAACCTACCACTATGGGGCAAATTCACTAAGATTTGTAGTTGCGCCAGCGTCCGCTTCGCCGCACTTTGCCAGGCGTATTTTCGCCAGCGCTACGCAAATTCACTAAATTCTGAAGTTGCGCTCAGGGGAAGCGTAAGGTTGCGAAGTTGCGCTAGCGTTAATTCGCCAAGCAAAGCGAAGTTACGCTAGCGATGGTTAATTTGCATACGGCGCCAAATTGAAGTTACAATGGAGGTATATGTAGCAGCACTACACAAGCCTGGGAAACCTTCAAAACAGCAAATAAAACTTTTATTTTGCCCTTCACATGTGCCCACTGTATAGTTAAGGTGCCATGAGTTAGGAAATGTAGGGGGGAAGCCCCAAAAAATTTTTGATCTTTTTCAGCCTATCACCCATAAAAAAAGAAAAAACGCCAGCGTTTTTTAGGGACTTAGAAAAATGTTTAACTTTTTTGGAAGCAATCCCTATCTACTCTATTGCACTTCGCCTGGTCTGAGGTGGCAAAGGAAGTCTGGCGTAAAAGGTAGCGTTCAGTAAAATTTGCGCGTCCATTGCGCAAATTCGCCAGGCGTAAGGGTGCGAAGTAACACTAGCGTCCGTTAGTGAATCGGCGAATTAACGAAAATGCTCTACGCTAGCGAATTAACGCTAGCGTTAGGCGCTTCGCCTTTAGTGAATTTGCCCCTAAATCTGTATATTTCCAACAGAACACCCAGCTTGGAGAACCAGACAGGGTTTAAAGTAGGGTTGGCAAGCCATTACCATTGCATTAGTACTATTACTATTTCAGTCAGCACTAGGGTAACAGGCCATAGGAAATAATGGAGATTTATCACCCGTGTAGACCAGACCATAGGGTTCTGTGAGCACTTCCACTCCCCTTGTCAAGCTCTGTGTACAAAAGATACATTATCAGCTGCTTTCATTCTCCCAAACTTCTTCCTTTTGAACTCCTTATCTCCGAGCTGCCTGCGAACACTCAGAGATGGTCCTTGTAAATGATCTGACTACTAGTAGATGTTTTATGAACCACATTATTCTCCATAGGTGGGATTGGTGGCACATGGTGGTACTGGAGTTTTTCAACAAGTGTAGCTGTTACGTTCCTGTAATATTTCAAATTCAATTGTGTGAATTTTGACACTCGAAAATTTGAATTCGAATTTACTATTCGACCCTTGATAAATCTGCCCCTTAATGGTCAGGGCACACAGGCAGATTCGGGGAGATTAGTCGCCCAGCGGCAAATCTCATCTTCTTCGGGGCGACTAATTTGCCCGAACTGCCTTCCACCGGCTAAAATGTAAATCGCCGGCGGGATGGCACTCGGAGCGATCCTTTTCCGAAGTGAGGCAACTTTGGGCGACTTCGGAAAACGAATTGGAAGGCAGGGAAGGCAGTTCGGGGAGATTAGTCGCCCCGAAGAAGAGGAGATTTGTCGCTGGATGACTAATCTCCCCGAATCTGCCTGTTTGCCCTGACCATTAAGGGGCAGATTTATCAAGGGTCGAATAGTAAATTCGAATTCAAATTTTCGAGTGTCAAAATTCACACAATTGAATTTTAATCCCATTATTCGAATGTAAATTTGAATGTGAGATTTTTCACACCTCGACCATGGAAACAGTCCTAATTCGAATATTGGCCACCTAAAACCTGATGATTTCATTTACAAGTCAATGGCAGCGGTCCGTTGAGCCTTTTAGAGATGTTAATAGCCTTTCTGACATTCACGTTCTTTTTTCATATCTCCTATGATTTGAAAACGATTAGAATTTTCGGGTCGGAACCATTCAATCGAATATCAGACATTCAAATTTTTTCTTAAATAACCTCCCAGTCGAATTGTGAGTAAATTCGAATTAAAATAAATTCATGTGAATTCGAAATTCGATCCTTGATAAATGGACCTGCCCATGTTTAAAAATGAATTCTGATTTTGAAGCCAAGGAGGGTCTTTGAATTGAACAGTTCTCTCTTTCCTTTCTAGAAATTTCATGTCTTCCTCTTCCAAGACGTTTTGGTGATAACAAGGACCATCACCCAAAATGAGGCACTTTACTACCAAGTATATCGGCAGCCGATTCCCGTGAAAGATCTCATCTTGGATGATTTACAGGACGGGGAGGTGCGGCTGGCAGGATCACTTCGCGGCGCCTTTAGCAACAACGAGAGAAGTAAGTGTCTAATGTTATTGATACTGTAGTGAGGAAAGCAGGGTTTAGAACTAAGGTAAGAACCAGGGCAAAAACCCACTTTGTGCTTCTTAATATTTGTATCAAGTGATTGCTACTGAAGTACAACCCCCAGAACCCCTAAAAACAGGTTACCTGAGTAGAGAACATAGAGGTTCGGTTGCAATAGTTGCCAAATAAAGCTAAACCAAAGAAAATACCCCAAATGGAAAGAGAAGTCCTGATAAGAAACTGAAAATAAAGGAGCACTCACAATATTATCATGTTTTTGTTTTACAGTAAAGAACTTTTTTAGAGTGGGTTTCAAAAATGGATCCCACAGCCAAGCCCACTTTCTGCAGGCAAACGACACGTTCAACAAGCAACAGTGGCTGAACTGTATTCGTCAAGCCAAAGAGTCGGTGGTATGTTCTGGGGGAGACGACGCGTCCTCCTCAAACGGACGTTTATCAATATCGGCCAATGGGACCTGTGGTTCTCAGCCGCCGGCGCGGTTTGAGAAAATGGACCAATCGGACAGTGTTTCGGACTGCAGCATGGACATAAGCGAAACCAGCATGGACTGCGAGCAAATGGAACAAACAAACTCTCACAACAAGGAGGAGGTTGAAAGTAATGTTTGACCCAGCGGCCACCATATTGGGTTACCTGTACAGTGTTTTTCATTCCATTGTGGAGCAGTTGGAGAAGCACTTTGAAGATATCAGCTCTGTCTTTTCTCACGTTATCTGCTGATAAGGACCCTGTCACTACCGTCTCTGGGAGTCAAAATGGGGAGCCACTGAGCCTACGTCATCCAAAGTAGTGGGCGAGTTTGGCTCCGTCTTTAAACTACTGTCAACGGGTGTATTGTACATGAAATGTGTTTACTGTAAAGCTGTTATTGTGTTCCTCAACACTGTGTCTTAAAAAAAGGTTCTGATCCACATGTTGAGCGTCAGAGAGGTGCCTAACTGCTGCCCGGCAACTGTTGTTGGACTACAGCCCCCTGCGTGCTTATTTCATATGTACAAAACATGGCCATGGCCTAAGGGTATTAATATAGCATAATGATACATAATAAGGAACGGCAGGAACATTGTGGAAGCAATATCCCTCTGGGTCATAAGATAAAGTCTAGAAGAAAAGCTGAGAACAGATTAAGACTAATGATCTGCTCGGGCGCATTCCAAACAAGGTTTTCATATTAATCCGCTTATGGTCGGAGAGACCAAATATTTCTGTTCAGAAAGGGCAAACTTTGGTATGAATAAAAAAAAAAAAAACAGCGTATTAAGTTGGATGCGGGAACTTCCAGCTAACCCCTAAATATATGGGGGGTAGAGCAATGGAAATCTTGCAGTTCCATGATAAACAGCTTCACTGTTTCTGTTCTCTTGTGATATAATGTTATATATTTGTTCGTGGCTGTTACTGTATGTAACAGGGTCACTCCCTTTATTACTATTAAAAAACACTGTGCAGACTGTGCACCCTTGAAATGGCCCATTTAGTTGATCAAATTGAGCAGCTTCTGCGCTGCCATCTGTTGGCAGAAGCTGGAACTGCATGTGCTGGTTTCAAGTTGAATTTTCTTCAAACCTCCCATGAGTCGACGTCTGATGTACCAGTCGGGAAAGGCTGAAGTTTAAGCAGCACTGGTTATATATCTATAATGTGGCATTCATGTGATTTAAGTTATGTGCAGTGAGACGGTGACCTTACAATTCAATCTGTATTTTGGGCACTTTGGGATAACTTTTTCCATCTCTTAAATCTCTGACCTGTACAGTTACAATTCAGTAGCCATGGCTAGGAGCTCTGCTGTCCAACACAAATGCTCGGTATATTCAGTTATAACAGAACCACAGCCTCTATGACTGCAGCACAAGGTGGATAAAGGATTTTTGAATTGTAAATAATCATAATATTATAGCACTAGCTGAGACACGTCTAATTATTGGTGGCATTTCCTTGGGTCTTTTTTTTTGCACCAAATAAACAAACACCTGTGCCGTTATACAGATGGAGCGTCCAGTTGCGCTATTTAATAAACACCCCACACAAAACAAAACCCCTCCAATGATATTGTGCTTTCATTTCCTTGTTAGAATGTTCTATTTATAGTGAAAGACAAATCCGGTGATTCGTTTGTGGTTTATTAGCTTCAGAGTCTGTGCCGAGTGCAAGTGCTGGAGAAGGGGCGATGCTCTCGCTTCTATTACTTGTCATAACATTGTCACATTCTGGTGTTTTTATCTGTGGATTGGGGGGGAAAAGATTTGTTGATGTGATGAGTTTAGGGCAGGTAATAGAAGGCTAGAGGCCTAGTACAGGAGAACAATGCATGTTTGGTGGGAAAAGACGTATATTTTCTATGAAATTATATATATATATATTTTGTATAAAGACCTCAAGTCACCGTGGAATCGAAAATAAATCACATTCAGCAGTATTTTTGCTTAGTCTCATTTTGTGGCTGTGAGATGGATTAATAGGGGACGTTTCCAGGAACAGGGTCAGACTGGGCCGGCGGAACACTGGGAAAAAAACCCCAATGTGCCCCCCAAACCAAGCCCTTGTCCTCACTCTGGCTACTGCAACCTTACCTGCACCGGATCTCATCCGCAACAAGATAAAATAAGGTGCAGGGGTTGGAGAGGGGGTTGTGGCTGGAGCAGGGAACCCAGAGGCGAATTGGGGTGCGGAGGGTGTTTGCAGCCATGATTTGGGCAACAAGACAAAATAAGGTACATGAGGGGGGTTGCAGCTGGAGCGGGGGACCCCCAAAGCAGAGGTCTCTGAGGTGGCAGCCTCAGTGAACCCCAGAACCCTTATTCCAGCGCTATCCAGAAGTCACCCCTCCTGGGTTTGGGTACAACAATTATGTAACATGGTGCTGTGGTGAAAGCCCATAGCATGGCCAGCAGCAGTATTTGGGTGCCTTAAAAAAAGCTCCACCCGCTCCCCTTGCCTTATAGTACAGCCTGTGTAGCAGCAAACACAAAAGTGATTTTTAAGGAAACCCTAAAAATAGTGAACTTATTGCACGAGGCTAAAGTTTCAGCTTGTCAATAGCAGCAATGATCCAGGACTTCAAACTTCAAAAGGGGGTCACCATCTTGGAAAGTGTCTGTGACACTCACATGCTCAGTGGGCTCTGATTGGCTGTTGAGAAGCTAAGCTTAGGGCTCGTCACTAATTATCCAGCAGAAAATGAGCTTCCCTGGCTGTAATATAAGCTGATGCTACAGGTTTGCTGATTATTCAATTCTGATGCTAATTGCACTGGTTTCTTGCTGCCATGTAGTAATTATGTGTATTAATTACTAATCAGCCTTATATAGTGTGACATTTCTATTCTATGTGTACGGTTTATTGTGAGTGGCTCCCTAAGCTCAGTAAGTGACAGCAGCACAGAGCATGTGCAGTGAATCAGCAGGAAAGAAGATGGGGAGCTACTGGGGCATCTTTGGAGACACAGATCTTTACTGCTAAAGGGCTGTGGTTGCCTTGGGCTGGTACAGAAGCACAAAACATCATGTACAACATTTCTAGCTACTTCTTTAGTTAGGCTTTAGTTCTCCTTTAAAGGGGTTATTCACCTTCCAAACAATTTTTTCAGTTTTTAGACCAGAACAGCGAGTCCATTAGCCAAAAACGTACTGATCTGTGTCTATTATTTTTCAATTATTATGCTACTTTTTATTACTGATTTCTCTTTTAAAGGAACCATAATGCCAAAAAATTAAAGTGTATAAAAGTAATTTAAGAAATAGGGCTAAACAGCACAGCTCACACAGTGAATACCAGATAAACTCTTTATAACACCATTGTATTCTAGAGAGTGTATCTGTTGACTACTATGTAATCACTGCCCCTGTGGCTACACAGCAGCTTGTTTATATAAACTATAGTAGTACTTATCTGTTATCTAATGTGTATCCTGTGCTTGAATGGCTGCCCCCATGGCTACACAGCAGCTTGTTTATATAAACTATAGTAGTACTTATCTGTTATCTACTGTGTATCCTGTGCTTGAATGGCTGCCCCCATGGCTACACAGCAGCTTGTTTATATAAACTATAGTAGTACTTATCTGTTATCGACTGTGTATCCTGTGCTTGAATGGCTGCCCCCATGGCTACACAGCAGCTTGTTTATATAAACTATAGTAGTACTTATCTGTTATCTACTGTGTATCCTGTGCTTGAATGGCTGCCCCCATGGCTACACAGCAGCTTGTTTATATAAACTATAGTAGTACTTATCTGTTATCTACTGTGTATCCTGTGCTTGAATGGCTGCCCCCATGGCTACACAGCAGCTTGTTTATATAAACTATAGTAGTACTCATCTGTTATGTACTGTGTATCCTGTGCTTGAATGGCTGCCCCCATGGCTACACAGCAGCTTGTTTATATAAACTATAGTAGTACTTATCTGTTATCTACTGTGTATCCTGTGCTTGAATGGCTGCCCCCATGGCTACACAGCAGCTTGTTTATATAAACTATAGTAGTACTCATCTGTTATGTACTGTGTATCCTCTGCTTGAATGGCTGCCCCCATGGCTACACAGCAGCTTGTTTATATAAACTATAGTAGTACTTATCTGTTATCTACTGTGTATCCTGTGCTTGAATAGCTGCCCCCATGGCTACACAGCAGCTTGTTTATATAAACTATAGTAGTGTTTCTAAAACAATTTATCTTCTTTATGGTTGCTTTAAAGCACTTGTAATCTGTACAGGTCCTAAAATATCCTCTGGCTTGTAGTCTTTAAATGCTTCCTTCTTCCTTCCGATTAAGCTCTTTACTGAGTTTACTGAGTCTGAGTTTAGTCACGCAGGTTGGTGCTTCAATATATGACACTCATTTCCTGGGGGAATTTTTAAAGAACTTTTTCAAATACAAATCCTGTTGTTTTGTGTTTTTAGCTGAGCACACATCCTCCCGATCTATGGGCAGTTGTTCGGGTGCATGCTTATAGCCATGAGAGTTCCCCTTTAAGGGCAGAGACGCACGCTCAGATTCGGGAGATTAGTCGCCCGGCAACAAATCTCCTCTTCTTCGGGACAACTAATCTCCCTGAACTGCCTTCCCGCCAGTTTGAATGAAAATCGCCGGTGGGATGCCAATCGGAGCGCTTCGGGGACTTCGGGGGACTTCGCAAAATGAAGTGCTCCGAGTGCCATCCCACTGGCGATTTACATTCTAGCTGGCGGGAAGGCAGTTCAAGGAGATTAGTCGCCCGAGGAAGAAGTGATTTGTCGCTGGGTGACTAATCTCCCGAAATAGCAGCGTGTCTCTGCCCTCTGCTAGAATGAAAATCGCTGGCGGGATGGCAATCGGAGAGCTTCTGAAACTTCGGACTTCGGAAAACGAAGCACTCTGAGTGCCATCCCGCCGGCGATTTTCATTTTAGCAGAGGGCAGAGCTGGATGGCACTTGGAGCACTTCATTTTTCGAAGGCGTCCGAAGTTTCCGAAGCGCTGCGATTGGCATCATGCCGGCGATTTTCATTCTAACTGGCGGGAAGGCAGTTTGGGGAGATTAGTCACCCTGAAAAAGAGGAGATTTGTTTGTTTTATTTAGAAGGCAGCTATTGATTGGGGCACAGGCTAAGTATTAGTGATGTGTGGGCCAGCCCAATACCCGCCGGACCCTCGGGTTTACCCGCATATCGGGTGAGTTTGGGCTGACCTTGCTGTACCTTTTGTGGACAGAGCCGGGCCAACCCAGCTAAGCGCCCTAGGCAACCTGGCCGGGTACGGCGCCCGGCTGAGTGCACATGCACGAAACTTTGTGCGCACATGCGCAGAAGCGCAATTCCAAAAATATATGCATGCCAGTCGGGGAGAGACGGGACCGGACAATGGGGTAGGCGTCAGAGCAGGTACGTGCCTACTCTGCCTACCCCTAGTTCCAGCCCTGTTTGTGGATAGTGGGCTGGTTCGGGTTAAGCTCTTCTGTCTACTTTCTCCACCCGCAACCTTAGACTGCTGGCTTCCCGTTTTATAGGAGAGCGCCTGCCCTTTTGTGACATCATCAGCGGTTGCGGGTCGAGCTTTTCTTGAGCCGCACATCACTACTAAGGATATACTTTCAGCAAAGGCATCAATCACTGTGACCAGGCTGTTCCATATAAACCCTGCTAAACACACATATTGTTAAAGCCTGGCCCATTATCTGATTGTGGCTGCATGTGCTCCGGATTAGAAACACTTCAATAGAAGTCGCATTGTTAAAAGTTGCAATGTCATTCTCTTGAGTAGGTTACGGTTGCACGCAAGTCTGCCAGGCAGAACCCTTTAAAGTGCGTTACACTAGTGATTTTCATCGGACAGAATTTTCTTTTTCCTTAGTGCAAACTCATGTAAGAGGAAGGATGAGATGAGATGAAAAATTAGGTTCAATCATCAGAAGGACAAAGTGCAAGGAAGTGAGACTTGTCCTGAGCCGCTGATAATTTGTGTCCAGTGAATCACATGCTCATGCTGGGACCAATTGGATCAATAAGCCCCTACTCCATACGAATGACGGCAAGTTTCAATCCATGATAAATATGCCCCATAGACACCGTGAACTGGAAGTGATGCCATTTGCACAGCAGCGCCGGAAGAAAACGTGCGCAGAAATGTGGAACATTGGTGATGATGATGATGACGATACTACAAGTCTGTGTTATCATCATCAAACTGACCTGACTCCATAACACATTATATTATAACACATGATAGGTCATCAGTTTTAGGATCAGAACTTTGCATGGAAAAACCCACATTTTGAAAGTACAGGTATAGGATCTGTTATCCAGAAACCAGTTATATAGAAAGCTCTGAATCTCTCATAGACTCTATTTTAATAAAATAATTAATTTTTTTTAATATCATTTCCTTTTTCTGTGTAATAATAAAACAGTAACTTGTACTTGATCCCAACTAAGATATAATTAATCCTTATTGGAAGCAAAACCACCCTATTGGCTTTATTTAATATTTACATGATTTTTTTTTAGTAATCTTAAGGTATGAAGATCCAAATTATGGAAGATCCTTTATCCAGAAAACCCCAGGTCCCGAGCATTATACATCCCTCGATATACACTTCCACAGATACTAAATTACTAATGAAACAGGGAACCAGGTTATGTCCATTCATCAATCCCCTCTCTTTTGTTTGTTAATAGTTGTAAGTTTATGTGCACTTTAGCCAATAATGGTTTCCATTTCATCTGCTGTTTCTTATCATTCCATTTTTGTGGAAATAAAGGGTGGATAGAAAGAACAGTTCGTTTTTCTGTAAATAAAGCAAATAACGAATAGACTCAAAGGAGAACTAAACCCTAAAAATGAATGAGGCTAAAAATGGCCTATTTTATATAGTGAACTTATTGCAGGAGGCTAAAGTTTGAGCTTGTCAATAGCAGCAATGATCCAGGACTTCAAACTTGTCACAGGGGGTCACCATCTTGGAAAGTGTCTGTGACACTCACATGCTCAGTGGGCTCTGATTTGCTGTTGAGAAGCTAAGCTTAGGGCTCGTCACTAATTATCCAGCAGAAAATGAGCTTCCCTGGCTGTAATATAAGCTGATGCTACAGGTTTGCTGATTATTAAATTCTGATGCTAATTGCACTGGTTTCTGTGCTGCCATGTAGTAATTATGTGTATTAATTACTAATCAGCCTTATATTGTGACATTTCTATTCTATGTGTACTGTATATTGTGAGTGGCTCCCTAAGCTCAGTA
The DNA here is from genome assembly GCA_038501925.1 of Xenopus petersii. Classification (NCBI taxonomy): domain Eukaryota; kingdom Metazoa; phylum Chordata; class Amphibia; order Anura; family Pipidae; genus Xenopus; species Xenopus petersii. The sequence continues at coordinate 155,567,922 of CM076678.1, forward strand.
AGTGACAGCAGCACAGAGCATGTGCAGTGAATCAGCAGAAAAGAAGATGGGGAGCTACTGGGGCATCTTTGGAGACACAGATCTTTACTGCTAAAGGGCTGTGGTTGCCTTGGGCTGGTACAGAAGCACAAAACATTTCTAGCTACTTCTTTAGTTCTCCTTTAAACTGCCTAAACCAATAAAGAGCAGACACTGACAGGTTTAACTCTTTCTTTAGTCCCCACATTTCAGTGATATGTCCAGTTGCATCCTACTCATCTCTATAGGAAACTGGGTCAGCATCTGATTTCCATGTCACTAGTCTAATCTCATTTCCATTCAAAGAAGCAATGTGACTTAATCACAAGACACTAATATGTGATACAGTATCTAGTACAGTTATGTCTATGTAGGCATGTGTAACATAGCCATCCCCACTATTATATAGCAGGCAGTTTTCCTAGTGTTATAGACACCTAACTGGGTCTTAAATACAGTTGGGAGGGGTAACTGTTTCCTATTCCTGCTTTAGGCTATGCCCCTTGTTGTTTCTCACAGTGACCAGTAGATGGCATTGTGCTAGAGTATAAAACCCTCTGAAGCCATGCTTTCAGTGTTCATCTTGTACTGGCTCTAGCCTGAGCAGGCAGGCAGAGCTCGAGTGGAACCTAGACAGGTCAGGTCTAGTAGGGATAGGCTACTCACCTTTATAGGTCACTCTAGGAGTGACAGACAGTCAGGATATTTAGCTGAGCAGCTTGAGACTCCTCCGAGGATTGTGAGTGGGATTAAGATCCTGGGTACTAATTGGCCAGAAGTAGGGACTAAGTGTACAGACCTAGGGTAGAGTATTCCCCTCAGGTTCCACTTAGGGAAAAGGCTGAAAGCTGGCTGTACCTCCTCAAGGCTGCATACATTGTTCTTGTTCCTGAGGGAACTTATATTGACCAAAGGTGCTGTGAGTATTGCCTATCCAATGTATGATCCTGCAATGTTCTCTTGATGTACACTCCACTGAGGATCGTATGTGTTAAATAAATCTGTTCTATGGTTAAGTTATAAGAACCACTGGCGCCCAATTATTTGCTGTCACGATCGCCGCCCGGAGCAGTTCCAGGAGCTCCGGGCGGCGCGTCCTCCCCTGCCGGCGTCGCTCCCAAAATGGCGGCGCCCATGGCCGCCACATGGGTAGCGGCGCCGGCGCGATGACGTCAGCGCGCCGACGTTGGCGCAAGGACGCCAATGACGTCACAATGGCGCCAAATTCAAATATAAAAACACTACCAAGACGCCAGAATGGCGCCCAAGTATAGGAAACTTTCCCTAAGTGTATCCTGGGTTCCCTGTGAGCTGCTTTTGCTAAATCTTGTTCCTGATTATTATTCTAACCCTTGCCTGGACTTTGGACTTTGCTGTTATCTACCTGCCCGTGAACTCTTGCCTGGATTTTGACTACTCTTTTGATTAACCCTTTGGACACCGCAACCTTGCTCCCTCAAGAGGGCTTCCTCCTCGATCCTGACTACCTCCCTGGAGGGAGCTCCCGGCTCCCTGACATTTGCACCCTGAATATAGTTACAGTTGCACTACACCCTGCTTCCACATGGCTGTGAAGGCTCACTTCCTAAGATTTTAACGTCTAATCCGGAGCACATTTATTGGGAGTGGAGCTTATAGTAGAGTAAGGTGCACTCAATTTACTATTTTAGCGCTACATCTATAACAACTGGACTTTTTTGAGTTTTCTTGAAAACGTTTCCGCTAGGGTTACCACCTGTATGCTTTTGAGCAAGACAGTCCAGTTTTCAGAAGGGCTACCGAGGTCAATCGCTGATAGTCCATGTGACGTCACCCTCCCCTCGCTCTCCGTCTGGATAAAATAAAACCCGGCCCCCTGCTAATGTCGGCCATAAGGAGAGGCCTGATTTTCCAGCTGAACAAAAAGAGACCTGCCAAACTGCAAGATGCCCACATGCCACTATTATATACACAGGGCAGCCAGCAGGGGGGGACAGGGGGGAGAGTTGTAGGGGGCCCCAGCCATGCCACACTTACTTGATTAGCCGGGCCCCCCATCTTTCTGAGAGCTGCTGACTTCGGGAAGGCATGGACGTTTAAGGGGCCCTGGCCACCAATTTTCTTATAATGTGGGGGGGGGGGTGGCCACCAATTTTGGCCACCAATTTTTTTTCTCATGTGGGGTCCTAGCCACCAATATTTTTAATGGGGGGCCCTGGCCACAAATGTTTTTTTATGGGGGGCCCTGACCACCAATATCTTTTTATTTTTTATTAACATGTGGGAACCCTAGCCACCAATATTTTTTTAGTTTTTTTACTGTGTGGTGGGGAGGGCAGACCTGTAGGTGGGGCTTACGGTGGGCGCAGCCCAGGGGGCCTAGGAAATTTGGTTGTACGGGGCCCTGCGATTTCTGATGGCGGTCTTGTATATACACACAGCTACCTTGGGGATTCAAAGCTTTTCGGAGGGACTCCGAGTGCCAGAATCTGAACTGTGTATTTACTCATCCCAACCAGAGTAAAAATATGGATTATTATTTTCAAAGACTGTGTCTTTCAACCAGCGAACTTTCATATTTTTACTTAGTAAAAGACCTCTACATGCAGGTGTTGTTCACTGTATTTACTGTATTTACTGTAAATGACTACTGCTATATCTCTTCAATTCAGCAGTGGGTCACCATGTTTGCCTTATAACCAGCAAGAAGACACCCTTTGTATACGGCATTGTACGCCTGTGCTTAGCAAAACCAAATTCCTGTAGGAAACCAACTAGAGATAACCAATAAAATCCCTCCCCAGATTTTTGTATATAATGAGTAAGGATAGGTAAACTCTAGAGGTACCGGGGGACTGTAAGATAAATGTCCACTTAAAATCATGACTCATTACATGGTAACATCATTGTTCATCAAGTTACTCTTGAATTATGGAGCACTGGAAGTGTTCTACCTTAAGGAATGTCTGATAGGTTGCTTGGTGGCTTCGTACCAAATGTACAGTTTTATGGATTTCATACATAAGAGTTCATAGGAGTGTATTGGTATTGTGATATTAAAGGAAGCCTATCCGAACAGCACTGATAGATTCTCTAAGTATTATGGTAGCTCTATCATTGTGCATTTCATATTTACAAAAATGTGTAAAAAGGAATTCTGACAAATTGTAATATTTCTGTAGAAATCTAATTTTTTTTTCAATTACCCTTGTCCCTGTGACTTCTGGAATATCAGCTGCCAGGTTGGTCCAAAGACCTGTTCCTTGGCTCGAATGGGGTTATGTTTAAAACTAAACAAAACGAGGAAGGCTAAGCAAAAGCAAAGCAAGGAAGGGTGGTGCAGAGTGTTGGCATTGCCATATAAACAAAGATAGGAAAGGTTCCAATCGAGAAATCTAAACAAAATGTTCTCAACTTTATTCTATTTTTGTATAGCGGTACAAAGAACCACACAAAGAGATCTGGAGCATGGGGAGCACAAATACACCAGGGCTAATAGGATTGCCATGTTGTGATTATTGGGAATACCCCCCCCAAACTATTAACCAGGAATGCCAGAGCTCAAATATTTTCAAACTCCTGGCAGGACCAGATTGGCCCACTGGGGCACCAGTAGAAAATCTGGTGAAAATTGGCATTAGGTGATAACTGGCGGAGGTGGGGAAGAAGCACAGGAAGCCTCGACTCAAGTCTTCTGTTGGGTCCCTGATATGTATGTCCAACATCCAACAGCAAGTTCTAATGTGCCAGCCTACTAAAATTGCAAACAGGGGAAGGCACAGAACTGAGTAGCCAAGGCTGTTGAAAAGACCATCCATCATTGAGCTCAAATGGGACTTTCCGGAGGGAGGGGTCAAGAGGACCACGGTGTATCTTTTAGTCACTGGGTATGGCCAGGGCTTGTGACCCACGTTTTAAAGATTTGGCCAAATCCTAAACCGAACCCTAATCTGCATAATCAGACTTGAGAAAAATTGCACCTATTGAAAATAAAAAAAAATCTTGCATTCAGTTTTCAGTTCAGTTGCCAGCGTTCGGCTGCTGAGACGCAACTTTTAGCAAATTAGCTTAGTGGTAGGGAATTAGCACCCGACGAAGTGCTGCGAAATTCGCCCTTCAGTGAATTTGCCCCAAGGAAAATTTTGCCAAAAGTAAAGCTGGGTCAGGAAGTAGATGAGTCAACTAATTGAGATATGTGAAACCATTCTGGGAAGGAAATAATGTCCCATACACAGAGCCAGGTCCATACAGAATGGTTTTGATGAGATGGGAAGAACCTGACTGTACAGAGCCCTGACCTCAACCCAACTGAACTGGAACCCTGACTGTGAGCCTGATCCCCAACATCAGTGCCCAACCTCACTAATGCTCTTGTGGCTGAATGGAAGCAACTCCCAGCAACAACTCCCAGCAACAATGTTCCAACATTTAGTGGAACCTTCCCAGAAGCACCGGGGCAGTTGTAGCAGCAAAGGGAGGGGCATGATCATTAATCACCCAAAAATGGATCTTCAAAAATCCTCAATTTGCCTTCTGGCACTGTCATACAATTCTTACTGAAGACATTTGAAGGTGACTTTGGGTGTTTTGGGGATTAGGAAACACAGGTATAAACACTGGTATAGGTTGGAGATACCTGTATAATGTATTCATCCATGAGCTCAACACAAGAGACCGACATAAATTTAACATCAACACATTTGTCTGCAGCATTATCCCAGAATGGAACTAAGCTGAAGCAGCAGGGGGCACCACTGGATCAGAATCCCACTGCAGATCCAGCTGATAGGCCTCTATATTATTATTATTATTATAGGCACCTTTTCCTGAACACCCTGCCTCCTAGCAAGCAAGGATTTTCTGGGCCCATACTCTAAACTGGCCTTGTTTCTGGGCCAGGAAGATATCAACTAATAAATTAAGCTACCACTGAATAAATAAGCCCACCAATCCAATATTCCGTAATTTTCAAATTAAATTTACCAACTTCAAATGAGTTTTTATTTATTGATAGAAAACCAAGTGTTCTTAGTGTTGCTCTTTATATTGCCAGGGCGGTGACCATGGAAGTGAATACAGAACTCAAACACCACTGATGAATTATTTAAATCAATCATCTTTGTACATTGCTGCATAGCATGCGGGCGGCATGTAAATAGGAAAAAACTAAATACAAGGATTGAGCAATTCAAGCACACAATGAATGTAATCACTTGCACTTAGGAGTGTTACACGCAATCATTCAGCAGGGTTACAGGTCTCATTAAACATTTACACAGGACAAGAACAAAATGTTATTTTATGAACAATATCTGCTGATGGAAATGTGATCTGTTTCATGTGTTTTACTTGAACTGTACTTGCAAACAAACTGCATTTTCTGAAGCTCTGCTGCCACCTTGTGGAACACGTAGGTTGTTGTTCTGTCCCCACATGAAGGCGAATGAAGGTATAACTAATAGTAGCTGTGTGACTTCCTACCTTCGTATCCAAGCAGTGGGGCAGACCGGACCGGCAGATGCTCAGGTTGGATGGATCCAAAACGTAGACACAGAGATGAAATCAGCCTGAGTTTATTTGATCCAGAATACAACAATATATGGTGATACAATACTGTTCTGTAGTAGTGGTATCAATACTGTCCTGTAGATGACTTTCCTGAGGCTAACTGCTGGTCAAAAACTGATGCCTTCACAAGCCCAAAATGTCTGAATGTCCAGTCACACAGTAATGAGGCACTAAAAATGGCTGCTGGAAGTGAGAAGGACTGAGCTGCAGAAAACCACGCCCCCGAGAGGAAAAACTTTACTAACAAGAACAGAGGTGTGCAGCATGCAAATTTTGTCCAGCAGAAAGCAGCAGTACAACAATGCACAGAAAATAACATAGATAAGAAGGTTTGATAATAATGAAGCAATTAACTATGAGGAGAACAGCACACTCCCCGTCTGAAATTTACTTTGGAGATTTCACTATGACGAATGTCCATGAAATATAACACAAACCTGCAACAAAAACATGTTAGAATGCAATAAACATAATAATATAGTTGGCTTTCTTGGCTTGTAATGGAGAAGATGTCTATAGTTCAACTTCAGTCCTGTTCATCCTTCAGGAACGTTCTCAATTGGTAATATCAAAATGAGTTCGTTAATTGGCCTTGCGAACGTTTTAAGCTCGCCCTTCCTGAAGATCTTCAACTCCACTTTTCGGACTTTGCCGTCTTTGCTAGGGAAAACCTTTGTAATCAGTCCAATAGGCCAGGCAATCCTTTCGGTTTGTTGCTCTTTCATCAATACAAGGTCTCCTTCTTTCAAGTTTGGTTTTTGGTGTTGCCATTTTCTTCTTCCTTGAAGAATATTGAGATACTCCTTTCGCCATCTGTTCCAGAAGTAATCCGCCAGGTATTGTACACGTTTCCAGTGTTTTTGGTAGATATTCGCGTGAGTAAATTCTCCACTAGGCATTAGTATATTCTCAGTTTTTTGGGTAAGTAGAGTAGCTGGAGTCAGTATGGCTGGTGTTTCAGGATCCATAGACACTGGTACAAGGGGTCTTGAATTGATAATAGCCGAAACTTCAGCAAGAAGGGTGACAAGAGTCTCATGTGTGAGTCTTGAAGAGTTTACATCCATCAACATTGAATTTAAGATGTTGCGTGAGATCCCGATCATTCTCTCCCAGGAACCCCCCATATGGGAACTATGAGGAGGATTGAAGATCCAGGTGCAACCTTTCTCCGCCAACTGATCTTGAATGGGCTTAGTGTCGATGTTCAGTTCTCTACAGGCTCCAATGAAGTTACTTCCTCGGTCTGACCTCAACTGTTTCACTGGTCCTCTGATTGCGAAGAACCGTCTTAAGGCATTAATGAGACTGGATGTGTCCATGGATTCTATCACCTCTATGTGAACGGCTCGCACACTCATGCAAGTAAATAGCACAGCCCAACGTTTACTGTTTGCGTGACCGCCACGGGTTCTGCGTGCGGACACCATCCATGGCCCAAAGACATCCAGGCCAGTATAGGTGAAGGGCGGTTCTGAACATAGTCTATCTGCAGGCAAATTGGCCATTTGTTGGTGTAGCAGTTTCCCTCTTGCTTCGCGACAGTGCACACAGTCATGCAGTATTCGGGCTACATGTTTTTTCATACCTATAATCCAAAGACCTGCAGACCTTAACTTGCCTTCGGTGATTTGTCTGCCCTGGTGTTCAGCCTTTTTGTGGTAATGTCGGATCAGCAACACAGTGATATGATGTTTGCTGGGAATAATTAAAGGATTTTGTTCTGCAACTCCTAGGTGGGCTTTATTCAAACGACCACCAACTCTGAGCAGGCCAAAACTGTCTATAAATGGATTTAGGTTGGCAAGAGGACTTTTTATAGGAATCTGCTGTCTGTTGTGCAAGCACTTCCATTCTACGTTAAATTCTCCCTGCTGGACGTGACGTATTATGAGAGACTCGCTATGAGAAATGTCCTCAGCAGACAAGGGTTTATGGCAGACATGCCAACCATGACAATCTTTATCTTCCTGGGTATTGTGATAACATCTAGCGATGTGCACTAACCTTGCAATAGTTCTGATGAGTTTCATCCAACTGGAGAAACGTTCAAAGCGATGACAATGGAGGCTGGAGGTTTGCCTTGCTTCAGTGACTAATGCACTAACTTCAGCGCGGATTTCTGGATCATTATCCGGATCCTGGATGCTGAAATCTTCCTGTACACATTCATCCGCCTCTCCTAGCAGAAACTCTGGACCTGTAAGCCAAGAAGAGTTAGTAAAAGAACATATAGACATAGGCCTGGTGGCATGATCTGCTGGATTGAGTTTGGATGGTACATAGTGCCATTGTTCAGGTTTGGAGGACCTCCTGATTCTCTCTATTCGGTTACTGACATGATTGTTCGGGAGTCTTACCCTGGTGGCTCGGAAGGGTAATGGAGAAACCCAGTGATTGATTTTGTCTTTAAGGAACTCACTGTCCATTATCTTGACAAACTCTCTGTCTTCTACTGACAAGGCTACTTTATCGTCATCTTTGGTTGTGTGAAAGACCGATCTCCCCAAGTTGTCAGCAAAGAGGGGAGAAATGATGTCAGGTGGTTGTATGAGGTCCGGAGACTTCTCCTTCACTTCATAGTGATGAGGACACGGCTTAATGCAAGTTGTGCGTCCATCTCCACGCACGTACGTTTTGAAGGAGTTAATTCTTGGTTGATCCAAGCATACGTTTCCTATGACTACCCATCCCAAGTCCAGTCTCTGGGCATATGGGGCGTAGTCGGGACCATTACATTGTTGGCGCACCTTGTGCACCCTTAGATTGTCTCTGCCGAGCAGGAGTAGAATCTCTGCGTTGTTGTCCATAGGTGGGATAACGTTGGCAAGGTGCCTTAGGTGTGGCTGGTGAAATGCAGCTTCCGGGGTAGGGATCTACCCTATGGTTTGGTATTTGATCGCATTCGATCAGTGTTGGTAGGGGTATTTCTGTATTCCCATTGATGGGAGAAGCAATGAATCCTTGTGCCTTCCTTCCGCTAGTCTCTATGCGGCCCGAGCAGGTGTTTAAGATGTAGGGTTCTGATGGTCCCTCTATTCCAAAGGCATCGAAGAATTTAGGTCCTGCTAGGGACCGGTTGCTTTGGTCGTCAATGATAGCATACATTTTTACTGCCTTTTCTGGTAGTCCCTCTGGATAGACCTTGATTAGGCATATTCGGGCACAACATTTCTCACTCTGGCTGTCGCCACATACTTCCAAACATGAGCAGGAAACGGCGGTGGCTGTGTTAGCGTGATTCTGAGGCTCCCCGCCATGACTTGGAGCAGGACTGGTGGTGAAGACAGCTGGTGAGTCTCTGGTGAGCGGAATTGGGTGCATAGCTGAGGCATGTCTTTCACTATGACACTCCTCACACTTGATGATGGATTTACAGTCCTTAGCCATGTGTTCCAATGAAGCGCAGCATCTGAAACACACCCCAAGCTCGCTGAGGACTTTCTTCCGCTCCTGTATGGTTTTAGATCTAAACCCTCTGCATTTGTTCAGTGAGTGTGGTTTTTTATGAATGGGACACTCACGATTGAAGGACTTGTCTCCTGATGAGGTATTGTACTGTTTACCCGTGGGTGCTGCAGGTGATGGTAGGTTAGTCTTTCTGACACTCACGCTGCTTTTAAAGTCTCTGTTTTTATGCAAGACACTTTCGTACCTTGAAGATGGTGTTGCTGAAGCTGTAGCGTTGAACTCCAGGAAATCGAGGCTGGGGTCATTCCTCATCTGGGACTGTTCATCGATGAATCTGCAGAAATGAATAAATGGGGGAAAGGTGACATCATGCACTCTTTTGTACCTTGAGACTGATGCCGCCCACTTTTCTTGCAGACTGTAGGGTAACTTCACGACAATTGGGTTCACCCCATGGGCTTTATCCAGGTAGCACAGGCCGGTCAAGCGAGTGTCTCTTTTGGCAAGTTCTAATTCCATGAGCAGATCACTCAAATCCTGAAGCTTATGGACATCTTTGAGATTGATCTTTGGGACATTCTGCAGTCTCTTGAATAGGGCTTTCTCTATTGCTTCTGCACTGCCGAATGTACGTTCGAGTCTCTGCCAGGCAGCAGCAAGACCTGCTTCTGCTTGTCCCACATAGACAGTTCTGAGGCTCTTAATACGACTTGTGGAGTCTGGGCCCAGCCATTTGATCAAGAGGTCGAGCTCCTGCTCTGCGGTCAGGTTGAGGTTGGCAATAGCGGCTTTGAAGGTTGCTTTCCAGGCTCTGTAGCTCTCTGCACGGTCATCAAATTTTGAGAGACTTGTGTTAATTAGCTCTCTGCTCACCATAAACCTGGCAAACTCGGACATATCCGATTTCTCACTGCTTGTTGCCATGACAACTTGTGATGCCCCCAGGGCGTGTGGGCTGCGTGGCGTGAAAGGGTGAGATGCTTCCGGGTAGAATGATGTTGCTGCAGGGTTGAGCTGTGGTCTAGCCTCTGTAGATTGTGATGACTGCTGCTTGAGCTGTAACGGTAGGCCGGGAAATGCCGGGGAGCCTTTTTGCTGTAACACCTGTCCTTGAGAGGGCACAGCTGGGTGAACGTCATCAGATTGCTCAGGTGCTGTGGGTGGCACTGGCACTGTAGGTAGAGTTGACTTGAAGGTTTCAGTGTTGTCGGCTTGGACAGTACTGCAAACTGGGGGTGGTGCAGGTAACTGTTTTAGTACATAGTCACTGGTGCGATCGGCTGGATCATCTATCTCCTGTGGTGGCAAGCAGACTGGGTCAAGGCCTTGGCCCAATGCTTGCTCGAGTAGTCTTACTTTAGCTAATGCAATTTCCTCTTCCATCTCTGATTCAAGAATCTTTAACCGAGCCTCTGCTTCTACCCTCTTAGCCTCTGCGTCTGCTTCGGCCCTCTTAGCCTCCGCCTCTGCTATGGCCCTCTTGGCCTCCGCCTCTGCTTCTGCTATGGCCCTCTTGGCCTCCGCCTCTGCTTCTGCCCTCTTAGCCTCTGCATCTGCTCTTCTTGTCTCTGCTTCTGCCATCACAAGAGCTTCTTTTTCAGTGAAGGAGCGTCTCACCTTGGATTGCTCTGCATTTATGCGGGCCTCTAGTAGTCGGTCGCTTAGAGCTGAGCTTCTTGAGCACGATGATCTGTATGACCGAGAGGAATGTTTAGATGAATTTGATCTGTGGGATCTAGTTTCTTGCAGATGGGAGATACGGAGTTCCGCTTTATCTCTAGCACGCAGCACCATGGCGTCTCTTTGTCCGTCTATTAGTTCTGCCTTGCTCAGTTCTGACGGGGCTTCATCATGATTAACATCTTTTAGAAAGGTTATATACTTGGTGGACAGTCTCTTATATCTTTCATGAGCTGTATTCAGCCGTTCTATAGCAACTTGTAAGCTTGTGGCGTCACCTGAGGATTTAAGTCCAGACATAATGGAGGAGACTCGTTCCCATAGCTCTTCCAGGCTATCGCATAGCTCATCTTTCCTGGTTTGATAGTTTTCTCTGACCTTTATTGTCGGTTTGAGCGAGCGTCTTGATCGCACGACTTGGTCTGCTGGAAGTGTGGAATCTGGTTCCTGTTCTTCATAATGATCAGTATCAGCTTGCATTATCATTGTTTCATCACTGGGGAACTGTGGGAGGTCTTTTTCGGCCATTTTGATTTAAGGTGCGCTGCCTCTTTAAGAAAATAAACTTTTGAATTGGGGGCTGAAAATAGCAGTGCGGCTCCGCTGAGGCACCCTGACAAGGTTCCTCAAGAGTTTTCGGGGTTTGGTAGTTTGGGGACCCCGCGTGCATTCACAATTCTGTACTATGCGAGCAAAGGTTAATACAGGATGTAGAAAATGGCTTGATGGGTTGAGGAGGACTTTCAGGTGAGAGTATAGATACTGCAGACACGTGGTGCTTTGGGCAGATTTGCTGCTGGTGGGCCTGGTGCCAGGGAGATTTCTGAGTATGGTACTGAACTGTGAGGTAATCTGTGGCATGGGGTATGGGCATTAAAGGAATAGTTCAGTGTGAAAATAAAAACTGTGTAAACAGATAGGCTGTGCAAAATAAAAAATGTTTCTAATATAGTTAGTTAGCCAAAAATGTAATATATAAAGGCTGGAGTGAACAGATGTCTAATAAAACAGCCAGAATCCAACTTCCTGCTTTTCAGCTCTATAACTCTGAGTTAGTCAGCGACTTGAAGGGGGGCCACATGGTACATTTCTGTTCAGTGAGTTTGTAATTGACCCTCAGCATTCAGCTCAGATTCAAAAGCAACAGAAATGACCCATGTGGCCCCCCCTCAAGTCTCTGATTGGTTACTGTCTGGTAGCCAGGGTAACCAGTCAGTGTAAACCAAGAGAGCTGAAAAGCAGGAAGTAGTGATCTGACTGACTTGTTATACATGAAATCACTCCAGCCTTTATACATTACATTTTTGGCTAACTAACTATATTAGAAACATTTTTTATATTGCACAGCCTATCTATTTACCCAGTTTTTATTTTTACACTGAACAATTCCTTTAAGGCAGTTTTTGACTGTTCTGTCCCCACATGAAGGCGAATGAAGGTATAACTAATAGTAGCTGTGTGACTTCCTACCTTCGTATCCAAGCAGTGGGGCAGACCGGACCGGCAGATGCTCAGGTTGGATGGATCCAAAACGTAGACACAGAGATGAAATCAGCCTGAGTTTATTTGATCCAGAATACAGCAATATATGGTGATACAATACTGTTCTGTAGTAGTGGTATCAATACTGTCCTGTAGATGACTTTCCTGAGGCTAACTGCTGGTCAAAAACTGATGCCTTCACAAGCCCAAAATGTCTGAATGTCCAGTCACACAGTAATGAGGCACTAAAAATGGCTGCTGGAAGTGAGAAAAACTGAGCTACAGAAAACCACGCCCCCGAGAGGAAAAACTTTACTAACAAGAACAGAGGTGTGCAGCATGCAAATTTTGTCCAGCAGAAAGCAGCAGTACAACAATGCACAGAAAATAACATAGATAAGAAGGTTTGATAATAATGAAGCAATTAACTATGAGGAGAACAGCACAGTTGTACCTACATGATACTGCAGGGGTCCCCAACCTTTCTTTACCCATGAGCCAAATTTAAATGTAAAAAGATTTGGGGAGAAACACAAGCATGAAAAAGTCCCTTGCGGTGCCAAAAAAGGGCTGTGATTGGCCATTTGGTAGCCCCTATGTGGACTGGCAGCCTATAGGAGACTCTGCTAAGCAGTATACTTAGATTTTATGCAATTAAAACTTTCTTCCAAGCCTGGAATTCAAAAATAAGCACCTGCTTTGAGGCCATTGAAAGCAACATCCAAGGGATTGGTGAGTAACAATGTTGCTCACGAGCAGTTACTGCTTCATAAATCCGTATAGAAGCGAAACACGTTGCAGCACCCAGGTGGGGTCACTCCTAAGGTTGGATCATCATTCTTTTTGTTTTACCCCAATATCGTGAAAATCGGCAGCCTGCCGGTACTTCATGAACTGTAAAATTGTGAAGACCGTGAAAATCGGTAAAATAGCGGAAATTGTTGTGAGGAGATTAGGAGAATTGCGAATTGAGCTACAGAAAACCACGCCCCCGAGAGGAAAAACTTTACTAACAAGAACAGAGGTGTGCAGCATGCAAATTTTGTCCAGCAGAAAGCAGCAGTACAACAATGCACAGAAAATAACATAGATAAGAAGGTTTGATAATAATGAAGCAATTAACTATGAGGAGAACAGCACAGTTGTACCTACATGATACTGCAGGGGTCCCCAACCTTTCTTTACCCATGAGCCAAATTTAAATGTAAAAAGATTTGGGGAGAAACACAAGCATGAAAAAGTCCCTTGCGGTGCCAAAAAAGGGCTGTGATTGGCCATTTGGTAGCCCCTATGTGGACTGGCAGCCTATAGGAGACTCTGCTAAGCAGTATACTTAGATTTTATGCAATTAAAACTTTCTTCCAAGCCTGGAATTCAAAAATAAGCACCTGCTTTGAGGCCATTGAAAGCAACATCCAAGGGATTGGTGAGTAACAATGTTGCTCACGAGCAGTTACTGCTTCATAAATCCGTATAGAAGCGAAACACGTTGCAGCACCCAGGTGGGGTCACTCCTAAGGTTGGATCATCATTCTTTTTGTTTTACCCCAATATCGTGAAAATCGGCAGCCTGCCGGTACTTCATGAACTGTAAAATTGTGAAGACCGTGAAAATCGGTAAAATAGCGGAAATTGTTGTGAGGAGATTAGGAGAATTGCGCTCCGCAGTGGACGCATGCACTGAAGTGAACCAGGCGACATCTTGGATCTTCGGGAAAAGGTACCTGCAAAGTGGAGAAATCGTGAACAGGCCAAGTCCATGCCAGGCTGTGCCTTTGAGGAAAGACCGGAACACAGGATCTGGTGAGATCAATCCAATTATTTTGGGGGGCATTCACAGCTGGGAAAAAAGAGGGAGTGGGGGACGCCCCAGCAAATCCCTTTGGAAACTTGTTTTCATCGACAGCCATACACAATTAGTTTGATAACCCACTGAAAGAAGTACCTTATACCTATTCAACGAATTGGAGAACTATAACTCACACCACACAAAAAAAAAGTTTCCAAGTTGGAGAACTTTAACTCACAGCCTTCTTTACTATTTCACAATTGGGGCAACCACCTATCATAACCTAGGAGTATATATTGTATTATAAAAATTTAAACGAGTGACCATCCAGCTGAAGTAATCTGATAATTGTTTTTATGTAATTTTACGGATTACTTATTTATTGTGTTATTGGCTGGCCAGATTTTAAGAATTCCGTTTGATAAGTAAATTATATACTTTCTGAATACCTTGGTCTTAAACTACACCTTTAATTTACTTTAATTTATTTCTTTGGCCTTCTAAATTGCAACACAAAATAGGCTGGTTGCTGGGTCCTCCACCACAATGCAGATGCTTTCTAAAAAGGAAAGCTTAGTGTCCACCTCTCAGACATTTTTGGAAGGGGGCCACATCATTGACAAAATAGTTAATCTTGTACCTATACGATATCTGCCAAAACACAATCATTTTGGCAGAGGGATTTCTGATTTGAGACATTAGGTACCCAGACCAAGAGTCTTCCATTGGCTGAGAAATTGCCACATCTTGCAAAGGTAGACATAGTGGCAGCAGCTCAACATCAACCCTTCTACTTAAGCTGCCATCATTTACTGGCTTGTCAGTTTAAAGGAGAAGGAAAGGTTAAAACTAAGTAAGCCTCATCAGAAAGGTCCACCTAAATATACCAGTAAACCCTCAAAGTAATGCTGCTCTGAATCCCCTGACAAAAAAAAACAGCACATTTCTTTCCTTCTATTGTGTTCTCATGGGCTTCTGTATTAGACTTCCTGCCTTCAGCTTAAACCTCCTTGCCCCGGGCGTGAGCATGCTCAGTTTGTTCCTCTCTCCTCCCCTCCCTTCTCTGCTGTAATCTGAGCCCAGAGCTATAAATGAGCAGGGAGAGACTCAGGCAGGAAGTGATGTCACACCAAGCTAATATGGCAGCTGCTATCCTAAACAAACAGAGAGAGCTTCTAGAGCTTTTTACTCAGGCATAGTAAAACAAGCTCTTTACAAGCTACAGCTGCCTATGGCTATTTCATATGCTTTCATTGAAAATATTGAGCCGGTTTGTTGAGAATTTTCTCAGCAAACAAAGTTCTAATGGAGTCCCAAGCAGAAAATTGAGGACTTACAACCTGCACAAAATGTATGGTATTGTCAACAACACCAAAATGGAGTATAGGCCACCTTAGATTACATTCAGAGACTTGATACTTCAAATCTGACTACAGTGAAGCTATAATTGTAGTGTTACTGTTACCCTTTATTACTTGTCTTACTATTCAGGCTTTTTTCTCTTGAGCTAAAACCGGGACCCGTTTTAGAAACCATATAGCTGCTGAAACTCCGTACTGGAGAGCTGCTCACAAAAAAAGGTAAAAAAGTCAAAAGCACAAAAAACAAACAAAAAAAAAAACAATTGGCAATGTTTTTAGAATATCCTTGTCTAAATAACACTTTGAGCAACCCCTTTAAATCCTCTCTTAAATCTTCCCTACTTGTTTGGACCATGTGATTAGTTTATAGTTGTTAAACTTTATGTTTTCAGACAACCCTTATTTCTTCTTGCTTATTTCTGACATTCCAGGTCAACAGATGGATCATTGAGCCTCAGCCCAAGATCTGAAACTCAGCCAGGAATTTTGAGGGGCATGTCATCATTAGTAGGGTTGGGTTAAAGGGGCATGGTGTGGATTCAACATGTGCCAGAATTAAAGGATCAGTAACATCAAAAAAATTTTTAAAAAATTTAGTTTGTATACTACGGAAAAAAACACCAACACATTAAACTTTAAAATCGCAGTCTTTATTAAGAAATATCTTACCGATACTCGCTTGCGTTCCTCTTCCGAAAAGGCGATTGGGTGATCCACCGTGCGGCGCTCGATTTCTCCACCCCTTATAGGAGATAGCCAGGGAGGAGAAAGAGGAGCAGAATCTCCCCGAATCTGAGCGTGTGCCCTGACCCTTAAAGGAGAAATAAACCTGTGGGGGAAAAAACCCTACTCCCCACCCCAGGTAGCCCTCCCTCCTCCCCCCCAGGCTAACTACCCCTCCCCCCCTGGAAGATGCCCCATACTCCATATTTACCTCTCGTCGCAGATTCTTCCAGCGAAGTTCCACACATCCATCTTCCAGCTCCTCTGTAATCTGAGAGATCGGTATTTTTGCGCATGCACAGTTGTAGCATTTTGCCGGTTTGCGACAGCTGTGCATGCACAGAAATTGCCGATCTCTCAGTCAGCCAGAAGATGGACGCGTGGAACTTTGCTGGAAGAATCTGCGCCGAGAGGTAAATTTGGAGTATGGGGCATCTCCCCGGGGGGGTAGTTAGCCTGGGGGAGGAGGGTTGGAGGGCTACCTGGGGTGGGGGGGGTAGTTTTTTTTCCCCACAGGTTGATTTCTCCTTTAAACTGTGAGTCTAACTTTTCCCAAGGGACCTCCTTATCTAAATTGTTACAATTACTTATTTGCTTATGTCAAAATTGTTACAAAAATATCTTAGCTGCGCCTGGTCGCTGTTCTGGGCTCTGCCAAAAGCCAATTAAGTTAGAAACTTTGTATCTTTTTCCGGCTGTTCAGTGCAGAGAAAGTCTTTCGTTTCAGTGCAAAAGCGGGATTGCTGGTTGAGCTGTCAAAAGCGAGACTGTCCGCTGAAAACGGGACAGTTGGGAGGTATGAGTTAGGTTGAAAAAAGACACACGCCCATCAAGTTCAACCTTTTAACTCTATTTTGACCTGCCTAATTGCTAGTTGTTCCAGAGGAAAGCAAAAAAAAAAAAAACATATTTAAAGCCTCTCCATGCATGCAAGATCTCGATTTCCCTAGCTGGTATACCAACCTGACCCGATTGCTCTCTGCTCTGGGCAACTCCAGGTAGGGCATGCATTACTCTTCTCTTAGGTTGGCCCTCTCTTAACTGTTGGAGAGCTAACCACTGTGTTCCACCACAATCATTTTGGTGCAAGTGGTTGTTTAAAACAAAATAACTCCTGGCCTGTCCCCGTGAAACAGGGACAAATGGTAAACTGACTGTAACTCCTACCAAAGCATGACCATTAGTCTATAAGATGCCAACCATAAGTCTAAGTTTAAAATGAAATACCAAGTACAGTCACCAATAAAATATCCATCCAAGGAGTAGTCCATGGCCAGATTAAGCCATCAACTCTAAGGGGCAGATTTACATAGGGTCGAATATCGAGGGTTAATTAACCCTCGATATTCAACTGCCGAATTGAAATCCTTCGACTTTGAATATCGAAGTCACAGGATTTAGCAATATTCCTACGATCGAAGGAATAATTGTTCGGTCGAACGATTAAATCCTTCGAAACAAGCGATTCGAAGGATTTCAATCCATCGATCTAAGATTTTTCCTTTGATCAGAAAATTGTTAGGAAGCCTATGGGGACCTTCTCCATAGGCTAACATTGGCCTCGGTAGGTTTTAGGTGGCGAACTAGGGGGTCGAAGTCTTTTTTAAAGTACTTCGGCTATCGAATGGTCGAATAGTCGAACGATTTTTACTTCAAATTGTTCGATTCGAAAGTCGAAGTAGCCTATTTGATGGTCGAAGTAGCCATATTCGACCATTCGAAATTCTCAGTCTTTTTTCTTCTAATCCTTCACTCGTGCTAAGTAAATGGGCCCCCTAACTGTGCATGGTCCCTTTGCGTCACAAATAAATACGTTTGCACAGACGTCTTATTTGCTAAATGAAAGTGAAATTTAATAGTGGACTAGATTTTTGAATACACTACTTTTTTTAATGAACCCTCATTATTCTATGTACTTGCTGTTGTTTCCTGAATCACTGGTTCTTTAATTGGTTTTGCAAAATAAAAAATGCTGCAACGTGTTGCAATATCTTTCGGCATCTTGCATCACTTTCTAACAAAGATAATTAACGGTCTCCATTATGCAGTCACTTCTGAGAGTAGGTCCCTGTGGAAAACCCTGTGCATGCAGATAAGAATAAACCATGGAAGTTAACTATAAAGCAATCAAACCAATGTGGCTGGGCTAGGATGGAAAAAAACCCAAAAATGTGTGGTAAATCTAAATACTGATACTATTTCTTGTTGTCTTAGAGGGGACAGTGTATGAACGTATTATATCCAGTTATCTACCTGGCGTCCTCCATTTAGATTAGCATCCAACCAGTCCATATAATATGCAAAATCAAGTTTCAATTTCACTAGGTTCAGTTTTGGAGGTATATCTGAGGTCCAGCAGTTCAATATAACCTTTCTGCTAGCTGCTGAAAGAATACCCGCCATTTTTTTGTCTGCTTTCGAGATTTTTGGCACATGTCCAAATACCACCTATGTGGGTGTAGGTGATATATTGACTAATATACAATAGACTAATTATTAAACAAATAATATAATATATACAATATATAATATATATACAAATAATATATATACTAATAATATACAAAAGATTAATTTTACAATAATGCGTGACTTCATTCCAAAAACCTTGTATATGTGGTCTACAAACAGTGATAAATATCCACTGCAGAGGCTAAACATTTTGGGCAGCAGTCTGAGTCCGACCAACCTACTTTTTCCCTCAGCCCTGGGGAGAAAAAAACCCCTGTTCAATATTTTTTAAAATATCTCATGATCTTGACCAGAGCGGAGAAGCACTAACGATTTGAGATGTAAAGACAACAATCTGTCTTTTGACAGTTGGGGGTTTGGTGTGTCCACCTTCCCATTCCTCTCTCAAATTCTTTCTCTGATAACGAAGTTTGCAATATTTTGTATAAGAGGGAAATGGAACTTTTTACTATGTTGGAACGGAGAAGAGCGTCTATTGGAAATGGTTCGGATTACTTTCTGGGTATAATGTCTGTCATGCAAATATGAAAAAGTATCCCATGACACTCCTATAAACTTTTCTTTTAACTCAGAGAGTCAGAGAGACATAAGCTGTGGTGTGCCACTTGCCAGGCCTTGTCCGTATTGTATAATAAAGGATTATCTTTTATATACGGCGGGAGTTGACTCTTGGTTAAGCGTAACAGTGATGCTAAAGAAAAATCTGGTGCTAAGGCCTGGTCCAGCTGACGCATGGCATGTAATTTGTTGACCCAGTCTGCTACGTAGCGGAAATTGCATGCCAGGTTGTATGTAGAAATGTCTGGGAGGCCGACCCCACCTTGAAGTTTGTTCTGACTTATTTGAGGGTGTTTGCCTGCCCAGATGAATTGACTGACTGCTTGATTTAATTCTGTTAAATCCGTACGTGAGAGAAATATTGGAAACATATGCCGTGGATAAAGCAACCTGGGGAACCAAACCATTTTGATCAGATGACATTTTGCCAAATAGTTTACAGGTAAGCGTGACCAAGCTTTAATCTCCTGGAGCAATTTATTTAATACTGGAGTGATGTTAAGACTATACAGAGCTCTTATTGACAAACGAATGTTAATTCCTAAAAATTGTAATGTGGTGGTTGCCCACTGAAATGGAAAAACACTGTTCCATGCTTTTTGAAGTCATGGATGGAGAAGCATTGCAACGGTTTTGGTGCCATTTAGCAAAAATCCTCCTATTCTGCCAAATTCTTGAATATAATTCAAAAGTAAAGGGATGGCTTCTCTCGGATTTGTTATCATTAACAAAATATCATCCACAAAAGCTTGTAGTTTAAGATGTTTGGTGCCAGACGTGGAGAAGCTCATTTGAGGATTTTTAGAAAAGGCAAATCATTTTACATTTTATTTTTATACAATTATATGATAAAAGTAAAATGTGCATTGTATAGTATTTTGTTAACAGTTTGCCAAATTGACTTTACACTGAATATTACCATGTCAAAAAATTGCATGTTAATTGACACCTGTATTTTCAATTTGATGTTATCTTTAAACAATACTTTTTATAAATTTTGTATAACTGGCAAATATTTTGGCAATGATGAAAAGGAGCAAACCTGGTCAAAACAATTCATTAAGGTCCAGTTTAAAAACTGAAAAAAATAAAAGCCGAAGCACCTCAATTTTAAATTGAATAATATTACTTGTATCCCACTAACTGTAGGAAAATCCGATGTCCATACACCACGTACGGGGCCATATTGTGCTAATTCAATCGTTTGGCCCTCAGGCCAACAATCAGATAATAGCATAGGCCAATGTAGCCCATTGGAAGAGAACCACATTAATGAGGGGTCCTCACCCAGACAGGATTCATAGATAGGCCTGACAGACATCTGCCCAATTTTCGGCCACATATCTGATGGGGAGTGCCCATACAGGGGCAGATAAGCTGACAACTCGGTCTGAAGTGGCCAAATCAGCAGCATTAATATGCCTGTGTAAGACAAAAACAAAATGCTGCAACTAAACCTGCCTCTTAAAATCATATCTGAGAGCTTATCTATCACACCGTGCAGCACCAAAGGTGCCCATACATGAGCAAATATAAGCAGCAGACCAACTCATTTGGCAGCTTATTGGGCATTGTGTGGGGCCCTCAGACAGGCTTCCCCGATTGATATCTGGCCAAAAGTCAGCCAGATGTTGATTGGCAGGGTTAAAAATCGTGTCGGATCGAGGACCATATTGGTTTGTTGATGTGATGCTCGATCTGCCCATCTGTATGCTCAGTGTTGTGATCCGAACGTTGAGCCCTAGGGTTGACGATCGGACCAGCCTATCGTATCGCCCACCTCATTGTGGGCATATTGTAGAGAGATCCGCTTGTTTGGCAAAATCGGTAACTCAATTCCGTTGCTATTTCTTGAATGCAATAATAATTGCATTTCTTTTCCATGTTGGTTTTGAGCACATAATACACAGGTTTACTTGCCGGAGTGCATGTGCTGCATTTTTGCTGAGAATTCACTGTAGACACATTTATCTTAGGAAATGTCAACAGTGGTGCTAGGAGTGTACATTTTATACATTTTTCCTTCGGTATTCGGTATTTGTACAGTGTGCAGACAGAATTTTCATGCAATGGAAAGGCAGAGTTTGCTTTTCTGTGAATTTTTCTTTCTTCGATTTATTGACAATTTACCTGAAAGACTGGAGAAACTATGTGAACCCGTCTGTATTCACAGTCACAAAAGACAAAGTTAAAGGGGTGTTAACGTCTCGTTGGGTTTGTACACCATTGGTGCTCTCCCGACTGGTCTGCATAGGCACCCATTATGATTCAATCTTTGGCCCAAAATGTACTGTAGGTGGCTACGGCTAAATTGTGCAAAGACCACACCAAGCAACATATTTTATTGTGTGTTACCATCTTTTAAGTTCTGAGATTCAGTATATACCTGTCCAATAGATATCTGGCCAGATGTCTATCCCCTAGGCCATAAAAGAAGGCCCACACACGGGCAGATAAGATGCTGAATCAGCAGATGAAATCTGCATGTGTATGGTCAGTTTAAGAGGCAAATAACAAAACCAGTTGTATTTGACAAGTTAAGGTGGCCATACACGAGCCGATAAAAGCTGCCGATGTGTCAGCATCTTATTGGCCCTTGTATGGGGCCCTCCAACGGGCTTCCCCAATCGATATCTGGCCGAAAGTCGGGCAGATGACGATCGGACTGTCTAAAAATCACGTCGGATTGTGGCCGCATCTGTTCATTACCCGTGCCCGTTACCCATCGTTAGGATCCGATCGTTGGGCCCGATATTGCCCACCTCAAGGTGGGCATATCGGTGAGAGATCCGCTTGTTTGGCGACATCGTCAAACGAGAGGATCTCTCCATGAATTAGGCATGCTTCTTCTCTTTACAGGCAGTGTTCTCCTCGAAATGGGTCTTGTTTATGTAAGTAATCTTTAAAAGCATGCAAAACAGTTGGCAATTGGAGATAAAATTCTGCCCTACTTAACACCTTTAAATACAATCGAAGACTATTGGCACTGCATAGGCAACCAAATGTAATGCCTTATTGCTATAATTAGATACTGTCTTTGGCAAAATATGCCTACAAACCTGTCAATAGCTATACGTAGCCATTTTTTTCTAGTAAAGTCTCAGTGGTTAAAGTCCTAGTCTTGTTGTTTGAGATGTAACAAAGTTACTGGGCGGAAAGAATGCAATATCAAATATTTTGTCCTTGTCAGATGATTTTAAAGGGGTTGTTCACATTCAAACACTAAGGAACATATTTATCAAGGGTCGAATTTCGAATTGAAAAAAACTTCAAAATTCAAAAAGACCAACCAAAATTAAGTCAAAGTTTTTTTTTTGGTCGAAAAGGTCAGTTTTCGATCGAATAGGTCCGTATTCGGCCAAATTCGAATTATACGAATAAAAGGAACAACGCGTTTGATTTTTCAAAGTCCACCAATTTACTCCAAATGGGTTCTAGGAGGTCTCCCATAGGCTAAAACAGCAATTTGGCCGGTTTTAGATGGCCAATGGTCGAATGCCGATATTACATAGTACATAATAAATTGCGATATTCCAATTTTTGCATTTTTTTCAAACTCAAATCGAATTTGGACTATTCCTTAGTCGAAGTACACAAAAAATTCGAAAATTCACCTCGACCTTTGTTAAATCTGCCACTTGTTTTGTTGTTTTCAGACAGTTCGACTTTTTCCATTTACTTTCTTTTTTCTATGTGTGATCGTTTTTTTCTAATATTCAAGTGTAAAATATGTTTCACCTTCTAAAGTAGCTCGGGGGTCGCCGACCCTGTAAACTGTTCTAAATTGATACATTTAGTTGATAAATTTCTTATCTTTGTCCCTGCTGAGCAGAATCCCTGAGTTTTGTTACAGGCAGCTTTTGGAATTGATACAATAGTTGCCATAACTCCATAGGCACTGCTGAGAAATGTATCAACTAAATGTTACAAAATTATAACAGTTTAGAATTACTGAGCTGCCAGACTCAAAGACCGAAGACAGAAACGCAAACACTAAACTTTAAACTTAGATTTTGAAAAAACTGTAAAAAATAAATAGTGGAAAATATTTGAAAAAATTCTTTATTTCTGGGGAACAATCTGAAAACAATTGAACTGAAAAAAGTGTTTGGAAGATGAACATCCCCTTTAAAGGGCATGTAAAGGCAAAAAAACAAAATCCCATTTATATTTTCTTTAATGAAAAAGAAATCTCCAATATACTTTAATTAAAAAATGTGTACCATTTTTATAAGAAACCTGACTGTATGAAGTGAAATTCTCCCTTCATTTACTGCTGTGGATAGGAATTGTCAAACAGTCCCTAACTGCTGGGCAGGGAAACAATCATAATTATGAACAGCAGGGGGAGCTCCCACCTTACTTCCCAGCCATGCAGAACTCAAGCAGATTTGTTTTTTTCCCTGTAGAGCAGTCGGCGACTGTGTAGAGATTTGTATTGGATTTTATTTCTGTCTTTACAGTTTCCAACTCCAGCTGCAGGGACAAAGATCATGGAGCCATGATAAACTGGGATTCTATTTGGAGGATTATTTTGCTGCAGTCAGTGGTTCTGCAGAGTTGGAGAAAGTTTGTATTAAACAATACAAAAACTATAAAATTCACATTACATGACAACACAGGACCCAGTGCAGTCTGTATATTCTGATTATTAATCAGTCTTGCTGTTTCGGCTTCTGGCAGATATGGTTTGACTTGTGCGGTTTTCATAATTTATGACGATATCTAAGCAGCCCAGACCACACTTAGCATGTGCACAGTCTTAGTCTTGCAAAGATGTATAACAACGTTACAAGATGGTGACTCCCTGTGGCCAACTTTGAAAGCATAAATCGTTTGTTTGATTAGGCTTGTGGTGCAGTAAGTTCATGTTTATTATACAAAATACAACATTTTTTAGTCTTATTCTATTTTAGAGGTTACTTCCCCTTTAAAGCATTGGATTCTGTATGGAATAACACAAAATTGCCATTACAAAAATCTGAATATGCAAATTCAAATTTGATTTGTTAATTGCTTGAATATTTTGTGTAGGATTCAGCTCTCCCTATGCTCAGAGTTTGGGGGCCTCTACATTTTGGTCCTCTGTAAGAACTTTCTTCTCTCTCTTATATGATTCAATATTTGCCCATATGTAAAATGTATGGAACTAGTGCATACATGATCATTGATTGCTACTTTTTCAGGTAATTTTGAACTTTGAGAGATTCTTCTGAAGTCCCGTATGTGGTGCATTGAACCAAATGGTTGGAGGGTTAAGAAATGAATATTGGAAAAGAAAACTGCACACAGTTAGTTAAACTTTATCAAGGCGTCCAACTTTGACATCCTTTCTGGAGTGATGGAAAAATTTAGATCCGGTGATATCGGTTCTATTACTCTTCCATCACAGCTGTAACATTCATCACAGAGTTGACTTTAGCCACTCAAAATATGTATACAGAAAATCACCATAATAAGCATCCTACGAAATGAGCTATGTGGCAATTAAGAATCCATTGAAAAAAAAACCCAGACAACCAGACTTTTCTTTTTAAAAAAATTTTTTTCCAACCTATAAAATGTGATTTTTTTTTTAAACAGTAGAGTAACTACTGTCAAGCAGGACCCTCTCCTCTAGAACCATGCCCAATCTCATTTGGACACACAGACCTGGATTTTCTTGCCATGTCACCTATGATGAGATGCTGTAGAGTCTCCTGTGAGCCGCATGGGTGAGCGTCACGAGTGCTATTGCAATCTCCAGCGCCGATATTCTTCAGTAAAATATTGTGAGAACATGTCAGTAGCTCAGCCACAACAGGGCACAAGGGTACACAGAAAACGACTAACACAATATATTTTTTACAGTATACCTGTATTTTATTGCAATAAATATCCAGTTTTATGATAACCTGCATTATGGTCTCTCATCATTCTTTTTTTCTACTCCAACATTCTCTAATAGGGTTGCCACCTCACTCCATTAAAGCAAGACATCTGAAATTCACTAGTACAGAAAAAAAGTCTAAATTGCGGCACTTGCTAATATGAAAATAAATCTGAGATTATAAAAGCACGAAAAATCTCAATAATTTGGTATGAAGGATTATTTACATCCTTATATGTGTGTTACTGGCTTGTTCATTTAAGGGGCACTGACCCCCAGAACAGTCTATAAACACATACGTTCTAGAGTTCATTCCCTAAGGATGCAGTTAACCTACCAGTATGATCTTTAAGCTATTGCAGGGAACTGGAAGAAAAAGAAGAAATACTTGCAGATGGGGAGAAAATACAGACTACATCCAGATAATGCCTTGGTTGAATCAAACCCAGAACATGGACTGAAAGATTATTCATTGCATTACAGGGTATGATTCTCTATCTGCCATTGAACGTCAACATCCACAATCTTCTGGAGGCCTAACTGAATACTGGTCAAGCTGGAAGCGCCAATATTTTCATGGTTCTCCTGTAGAATTGTCATCTCTCTCTCCTATAAAGTCAAACACATACAAAACTCACCTGTTGTCTGACAAACTAGCGACTCATTTTGAAATGTGCACAAACTGGGTGACACTGGTTTCTGTGCAGACGTCCACAATACAGCCGCTTATTAGCCATGTAGGGTGTGGCTTTCATTCTGGTTAGGTTTGAAATTGTGAGGTGGCAAACCTAATTTTCTGCAAACCAAAACAAGCAAATACATTCACAAAACTTGAAATACATAAAAGCTAATTTAGCAGTCTTTTAGCATGCTATCCCTTACGGCACAGTAATGGAACCACTTGCTCTACATTCTCAAAGCTCTGCAGTCACCTTGTCATAATGAAATGCCCATATAGCACAGTTTAACCAGAGCCTCCTATAGAACAGTCTTTAGGGGGCCCATAAGTCACATTCGTACAGACATTAAGCTATAATTTAGTTTCATCTTGAAGAAACCCAAACAATGACATAAAAAGTGCTGTAAGGGCCACTGGCTTCAAAGAAAGAAATTCTGGATGCAAGATATTCTTAATAAATGGGTGAGGCGATAGTAGTCTCTAAATTAGCATTATTGCCACTCTCTTATTGCACTATACCTGCTACTACACTAACATAGCTCCCAGTGCCGGATTTCTAAAATATCCAAGGCCAGCTGCCTCCTGCTCCCCCTCCTCCTTACGTGGGCAGACGCAAACTTACTGCTGCTCTGCTCCCTACTGCAGGTGTACCAGTGAATAGCATAGATGTGGCTGAGCGGCGTGCTGCCCTGGGCCTTGAGAAAAATCCGGCCCAGACAGCCCCGGCATTGGTGATGTCCTAAGTAGGTCCCCTCAACACACTCCCTTCCTAATCCTGATCACCACATGCTCTAATCAGTGTCTGGCAGGGACAAAGGGGAATAATTTTCAAACATAAAGCCATTTTTATCAAGGCACTTAAAGGACACCCTGATAAAGCTGCAGCACTAAGCAAAGGTCTTCAGGTGCCTATATATCAAATACAGCACTTGGGCACAACCTGAACTATGTCCACATTGGGCATCAAAATAGGACCTTGTACTACAAGTATACAGTCTCAAATCTATGGCATCTTACAATAGCCCCTCTGGCAATAACCAGATTCTAGAGACTATCATCTGAACCCACGTCTTCCTCTAAAACACAATGTTTATTCTCCAATACCCCAACATTGGTAAGTCCCCTACCACTGTTCATGTGTGTTCATGTGCCCCTCTGATACCGACGGTCATACTGAAATGTCCCCGCTGGTGAGGAACCGCTGGCCATCCTGAAAACGGAGCACAACTAACATCAGCTACAGTTAAGATTGATAAAGTTGAAATCCAAAATGTGAGGAGGGTTGCATGAGGTGTCCACCTCCGAAAAGAACAAGCAAAAAAAAAACATAGGGTAGAAGGAGACACAGGAAGAGCTTAAGAATTAATGGTTTGTCCTGCCTCCGTAGAGAATGTAACCCATGTTCTGCACCGAGACGTAGGGCTGTTAGGGTTGCCACCTGGCCGACGGTTGATCCCAATGTTATTAATAGGAAAAAATTATACGTATATGAGAAGGCCGATATTTTTTTCCAGAAAAGGTGTCAACCCTAATGACTCATAAATAGGTCCCTGTACTACAAGTATACAGGCCCAAATGTATCGCATTTTACAATCGCCCCTCTGGCAAGAACCAGATTCTACAGATCTCAACCCACATCTTCCTCTAAAACACTATAGTTAGTGTCAAACAGCCCAACATTGCTCAGTCCCCTATCATATGACATGTCCCACTCTGAGAACTGCCCTTGCCATCTGCTTCGACTGAAAATGACTCTGTGGAGCCTCCATACTCTTCTCTCTGCCTCAAACAGCTCAGATTGAACTCCATCCGGGTACAAATCACTCCACATAGTTGATTACAATCTTGATAAAAGAATGAAAGCTCACAGCTTATCCATCCACCTCACGGCTCGGAATCCTAAAATGGCGGTCTTCCTCTCAGCTCTTTTTGTTTCTAAGTTTACGATTAAGTCACGTCCACCGCTCCGCCCACAGTCTGACAGCGTGACGCTACTACCCCGCCCTTGGCGCGCTCAAATCGGGACAACATGAGCCCATTACCCCGCCCCTTTATTATATAAGTACGGGTGACTCCGCCCTCTGACATCAGACCGAGTAGTTATGAGGAGGCGGGAGCGAAGCGGCACGGCAGGCAGAAGTGAGATGGCGCCGAGCGAGAAGGAGACCCGTGAGATGGCGGCGGTGCGTGTTTGAGAGGAAAAAAAAGCAGCAGCAGGGACTAGAACTCTGCAACCAAATCCTATCGCCCAATAAACTTTACTGATATAGAACGCTCGTATTTCTCTAGATAGAGCCTTCCAGGAGAATGGAAGATAACAAGAACGTCGCTGAAGTAAAGTCGGGCGCCGGGAGCCCCCGTGAAGCCGAAGAGACACCGGGAAAATCGACACAAAATGGCGAAGTCGAGGCGCAACAGCCACTGAAGCGCAGTAACAGCGCGGAGAGCGGCGGCGCGGGGCACAAACCCCCAGAGGAAACTCCCAGGAGGCGCTTTCAGATCCCAAGGAAGAGCCGCGATAAGAGAGGTGGTGAATCTCCTCCGCCATAAACCGACAAGAGTCTGAGGGGCTAGAGAGGCCGCCATAGTGTGTGTGTGTGATAGGGAGGAAATGCATTGTGGGTTCGACCCAACACGTGTCATTCGTTCCCCACCCACGAGGTGCTGCTGTAAGCCACGCCCACGCGCATTGACGAGTTACTTTTCAAGGTCATGATGACAAGTGCTTTAGGCACCTTCTTATTAGACTCTCAGCTACACTGTGTTCCCTGTGATGTTGGTGGATAGTATTTGCCTTTAATAGTGGGCAGGTAGGTTTAGGGATGTCACTTCTGCACTGTTAGGCGAATAGGGCAATGATCCATGAAAACTTGGGGTCTGGATCCCGGTTTTAATTTTTCTTTAGGGTAACATGGACTGAAAACTTCGTAAAATCCCAATGTAAGATTTGGGCTTGATACAACTGTCGTCTAAGGAAATTATGTATTGAAACTGTTTTTTGCATTGGTTCTCCTTTGAATTTTATAGCTAGGTTTTTTTTTAATAAACTGTTGTGGTAGGAGCCTTCCCAGCTCATGTTCTGGTTTCTATGTGACTCATTCCCCAGCCCATGAGCTTTATAAAGCCGTACTCAAAAGCAGAACAATTTTAAGTGTATGGTATGTTGTCTCCATGTTCAGTGCATTTACTGAAGTCACCAGAACATTCCATGTAATGAATTAATTAATGGTGAAGCAATTATTTTTGATTACTATAATCCAGCAATTGGTTGGTTTGAGTTGCAATTACAAAGGCTACACTGATCTCCACATAGTGACTGGTATATCGCAGTCAGGGCCCTGGCTTTGCATAAAATTTAGGTTTGTAAGAGTCATCCAAAATGAATTGCCATCTATGAGTGCCAAGTCTAACAACTTAATGTTAATGGTTGGCCCTCGATGAGCTTTGAAGCCACACCCAGATGCCATGACAATGCAAGATCGTAGCATTATCATTGGAAGCTTTGACTGTGGATCTGTGACCTTTCTTGTAATGAGGTCATAGATAATTTTGTTTTCATTTGTTACACATTGTAAACACACAAACCAGTAGGTTTTAAGTTGTCTTCAAAGGATCTTACATTGTTGATCAGTCTGACAACAGACTAGTTTGGACATGAAGTGCATTCTGAGTGTTTATTGGCAAAATATATGATGTTACCAGGAAAGTCACCCCCAAAATGCTTTTTCTGCTCTCATGTCGTCACAGAACCTACATCGCAAAAAAAGACTAAAGTTTGGATTACTATGTTTTAATCCATCCCTGATCAAATGCTTTGAGACAAACTATTTTTATTATTTCCTAATAAGGTGTGTTTTTGACTTAAAATCTTGTGACCGGAGTGTGGTTGTACTGCACGAAATGTATTTGGGTAGCTGTTAAGGCTTCTCGGTGTGTGCCTCCTGCGCATATGGTTGTGCCCCCACAGAGTCATTAGTTCACTGATTGTTAGTGATTAGGTGAAACTAATGCAAGATGATTTGTGTTCTGTGGTTAGTGAAGGGTTATTTTTAGTAAATGAAGTAATCCGATATTCATTATAAATGGTAATGTAACACACCAGGGGACTAGTCATTTATTCTTTGTTATGCAGCTTTGAGACTTGAAATTTAATTTCATTAACTTATTTTACCTTTTTAAGTTGTAATTGAATTTTTACATGTATTCTATACTACACATGTGTAAATTAATTTTCAATGCTTCTGTCTGAGTGACTGTTTACTGTTCTACATGTATATAAAGGCATTTTCAGAATGTTAGTTCAGAAGCAGGCGTGATCACTTCAGAGCCCCTCCTATGTTTTACTTTGAGTCAAATGGCGGCCATGGGTTTGTGGCTTTGTTACTGTCACTTGTCCATATTTTAAAAGTAAATAAAACCTTTATGAATAAACAGTTTTTTAAAATGTTTATTTGGACTTTCATTATTTTATTAAAGTGGATGGAGAAACGTGTTTATTTATTTTTACATCTCCTCTTCCGACACAGCAGTAGTAACTTTATTTTTGCTTATTTTTAGCTCTTCAGATTATTAGTTCTGGCTCTCGGGAGTTTGAAGAAATTTTGAAAATTCTTCATTCATCTTACCTGGATGCAAACTCAAAAGCCAATTTCTCATACAAATGCGCTCGACTGGTTCATAATGAATTCTTGGAAAAAGAGGTTAGTGAACGAATGATCACTAAAAAAGATTGAGTTTGAGGAAACTATTGTTTGTATCTCAACCTCAAAATTGTAGTATGCCCATGAAGAATTTTGCATACACTTTATTTGTGAGTAAAACTTTTCTTAAAGTAAAGCCAAGGACATTTGTAATCACTTAAAATTAATTTAGGTGCATGGGGGGAAATGGTGATTAAAATATTTCAGCATTTAATACATTTGGATAATTTTAGAAATAAGCTTATTTTTTTCATTGTAGGGTGGGTGTTGGCAAATTGATTTGGTTAAAAAAGTGTTTGAAACAACAACTCTTTACAATTTAGTCATTAAAACTGAGTTCAAAACAGTGTCCTGTTGTAATTAAAATTATTTCTCTCTCTCTCTCCTTATCCACTACTTAAATACTTCCTTTAGTTTACTGAGAAACGAAGGCAATTGAAATTTGATGGCCGACTAGATAAAGAACTTGCTGACTCTTATACGTTTCTTATGGTTGACCTAGAGCAGGTAAGATATTAAAAGATGCCATTAAACCTAAAACGTGTTGTGCCCCACCCCACCTTTCCCTCCCACATATGAGATTGTAAAGTGTTTTCACTTGGTGAGCTCCCTGTCTGCACCATATGCTAACTGGCCTCATTGTGTAGAATAATGGTAGCCTATATGGGAATACCTTCTATTTTTTGTGACAAACTTTTCGAATCTTGTGGCAATGTGTATATTTAACTGACATAGAAGCATAAGTAGCCATACATCAATCTGGTGTTTTTGCCATAAATTCTTGCCGTCGGAACCAACCTATAGGAAAGGGAAATGTTTTCAGATTTGGAACGGTATGTTAAAACGGAACCAAAATTTCTGCAACTGTTACTACTAGTAGATGCATATCTGTAGATCAGTGCTTTTACTTAAATATCTTGTATGGATGGAATGAACATGTCATTGTAAATATGAAAGCACAATAAAATGTTCACATGTAAGGAAATTCTGGAATTTTAGGAAGCTGAATGACACATTACGAATGTTTGATGTTGGAAAAATCCTACAACTGAAAACAACAAATGCTGATCTGTAAATAAATTAATTTGAGAGCCAACTAGCATTTTGGAGCTTGTACTTTTTAAAATACAATTTTCACATGAATAATTCATCACTGCAAGAATTTCTCTGGTGTGCTAAGGTTCCTGCACCAGATGTTCGAAGATGCTTTATAAGCAGGGGCTGGCTGCTGCCTCCCAACACAAGTCCCACCCCGACTACCACACAAATAGGCCATGTGGACATTTGCCACTGGTAGTAAGGAGGGCGATTTACAAGGAAAATATTGCATTCCAGTTTCTGGTTGACTGGCTTATAATATTACACGACTTGGGATTCAGTAAGGTGCATACTTGAGGGTCAGCGGACTACAAGGTTACAAAGGTTTGAAAAAGGAATC
Organism: Xenopus petersii; assembly: GCA_038501925.1. Taxonomy (NCBI): domain Eukaryota; kingdom Metazoa; phylum Chordata; class Amphibia; order Anura; family Pipidae; genus Xenopus; species Xenopus petersii. The sequence continues at coordinate 155,599,649 of CM076678.1, forward strand.
GTCGAGAAGCCCATGCAGAGATAATGCATGGACAGATACTCTTATTTTAAAAGCAGTCTGTGTTCTGGGCAATGTGAACTATCAACCTTTTCCTCATGACCTGTCCCTACATACTGCAGAAGCTAATATATGCTCAAAAAGGACTGTGCCATGCAATCTATTCGTCGAAAACTAGGGAAGAGGATTTTCTAAAATCCTTTTCTGTCCTGTTATTTTTCAAGCTATCTTGCTTTTTCAACAATAACGGATTTATAGGGTAAATTACACTCACCCATATTTCCGTGCTAGATCATGTTTGTAAGTAGACTTAAAAGAAGGATTGAGCGCAAGCGCTTTTATTTGTTTCTGCTCTTATTGTCAAAGTTCACTGGTGATCCAGGACAGAATACAAACTTTCTTGGCCATCATGTTTATTTAGGACATGTAGCCACTATGAGAACGGACAAACCTGTGTTTGTGCTTCCAACCTTTACAACTACATAAGTTTCATCTTCCCATTTGGGCTGCTTAGTCTTTAAGATGTTTACTCTCCCTCAATACCGTCGCTGGCTAGTTCATGTTGAGTGATTGCCTAACTGAAAGTGCAGACCAAGAAGGTGCTTTTTTGCCAACATGTCCTTAATTACAGGTCAGTCATTATTTACAAGTATATTTAGTGTCAGCCTATGCCACATTGCAATACAGTAAAAGGGTACAGTCTACATACAAATACTGGCAGATATAGGTGATATGGACTGCATAAATCCAGTTTGAGACTCGTTTGAAACGAACATAGCGTCTCCCTGAATTCTCAATGGAGTATACTAATGTGTCATTTATCTAAAGGTGTGTTGTGTAAATGCACTTAATACAGCTATTTTACGATATTAGGTGATTTTTGTTCCTGTTTCAGATGCATAATATTGTTGAAAAAGGATTACATGTGGGGCATTCTAGAATGACTACACTAGGCAAACCTAGCATGGGTAAGTATCGATCAAGTGTTATTGTGTCTCTTGTAAATGAGTCCGGACATCTCTTTAGGGCTACAGAAAAGGAAGTGGGAAATTCTGATGCATATTGACTTGATTCTACCCACTGCATTATTCTGCCCAGAAATACAGTGAAGTAAAAAGACTCCATTAAGGATCATCTGCCACATTTTGCTTAGGCTAAGTCATTTGCAGCTATGGATGCAACCTGCTAAGGCAGCGTTTGTCAAGACTTTTAAGTTCCCTTTGGAGTTCCAACCTTTTGTCAAGACATCCGTTTATCTTATAAGATTACATATATAGGTAATCATACGTGTATCAGCCATAATTCTAAAAATATCACGTCCCGGAGCATGTTTTCAACTCAAATCACATCCTAACTGACCTTTGAGCTATAGTGTGGTAAGCATGCTCTCCAGATCTCACCCTTACTTGCCTTCAGTTGCCTTGCTTGCAACTACTTCTGGGTTAACCAGTACCACAGTTTAGGAACATCTACCGTAAGAGTGCTGGAATTGCTATCCGTTCCAGTGAGCACAATTCATCAATGTAAGCTGTGGGCACACTGAAGATAGCCACAAGTTGCAAAGGAACATAACATGTTTAGATGTAATTGCATTTGTGTGTAGCATCAATGCTTGCTCAGTTTTGCATCCAATTTAGCACTTTGCATTTGTGTTTGTAAGTGAACCCTGTTATATATGTTAAAGAGGTTGTTAACCTGGTACAGGGTGTAGCTTTAGTCTGTGTGAAAACTGAATGAATTGTATATTTTGGATGGCTATCTTGAAAAATTGTAAAAAATTATAACTTGGCGTGTTTCATTATTTGGTCAGAGATATGATTATTTTGCAGTTGGGTTTTCTTGACCATTTACATTATCCTCAACAGGGGTGTATCTATCAAGGTATGCAGATCTGTTGCAGGCCAATCCTTTAGAAACTGGGACAACTGGAGATATATTCATATTTAAAGTAATAAAGGTAATTTAGAATTTTCCTTATTTTTGCTGTATTGCTGTGTTAAAGATCAAATAAAAGTCTTATTATAATTTGTCCTGTGTCCTTTTTTTTCCACCTCTCCTACTTCTCTGGCACTTCTGTGAACCCTGATGGTTCTATCTTTTTCTGAAACTTTGACAAAAAGATTGGATATAAACATGCTGGAACTGTTGACACTTAGGATCCTGCCATTTAACCATTTTGCCCCTTTTTCAATTATCTTTGACTGTTGCATGCTGACAACTTTTAGGGGCAGATTTATCAAGGGTCGAAGTGAAAATTTGAATTTTGAAATTCTAATTTCACCTTTTTTTGTGTAATTGTGAATGGTTTAAATTAAATTTTAGAAATTTTTAATTTATTGGCCCTTTAAGAATTTGATATTTGTCACCTTAAACCTGCCGGATTGCTGTTTTAGCCTATGGAGGATGTCCTGGGATCAATTTGTAGTTGTTTGCAGCCTTCCTGAAAAATTTTTTTTTTTGGTTCGAGTTTTTGGGTCGATCCCATTCCCTGAGTTTGAAAAATTTGAATTTTTTGATAAATTACAGTTGATCAAATTTTGGTAGAATTTAGAGTTCATGGGAGGTTAAAAAACAAAAAACAAAACTCCCATGAACTCTAAATTTGACCCTTGATAAATCTGCCCCTAAAGTAGAATATATGACATTGCAATTTTTTAAATCTTTTTAAAGAGGAGAGCAATTCAATTTGTTTTTAAGCACGTCTGCAGTAAGTCATTCCATCAGAGGCATATTTATCAGTACAGGTATGGGATCTGTTATCCAGAATGCTCGGAATCTTTATACCTTATATCTTCTTACCTAGAAAATCATGTAAACATTAAATAACCCAAATAAGCTGGTTTTGTCTCCAATAAGGATTAAAGGGATACTGTCATGGGAAAACATGTTTTATTTTCCAAAACGCATCAGTTAATAGTGCCGCTTCAGCAGAATTCTGCACTGAAATCCATTTCTCAAAAGAGCAAACATTTTTTTTTATATTTAATTTTGAAATTTGACATGGGGCTAGACATATTATCAGTTTCCCAGCTGCCCCAGTTGTGATTTGTGCCAGCACTTCAGGATGGAACTACTTTCTGGCAGTCTGTTTTTTCTCCTACTTCATGTAACTGAAACAGTCTCAGTGGGACTTGGCTTTTACTATAAAGTGTTCTCCTTCAATCTACCAGGCAGCTGTTATCTTGTGTTAAGGAGCTGCTATAGGGTTACCTTCCCATTGTTCTTTTGTTGGGGGGGGGGGTAGAAAGGGAGGGGGTGATATCACTCCAACTTGCAGTAAAGAGTGACTGAAGTTTATCAAAGCACAAGTCACATGACTGGAGGCAGCTGGGAAACTTGCATTAGGTCTAGCCCCATGTCAGATTTCAAAATGAAATATAACAAAATCTATTTGCTCTTTTGAGAAATGGATTTCAGTGCAGAATTCTTCTGGAGCAGCACTATTAACTGATGCATTTTGAAAATGTTTTCCCATGACAGTATCCTTTTAATTATATTTTAGGATTAAGAACAAGCTACTGTTTTATTATTACAGAGAAAAAGGAAATCATTTTTAAAAATTTGGATTATTTGATTATAATGGAGTCTATGGGAGACAGCCTTTCCTATAATTTGGAGCTTTCTGGATAACTGTTTTTCGGATAACGGATCCCAATCCTGTATAACTTAATGAATGGTAATATAATCATACCCTGTCCGGATTATCTTGAACTAGTGCTCCATTAGGTGCATCCTAATTTAATGTAGCTGGAGAATACAAACAACATGGTGATAGATTTGTGAGTTATAGTGCATAATGATTTCCAGGTGGGGCTGTGCATGCACAGGCAGCCACGTCCCCCAGAGCCAAAATTTAGATCTGAAAATCGGAATTATATTCTGGTTGTTGACTGTCAATTAATGGCTAGAACATCATCCAGTTTGTCTACTTTAATCCTTCAATGTAGTGATGAGTGGTTAGTTTTAGATTGTTGCATTTTGACATTAGAAACTTTGTCGTGCAAGGAATAAAATGAAACCAGGAAAAAAAATGTTTATGCCAACCTAAGGGTAGAAAAAATATGATAGTGTAATTACAATATTGAGATTTTTTTTTATTCTCTAAAAAAAAATCCATAGAAATATTTCTATATAACTGAGGGAGTTTAGGTATCAATTCTTTTTAAAAATGCCCCTATGCTTTCCCCAGACCAGCAGTACCTGCAGTTCAGTAGTGGGAAAAGTGCAGTGTCTGCCCTGTTTTTTTTCAGTCACCCGTTTAGGAGGCTTTGAAATTCTTCAATAGGCAGATTACAAATGAAATCATTGCTGGAGCCTACGGCAGAATTGCACTGTCTCCAGCCCAGCGTGAATGACAGAATCAAACAGGATCCTAAATTGTGTTGGAATGTTGCCTAAAATAAGTAATGGTGAGACGCAAAGTCATGTTGTTTTTTGTTTTGCGGATGAAAAGTCACATTAATTGAGACTTGAAAATCTTGACTAAAATAAAGTTCAGAGACCATCACCATATACTTCTACTTATTTTACTTGCATGGCTTTTTCATATAAAATTTCCCGCTTTTTTCCCCCCAGCTATTCAAATTTAAAAAAAAAAAAAATTCCCTAGTACATGCACCATTGTTTTTTTTTTGGGGGGGGGGGTTCCCCCGCTGCAACAGTGTTTTTTCCTAGAATGTTTTATACAGTTTTAATTCTTTGTTTTCATAAGCTTATGATTGCATGGTATTTAAAAAATGTAGGATTTGGTGTCGATTTTAAACCTTCTACCATGGAACATGATCCATCTTTTGTTTGAGTTCTGCTGGGAGGATAGTATGTGCTGGTCCATTGTATGTGACCTGCAATGCATGCATTTTGTCGATTAGTTGCCGTTTATTATTACATAATTTTTGTATGTTATTTTATTTATAAAATAAAGTTTTTGTGTAACTACGTATATCCGATCATGTCATGTTCATGTAATTCTTTTAATTGTTTAAAAAACCTGATTTATTTTTTAACAGGGCCAGATAGCCTTTTGTCTAAGTGGACTCTGAATATCTTTAATTTTGTTGGTCTCCTCTGTTAGTTGAAAACTTTCAACCGTTTTTACCATATTTGGAGGTTAAACATATTATTGTGGGGAATTAAAAATCATTTTTCCTTCATTTTCTATTTTAGGGGAAAATGAAGTATGTTTTTGATCACATTAGAAGTAACCAGATGGATTCATTTAGTGCTAATGGAGGTTTGGACCCAGTCCCCAAACATGAATGCCATGTCTTAAAAAACATGAATGCAGTGACCGCATTGCTCGGCTACAGAGCATTTGAGCGTACCCAGGTACTGTTTGTTCTTATTAGGAAAAGTCTATGACCAGAAGTTAAAGCAATTTTCTATTGTTCTTAAAACTTTAAATTCGGCTTGATTGGCAAAGGAGTTACAAAATTTTTATTTAAATTGTGCATACAAAACCCTGAACCCCAGCAGATAAAGGGATGTTGGATCATGAAATTCAACGCTTTTGAGTCAGAAATGATTATGTAATTAGTTTTTTTAAAAGAACACTTACTTTCTTGGGCTAAGTTTGATCAGCAAGCCATCAGTACTTTTAACTCTACTTTTTAAAGTCCATGGTGCCTATCCTCTGTTTCAGTCCTGTCCAACTTCTGTGGTACCGAGGACCGGTATATTTCTGGCCTACATGGCGGAGGGCCGATAATGGAAGCTCCAAAACAAATACCACGCTTATGTTCCACAGTCAGAGTACGGCACACACAGGCAGAGTACGGCACACAACAGGAGCATAGTGAAGGCAGAATAGAGCAGGGGACAGTTTCCACTGATCAGGGCAACTCTAAGATTTGCTACATACAGTGACACAGTGCTTGTGCCCCTCCAGCAGTTTATATAGTCTGAACAATGGGGCAGTTTCAGGCTTGCTCTCAAGTGTGAACAGTACAGGGGGATTACATGTGTGAACAATACAGGAGATAGTTTGATTAAACAATGCAGGGGCCAGTTAATCTCTGTAGTGATACATTTTAAAGTTTACACACGGGAAACAGACACAGCAGGCAGACTTTGATGTGGGGGCCACACAAGGGGGGGTCGCTATCCACCAGTTGGACAGCCCTGTTCTATTTCATTGTCTTTTGTTCTTGCCTGTTTTATTGACAAAAGTCATTCGGTACACTAATGAATTCCGTGTTTATAGAAGTCATCTCTCACTACATACTTAAGACACAGAGTCAACAAAACACAGCCTAGAGCAGTGATCCCCAACCAGTGTCTCACAAGCAACATGTTACTCACCAACCCCTTGGATGTTGCTCCCAGTGTCCTCAAAGCAGGCGCTTCGTTTTTTAATTCTTGGCTTGGAGGCAAATATTGGTTGCATATAAACCAGTTGTACTGCCAAACAGAGCCTCCTTTAGGCTGCTAGTCCATACAGAGGCTACAAAATAGCCAACCACATCCCTTTTTTGGGACTCCCTGGATTTATTTTGTAATAATCCGTTACATTTGTATGTGGGAAAGGTAACATAAACATGAACTTACTGCACCAGAAGCCTAATTAAACAAATGATTTATGTTTTCAGAGTTGGCCGCAGGGGGCTGTCATCTTGTAACTGTTATACATCTTTGCAAGATCAAGTCAAATAATATATGCCAGCAGTTGATACTGCTAGACTGATTATTAATCAGAATATGCTGACTGCACTGGGTCTGCAGATACAGGACAACAAACAAAGCCTCTTCAGTTTTGGGAAGTAAGGTGGGGAGCTCCCCCTGCTGTTTGAAAGTGGGATTGTTTCCCTGCAGAGCAGTTAGGGACCGTCTGAAGTTTTCTATCTACAGCTGTCAGAGCAAGTTAAAAGAAATGAGGGAATTTCACTGCATACAGTCAGGTTTATTATAAAAACGGTAGACAATTTTTAATCAAAGTATATTGGAGATAGGTTTCTTTTTCATTGAATTTTTTGCCTTCAGAGGGACCACTTATAACAAATTCTAACTTATCTAAAACATACTTAACTTTGCTGACACTGAACTTTTACGTCACTCTACCAGTGTCCTTGTTTGGTACACAAGCTAAGCTTCAGCTAAGTATGCTTTGGATAATACTCTTTCCTAATTTAAAGGCAGTACCTTCCACCTCAATAGTGCTTGGATATCACTGGGGCAGTTTAAAGCTTAGGAAGACTAACAGAATTAACTAATATTTGTCACTTTTGTTGTAAAACCGCCACCTTTAAAAGTAAATGATGTACTTTTGTGTATTTTCTTGTGTTTTAGTACTATTTTTATGAGTATGGATTTGACGATGTCCTTAAGAGACCAAGGCATGTGTGCCCATATGCTGTTGTGTCATTTGGCTACAGAGATGAATTGTCAACGAGGCAGCCTTCTTTGCCCGCATCTGGGTAGGTATCGGTATTTGATTTCTAGCTCAAGCGTAAAAGAGAGGGATTCGTTTTCAAGAAGACATCATGTATCCAACATAATCCAACTAATAGATCTTTTAAAATAGAGCTACAGGCATGGGACCAGTTATCCAGAATGCTTGGGACTTTGGGTTTTCCGGAAAATGGATGTTTCTGTAATTTAGATCCTCATACACTGTCGACTAGAAAACCATGTAAACATTAAATAAAACCAATATTTTGGTTTTGCTTCCAATAAGGATTAATTATATCTTCGTTTGGTTCAAGTAAAAGGCATTATTATATTATTCAAGAGAAAAAGGAAATAATTTAAAAAATAAATTATTTCTAAAAAAAATTGGAGTCTATGGGAGACGGCCTTTCTGTAATTCGGAGTTTACTGGATAATGGGTTTCTGGATTATTGATCCTATACCTGAAAAAATGATCAGAACCAATAAAGTATTAAATGCAGATTTATTTTCTGAATTTTGGGCTTGTTTGTGTGTCAGAACTCATTAGTTGTATTCCAGACCTTCAGTTTGTACTGTATTTCTGGATAATGCCTTGTATAATGGACTCCTCCTTATCTGTAAACCACAAAATTGCAAATGGCAATTATCCTTGGTGTGTATTGCCCCCCCCCTAAAATCTTTAATAGGTTTAATAATTTGTACTTTCGGTAGTAAATTACACTCAATTCATGTTTTTACTTTTTTGATTTTGATGATTGTATCAGTTTTTTAGTGACATTTTTTCTGTTTTTTTTTTTTTAGACCAGTTAGTTTTCCCACTGAGAGAAGCTTTGGTACGTATCCTTCCTGCAACGTGAAAAGTGTTCTCCCCAGTCGTTTTCTCACTACCATGTTATTTGCCCACCCAAGTGGCTGCATTGGTTCCCAGCTCCCCCTCCATACTCTTCCAGTTTCTGCCAACAGAAGGTGCATGTTGGCTTTCAACTTACAGCAGCTTCAGGAAGCAGCAACTACCCATTCAAATATTTTTCATCCCTTGCAGGTGGAAATATTGTCTAGGGAGAACTCTGTATAAATGCGTGTAAATGTTATTGATTTAACTGTCCCTGTAATACAGAAGAGAACTTTATTTTATGTACACATCAACAAATTAAACAGATGAAACTTGAGAACCTGATTAAAAATGGCTGTAGCAACATTATAGAACAAGATTATTTTTGCTTCTTTACGCACTTTTATTTGGCAGAATTGCAGTCCTATTCAGTTGCTACTTTTGTTTAGATAGGAGCAGTTTCACTTTATGGAGAGGACAGCTTCTTAACAAAGGAAAACTGTTGTGCTATGCATCCCTGAAATCAACAAGTGGCCCCTTTATCCCGTACAGGCTGTAAGTATATTCCTTGCATTTATATTCTCTTGTTGAAAAGCTTTCCCTGTCTCATGTTAAAGCTTTAAGCTGGCCACAGATGCAAAGATCCGTTCGTACGAATCAACTTACGATCGGACTTTCCCATCTCCCGACCTGCCACTAACCATAAAGATCAAAGTCTTACCATTCAGAAGTAGTAAGAACAGATCAGCCAATTTTCTGCCAATGACAGCAATCGTACGATAGTTATGTCCGAAACGTACGATAGTTACGTCTGAAGATCGTACGATCGGCAATACACACAGAGATATTACCCGCAGGCGACAGAAATTTTGTAACCTGTCCGATCAACGAAACGACCGATCTCCGCCGGACGAAAAATGTCGGGACTCTCCTCACACGGTCCGAATATCGTACGAATCCTCTATTCGTACGATCGGATCTTTGCCTCTATGGCCAGCTTTAGGGTGGCCATACACGGGCAGATTAAAGCTGCCGATACGGGGCTTTTAGACCGATTTGGCATCTTATCTATCAAGCAGGTTTTAGTCTTTTTCTAGTTGATGCTTATTTAAGATAAGCAAGTCTCTTTAGGAAACTGACTTGCAGCTTAAAGGGCAATTCATCTTCATAAGCAAAAATTTATGTATGTATGTGTTCAAACTTTCATAACCTGCCAAATGTTGTAAAATGAACATGATAATTTGGGGATGTGGTCACAAAAATGTTGCCATGCTTTACGTAACAAATGTGTTGTGGTCAGCAAAGTGAAATGGCCATCCAGCAATCCTTCAGGACCCTGAACTAGAGAGATGCAGAGAGAAGATGCATTGCCTAGCAACCCCCCCCCCAGCATTGTGCCCTACGCACATGCCTCTTATGCCTACCCCTAATTATGGCCCGGTCTCTGACACTGACTCAGGAAGAGCTACTGAGCTGGAGCCCTGGTATTAAAAGTCTAAAACTGCAAGTATCTCAAATCACAAAATAAAATTGAAAATTAATGTAAAATTCTAAAGTGCTCCAAGTACTTTAATTTTTTGTAGGTTTTGATGCCCTATAATGCGAAGGAGTGTCCCTATTTTACAGTCCTCCCATGGGGACTTGCTTAAGGAAGATTTTGATAGATTCAGACTTTATCTGACCCACAATAATTTTTTTTTTTTATACCAAGCAGCAGCTCTGCTTTATGGTTAAGGTTCTAGCTTTTTCTGTAACTGTGATCTCTGTGATCTTTCAACGCCAAATACTCACAATTGTTTGAAGGTGAACTGTCACTTTAAAGTTATGACTTTTTTTTTGCTTCTTCCTATATGTTTTATGTTTTGTTTTTCATCTAAAGACCCGACAAGCTGGACTTGGATATTGTCATTAAAATTGAGCAGATTAAGAAGAGCGTTCCGGCAGTTTTATTTTATAAAGAAACTCACAATAAGCCAAGTGAAGGTATTAAAATCTCCTGCCTTAATAGCATGCAGTGCAAGTACATTGCAACCAATCACAGCTAGTTCATTCATTCTGTCTTATAACAGCAAAGCATGGGGGGATATACAGCCGGCTCTATGAAGTAGTCGAGAAGACAAGAACTGGCAGTCATTTGCAGGGATTACTTCAGAAAATAGAAAGAGAGAACCTGGTAAGTTCCTTTTTTTTTTTTTTATTTGATAAAATGAATAGCTCTGATGTGTTCTAGTAAAGACTAGCGGGATTGCAGTAATTTCCAATTCAGAGTACTATTCTAAACCAGAACACATGAAGGGGCACATTTATTAACATTAAAATTCGAGTTTTCGTGACTTTTAAAAATACTGAAATCGAAAAAAAGTGATCGCAAAATCGAAATAGACCAGCAGCTTAAAGCCGATGAGTTTATGTAGAGGTCAGTAGGCATTGTCCTTTCAAAAATAGATATTTTTAAGTGTGCAGTTTCCAGATTAATTCTAAATTTGGCAGACTCGTTGAGGGTGGCATGTGATTTGACTGCATTGGTGTTTCACCTTTTCAGGCTAATGCCAGATGATTCTGAAATACACAGGCCAAGAATCCAAGTTATTGGATTGCTTTCAGTCTCTGCAGTGTATGGTCTACAAATGCCTCCCTCTGAGCAGATCAAGGCAGCTTGATCCTCCAAATAATGTCCTTCTGGCCCAGATAACCTGGAAACTGTGCACCCGCTGTTTTATTATGTTTATTCAAACAAATGGCATTTCCCTGGCTAATGTATTTTTATTTTAAATCATAGGCTTTAGTTAAACCATTGGATGACAGAGGCTTCATGTTCCTCTTTTTTCCCTCACCTATGACTTCTTCATATGGTAGGTATATATTGTTCTGGAAGATAAGATTCGTAAAATAAGAACCAAAACTAACTACTGCATTATTTTTTCCAGCTGCTGCAAAGACTCGTCTTCTCCATGCCCTATTTATTTATCATGAATCCAGAGTCACCCTACCTGGTAAGCACATTGACCCTTCCATTTTAACGATATTTTTTAAAAAAAATGAGACTTCATACTTTGCCTACAGAGGTTGAGCTATGCTAGTTTTTATGTTTGGCAGGCCAATCAAATATCTGTGTACTATGGATATTAGTTGGTTCAGGGATTAGACCGGTTTCAATATTTAATCTGTCGATGCACCATATCTGCCAGTTCATACGGTACCCTGGCAGTTAGGGGTTTCTTTGTCGAACCATAGTCAAACCTTTAATATTGTACAATTTTTTAAATTTTTTCTTTTTGGGTGACTTCACTTAGTGGCATGTACAAATTAGAGTTTTGGATTTGGCCAATCTGTTGCAGTAGTTTTGGTATTCGGCAGAATCCTGAAATACTGCATTCGTTGCATCCCTAATTTGAAGATTAGAAAGTGACCTTCTTTTCACTTTCTGCTGTTGTTGTTAGGGTTACATGCCATAGAACCATAGAAACTTGACTGTGCCATATATAACCCTTATACCCTATCTGTCCCTTTCATCAGTGGGGTAGTATGTGGGGTCATTCTGTGTATGGCTTTCTTTAGCCTTCTGGTGCAAAAAAGGCCCATTGCAGGTAAGGAGCAACACTCCTGTTTCCTGATTGTAGTGACTCCTGATGGAACAACCTTGCATTATCTAACTAAAGTATCTTTTATTTTTATTGTATTTTTTAAAAACTGAAAAAGTTACATTTGTATTAAAAATAAAAAATTGGTTTCAGACTTTGGTAGACCCAACAAATGTTGCTTTATATAGAGTTGGCTAAGCAATTGTTGACTGAAAATGATGGTTTCATGTACGTTCCATGATGTTTCGTAATAAACTCTTTACTCCATATTCATTACCGTAGCATTTCTTTCTGTCAACAGTTGCCAACGTTTCGGTACCTCCATCTTTCATGCCTGAAAGCCATGAGTTTATGCCAGAATTTTTAACATTTGTTCCTGCTCTCCATTTTGCTCTTCACAAGAGCCAGTCAGACACTTCTGCTGACTTTAATGACGTTGTCGAAAAACATTCCCGTGTTTATTTAAAGCGCCGAGCAGAGATACCGCACAAGTCCAAGGAATATATCCTCAAACCTTACGATTCTCGATTGGATTACAAAAAAAGTCTCTATGTAGCACCCAGAAATAAAGGCCATATTGAGTCTGCTCTTCGCAGTTACATATTTGGCACAGAAGCATATACAATATCCGTAGATAAGGCAAAAGAAATGGTTAAGGAGAACCAGAGGTTTCAGCAGTTTAGTCCAGTATCAGACTATGAACCTGTTGAAGATGATCACGACAGCTCCAAATACAACAAAAAGGCTCCCGTTTCTTATGCGGAAACTAAAAGTGAAAAGGCATCTGAGAACACAGACTGGGACATTGACAAAATTAATGGCTTGATAAACTTGATCCAGAAAAAGAAACAGAGCAAACCAGAGACCGATGAGCCGTCAAGCGCTGGAGTCAAAAGAAAACGTGAAAGGCACTCGGAAAATGTCTGGAAGCACCGAAAATGTGAAGAAAACTTTCACCGTAAGTTAAACTTTAATTTCTGCTTCTTTTTTTTTAAGGGATTCTCTTAACAATTTTTATGATGTTGTTTTTATTTCTAAATGACACGGTTTACATTGCAAATAATTCGCTCTACAATATGAAATGTCATTCCTGAACCAGCAAGTGTATTTAGTTGTAATATTGGTGTGTAGGTGCATCTCAGGTCATTTTGCCTGGTTATGTGCTTTCAGAAAGAGCCAGCACTTTAGGATGGAACTGCTTTCTGGCAGGCTGTTGTTTCTCTTACTCGATGTAACTGATTGTGTCTCAGGGGGACCTGGATTTTACTATTGAGTGCTGTTCTTAGATCTACCAGGCAGCTGTTCTCTTGTGTTAGGGAGCTGCTATCTGGTTACCTTCCCATTGTTTTGTTGTTAGGCTGCTGGGGGGGGGGGGGTGATATCTCTCCAACTTGCAGTAAAGAGTGACTGACTGAAGTTTATCAGAGCACAAGTCACGTGACTGGGGGCAGCTGGGAAACTGACAATATATCTAGCCCCATGTCCGATTTGAAAATTAAATATAAAAAAATCTGTTTGCTCTTTTAAGAAATTGATTTCATTTTAGAATTCTGCTGGAGCAGCACTATTAACTGATGTGTTTTGAAAAAAAAGTTTTTCCCATGACAATGGAAATCAATTCTGCTACTGCCTGGTACAAATATGTATCGTTTTATGGTACACACAGGCAGATGCTGAGCCTTCTTTAAAGCTTTCCACCTGCCTATCCATTTTCACTAGGGAAGGGTAGATCTGCCTGTGTATCCATATGAGCTGTGGGCTAAATAGGAACTATTATGAAGTAGCACAGCTTCATACATATCAATTGTACTTACAAGGATATGCTAATTATCACTTAATTGGTTTTATCATTATTCTTTACAGTATGTTGAGTATTTTGCCTATTTAGGCTGCTTAGTAATCACTTGTTTACACAAACATTTTATTATTTTTTTGGTCCAGACTTCAAATTTTATTTTGTGTATTTAGCATCTTCTTTTCATTTGCATGTACTGCTGCTCTCTTTTGACTTTACTGATCCAAGCCCCAACTCAAGACAATTTCAACCCTGTTTGATTTGGTAATGGTTGCAGGCTGTGATTATGTGACCTGTATAATCCATATAAAAAAAGATCTGTTTCTTATACTGCTGTGTGTATGTGTGTTTCACCATGGCTCCCAGCTGCCCATATTCCTGATTTGTAGAATTTGCAGAAAAGCAAGTTTGGGACAGATAGCTGCCATTAGGTGTAAATGGGCATGTTCTAAAGCAGTGATCCCCAACCAGTGGCTTGTGAGCAACATGTTACTCATCAACCTCTTGAATCAGAGTGGAAAGGGGAAAACATTTTTTACTTCCTTGATTTGTGACAAAAAGTCACGTATTTTCCTTACCTGACCCTAATTTGCATATGCAAATTATTAGCATTCGGTTCTGCTGGGCAAAAGGATTTGGCCGAATCCAAATCCTGCTGAAAAAGGCCGAATTCTGGATTCGGTGCATCCCTAATATTTAACAAACAATTTTTTATGAAACCTTCACATAATAAATATCTGAATGAAAAGCATGAAATAGGAGGGTGATTTAGTCAAGCTGTTTGTTGACAGTGTCTTGAGATCTACTGACCACCAACTAAAGGTCTACTGGTAGATCCCAATTTACGTTTTGGGCACCCCTGCCTTGGATGTTGCTCCTAGTGGTCTCAAAGTAGGAGTTTATTTTTGAATTCCTGGCTTGGGGCAAGTTTTGGTTGTATAAAAATCAGGTGTCAGGGTAGTGGCAGATGGGGAGATTAGTCACACAGCGACAAATCTCCCTTACTTTGGGTGACTAATTTTCCCTAATGCCTTCCTGCCGGCAAGAATACGAATCGCTGGCAGGATGGCATACCGTATATACTCGTGTATAAGCCGACCCGCGTATAAGCCGAGGTACCTAATTTTACCTATGAAAACCAGAAAAACGTATTGACTCGCGTATAAGCCTAGCAGCCAGAATGGAAGGGAGGGCAGAGGGTGGTACACATCTGTTCTGACATGGTCCCCTGTAGCTGTTCTGACAGACAGAAGAGCAGAAAGCTATTACTTTGCATCTAACGTGGCTGCTATAACATGGATGAAAGGCAGGACACCTGCCCCACAGCCAAAAGTTTGTCCCTCTACATAAAAAGTGGCAGGCACAGCAAAGAAGCCAGAGTGGCACAGTGACTTCATATTGTGCCCAACTACAACTCCAAACTGGACCAGTGCCCATCAGTGATACCCACAGATATCCAGAAGCACCAGGGGCCATTAGAGCTGCGCCAGAAACCCTTATCAAAGCAATGAATGCAGCCATGACATCGAGGCAACCCAGAGCCCAACAGAGTAGAAATTGTACAAAGTGGCATCACATCAAATAGATGAGCAGTCCCATTACGGCCCCCAGACCCCAACAGTTATATGGGCTGAAGCTGACCCCCCTACCTGGGAAAGTAATTACCGCTGATGGTCCTGCTCTGGCACGTCCACACTGCCCGTTAACACCATGGCACGACTGCTCTGCGGTCACTGCGCAATAAAAACTACATCTCCCAGCAGCAGCGTGCGTCATTTCCGCTCAGGGAGAGACAAAAGAACAGAGAGAGGCAGCGAGTGAAAGTGGCGCCATGTCGGCCTGGGAGTATCTCATCCGGGCCTTAAACTACATTTCCCAGCAGCGCCCGGACTTTCCCGTCATGCCCCGCGCAGTTTTCGGTGTGGCTGCCGGATGTCGGGCCTGACAGCTGCAGCTCGGGATGTGTGCGTTTTGAGAGCGGTGAGAGGGCGGAGCGGCGATGCAGGAGGAAGATGAGGAGAACATGGAGCAGGATCCCAACCACAACCACTGGCCCGAGCTGCCCAGTCCCCCGGCCGCTTCCTCCGGATACGGAACCTGCACCAAGCGCTGTGACAGCGGCCCCGGGAAAGCCCTGCTCGGTCTGAGTTGAAAAAAGGACGTATGACCCGCGTATAAGCCGAGGTAGGATTTTCAAGCACATTTTGGGTGCTGAAAATCTCGACTTATACGCGAGTATATACGGTACATATCCTAAATTGCCTCACGAGGAAACTTCAGTATTCGTATGCCATCCCACCTGCGATTCAAATTCTTGTCAGCGGGAAGGCGTTTCGGGGAGATTAGTTGCCTGAAGAAGAGAACAATTGTTGCTGTGCTACTAATCTCTTCGAATCTTCATGTGTGCCGCCACCCTAAGGCCAAACAGAGCCTCTTGTAGCTGCCAGTCCACCACCAAATGGCCACTCCTAACACTTATTTTGCACCTTCCAGGAATATTTTTCATGCTAGTGTTGCTCACCAACCCTTACTCCTGAATGTGGCTCATGGGTAAAAAACGGTTGAGGACCCCCAATCTAAAGGGATCAAAATTTCGCTATGTTAAGAGTAGGGATGCACCGAATTTCAGGATTCGGTTCGGGATTCGGCCTTTTTCAGCAGGATTCAGATTCGGCCGAATCCTTCTGCCCAGCCAAACCGAATCCTAATTATTTTGGATCACTGGTTAAGAGGTGTAGCTTGATAGTAGAACAGTAGATATTTTGTTTTCATGTTGGTTGTCTTTTTCCTTTTAGATGATAATGAACCAGGCGAAAGTGCCCAGTCCCTTATCTCTTCTATGGGTGGACAAGATACAGACCTAAGACAGGAAACTCCTGAACCTCTCACTAGTGAATATCTTAAAATGCTGCTGGAGAAGCTGGCGGACTCTTGTATGGATCCTGCTCTGGTACAGTCTTTAAAGTCATTGAAGCAAAATACCACAGAGGAACTGCCTGCTCAGAAACTAGAAAATGTTTCTTCAGCAGCACATGATACAGAAAGAGAGGCTGTCCGACAAGTCTATGAAAATCAAACAAGTGATTATCAAGAAAACACTACATCATTTTCAGAGGAAGCCCAGGAGGCTGAGGGTAGCCACAGTGATCCTTTAGTTCCCATGGAAGAAAATATCCTGGTAAGAGAACAACACGAGTCCTACTATTTCACACGGGGCACCGTTTATTTTCATTGTTTTATCCAAACAATCATTTGTTATTATTAAAGGAGAAGGAAAGCTATGGAGGCAGTTTATTGCAAATAGATTAGCTGCAATAGTGCAAGCTAGAATGCTATATTTATTCTGTAGAATGTTTTACCATACCCGAGTAAAAAGCTCTAGAAGCTCTCTGTTTGTTTAGGATAGCAGCTGTAGTATTAGCTTGGTGTGTCATTACTTCCTGCCTGAGTCTCTCCCTGCTCACTCATAGCTCTAGGCTCAGATTACAGCAGAGAAGGGAGGGGGCGGGAGAGGAGCAAACTGAGCATGCTCAAGCCCTAGCCCTGGAGGTTTAAGCTGAAAACAGTTAGTCTGATACAGAAGCCCATGAGTACACAATAGAAGGAAAGAAATGTGATGTTTCTTTTGACAGAGGACTCAGAGCAGCATTACTTTGAGGGTTTACTGATATATTTAGGTGGACCTTTCGCATAAGGCTTAGTTAATATTAACCTTTCCTTGTCCTTTAAATCTGGCCTCGCACCTTAAAACCCACTAGTTTGGCCAGGATAACAAATGAGTGGATCTTTGCCTGTTTTGGACATGCGTGTGCTGGGCCAAATCTGACAGATCATGTTGCAAGCCTGCGGAGACCCACTGAGCAAGGGCCACATCATTGTGCCTATGCAGTCCTGGATTATCAAACCTGCCAGATATTGGTAGATAAGGACATCAAGAAGGTCCCCGTATATGGGCCTGTACACATTACTACTGCCCCATGTGTGCATCTGTCATTTTCAATTTTTTTTAATTTTTTTGTTCAATAAGAAAAATCTATGGTTTATATCAGTGTCGGACTGGTCCACTGGGATACCAGGAAAACTCTCGGTGGGCCAAGGTGTCAGTGGCCCTCCTGCTTCTAAACATTTGGCCTATTTCATGGTCATTCCTTATTTCTATGAGACAAAAGGCTAAATAGATGGAATAATAGATTATAGTATGTAAAGAAAAGAGACTAGTAGAATAGGGGTTGAGTGAGGAGAGGAAGAATAATAGTACAGGTATAGGATCCCTTATCCGGCAACCCGATATCCAGAAAGCTCTGAATTACGGAATGGCTGTCTCCCATAAACTCCATTTTATCCAAATATTCCAAATTTTTAAAAATGATTTCCTTTTTCTCTGTAATAATAACAGTAGCTTGTACTTGATCCCAACTAAGATGTAATTAATCCTTATTGGAAGCACAACCAGCCTATTGAATTTATTTAGTGTTTAAATGAATTTCTAGTAGACTTAAGTTATGAAGACTTAAATTACGGAAAGATCCGTTATCCAGAAAACCTCAGGTCCCGAGCATTCTGGATAACAGGTCCCATACCTGTACTGAGATGACTATGAAGATTTTCATTCATCCAGGTCATGGTATATCTAGTATAGGTACATTTAAAACAACTGAACTTGCTGAGTTCAGTTGGGCCCCTGGTCTAAGGTTTTTGGGTGGGTCCGACACTGGTTTATATAGTGGCATAACTATAGAGAGAGGGTCTGCTTCTTCTATAGCCAACAAACTCCCCCCCCCGCGCTCTTGCCTGCAGCGGGGAGCAGAGAGTGTCGGCATGGGGTGGATAGTTGGTGGAGTCTGGGCAGGAATTGGGAAGAGGCGGGACGATGGGGATCAGAGTGTGCTGGGCCCCTGAGTTTATTTATTTTTCCAATAACAAAAATTACATGATCCCTGGTTCTGGTTAGCAGATAAGGGGAGAAGAATCTCAAAATGTCAATTTGCATTCAGTCTATATGATTCTAAACATTTATGGCATGGCTGTTGTTGCAGTTAACATCATTTTACTTTCCTTTTTATTTTCTTTAAGGATCCGCCATTGGAAAGTGCAAGCCCTTGCCTCAGCCATACTGCAGAAAATATCTGCCCCATGCAGGGTCCTAACAGTTTGGATTTGGAAATGCACTGGAAACTTATCCCCATTGCTGGTAATACTTTGTATCTTCATCTTGCAGTTAGTTAGTATGGTTGATTTTGGTACCAACTGCCATCCAACTGCACCTGCCATTTCTGTTGCCTTCCATTGCCGACTTATACTGGCTAATTGATTGTTACTCTTCTCTGGTGAGAAAAGCTTCATGGGTGTGACTCCCTCTCTCGCCTGTGCTCATCTGTTGGACAGCAGACACATTGCTGTTGATTCAGGCTGAGAAAAGGTCGATTTCTTTCTTTTGTTTGAGTACACTCCTTTTCGACATTCGTTTAAAGGGGTTGTTCATTTTTAAATTAACTTAGTATGATGTAGAGAGTGATCTTCTGAGGCAATCTGCAATCATTTTTCACTTTTTATTATTTGTGGGTTTTGAATTATTTAGCTTTTTTTTCAGCAGCTCTCCACACAGCCATTTCAGCCATCTGGTTGCTAGAGTCCAAATTCCCCTAGCAACCATGCATTGATTTGAATAAGGGACTGAAGGAGAGGCCTGAATAGAAAGATGAGTAATAAAAGTAACAATAACTACATTTGTAGCCTTACAGAGCATTTGTTTCATAGTGACCCCTCATTTGAAAGCTGGAAAGAGTCAGAAGAAGATGGCAAATAATTAAAAATTGCAAAAAGGAAAAAATGAATGCCAAATAAAAAGTTGCTTAGAATTAGCCATTCCATAAGATACTAAAAGTAAACTGAAAGGTGAAATGCCACTTTAATGAATAGAGATTGTGCAGAAAAATACCCTCCCTTGCCCTAGCTTTTACCTATTATCCATTTAGACAAATAGCAGCTCATTTTACAGAGGCTGCTCAGTGGACTGCTCATAGGTTTTTAATTTGTTTTGGAAGTGGAATCTGACTCATTGTACAATGTTGCCCAGTTTGGTGCAATACATCAAAATCACACAGATATTTCTTTAAATAATAAGCAAAAATATATTCATTAAGGCCCTGTTCATCGAATATGTGTTGAAAGTAGCTGCTATAGTTTATATAAACAAGCTGCTGTGTAGCCATGGGGGCAGCCATTCAAGCACAGGATACACAGCAGCTTGTTTATATAAACTATAGTAGTACTTATCCGTTATCTACTGTGTATCCTGTGCTTGAATGACTGCCCCCATGGCTACTCAGCAGCTTGTTTATATAAACTATAGTAGTACTTATCTGTTATCTACTGTGTATCCTGTGCTTGAATGGCTGCCCCCATGACTACACAGCAGCTTGTTTATATAAACTATAGTAGTACTTATGTGTTATCTACTGTGTATCCTGTGCTGGAATGGCTGCCCCCATGGCTACACAGCAGCTTGTTTATATAAACTATAGTAGTACTTATGTGTTATCTACTGTGTATCCTGTGCTTGAATGGCTGCCCCCATGGCTACACAGCAGCTTGTTTATATAAACTATAGTAGTACTTATCTGTTATCTACTGTGTATCCTGTGCTTGAATGGCTGCCCCCATGACTACACAGCAGCTTGTTTATATAAACTATAGTAGTACTTATGTGTTATCTACTGTGTATCCTGTGCTTGAATGGCTGCCCCCATGGCTACACAGCAGCTTGTTTATATAAACTATAGTAGTACTTATCTGTTATCTACTGTGTATCCTGTGCTTGAATGGCTGCCCCCATGGCTTCACAGCAGCTTGTTTATATAAACGATAGTCGTGATTCTGAAGCAAACGCACCAGTTATTCCAGTTGCATGCATCCGGTTTCTGTTCCATCCTGCTGGGTGGATGCTGCAAGCAGGGGCAGAATAAGATTGCCTTTGATTTAGGAATATGCTGTCCATATTCCAAAAATCACTACTTTATATGATATGGGTTTATGTGGTCAACTGAGACTGGCTGGAAAAGTGGGACATTGTCTCTGAATTCAGAGGAACCTAGAGGAAGATTCCATGACTTTGTAAGGAAGGGGCAGGTCAGAAATAGGTTTGTTTCACACGGCTTAAAACATTTGGCAAGAGCTAAAGCCGGAATCACCTGCCAGAAACCTAATGCTGCCCACACCTCAACAATACAGTATTTACAGTGAAGTAAGGTAGGAAATCTTATTATTCAATTAAATTGATCGGTTGGTCAAGGGTCTGATTAATTTTTTGAAGCACGGAGTATATGTGTAAGAAAATTATATGAATACCCATTACTCCTATGTAATAAGTGGCGCAATACTCTCTCCATACAAGAATATCTCGGCAGACCATAAAGAAATCCAGTCTTGGAGAGTTCCATCCCATAGAATATTGTCCGTAAGGCAGCAGTACAATTGCTGTACATATCACTCCCATGATATTTAGCGGAAAAGGAACACTTCAAACTAGTTGCTCAGCCCATCAGCATGCCCTGGATCAGGGCTGTCCAACTGGAGGCCGTGAGCCCCCCTTCTGTGGCCCCCCACATGCTGTGTCTGATTAACATATGTAAAATTTAAAAGGTATCACTACACAGATTAACAGGCCCCTGCATTGTTGAGACCTTAAATTCGCACTGTAATCCCCTGCATTGTTCACACTTGTGACACCTCTATTGTTTATATCCTAAAGTGTGTGCCATTCTCTGCTTGCCCAGTGCTGCTTGTGTGTGCCATTCTCTGCTTGCCCAGTGCTGCTTGTGTGTGCCATTCTCTGCTTGCCCAGTGCTGCTTTTGTGTGCCATTCTCTGCTTGCCCAGTGTTGCTTGTGTGTGCCATTCTCTGCTTGCCCAGTGCTGCTTTTGTGTGCCATTCTCTGCTTGCCCAGTGTTGCTTGTGTGTGCCATTCACTGCTTGCCCAGTGCTGCTTGTGTGTGCCATTCACTGCTTGCCCAGTGCTGCTTGTGTGTGCCATTCTCTGCTTGCCCAGTGCTGCTTGTGTGTGCCATTCTCTGCTTGCCCAGTGCTGCTTGTGTGTGCCATTCTCTGCTTGCCCAGTGCTGCTTGTGTGTGCCATTCTCTGCTTGCCCAGTGTTGCTTGTGTGTGCCATTCTCTGCTTGCCCAGTGCTGCTTTTGTGTGCCATTCTCTGCTTGCCCAGTGTTGCTTGTGTGTGCCATTCACTGCTTGCCCAGTGCTGCTTGTGTGTGCCATTCACTGCTTGCCCAGTGCTGCTTGTGTGTGCCATTCTCTGCTTGCCCAGTGCTGCTTGTGTGTGCCATTCTCTGCTTGCCCAGTGCTGCTTGTGTGTGCCATTCTCTGCTTGCCCAGTGCTGCTTGTGTGTGCCATTCTCTGCTTGCCCAGTGTTGCTTGTGTGTGCCATTCACTGCTTGCCCAGTGCTGCTTGTGTGTGCCATTCACTGCTTGCCCAGTGCTGCTTGTGTGTGCCATTCACTGCTTGCCCAGTGCTGCTTGTGTGTGCCATTCTCTGCTTGCCCAGTGCTGCTTGTGTGTGCCATTCTCTGCTTGCCCAGTGCTGCTTGTGTGTGCCATTCACTGCTTGCCCAGTGCTGCTTGTGTGTGCCATTCTCTGCTTGCCCAGTGCTGCTTGTGTGTGCCATTCTCTGCTTGCCCAGTGTTGCTTGTGTGTGCCATTCTCTGCTTGCCCTACGCTACCTGTGGAATGTAAGCCTGTTAGGGGTTTATTCTTGGGGTCATTAGCATTTGGAAATTGTTGTTAAGGGCCCTAAGGTGTTTAATCATGTGTTGGGGGGGGGGGGTTTGTTGTATTATCCACAGGGGAGGATGAGGCATATGGATTTAAGGGGATGTTTTTAACATGACATCAATTTTTCAATTGATGAGGGATTTGCCTGCAGTGAGCACCAACCATTTGGTATTTTGGTGAGCTACCACCATTAATGTGAATATGATCTTAACAGTTCTTGTGGTAACATGGGTGTGGTTTAAAAGGGGGAGTGGCCAACACTGACTTCAATTATTGGCCCTCCACCACATAGGCCGGTCAAATTTTTGCCCTCGGTAGCACAGAACTTGGACAGCACTGCCCTGGATCATAGGGGGCATCTAGGGGGGCTCCAAATAAGTCTTAATAAAAAAAACAAAGCAGGGCACAGACCTATAGAATTGATGGGGTTCTACATATGGATACCAGGAACGCTTAACTTTAACTTAATGACATAACTATTTCTGTTTGATATTGTTCTGTTCATCATTCGGTTTTTTAACTGTAACATTGGAATCTGTGGCCCAATCAGGTTTAGAGTTAAATCATCCTCTTTGTAGGTCACTTTTCTATAATCCCATATCCAAACTTGTCTAACCACCCAAAATATGGACGGATCATAACTAGAAGATACCGGATGAGATTTATGTGCAAAATATGGTGCCCCCTGTCCTTCTTTAATTTTAATTTAAAAAATAAGTTCGGATACATACATGTTACACACAGCTCCTATTTCTTGGCTTTACTAACATTCATGTTTTTGGTTCTTTGGTCATTTTCTTCTTCAAGGAAGCATCAACCCAAAAGAAAGAACATTTGCCTGATGAAAAGTAATGTCTTTTTAAGCAACTTCCCAATATCAATGAATGACAGGTTTTTAGTGTAAAATTTGTGTGTAAATGTCCGTGCTATTGACATAAGAGTAAATAATGGATATTGGGAAGTTGCTTAGAAGGACATTACTTTTCATTAGGCAGAATTCGAATTTTGGGTTTATATGTCCTTGTGCAGCTTCATCCTCTCACATTCTCCCTCTTATGCTTAATACAGGTATGAGAGCCATTATCCAGAAACCCATTATCCAGAAAGCTCAGAATTACTGAAAAAAGCGTCTCCCATAGACTCTATCCAGATTTTTAAAAAACATTTCCTTTTTCTTTGTAATAAGACAGTAGCTTGTACTTGATCCCCACTAAGATATAATGAATCCTTTATTGGAGGCAAAACCAGCCTATTGGCTTTATTTAATGTTTATATGTAGACTAGTCTTAGACTTAAGGTATGAAGATCCAAATTATGGAAAGATCCGTTATTTGGGAAAACCCAAGATACCGAGCATTTTGGAAAACGGGTCCCATATCTGTACTTATACTTTGTTGGTTGAGCCCGTGTAAAGGCAGTGTCACAAACAGAAAGTATTAAAAGCAAAATGTTAATGAAAATACGGATCAGAGTAGAAGTATTAAGTGAATTATTGTTACAAGGGTTTCCATGCGCACATTATTGGGAGCGATTATTTCTTTAATTACACAAGGCCCATTTTAAGGAATTAAATCTTGCCCCCAGAGAGTGAACTGCACCTTTCAGTACATAGAACACTAATAACATGTGCGACCAGCCTTTTGGGAAAGGGAAATCCAGCGGAGAGAATTTGGATAAAACCCATGATTTCTAACTGCCGGTTTCCCTCAGGAGAGGAGGCGAGAACTCCAGAAGATCATGTTGGAACCCTTAGAGATGAGAAAGCACCAGGTGAGGAGGTGGAACTGCATTTGATCCCAATTTCTGGTGCTGCCGCAAGTAATGGCCTAAAATTAAAATGAAGCACGAGTTGTTTGGTGGCTTCCTTGCTTATCCAAATATTGGACCTTAATATAATGAAGCTCTTCAGCTGCAGGGTCCAGCCATCCCTTTGTGGCAGGTAAAACCCCCCCAAGCATAATGTGGCTGGGATTGTGCTACTTGTAGGGGCATATTTATCGAAGGTTGAATGTTAAAAAAAAAAATTCGAACTTCGAATTCAAAAAGACCAATCGAATGGAGGTTAAAGTTTTTCGGGTGTCGAAGGCGAATTCTGCCTACTTCGTACTTTGATTCAAAGTTTGTTTTTTTTTTTTTTTTTTTAACGTCGACCTTTGATCTCCCAAACTCCCCCTAATGCCTCTATACAGGTTGTAGGAGGTCCCCCATAGGCTAAAACAGCACTTCATCAGCTTTTAGTTGGCGAATGGTTGAAGTCCACGTTTTAAAGAGAATTACGACGTTTTGTTTAAATTCAAATCAAAATATGACTTTTCCCTAGTCGAAGTACACAAAAAATAGCTAGAAATTCGAAGTTTTTCACTTCAAAACTTCACCTCGACCTTTGATAAATCTGCCCCGTAGTGTGATAGGTGGGCAACTACTGCTGTAGATATCAGACCAGCCAAGCACTTTCTTCTGCATCAGCTTTCTTTATTTCTGCACTTCTTTCTGCATTACCTTTACTCCCCTCATGCACAATCACTTCCCACTTCCAATGTAATAGAAATATCTAGCCCTGATGTTGCTGCCCTACGTCTTGTTTAAAGAGGTTGTTCACCTTTGAGTCAAGGCCCCCATAGACGCAAAGATTTTTATTTGAACGACCGATTTCAGTGCAATCCAACCAATCCGTCCAATTATCGTGAGGTTAGTGGGAATCAGACATCCGACATAGGTCAGAAAATTGATCGGCCAGATTTGAAATTTTTATCGGTCACAGTGAAATCTATTGTTTGCAGGGCCAAGCAGGCAGCTCCCCTCAGTTTTCCTGGTTTCAACTGGACAACATCGCTTGAAGTGGTCTTTTTAGTTGATGGACAAATCGTACATTTAAACGATTTAAAAAGATAAGCTTGGTCTTACGGCAACGAAAAGATCTGAACATCTATGGCCAGCTTTAACTGTTCGTATGATGTAGAGAGGGATATTCTGAGTCAAATTATAATTGGTTTTTATTTGTGTTTTTTGACTTATTTAGCTTTTTATTCAGCAACTTTCCATTTTGCAGTTTCAGCCGTCTGGTTGCTAGGGTCCAAATTCCCCTAGCAACCATGCACTGATTTGAATAAGAGACCGGAATAGGAGAGGCCTGAAGAGAAAGATGAGGAATAAAATTACATTCAGCCAGGCCAACCTGGCCAGTCGGCGCGCCCAACAACCTGTGCATGTGCGGAAAAACACAAGCGTGCATGCTCGGGAAAAAAAGTGCGTACGCGAAACAAAGATGCGGACAGACCGCACACGCCGGCCAGAGCAGCGAGCAGGGACCGGACTAGGGGGTAGGAGAGGCAGAGAAGGCACGTGCCTGGCACCCCCCCTGCTTTGTGCCCTAGGCATGTGCCTACTCTGCTTACCCATCGTTCCGGCCCTGATAACAATACATCTGTAGCTTTACAGAGCATTTGATTTTTAGTTGGGGTCAGAGACCCCCATTTGAAAGCTGAAAAGTCAGAAGTAAAAGGCAAATAATTAAAAACACTATAGAAAAAAAAAAGTGATATTTACTTACCTCAAACTCCGGGCCGGTGATCCTATCCGGAGAAATCTGCAGCAGCCCGGGGTTATTCCAGCGAGCACCACTGAGCGATCCTCTTCCTGTTGCTTCTTTCTTTGGTTTTCAAATTTCCCGGGGCAGATGCAGGTTTTCTATGAGTGGGTCCATCATTGTTGTGTGTGTGTGTGTGTGGTTTTTTTTTTTTTTTTTAATGCTATTTCCCCCCCATCCATATTGACTTAATCAGATAAAAATAAATTGTCAACTTTTAGTATGTTATAGAATGGCTAATTCTAAGCAACTTGTCAATTGGCCTTTATTATTGAATTACAGTAGAACCCCCATTTTACATCCCCTGACATCCCCCTAAGTTTTCCCTTATTTTACATTGTTTATATAACTATATATTATGCATAATACATTTCCCTGATTTAACACCAATTTTTTCTGGTCCCCTGAAAAACTTAAAATGGGGGTTCTACTATATTGGCCTTCTTCCGACTCTTTCCAGCTTTCAAATGGGGGTCACTGACCATCTAAAAAACAAATGCTCTGTAAGGCTACAAATGTATTGTTATTGCTACTTTTTATTCCTCATCTTTCTATTCAGGCCTCTCCTATTCATATTCCAGTCTCTTATTCATATCAGTGCATGGTTGCTAGGGGAATTTGGACCCTAGCAACCAGATGGCTGAAATTGCAAACTGGAGAGCTGCTGAATAAAAAGCGAAATAACTCAAAAAACACAAATAATAAAAAATGAAAACCAATAGCAAATTGTCTCAGAATCAGTCTCTACATCATACTAACAGTTGATTTAAAGGTGAACAATCCCGTTAAAGGCACAAGTTTCATGACCTGTGTTAGGGAGGAACAGAACCCCCGACTTCTTTGCTCACTCAGACAGTGGATATCCCTTTTTAAGGGGAAATTACTTATTAAATTAGAGATGAAAAGGATTCTTCAACTTGTATAATAAGAACTTTGCAGATGGTCTTTATTTTATAGCGAAGTTTGACCATTGTCTCTTTCCAGACTTGTTATTTTTGGTTATGAAGATTCAGTGAACCTAGGAACAGGGTGATTGTTTTAAAGGGGAAACTGTTAAATGTTTACTATGTACAGATATTTTAGGGCTGATTTACAAGGGGTGGGCAAAGTACACAATCTGGTGCAAATAACTTTTTGCCTACAATGCACTTTACCATTCTCTGGAGAACCTGAAGTTGTCACGTGCAGCTTTTTGCACTGTCCAAACGGAGCATTGGACCCCGAGAGCCAATCGAATGCTGCAAGGGCTCTTTGCTACCGGTACGATGCAATTGTTGAATGGGAACGCAAGTCTCGACAGACAATCGCAGGACAGTCACAAATGGGTTCAAGCGATTATTTAGAATAACTGCTTTGTTTTTATTTTTAGAATTAAACCTCACAAAAGAACAACTTGTCTACGTGTCCACAGAAGACGCACTTCCTAACGACCCCAGAGCCGGACACAAGAGACGGGTGTCTCGATATTCACCACTTCGCGAGACGGGAAGGAGGAGGCCGAGACACGACGGAGGCCATTGCCGCAGCCGGACCACCCCCTCGAGAACAGAGCGCAACATGTTGCAGAGCAAACACTGCCACAACGGGCTGATAGAGAACACCGTCCTAGAAGTTTACAACACGTTTTCTGAGCAACTTCATGATGTTTTAAAACAAAGAGATGTTCCCTACATGGTTCCAGCAACACCGCCGCTTCTCTCGTCAGACGACCGGGTCTTGAAACTTTCCGACTGTCTGTACGAACAAGCGTCGGACATCTGTGTGCAGCAGTATGTAGATGACTTGCACATCAAGCTGGATAGTGTTGTGGCCATCCATATCAATTCCTGTGCCATTTCCAGGACATTAACACCCGTTACAGAAATAATGACCAGCCCAGGAGTCCATCCATTTCACCCTACACAAACTCTAACCGAATATCCTCACGCCCATGACCATTTACATTGTGATGTTCGGGAAGAGCATCCTTTCTCCGCAGACCACGTCGATAAAGTTGGAGAGGAAAATGCAGCAAATGGCAACGAGCCATCCCATCATTCCAGAGATCTTTCTCAAGAGACTCCAGAAATCAGTGCGCCCAACGTGACGGATCTTTCTGCCCCGCATTTAGCCATTTCAAATTTGATCAACCAAATTAATCCCGAGGTGTTCAACAACCTGGTGAAAATCATCACCCATGTGAACAAAAACAGTGTTAAGTTCTACATCCACTCAGAGGAGGAAAACACCATTTGTCAGAATATTAAGGTAACGTAATAAATGGGTCTGCTAGTTGCTAAAATGGATTTAGATTTGGAAAAACAAAATGGTGGCCAAATTCTATGATCAGGGACTTTAAATCCAGATGAGCTCACCTGGACTAGGCTTGGTAGTGATAAGTGATACAAACCAGAGAAATCACATTCTACATTTCATTATCATTGAGTCTGCCAAATTTCAAATTGAACTCAAAAACTGGAATGAAAAATAGCTTGAATTAAAAATAAAAATTTGACTTCTACATAAACTTGCTTTCAGCTACTGGATGTTTTTAAATTCAGCTGAGTTTTTAAGATTTTTTTTTTAGTGCTTAAAGGAGTTGTTCAAACAACTAGTTGGTTTCAGATAGATCACCAGAAATAATGACTTTTTCCAATGACTTTCTATTTTCTATGTGTGACGGTTTTTCTAATATTGAAGTGTAAAGTGTCATTTCTCTCCTTCTGAAGCAGCTCTGGGAGGGAGGGTCGCAGACCCTGTAAACTGTTCTAAATTGATACATTTAGTTGACACTAGGGATGCACCGAATCCAGGATTCGGCCTTTTTCAGCAGGATTCTGATTCGGCCAAATCCTTCTGCCTGGCCGAACCCTTCTGCCTGGCCGAACCGAATCCGAATCCTAATTTGCATATGGCGGGAGGGAAATTGCGTGACTTTTTGTCAGAAAACAAGGAAGTAAAAAATGTTTTCCCCTTCCCACCCCTAATTTGCATATGCAAATTAGGGTCCGGATACGGTTCGGTATTCGGCCGAATCTTTCGTGAAGGATTCGGGTGTTCGGCCGAATCCAAAAAAGTGTATTCGGTGCATCCCTAGTTGACACATTTCTTATCTTTGTCCCTGCTGAGCAGAATCTCTGGGTTTCATTACAGGCAGCTGTTAGAATTGATACAATAATTGCGAAATACTCCAGAGATAATGCTGAGAAATGGATCAACTAAATGTCGTAAAATTGTAACCGTTCAGAGTCTGCGCCTGAATTACTGAACTGCCAGACTCAAACACCAGAGACACCAACATTCACCTTTAACTTAGGTTTTGGAAAAAACTAAAAAAATAAATAATGGAAAGTAATTGAAAAAAGTCTTTATTTCTGGGGAACACTCTAAAAACAACTGAATTGAAAAAAGTGTTTGGAAGGTGAACAAACCCCTTTAATAAATCTCAAATTCGAGATTCATGTTTTTTTGTCATGGAAAAATTTGAATGTTGATGAATTTGCCCCTTAAAGGGCACCTTTTGGCCAAAAGTATTTTCCCCCACCAAAGGTTGGGGGTAACTGTAGTTTCTGTTTTAAACAATTGGCCCCCGCCAGCGCCTAGGACACTCACACCGGTAATGCAGAGCGCATGCACATGAGCAATTTGTGGCATCCGATCATTATGCATGTGCCCCAACATGGCCCCTCAAACCTGGAGCTCCTTCCTGATGTGGGTGTCCTAGCGCTGACACGGGGCAAACTGTACTGTTCCCCCTCAACTGGAGTGCAGGCTCTATTAACACTCACCTTTGGTGGGGAAAATATTTTCAGCCAACAGGTGCCCTTTAAACCCATTGTGGCTTGAGAAAGTTTTAGTTTATATTCACTCTTCCTTATCTGTTAGCCTGAGACACAGAAATCTAAAACTCAACTGATTTTAGTCTAGAGAAGAGTCCGTAGTAAGGGTAAAACCAAACGCATGGCTATACAGTCAACTGATATTAAGGGCAGTAAATTAGGGATGCACCGAATCCAGGATTTGGCTAGGATTCAGCATTTCTCAGCTAAATCCTTGTGCCTGGCTATAACCGAATCCTAATTTACATATGTAAATTAGGGGCGGGAGTGAAATCACGTGACTTTTTGTCTCAAAACAAGGAAGTAAAAAAAAAGTTTCCACGTTTTCCTTTCCAGCCGCTAATTTACATATGCAAATTGTTTCACGGATTCGATGTATCCCTACTATATAGCTCAGATTATGGGGACCTGGATTTGGTGCATTCCTAAAATATTTTATAGGTGTGTGTCCAAAATCCCCAATACTGAAAGCAAAGGCATGCTTAATAAATATACAATAAATAGGGGTAGTAATGCAGTGCAACGGAAAAAGGGCCACATCATGTGATCTCATTAGTGCAGAGAGTAAAATAAGCTTTTCTCTGGATATATTACAAGAGCAGTACAAACTCATGTGACTCGGGGATGGTTCCACTGAACCGGAGCACATTCTGAAAGGGAGACGAATGGGATTCAGATGACCAATGACATTTGTGTTTGCTGTTAGGAGTACCTGTTAAAGCTGGGTAATGCCGAGTGTCGGCCGGAGAAATTCTTGGAATCCAAAACCAAGGTGGATAAACTGCTTATAATTATCCAGAACGAAGACATTCCCAACTGCATTCATAGGGTAAGCTGTTTGTTTTCTTTTTATCAGTATGAATGCAGGAAATGTGAGTCTGCACTCAGCTGAGTGTGCTCAGTGTATGTTTTATATAGAGTGGGTCAGACTTGTTAATACATCTCATCCAAAATATTCCCTGAGCAGAACTGCTAGACCGGACTGTGCCAGGAGATTGGTTTAAGGGTGAAGGCACACGGAGCTACTAGTAGCAGCTAAAAACACCCTGCCATAGACAATACTGAGAATTGGCAAATCCACTTATCACAATTGTCTAGTAGTAGTAGTAGCTGCTGCTAGTAACTCTGTGTGTCTTCACCCTTAGAGTGGGCAGATTTAAGTGTGTAAAAAGTCGCCCGAAGTTTACTCGTGAGGCCACGTCGGGAAACCGGCGCGATAAGTATCCCATCCCTTAGGGTGGTGGCACACGGAGATTTAGTTGCCTGCAATAAATCTTCACTATTGCGGGTGGCTAATCTGCCCAAAATTTTACCCAACCTCTGGTGGAATAGCATAAGCGTCGCTTTGGTTTTCTGAAGTTGCTCGAAGATGCTTATTCCATCCCACTGGCAATTTGCATTCTTCCCGATGAGATGGCATTTTGGGGATATTAGTCCCCCACAGTAGCGAAGATTTATTGCAGGCAACTAAATCTCCCTGTGTGGTGGCAACAAAAATGCCTTCTTCCTGGCAAGAATGTGAATTGCTGGTGGGATGGCATATGTATCGCTTCAGTTTTCCGAAGTTGCCTCACGAGGAAACTACTGGCGACTTTGGAAAACCGAAACGATACATATGCCATCCCACCAGAGATTTATATTGTTGCCGGCAAGAAGGCATTTCAGGGAGATTCGTCGCACGAAGAGGTGGAGATTTCTCGCTTGGCGACTAATCTCCCCTTGTGCCACCGCCCTAAGGCTTTGGCTACAACAGCCCCTCCAGTCTTGAACACTCTCTTCTGTGTCTGTGCTCAGAGTCACTGCATCGGCCTGAATTAAAACACATGGAGTGGATTAGCATGAAACTGAATAATCTCTTGTTTCACCTCCAAAATCCCCTCCATTAATCTGCAACTAGGCCAACGCAATCAATCTAGATGCAGACACAGGAGGAAGCAAATTCCCGCAGACCGACTGATTTTCGCCCTGCGTTAACCACAGTGCAACCATATCCCACATTTTTTTTTTTACAGTTTTTTTTATTGTTTTACCAATAACAGTTTACAGCGTCATGTGGTATATACATACAGTGATTCTGACAATATTTCAGTTTACACATGTATGATCACTATTTTGTGTAAATATCCGAGCTGGCTGCTGTTCACTCTGAAACCAGTTCCAACTATAAAACCTATTTAGTGATAACCGGATATAAAAAAAAAAATAGAAACCAACTAAAAGCAAAAAAGGTCTAGAAAGTGGGTGAACATTTTTTACGATTTGTAAATGTCCCTATTCTATTTTTCAGTAGTTACAGTGATTATAGATACAGAGGGACCCTCCCCTCTCATTTGTCTATCCAAAGTTGCCACACTTTTAGGAATGAGGATCCTACATTTTTAATCAGCAACTTTGTGCTTCCCAGGTACCTGCGCTAGTCTTGCTGAAGAGGTTGCCGTCCGTGAGTTTTGCCGGAGTCGATAGTTTGGACGATTTGAAAAACCACACATACAATGAAATTTTTGTGTCTGGAGGATTCATCGTGTCTGATGAAAGTGTTCTGAATCCTGAAACTGTCAGCGCCGGTAAGTTGGCTTCAAATGGGGCCCTTCAAAGGACACTCGTTTAAACAGCTGTCCTTATGATCAATGCTTTCTGTTTCTTATTACTAGGGATGAACTGAATCCATCATTTTTGGATTTGGCCTTAAGTGAATTCAAATTTGAGAACAATACGAAAAGTGTCATGTTCAGTTGTCAAGTTACCTTTAACTGTCACATGACTTTAAGGCTTTGGATTTGGTCAGGCAAATGCCATACAAAATACTCACTGCATCCCTATAGTTATAGTTCTGTATTGTTAACTTTGCTGCTCAGATTTTACCATAAATTGTGCACGAGTCGGCAGGCATGGGACGTTAAACATGATTGATTATAAATAACTTGTATAGCTATAGTCCTTTAAAGGGATGGTTCACCTTTAAGTTAACGTTTAGTTTGTGTTTTTTTATTTGTGTTTTTTTTTATTTAGCTTTTTAATCAGCAGTTCTCCAGTTTGCAGTTTCAGCCATCTTGTGTCTAGGGTCCGCATTCCCCTAGCAACCATGCACTGATTTGAATAAGAGACTGGAATATGAATAGGA
Organism: Xenopus petersii; assembly: GCA_038501925.1. NCBI lineage: Eukaryota > Metazoa > Chordata > Amphibia > Anura > Pipidae > Xenopus > Xenopus petersii. Next base: position 155,632,547 of record CM076678.1, read on the forward strand.
GAGACCTGAATAGAAAGACGAGGAATAAAAAGTAGCAATAACAATACATTTGTAGCCTTACAGAGCATTTGTTTTTTACATGGGGTCAGTGACCCCCATTTAAACTGGAAAGAGTCAGAAGAAGGCAAATAATTCAGAAACTAGAAGACATAAATAATGAATACAAAATTGAAAATTTGTGCATCGAGTCATGTACAAATCAGCTGATCCGACCTGTTTGCCTTTCAGATGAACTGAAGAAATTCTTGTTGTTTCTGGAAGAAATAAACAGCCCCGATGCAAACTGGCAGTGGAAAGTCCATTATAAATTTCACAAGCGGCTTAAAGAGTTGGGGAGGTCGGTGATCTTTATTGTTGTTTTCTTTCTAACATTGTGTAGAATTTCCCATTAAGAACAGCGTTTCATTTTGTGGTTTCTTTTAGGGTGAATGCAAATGCTCTAAATATTCTCACCCTGTTAACGACTTACCAGAAGAAGAACCTGGTTGAGATCCTGTCCTATCATCTGAGCTGTGATCCCCAAAACCAGCCGGCGCCACAGCTCGAGTGTCTGATCAAACTTCAGGTCCAGTACATGAAGCAAAGGCACGTTATCTTCCTGACAGGTAAAAAAAGACAAACCTCTTCCATAGGTTCCCTGCAACTGTCAGTTTTGCTGGAAACCTACATTTATTTTCAGCTTTGCTCAGAAATGTGTGTATTTTTCAGAAAAGGATGCCGCCCGGTTTCCAGATTACTGTGATAACGGTATCGTGGTTACAAGAATGGTGGATTTTATGGATAACTTTTCAAGCCTCATCGGTCACCATAGTTCCAACAATGAGGAGCACCGCCTTTCACAGCTGACGGATGAAGGGGATGAAACTGCTAATTACGGTAAAATCTATATCTAGCTAAATCATCTAATCTGGCCTAGGAGAAGTTTCGGGTTGGTTTGATGGACTTCTGTCTCATGGTATTTTCCTATTTACGTTGCCTTGATACAATATCCAAAAATACCAGGCAATAGTGTTACTATTGCCTGTATGAAATGGGCAAGTCCTTAACCTCTTATCGTAGGATTTGGCAAATATCAGTGTCTCCCCGAAAGAGTCAGACAAATGCCAAACGGAATCAGAACCCTAACTTAAAGGGCACCAATCATGACCAAAATCATTTACTAAGTAAATACACTATGTGAAAGTTCAAGAAATCCGATTTTTAAAACAGCTAGAATTGTTTGTATAATGTAAATGATCAGCTCACTATTCCTTCTGCAAGATCTCCCCTATCTCCACTGCAGTTCTAGCTGAGGCAGCCATCTTGGATTTCACTGGCTCCTCCTACCTATATCTTCCCAGCCAACTGTAGCTCTGAAATCTTGCACATGCTCAGTTCAAATTCCTTGTTTGCTTATCAACCCTTCTAAGCTATTTTCAAATCAGCCAAACCTGTGTGTTAGCTGCTTTACAGTAGTGCTGCCCCCTGCTGGAAGTTAGCAGGTGGCAGCACTTCTAGTGGATACTTCTAGTGGAGGAGTTTACTAAAACAAGGCATTCTGGGTAGAATACTCAAAGCAGTGTTACAATCTGAGCATGCTCCTGAAATTTGCATATTAGAGTCTCTGTTAGAGTCTCAATATGGCCTCCCTCAGTGAAAGAACCCATTTGACAAAGTAAGGGATTTTTTTTAAAACCTGCAGTTTTTTCTAAAAACTATATATGTAGTTTGATTAAACGTGTTTAGCTTGTACTGGTCAGATTGTTAATATGTGTTTGATTTTGGCTGTGATAGGTGCCCTTTAAAGTGATACTGACACATTCATAAAACAGATAGCAATGTGTCTGTATTGCTATGTAAAAAAGTCGAGGCTCCTCCCCCCCAGCCCAGTCCGTAAAAACAGATGCCGGGGGAGTTCACGAACCGTAGTACAGGTATGGGATCCTTTATCAGGAAATCGGTATCCAGGAAGCTCAGAATTGTGGAAAGGTAATAATAAAACAGTAGCTTGTACTTGATCTCAGCTAAGATATAATTAATCCTTTTTGGAGGAAAAACTTATTGGCATTATTTAATGTTTAAATAATTTTCAAGTATTGCAGAAAGATCTGTTTTCTGGAAAACCCAAAGTCCCAAGCATTCTGAATAACAGGATTAATACCTGTAGCTTGTACTTGATCCAAACTAAGATATAATTAATCCTTATTGAAAGCAAAACCAGCCTATTGGGTTTTCATGTTTACATGATTTTCTAGTAGACTTAAGGTATGAAGATCCAAATTACAGAAAGATCGATTATCTAGAGAACCCCGGGTCCCGAGCATCCCATACCTGTATTATGTACATTGGAATGGAGGTATAATCCTGTGCAGTTTGAGACCGCTCTTGCCTGCTGACCCGGACACGTTGCTGTTTTCATCGCTTTAATTGTAGATATATTTGCAAAATGGCTTCTATGTTTAAAAAAAAAAAAATTATTATGCAGTGGAAATCAGTGGGACACAAAATTGCCACACAAAATGAAATATGTCAAGTCAGTTGGGTATTTTTTTGTTTTCCATTGATCCATTCCCTTAATCTGTAATACTCCGTATTTACATTTATTTTCTGTATTTACATTTATTTATTACAGTTTTAAATCCAGGATGCACAGAGAGGAAGATGTGCATGTGTTTTATCACTAACCCAATATTACTTCTGTCCTCTTTTATTGTAGCCAACGTATCTTTTTACACCCCATGATTTTCAGACTTCACCTTCACATAAGGCCTTTTTGGGCAGTGAGTTGGGATTTGCTTTTTACAAAAAAAAAATCCCAACTTTTCCATCCAAAAGGTTAAAGGGCACCAATCATGACCAAAATCATTTACTAAGTAAATACACTATGTGAAAGTTCAAGAAATCTGATTTTAAAACAGTTAGAATTGTTTGTATAATGTAAATGATCAGCTCACTATTCCTTCTGCAAGATCTCCCCTATCTCCACTGCAGTTCTAGCTGAGGCAGCCATCTTGGATTTCACTGGCTCCTCCTACCTATATCTTCCCAGCCAACTGTAGCTCTGAAATCTCGCACATGCTCAGTTCAAATTCCTTGTTTGCTTATCAACCCTTCTAAGCTATTTTCAAATCAGCCAAACCTGTGTGTTAGCTGCTGTACAGTAGTGCTGCCCCCTGCTGGAAGTTAGCAGGTGGCAGCACTTCTAGTGGATACTTCTAGTGGAGGAGTTTACTAAAACAAGGCATTCTGGGTAGAATACTCAAAGCAGTGTTACAATCTGAGCATGCTCCTGAAATTTGCATATTAGAGTCTCTGTTAGAGTCTCAATATGGCCTCCCTCAGTGAAAGAACCCATTTGACAAAGTAAGGGATTTTTTTAAAACCTGCAGTTTTTTCAAAAAACTATATATGTAGTTTGATTAAACGTGTTTAGCTTGTACTGGTCAGATTGTTAATATGTGTTTGATTTTGGCTGTGATAGGTGCCCTTTAAAGTGATACTGACACATTCATAAAACAGATAGCAATGTGTCTGTATTGCTATGTAAAAAAGTCGAGGCTCCTCCCCCCCAGCCCAGTCCGTAAAAACAGATGCCGGGGGAGTTCACGAACCGTAGTACAGGTATGGGATCCTTTATCAGGAAATCGGTATCCAGGAAGCTCAGAATTGTGGAAAGGTAATAATAAAACAGTAGCTTGTACTTGATCTCAGCTAAGATATAATTAATCCTTTTTGGAGGAAAAACTTATTGGCATTATTTAATGTTTAAATAATTTTCAAGTATTGCAGAAAGATCTGTTTTCTGGAAAACCCAAAGTCCCAAGCATTCTGAATAACAGGATTAATACCTGTAGCTTGTACTTGATCCAAACTAAGATATAATTAATCCTTATTGAAAGCAAAACCAGCCTATTGGGTTTTCATGTTTACATGATTTTCTAGTAGACTTAAGGTATGAAGATCCAAATTACAGAAAGATCGATTATCTAGAGAACCCCGGATCCCGAGCATCCCATACCTGTATTATGTACATTGGAATGGAGGTATAATCCTGTGCAGTTTGAGACCGCTCTTGCCTGCTGACCCGGACACGTTGCTGTTTTCATCGCTTTAATTGTAGATATATTTGCAAAATGGCTTCTATGTTTAAAAAAAAAAAAATTATTATGCAGTGGAAATCAGTGGGACACAAAATTGCCACACAAAATGAAATATGTCAAGTCAGTTGGGTATTTTTTTGTTTTCCATTGATCCATTCCCTTAATCTGTAATACTCCGTATTTACATTTATTTTCTGTATTTACATTTATTTATTACAGTTTTAAATCCAGGATACACAGAGAGGAAGATGTGCATGTGTTTTATCACTAACCCAATATTACTTCTGTCCTCTTTTATTGTAGCCAACGTATCTTTTTACACCCCATGATTTTCAGACTTCACCTTCACATAAGGCCTTTTTGGGCAGTGAGTTGGGATTTGCTTTTTACAAAAAAAAAAATCCCAACTTTTCCCTCCAAAAGGTTAAAGGGCATCAATCATGACCAAAATCATTTACTAAGTAAATACACTATGTGAAAGTTCAAGAAATCCGATTTTTAAAACAGTTAGAATTGTTTGTATAATGTAAATGATCAGCTCACTATTCCTTCTGCAAGATCTCCCCTATCTCCACTGCAGTTCTAGCTGAGGCAGCCATCTTGGATTTCACTGGCTCCTCCTACCTATATCTTCCCAGCCAACTGTAGCTCTGAAATCTCGCACATGCTCAGTTCAAATTCCTTGTTTGCTTATCAACCCTTCTAAGCTATTTTCAAATCAGCCAAACCTGTGTGTTAGCTGCTGTACAGTAGTGCTGCCCCCTGCTGGAAGTTAGCAGGTGGCAGCACTTCTAGTGGATACTTCTAGTGGAGGAGTTTACTAAAACAAGGCATTCTGGGTAGAATACTCAAAGCAGTGTTACAATCTGAGCATGCTCCTGAAATTTGCATATTAGAGTCTCTGTTAGAGTCTCAATATGGCCTCCCTCAGTGAAAGAACCCATTTGACAAAGTAAGGGATTTTTTTAAAACCTGTTTAGCTTGTACTGGTCAGATTGTTAATATGTGTTTGATTTTGGGTGATAGGTGCCCTTTAATGGCGGCAGTACACCTGATTCTGGCGAGTGAGTAATAGCATATTTAGGAACCTTCCTTTTTTCAATACAGCACCTGGGGAAGCGGATGTGAAAGAGGAGGAGGACATGTCTCTGGATTCAGAAGATGACACTCCACCAATAGAAGTTTGCTCAGACTCCCGGCAGCCGGAATCTCCCAATCAGAACATTTCCAGTGCGTTAGTTGATCAGGCTCAAACAGAAAGTCCTAGTACCATAAATCAGAGTAAGACTCCTACTCTTGATGAGCTTCAGCCAATCACTCCCGTGTCTGTGGCAGGCTCCACCACTGGCGAAAATAGCGTTTCGACGGGCGACGAACTAGGCAACACTACGCAGGACTACAACAGAGATGTGAATCTGTCCCACCAGTTCAGCCATTTCAATGTTCTGACCCATCAGACTTTCCTAGGATCCATGTACCCCGCCCTCAGCAACCCAGCCCCAGCCGAGATCTGTTTCATGAATTCCTGCAGTCAACAAACGGAACCAGAGAAATCCCACAATTCCGAGTGCAAACAAAAATAACCTCGTTTTGTTTCATGTAAACCAAAAAACCCACAAATATTTATATATCAACCTTTTCTAATTGTTCAGTTTCTTACAGATAAAATACACATATTATTCTCTACACCTAAAAGGGGAAACACTTATTGTCCCCCCGCTTGACATTGGAATCATGTCTGCATGTACCATTAACCGCTTCTGCAAGGAAATAAATATTTTTATTCAGACATTGTATTGGAAAATGTGCACTTTTTATGTTTAATTTTTTTTTTGTATTTAAGCAGTATTTAGTGGCTTTTTTGTTTCCCCCCCCAAATGTGGTCATTTTCGTAAATGTATAGAAGCCACTACTTTAACGGCCAACGCAGTGTTATGTAAATACTTAGGAATGTTTACTTTGTAAAGTTTTCTTTTATACCATGTCACAAATTGCAGTTTTAACAAATTTACAAAATGATGAGATGTTTATACATATATCGGTGCATTCTCTCTGTATATGATTAAACTTCATGCACTTAACAAGGCTGCGAATCTTAATTTATTAATCTGTTACAGGCAAAGTTAATATGTCTATTCATGAAGAGTCATTTGATTATTAATACCAAAGCTTGTGGTGACTGTTTAGGTAGAAGTGGTAAAAGCAGAGGTACGTGTTCCAGGTCGTGGAAGCGGTAGGGGGAAGGAAAATTCCCCATTGCCCCCACGGTTCTACCCACCACTAAATCCACTGTGTCAAGAATACTGTAAGTTTTACAGTCCAGCAACTGCTGCAAGGACATTGGTTGTGAGTTGCTCTACTACAGAGATCCCCAACTTTTTATACCTGCGAGCCACATTCAAATGTAAAAAAAGAGTTGGGGAGCAACACAAGCATGAAAAGGTTCCTGGAGGTGCCAAAATAAGGGCTGTAATTGGCTATTTGGTAGCCCCTATATGAACAGGCAGCCGACAGGAGACTGGCAGTACATCTGGTTTTTATACAACTAAAACTTGCCTCCAAACCTGGAATTCAAAAATAAGCACCTACTTTGGGGCCACTGGGAGCAACATCTAAGGGGTTGGTGAGTAACGTGTTGCTCCTGAGCCAATGTTTGGGATCACTGCTCTACTACAAAATAAATGTGCCACAGAAAAGTGTTTTGCTGGGATTCGAGGAAGGAACCTTTGGGTTTCTGGCTCGATGTTCTTTCCACTGAGCCAGACGAGGAGCTACAGTATCATGCTTGCTCACTATCTTTCACCTGGCCTTTACCATCCATTCCTAGCAACCTTATTGGTTGGGTGGAGTAGGCCAATCAGAGCTGACTTTGCCCTCCTCACAGTCATGGCTTGAGCATTAGCTACTGGTGGAGCACTGACCCTAGCTCCAGCTCCTGTGCTCTCGTTCTCCTGTTTCTTCTGCCCTGTCTGGCCTTGTTCCTTGTTTCCAGTCCTGTTTGTTCTGCTCTCCAGTCCTGATCCTGTCCTTATCTAGACTGTGCGCTCGCTCTGTCCCACTCCAGCCAGTCCTTGTGTCTTTGCCTGCTCCATCACAATCCTGTTCTTCAACTTCTCCGTTCCTGTGGGTCGTTAACAGCCCCTGCCTTAGGGACTTCCTCCATTCCCTATATAAATCCCTTAGAGAACCTGACAAAAAGTTTCAGTAGAACCTACTGAAAAAATAAATCTATTCCCATTGATGTTTTAACAGGTTTGTTTTTACCTCTGTAACCATCACATGTATTGAAAGAGAACAACTTTTTGATATTTTTGGACTAATTATTTAAATCTGCCATAAATATCTCTATAGAAGTTATCTTCAAGGAAATTATAATTCGTTTTTTAGTGCCTTTATTACATGTGGATATTTAAAGAAAAGTGAAATTTGTGCCTGTTGCTGCTTGAAGGTCCCCACTTTTAGGAAAGACACGGCACATTCACGAAGGACATGGCACAATAAAGTAAGAGAGGGTAATTTTTTAGACTCGACCACTATTGATCAACTTGGCAGGCTAATAGCCCATGTATGGGGCAAACTGTAACCGTTGCAACTGATATTTCTTTTGAGTCTTTCAGATATGTGTTTCTGGTAGGCTTCAAGAACTTTATTCAGCCATGGATGTGGTTCTCTCCTGTTGGGTCTTGTGGCCCCACCTTCTGATCTTTCCTGAGGGACCAAATGATGGGCTCAATCCAGGCATGGAATAGTTCAATAGGCTGGACTCAATGTGCACATTGATTATCCCAGCTGCCCCAAGTCATGTGACTTGTGCTCTGATAAACTTCAATCACTCTTTACTGCTGTACAGCAGCCTAACAAAAGAACAATGGGAAGGTAACCAGATAACAGCTCCCTAACACAAGATAACAGCTGCCTGGTAGATCTAAGAACAGCACTCCATAGTAAAATCCAGGTCCTACTGAGACACATTCAGTTACATTGAGTAGGAAAAACAGCAGCCTGCCAGAAAGCATTTCTCTCCTAAAGGTCAAGCACAAGTCACATGACTGGGGGCAGCTGGGATATTGATAATGTCTACCCCATGTCAGATTTCAAAATTGAATATACTATTTTGAGAAATGGATTTCAGTGCAGAATTCTGCTGGAGCAGCACTATTAACTGATGCGTTTTGAAAAAAACGTTTTCCGATGACAGGATCCCTTTAAAGTTTACTTTCTGTGCTTAGGGTTGCCACCTTTTCCGAATTGTTTTACCGGCCTGGTGGGGTGGGAATAAAAAGGGGCGGGTGTGACGTCAAAGGGGGTGGTGCCATGTTGTAAAAGGGGCGTGGCCACTGTGCCGACACAAAAGCTACATTTTTACAGGGGATTGGGGGCAGGCCGAGGGGTCTTTTTAAGGGTATTACAAATTTACCGGCAGCTACATTGCCAGTAAATTTGTAATACCGGCCTTCGCAGGTGTTTTACCGGCTAGGCCGGTAAAATACCGGCTGGCAACACTATCTGTGCTGCTCATTTTTTTTCCTGCCTCTGATTCGCCCATACCCCACCCAGATTTGGGGGGGGGGGGGAGGTGGCAGTTGCAGCCGATTTATAAAATCCTAATTTCTGATTTTGAGGGTTTTCCTTCAGACTCCAATAAACTCTGTTATCAATGCATAGTAAGTTAGGTTGAAAAAAGACAAGTCGGAGTTCAGCCTTTCAACTTCCCAAGTGTTAGCTGGTCCAGAGGAAGGCAAAAAAAAAAAAAAAAACATTTGAAGCTTCTCCAATTTGCCTCAAGGGGAAAATTCCTTCCTGACTCCAATATCTCCCCTCTTCTCCAGCGTGAACATCCCCAATTTGGCCAGTCTTTCCTCATAGCTAAGATTTTCCCTTTACCAGCTTAGTTGCCCTTCTCTGTCCCCTCTCTAATACAATAATGTCCTGTTTGAGTGATGGAGACCAAAACTGTACGGCATATTCTAGATGGGGCCTTACCAGTGCTCTATACAGTGGGACCCCCTCCTCCCGTGACTCTCTGCCCCATTTAATACAACTCAAGACCTTATTTGCCCTTGATGCTGCCGATGCTTGCTACAGACAAGTTTTTCCTGGCCATCCCCCGTCAACATGAAAATGCACTAATGGGTTAATCTCCTGCTACTCCCAGCCTGGACAGAAGATTAAGTTAATTTTAAGAACCCATAAAGCCCACCCCCTCCTGGCTCACATCAGTCTTTTTCTTCTGTCCCAGCCTGGGCATAGTGTGAGAGGGTTAACAGTTTAAACTAACTCTCTTTTCTTTATTTTACAGGACAAGAAAGTTCTCACTTATTTGCCAAGTTATAGATTACCGGGTGCAGTTTTCTTTCTGGAGGTTCTTTCTCCACCCGTAGCCCCTGTTCCGTATTAACAACTGCGTTGTCAGGAAGGGGACCCTGTGCGGCCGGGGTATTATTGCTGCTGCTTTGCACACCCTGAATGGAAAGCTGTTTGGCACCAATATGGATTTTCCTTGCTGCTGCTGCTGCTGCTACATGTGCACTATGAGGATCTGGCTGCATCTAAAGGAGCCGCTCCAAGAGCTGCCGAGTGAGTACCAGGCTTTGCACTTCGAAAAAATTAGAACCTCCAGAGTGTTCTGCTTATTATGCATTCTCTTACTGGTTTAAGTGCCTCTGCTCCTTCTGAAGAGCCCAGTAAAAGTGGGTAAGTGAGATTCAGAAGCATTTAACAAGTCTGCAATGAAGGGCATAGAATTTATAATACATTTTCATTGAATATCTTTCTAAAAAGGTGAATTGTTTCACATTATGCAGCCATTCCTTCCAACTCATTGCCAGATCAGGAGTCTTTAATTAAGAGAGCAGTATCCCAAACTCTTAAAGAGACAGTGCTTCTGCTTAAGATCTCTCTGTGCCTATCAAGGTTTTCTCTATCTAGGAAATTTCCTTTAATATAGGGCCAGCAGCTAAGCTCAGTGACGTGGTCAGCTATTAAAGAAAACCTACAGCTGTAACTCATTTGCCTTGTAGAAAAATCAAAGATGCACCTTTTATACAGCTTTAAAGGAACAGTAACATCAAAAAATTAAATTGTTTTAAAGTAATAAAAATATAATGCAGTGTTGCCCTGCACAAGTAAAACTGCTGTGTTTGCTTCAGAAACATTACTATTGTTTATATAAACAAGCTGCTGTGTAGCCATGGGGGCAGCCATTCAAAGGAGAAAAGGCTCAAGTTACACAGCAGATAAGCTCTGTCTGTCTAATGGTGTTATCTGTTATTCATTATCTATCCTGTGCCATTTAGTTTTTGGTGTTACTGTTCCTTTAAGAAGTGGGGCTGAGAGAGAGATCTCGCTATTTGACCAAAAGCTTTTAATTCCCTTATTAAGACTGTTAAATGTACCCTCCACCTGGAGGAGTTTGGCCAACTAACCACTTCTCTTCTTTTTCCAAGGGCTCAGACCTTGTGGCACAGTGCCTGGTTTATGGCTGTGGAGCTTTGAGTTTGAATACCGGCTGTGATCCTTTGATGAATACTTAAAGGGCACCAATCATGACCAAAATCATTTACTAAGTAAATACACTATGTGAAAGTTCAAGAAATCCGATTTTTAAAACAGTTAGAATTGTTTGTATAATGTAAATGATCAGCTCACTATTCCTTCTGCAAGATCTCCCCTATCTCCACTGCAGTTCTAGCTGAGGCAGCCATCTTGGATTTCACTGGCTCCTCCTACCGATATCTTCCCAGCCAACTGTAGCTCTGAAATCTCGCACATGCTCAGTTCATATTCCTTGTTTGCTTATCAACCCTTCTAAGCCATTTTCAAATCAGCCAAACCTGTGTGTTAGCTGCTGTTCAGTAGTGCTGCCACCTGCTGGAAGTTAGCAGGTGGCAGCACTTCTAGTGGATACTTCTAGTGGAGGAGTTTACTAAAACAAGGCATTCTGGGTAGAATACTCAAAGCAGTGTTACAATCTGAGCATGCTCCTGAAATTTGCATATTAGAGTCTCTGTTAGAGTCTCAATATGGCCTCCCTCAGTGAAAGAACCCATTTGATAAAGTAAGGGATTTTTTTAAAACCTGCAGTTTTTTCAAAAAACTATATATGTAGTTTGATTAAACGTGTTTAGCTTGTACTGGTCAGATTGTTAATATGTGTTTGATTTTGGCTGTGATAGGTGCCCTTTAAGTGCCAGATTTTATTCAGGCAGAGTACTTTAAAATCTCCAAAAGAGTTCTGGTTGAGAGATAAGTGTAAGAGCTGTATCATCTTTGTCAGGTGAGACGAGTGGATCTGAGGGCAGACTCCAATGGCTAGATTAGCTAAGAAGGCGGCTTTGCCAATAGATGACATTTCAGCACTGAAACATCCCAGGAATTAAAGAAATGTTATATGTCTTCTGGATGGCCTATAGCTTACTGTAGCTCTGTGGGAGTTACAAAGGCCTGTTCTATGTGGGCAAAGAATCTGGAACAAGTCATTGAGGATTACGTTCCCAGAAGAAAAAGTAAATAAATAAAAAAATAATTAAAAAAATAACTATTTAATAAAACTTAAAAGGTCTGGATGACTTCAGAATAAGTCTCTCTAGAGCTTGTCCAGCTGTCAGCTTGCTCTTTGTCATTGAAGTTGTTGCTCTTTGTCCTTGGAGCCTCCAGCATCCTCTCGGGATGAGGATTCAAATATAGATATAGTTTTACAATGTTTTGAGATTTATTCAGAAGAGAAGACTTCAGAAAGTCTAGAATACTGTTTGCTGTGCCAGCAGGAAGGAGAAAAGGGGAACTTGCCTCCAAGTCTACTCTTCCTGGATAGTCAAGACCATATCAAGGGCTTGTAAATAGCAGGGCAACTATTTGCCTAGGGGAGTAAGGTACATTAGACACTTGGTGTGGAAGCCTCTTGGGCATCAGAGGCAGGAGTGTCTTCTGGAATGATCTGCAGTTACCCCTACTACCAGGCTGGGAGTAGCAGGAAATTAACCCATTAGTGAATTTTCATGTTGACGGGGTGGATGGCCAGGAAAAGAAAATTCCGATAAGTATGATATGAATTTTCTATTATTATCTACAAGGACTCCAAGCTCCGTCTCCATTATGGATTTGCCTAGTGCAGTCCCATTAAGGGTATAAGTGGATATTGTTACATCCCAGGTGCAGGACTTTACATTTATCAACATTGAATCTCATTTGCCACTTAGCTGCCCAGATTGCCAGTTAGTCAAGATCCTGTTGCAAGTGCCACATCCTGGATGGAATTAATTGGGCTGGATAATTTTGTGTCATCTGCAAACACTGATACATTACTTACAATAACCTCCCCTAAGTCATTAATGAACAAGTTAAATAAAAGTGGACACAATACGGAGCCCTGAGGGACCCTACTAAGAACTAGGGATGCACCGAATCCAGGATTTGGTTTGGGATTCGGCCAAGATTCAGCCTTTTTCAGCAGGATTCGGCCGAATCCCTCTGCCCAGCCGAACCGAATTCAAATCCTAATTTACATATGCAAATTAGGGGCGGGGAGGGAAATTGCGTGACTTTTTGTCACAAAACAAGGAAGTTAAAAGTGTACCCGTTCCCACCCCTAAATTACATATGCAAATTAGGATTCGGTTCGGTATTCGGCCTAATCTTACGAGATGGATTCGGGGGTTCGGCCCAATCCAAAATAGTGGATTTGGTGCATCCCTACTAAGAATCTTACCCCAAGTAGAGAATGTCCCATTAACAACCACCCTCTGTACCCGATCCTGTAGCCAGTTTCCTATCCATGTGCAATTGATTTCATACATTACATATAAGTAGTTACTGCTGGAGACTTCCTGTGGTTAAATTATAGTCTATAATTTATAAACACTGCCAGTTTTATGTGGGATAAAAGGTACAATAAATTATGGTGACCCCTTAAAACCATATATGTTTGGAAAGTACACATTCTGACGAATCCAAAATGGTTAATTATGTCTTTCTACTCCAAACTTCCATAGTGCAAAGCTACGCTAAAGTCAGCAGTTTTTATAACATTTCTGAAAATCGCCTAAAATGATTGCAATTGGCCATATTTATCTCACACTATCTCTTACATACAAAACACCCTAAATATTGACGCCAAGGGTCTACTGAACAGTTTGATGCCCAATATGCATAGATTAACTAAAGCAGCTGGCATGTGCGGACCCCAAATAAAAATAGTGCATATGAATTTTCTCTGCTGCCGGTTCGCCTTCTGTGAACAAAGACCCCCAACTGCGTATTATGTGCTACAAGACCCTCCTAACAGCACAAAGACCCCCCAAAACCATATATTTTTGGAAAGTACACATTCTGAAAGATAGATGTCTTTCTACACAAAACTGCAAAGCTTTTCTAAACGTAGAGGTTTTTTACGACATTTCTGAAAATTGCCTAAAAATTTAGTAGTTTGCCTCATTTACCTCACACATTGTTTTACTTACAAAGAAAAATCCCCCTAAATATGGATGTCAGAGGTCTACTGAATAGTTTGATGCCTAATATGCACAGATTTACCAAAGTATGTGGCATGTACGGACCCCAAATGAAAAACGTGCATATGAATTTTCACGCTAGCCAACTGAGCTGCTGAAAACAGAGCCCCGACTGTACATTATGTGCCGTTAGACCCGCAAACTGTAAAAAAGTCCATATTCTGACGGATCAAAGTACAATACATCTTTACCAAAGCACCAAACAGCAAAACTATACTAAAGATACATAAGGAACAATGCTATAAAACCACAAAAGTTGTGTAAATCAATGAAATAACAAAATGATCTGACAGCATACTTAGTAGGGATGCACCGAATCCACTTTTTTGGATTCGGCCAAACCCCCGAATCCTTCACGAAGGATTCGGCCAAATACCGAACCCTAATTTGCATATGCAAATTAGGGGTGGGAAGGGGAAAACATTTTTTACTTCCTTGTTTTCTGACAAAAAGTCACGCAATTTCCCTCCCTGCCCCTAATTTGCATATGCAAATTAGGATTCGGCCGGGCAGAAGGATTCTGCTGAATCCGAATCCTGCTGAAAAAGGCCGAATCCTGGCCGAATCCCGAACCGAATCCTGGATTCGGTGCATTCCTAATAATTAGTGGCCAAAATAGATTATCTAATAGTCACGCTGCCAAAATAAACTGTTTTTAGGGGTAAAAAAAACACAAGATGTGCGATTTGCTGTGTCTGCTGCTTTTAGGTCAATCCTGCTCAGCCTGCAGCCTTGTGCCTTTATATGGTCACAGAACAACCCCTCAGTGACTTCTAATATCCTTATCATTTACAGTAGGGGGTACATTATCCCTTATAATACACGAGTGATACTCAGTTCCCTGTATAACTCAGCCTGCAGCCTTGTGTCTTTATATGGTCACAGAACAACCCCTCAGTGACTTCTAATATCCTTATCATTTACAGTAGGGGGTACATTATCCCTTATAATACATGAGTGATACTCAGAGTTCCCTGTATAACTCAGCCTGCAGCCTTGTGCCTTTATATGGTCACAGAACAACCCCTCCGTGACTTCTAATATCCTTATCATTTACAGTAGGGGGTACATTATCCCTTATAATACATGAGTGATACTCAGAGTTCCCTGTATAACTCAGCCTGCAGCCTTGTGCCTTTATATGGTCACAGAACAACCCCTCCGTGACTTCTAATATCCTTATCATTTACAGTAGGGGGTACATTATCCCTTATAATACACGAGTGATACTCAGAGTTCCCTGTATAACTCAGCCTGCAGCCTTGTGTCTTTATATGGTCACAGACCAACCCCTCAGTGACTTCTAATATCCTTATAATTTACAGTAGGGGGTACATTATCCCTTATAATACATGAGTGATACTCAGAGTTCCCTGTATAACTCAGCCTGCAGCCTTGTGCCTTTATATGGTCACAGAACAACCCCTCAGTGACTTCTAATCTCCTTATCATTTACAGTAGGGGGTACATTATCCCTTATATTATATCTCGTGTCAATACAGTATATCAATAAAACTAGTATTGTACACACAGCTAAACAGATGGAAGAAGAACGTATATATGATGTCCTCAGTAGCTGAGCGGCAGCAACTCCCATCACCCCCTGACAGCCTTCCAGAAGTTTATACCACAAATACCCAATATTTTTAAAGCGTATGAAAACAGGTATTTAAAAAAATATTTATTTTTCAAAAATCACAGAACCATTCTACAAAATACACAGGAGCACTCATGTAAGAGACTGGTATAAATATATATATATAACAGCACAGCACACAACACATAAGGAGACTGTAACATTAAACCCACAGTCACTAACACTGGAGGAGATTTTATCAGTCAACACAAATATGTACAATTTGGCCCAATCAAGCGGCTTTATTTCGAATACGCTTAAATATCAGGCATCAGACCGGTTTCCAGTTCTTTCTGTTTCTGCAGCAACCCCTATAAACACAATAAAGAAGGTTCATTTGCATAATCACATTTCAGCCTCGTTATATTAATCACTCATGAAGCTTAAAGGGATTCTGTCATAATTTTTATGGTTTACTTTTTTATTATATTGAAATGACAATGTTTAGATTGCAAATAATTCACTCTACTATTTTAAAATGTTATTCTTGAACCAACAAATGTAATTTTTTTAGCTATAATATTAGTGTGTAGATGCATCGCAATGCGTTGTGCCTGATCCTGAGCTTTGAGAAGGAGTCAGTACTTAAAGGGATCCTGTCATGAGAAAACATGTTTTTTTCAAAACACATCAGTTAATAGTGCTGCTCCAGCAGAATTCTGCACTGAAATCCATTTCTCAAAAGAGCAAACAGATTTTTTTATATTCAATTTTGAAATCTGACATGGGGCTAGACATTTTGTCAATTTCCCAGCTGCTCCCAGTCGTGTGACTTGTGCCTTCACTTTAGGATGGAACTACTTTCTGGCAGGCTGTTATTTCTCCTACTCAGGGTAAGGCCACACGAGGAGATTTGGGGAGATTTTGTCGCCTTTAGGCGACTATTGAAAATGCATCGCCGCGTGTGCATCAGCGCAGACGACTTTGCATTGTAGCCTATAGGGAAAAATGCTGAGGCAGTTCGGGGAGATAGTCGCTCTAAAGGCGAGGCGATTAGTCACCAGGCAACAAAATCTCCCCAAATCTCCTGGTGTGGACTAGCCCTAAATGTAACTGAATGTGTCTCAGTGGGACCTGGATTTTACTATTGAGTGCTGTTCTTAAATCTACCAGGCAGCTGTTATCTTGTGTTAGGGAGCTGTTATCTGGTTACCTTCCCATTGTTCTTTTGTTTGGCTGCGGGGGGGGAGGGGGGTGATATCACTCCAACTTGCAGTACAGCAGTAAAGAGTGACTGAAGTTTATCAGAGCACAAGTCACATGACTGGAGGCAGCTGGGAAATTGACAATATGTCTAGCCCCATGTCAGATTTCAAAACTGAATATAAAAAAATCTGTTTGCTCTTTTGAGAAATGGATTTCAGTGCAGAATTCTGCTGGAGCAGCACTATTAACTGATGTGTTTTAAAAAAACAAAAACATTTCCCATGAACTTTTAAGTGAACTCATTATGCTACGGTCCACAAGCCATATATTGGTGCATTTCTAAATAAAAACTTTTAAAAACAAATGAGTAGTCACAGTACTCGGCAGTATTGTTGGGTACCCAGAATCCTCAGCGAGAGTCAGAAAGTCTGGACACCCCATGGGGAGCGGCACGTACCTTCCTTAATTCCGACAGTCCCTTGAGAATGGCCTGCTGCCGGTCTTTGTTCTTGACAACACTGGGGTTTAGTAAAGGGTCTCTGGCCTGATCAGAACTGAAGATCTGCCGTGTTGTCTGATCATCATCACCTGATATTGAAGAGGAAGAAAGTGAAACTTTTTGGGAGTCAGTCTAAAGAGAGATAAACGCACCCACCCAAGCAGCAGTGTTAAATAGCCCAGCGTGCCCTTCTCAGCACTTTACTTTTCACTATGGGACACAGTGACCGTGGGTATAGCATCCACCGCTAGGAGGCAGGACACTGGAAGAAGTAAAAGGCTCCTCCCCTGGGGCTATACCCCTGTACCTTATACTACTGTAGTCAGTTTTTTCAGTGTCGTAAAGGAGACAGGACCTTCTCCATCCGACCATTGGATTGTAACGGCCAGTAGTCACCAGGGGTGTGACCCAGAGCTAGGAAGGAGAGTCTCTTCAGGGGATCCCCCTCCGTGGGACTGGCAGTGCTATGAGCAGGAACACTATTGTGGAGCACATCACCAGCACTAGCCAAGACTAAAGCCTAGGGAAGGCTCCGCTTCTGTACCCGATTCCCTGGTGAGCAGTGAGTTTGGACAAATTCAGGAGCCCCTGATGCCGTTTTTCCCAGTCCCCTCCCCGGCCCCTAAAAATTCTTTACACGAACATGGAGAGCTCAACCTAATCCCAACACACTTGATGTAAGTGTAGGGTGCTTATCCGGAAGACCCTTCCCTTGCATAAGGGTCAATGGGTAAAAAAAAAAAAAGGGCAACGTTTCCGACCCCTCCGGGTCCTTTATCAAGCCTTGATAAAGGACCCGGAGGGGTCTGAAACGTTGCCCCTTTGTGATGTATACTTTGGGCTTCAAATAAATCACCGTTTTGACACAATTGCAACTAACAGGTGTGCATCCGAATTTCTTTTGTCCTATAAATTCTTTAGGCAGCGGTGCTTGTGTTCCCCAAGCCACATCCGGATGCACTCCCAGTAACCGCGGCTCTGCACGGCGGGACTTCCAGTGTGGCGCGCTTAACCTAAGTGCACCTTTCTTTGCGTCAATCTGTACTGACGTCCCCTCCTTCAGCAGTGACGCACAGCGATGTTCGAGACATAACTGCCGCTCTCCATCCAGAAAAGGGGGACCACAGTTACCACTCACCATCTGAAACATCCGACTCCAGGACAGGTTACCCCTTTACAGGGAGACCAAAGGGAATTACATTGGCTCAGGAGGCATATGCTGAGGGTGGTAGAAAAAACTTCACTTAAGTTTCTGAGTCCTCTACATCCAGTCCACTTTAGTTCACAAGTTTTAGAAATTTTTACCATGTCTGAAGACAATCATGAGGGTCCATTTACCAGAGGCTCAGCTCAATCTAAGACAAAATATTCGGCTTGCACCAAATGCTGCAAACGCCTTCCATCCAGGCGCAAGGAACCTCTATGCACATCCTGCTCTTAACCTTCAGCAGAAGCACCCCCCCAATTCCAGAGCCTTCTCTAGCTGATCCAGATCCACAGGCTACCCTACCACAAACTATGACCGCTCAGCCTTCCACGTCCAGCCAGGACCCCCTGCCTGGGCATTACATTTATCCACAGGTATTCCTAAGCTAGCGGCCTGCCTGGACAAACTGTTAAGACAGACTTGACCAAGGGGGTTCAGAATCTAAATCTAAGCATCCAGTCTTGCTGTCATCCAATGAGGGTAGCGTCATAGCCTCCCCCAGAGCTTCGCCTACCTGGGACAATCAGTCCTTAAGTGAAGGAGAAATATCCAAGGAGGACTCAGAGGATGGAAAGGATTCTCCAAATTCCTCCCCTGACAACACTGATGCTCTAACCTCTGGCGTATTGCTTTGTTTAGATCTCAAGAGTGCGGACACTGCCGCTGACTCTTCTCTGGCACTGTTTAAGCGCCAAAAAAAAAAATTTCCTTCCAATACTCAGAATGTTATCCAAACTGAATGGGACCATCCTGAAAGACGATTTCAATCCAATCGCAGTTTCAAACGCCTTTATCCTTTCCCTCAAGACGCGCTCGAGAAATGGACAATCCCACGGATATTGGACGGCCAGTTTCTCGCCTCTCTAGAAATACAGCACTTCCAGTACCAGATGCTTCATCCTTCAAGGATCCCATGGACAAAAAACTTCAGGGATCAATCTTTGCCTCAGCAGGCAAATCAGTACACCCGATGTTGGCATCTGCCTGGGTCAGCCGTGCAGTTCAATCTTGGTCCACAGCTCTTGTGGACGGCATCAATTGGAGCATGCCCAGACACGATCTCTTCAATCTGGCGGTACAGATCAAAGAAGCTAAAGATCTTCTATTCCAATCTGTTCATCGTCCCAAAGAAGGGTGCTTCTTATGGACCAGTGTTCGATCTGTAGCATCTCAACTCTTTTGTTCATTTCTCATATTTCAAGATGGAGTCTCTACGATCTGTCATCACCTCGATGAATCCAGGGGATTTTCTCACTGCACTCGATATCAAGGATGCATATGTCCACATCCCCATTTTCCCTCCACATCAGAAATTCTTACGCTTTGCCTTCAACACTTTCAGTTCACTGCTCTGACCTTCGGCCTCACCTCTACCCCAAGAATCTTCACCAAGGGGATGGCAGCAGTCACACTCTGGATCCAGGGTATCTTCATTACACCATACCTACTCATCAAGGCCCAGTCATTTCCAGAAGCACAGCATCATTGTCTCTGGCAATCAACACTTTGACCAGACTGGGCTACAAGATCAATCGGGCAAAGTCTCCTCTAATCCTGAGCCTTCAAATGCAATTTCTCGACATAGTATTCGACACCAAGGCTCAAAGTGTCTTTCTTCCTCACAACAAGATCACAAACATTCAGAAGCTGGTTCGCCAACTTCTATAAAATCGTCACACAACAGTCCGATTCGCAATGAAATTTCTGGGTTCCATGGTAGCCTCAATAGAGGCAGCCCCTCACTTGGCGGCTTCATCATCAACACTTATTACATGGCACACCCCTGCAGGGGCCACAATGGCAGCTCATCACGACAGATACCAGCCTACAAGGCTGGGGAATGGTGTTTCTCTCCCAGACGGCTCAGGGCAAGTGGTCACCATCTGAATCCTAACTACCGATCAACATCCTAGAGCTCAGAGTAGTCCATCTAGCTCTACTACACTGGCAATCCCAATTGAAAGGGAAGGTGATAAAAATCCAGTCAGACAACACCACCACCGTTGCATACATCAACCACCAAGAGGGCACCAAGAGCCGCAAGGCCTAAAGGAAGTCAGTCGGGTCCTTTCTTGGGCAGAAAGTCACAAGGTGGTTCTCACAGCCATTTACATTCCGGGCCTAGAAAATTGGCAGGCTGACTACCTCAGTCGCCAACAGCTTGATCCAGGGGAATGGTCCCTCAAAAAAAGATGTATTCCAAACCATAATACACATGTTGGAAATACCCAGAAGTGGATCTCATGGTGTCTTGGAACAACCGCAAGGTTCCCAAATTCATGGCTTGCTGCCGGGACCCTCTGGCCCTAGCGGCAGATGCTCTCACGAGCTGGAATTCCAGCTGGCTTACCTGTTCCCTCCCATTCCACTCATTCAAAGACTTCTCATGAAATGAAAAAGGGAAAGGTCATACTAATCGATCCTCACTGGCCCAGACGGGCTTGGTTTTTCGGACTTAGTGACGCTCAGTGTCGATGATCCCTGGCCACTTCCACCACTTCTGTTCATTCTGGTTCTGAGCCTGATTCTACACCCAAGCCCAAACTGTTGCGTTTGATGGCATGGCTATAGAGTCCTTAAGCCTACAGTGCAAGCAGGTTTCTAAATGGGTCGTCTGAACCATGCAACTACAAAACTAGTTTACTCCACGACGTACTGTAGGGTGTGGAATTGCTATAGGGACTGGTGCATCTGCCACAACGTTCCCCTTCCACAAATACTCCATCCCTCACATTCTAGAGTTCCTACAAGACCCGGTTAGAGCTCTCGAGTTGTATTTGGACCACACAAAAGAGATTCAAACACCAGCATCTCCCGGTGGATGAAGGTGGATCAGAGCTCGCTCCACAAGGGGAGTAAGTACATCCTGGGCATTCAGGAATTGTCCTTCTGCAGAACAAGTTTGCCGGCCTGCGACATGGTCTTCCCTGCATTCTTTTACAAAATTCTACAATTTTGAGGTTTTTGCAGCATCTGATGCACACTTCGGCAGGAAGGTACTGCAGGCCACAGTTGCTACATAGGCCTCGCTTCCTCCATCCCAGAGATTCTTGGACAGCTTTGGTATGTCCCCACGGTCCTTGTGTCCTACAGATCTCTGCAAGAGAAAAGGAGATTTTGTGTACTCACCGTTAAATCTCTTTCTCTTCATTCGCTTGAGGGACACAGGGACAGTGGGGTATAGCTGGAACCACTAGGAGGCAGGACACAATAAAAAAATAGAAACTTGACCCCTCCTCCTCCTGCTATACCCCTCCTCTGTAGGCAGAGACACTCAGTTCGTACCAAAGGAGAAACAGGAGGTTATTAATAATCAACAGAAAATCTGATAACTAATTACAAGAAGAACAGAGTCAACCAAGTCTGAAGCCAAGAGAAGGCCTCTATCCAGGGAGGGAAGCCCTGTGTCCCCCAAGCGACCGAAGAGAAAGAGATTTAACGGTGAGTACACAAAATCTCCTTTTCTCTAGGTCTGCTTGGGGGACACAGGGACAGTGGGGATGTAGCAAAGCTGTCCCCTGACTCTAGGGCGGGAAATAGAGGCCTACGTGGAACCAGCCACTGCAGCCTGAAGTACCTTCCTGCCGTAGGGGGTGTCAGATGCCACAAGGTGCCAAACTGGTAAAATTTGGCAAAAGTATGGATTGAAGTCCAAATTGCAGCCTTGTTCTGCTGAATGTGCCTGATTGATCTGGGGGAACCTGACCCTGTGATGAATAGGATCTCTGGATGGCCTGTTTTATCCATCGGGATATGGTGGTCTAAGTAGCTGGTGTGCCTCTGAGGGCCTGAGGGAAGGACGAACAAGTAGTCCGATAGACGTATGTCCTCGACCCGGTGCAGTTAAACTTGAGGGCCCTAACGGGGTCGAGGGTGTTCAGTGCTGCTTCCTTTGCATTGGAAAGGGATGGGCAGAAGGTAGGAATTGTAATTTCCTGGTTGAGGTGGAAAGTGGAAACCACCTTGGGAAGAAAAGAGGGAGAAGTATGAAGTACTGCCCTGTCGTTGTGGAAGGTCAACAGAGGAGACCTACAGGAGAGGGCAGAGATCTCAGATACTCTCCATGCTGAGGCAATAGCCAGCAGAAAAAAACTGTTTTCCATGTGAGCCACTAAAGTGGAATAGAATCCATGGGTTTAAAGGGAGCGTGTTGCAGGGCACGTAGGACTAGGGTTAAGTCCCAATTTGGCACCAGTGAAAGTACCAGGCGCTTTATGTGGGCCATTCCCTGAAGAAAAATCCTAACATCTGGGAACAAGGCAAGAGGTCTTTGGAACAGGATGGAAGTGCAGAAAACTGTGATTTCAGCGATCCTGTATAAGGCCAGAAGGAGTGGAGTGGAAAACTTCAGTGAATTGAAACCATTACATTGGCACCACCAATGGTAAGTGAACCAGACCCAATGGTACGTCTTGGCGGAGACCGGTTTGCGGGCTGCACGCATGGTAGAATGACAGTGTCAGAGAACCCCTTTCGTCAGGATCGCGGTTTCAGTAGTCACGCCATCAAATTGAGGTTGGCAGGACAGTGGTGAAGGATTGGACCCTGAGAGAGAAGGTCCAGGATGAGAGGCCAAGGTTCCTCTACTGAGAGATGTACTAGATACGAGACCCAAGATCGACGAGGCCATGTTGGAGCTATGAAGATGAGAGTAATGAGTTCTCTCTGAAGCTTCTTGATCTTTCTTGGAATGGATGCAAGATGGAAGTCCCAGGGAGAGGTGAGGGCGTCTGCCGCCAGAGTGGGTCCCTGGACCTTGCAAAGAAGAGAGGAACTTTACGATTGTGATGTGATCGACCTCTGGCGTCCCCCATCTTTGAGTGATCTTGTGGAAGATGTCCTTTACAGGCCACACGCAGGGATCTAGGGATTGTCTGCTGAGATAATCTGCTTCCCAGTTTAAGAGACCTGGAATGAAGATGGCTGACAGGTGAGTCGGATTGCCCGTATCTCAAGAAGGTTGATGTGAAGACATTGTTCCGATAGAGACCAAGGTGAAGGTGGGGAGGTCCACGTTTCTGTTAGATCCTGTGGAAAAGGATATAGTTTGAGATAACGGCGGTTAGCCTGGAAACATCCCTCTGGCTTGTACCATTCCAGTTGGATAATTTGCTCGAGTTGAGCATGAGAGGGGAAAGGAAGGTGAGGACCTGCTGCGGCGCTTAACCAAGGAGGTACTGCAACTAGGTTCAGGCTCCTTTAAGTGAAGGGTCTCTAATACTGAAATGAGGGAATCAATGGCCTCAGAGGAGAGTTTGGGGGGATTCCCCTTCCTCTGGGTCGGAACTGTGAGATAGTTCACCATCAGACAGAGCCGGATCCTCCTCGGAGTCAGGCGGCAGGGATGAAGTAGTGATGGACTCCGCCTCACACTCATCCTCGGAAGGAGAGGGGGCTCTACATTTTGGAGGCTTAGGCCGAGGCTCATCTAGCCACGCTAGCAGTTTATCAAGGGAGAGAGCCAAATTAGGAATGCAGGCGGCAAGCTCAGATGCCCATTCTGGGGGAGGCTGGAGGTCCAGGGGGGGTGGAGTCCCTGGGCTGGCCTGATGGGTCCCCATGGGAGGCTTGGCTTACCTGAGGACGGCGTTCTGAAGTTTCCGAAACTGCCTCAGGTGGCTTGCACGTGGAACACAGAGGGTCCTTGTGACCAGATGCGGCATTTGGCACAAGCTAAATACTTAACCGATGAAGTAGTTGCTGGCCTGGAAAAAAGGTTATCACCTGTACCTTCAGACATGGTGTACACAAGCTGTTCTTGTAAGAGAGGAATTAAGTTAACAATATATATATATATATAATGTAGGTTATATATATATATAACTGAAAATGCCTCCCCAGGGTACTGCTGGGAGCAAAGCCTTGGAGGAGAGTAAAGGCTGATAAGGCAGTAATTACAAAGCCTGCTGCCCTGTGGCAATAGCTAAAAACCCCACTGTGTCATAATTACTGCCCTGTTGTGTTCTTCGAAAAAACAGGGGGGGGGCTGCGCTGCAGAGAAGCTGGGAAAGAGTTCTGCCCAGTGTGGTGAGTCTGCTAGTAATGGAACCTCCTCCAGAATCAATGGGAAGTAGCTGCCTGGGCGCACAATGGAGAGTGCGAAGTATAGCCACTCCCCTAGCAGTGACATATGGTGCAGACGCACGCCTTAGAAAAATGGTGCATAAGGCACTGCCGCACACTTTTTGGGTGCACACAGGGTGCATGTACAGTAAGTGCAAAATCTGCCCCAGCCGTTGCCTCCCCAGGTAGAGTGAAAGAGCCCCGGTGAAGTCTCTCGTAAAATAGTGGTGCGCAACCGGTGTTAAGCCCACAATAACTCTCTTGCGCTGCTGACAGTGAGGACAGTAGGAAACATAAGTGCCATTCCCATTCTGGACAATTTGTAGAGATGATTTGGCAGCTGTGCTCTCAATCTCAGTAAGCCACACCCGCTCCAGGTGTAGGAAATGAACCAATTAGAGAACTGAGAGAAAGCAAGTGAAAAGGCAGAACTTGCTGCTAGGTGCTCTTTATTGCACACAACATGTTTCGGGCCAGAAGCCCTTTATCAAGTGCCTGTGTGTTTGGTGGAGGCTGATTAACATACTGGCTGGGTCTGAACTAGTGACCTGCAGGTTGCAACAAAGTCTCCTATACTGCTGTGCGAGGCAGATGGATTGTGCAAAGAGGGAGGGGGGCTCAGAGAGTGAATAGGCTGCTATTAAGGATATATGCTTACCTTAAATGAGCCACGGCAGGAGTTCCCAGACTGTAGTTTAGGGATCCTTGGGGCATATAAGGAGGAATGAGCCACAGGATGAACCTGGCTATACCTCCCTATCCGCTCTCTGTATGTCACAGGGAGGGAATCAATGCTGGATGGTCAGTGCAGAGCACAAGAGACCCCGGTGACATCCTCAAGTAATGGATCAGACTACTCAGTGTAGCTGTCCAGCTCCATATCATGTGAAGGAATTGTAATGAAATAAAAATAAGAGCAAAATAAATAGTAAAATACTCCTGAATGCAGGAGACGGTCCTAACCTCCTGAGGACACAACGAAACTGAGTGTCTCTGCCTACAGAGGAGGGGCATAGCAGGAGGAGGAGGGGTCAAGTTTCTATTTTTTTTATTGTGTCCTGCCTCCTAGTGGTTCCAGCGATACCCCCCACTGTCCCTGTGTCCCACAAGCAGACCTAGAGAAAAGGAGATTTTGTGATACTCACAGTAAATCTTTTTCTCTTCAGACATCTGTGGGACACAGGGTCTCCCTTCCCTGGAAGCGGACCCTCTGTTCCATCTTCCACGGTATAATACATGTGTATATAGTTCTATGGTTAACAGTTGTTAGGTTACCTATCTTTGTTAAACAAAGCGGACTACAGTAGTATAAGGTACAGGGGTGTAGCCCCAGGGGAGGAGCCTTTTACTTCTTCCAGTGTCCTGCCTCCTAGCGGTGGATGCTATACCCACAGTCCCTGTGACGTCTGAAGAGAAAAGGATTTAATGGTGAGTATCACAAAATCTCATTTTTGCTTTTAGTTTCCATGATTTTAGCAGTTTTACCCTATCATTACGTTGTAACAGATTTGTCTGACAATAGGCCAGACAAATGCAGAAGATTAAGTTACTAATGCGGGTGAAATCTCCTGACACTTCTCTGATTCGGCTCTATAACTCATTGTGACAGGAGCGATAGATCTGAGCAGAGAAACAGCAAGAGACGCCTCCTACATCAGCAACTTCTGCCATACACAAGGGGCACGTGATAATTCCACCTGTGAGATAATGGACCCTCTGCTTCGATTTGGCTGCTCCTTGCCTAATCTTCTGATTGTAATGTTCTGCTTTTATATGCCGATGTGTGTACAGAAGAAACCAGAGCAGGGGTCACACTCAGCCCAGACACCCCCTGGGCATGGATTTCTGATGAGGGATTATAAGTACATACCAGTGCGCTTGTACTGGGGATCATGTGTGGAGGGGCGAGACATCGGAGCGTCTGGATCCAGATAATAGATCTCCTTGGTCCGGACATAAGGAATGAAGTTGGAAGAAGGAGGTCGCTCAGACTCGCTGCTTTCCGGGGAGATGTCCCTCTGATTAACGGTGTAAGTGTTCCCTTGTACGACATGAGATGTGGCGGAATTGTGTCTCTTGTGTGATTGGTGCATTCTGTTCTTCACTGCAGGGACCGGCGGGGAATCACTTCTGTAACACGAGACAACGACACGGGATTTGGGCAAATGAAGAGCTGCTAATTAAAGGGCCGGTTCACCTTTCAGTTGACTTTTAGTATGTTATAGAATGGCTAATACTAAGCAACTTTTCAATTGGCCTTCATTATTATTTTTTTATAGTTTTTGAATTATTTGCCTTCTTTTGACTCTTTCCGGTTTTCAAATGGGGGTCACGGACCTCATCTTAAAAAAAACCCAAATGCTCTGTAAGGCTACAAATGTATTGTTAATGCTACTTTTTATTACTCCTCTTTCTGTTCAGGCCTCTCCTATTCATATTCCAGTCTCTTATTCAAATGTATGCATGGTTGCTAGGGGAATTTGGACACTAGCAACCAGATTGCTGAAATTGCAAACTGGAGAGCTGCTGAATAAAAAGCGAAATAAATCAAAAACCATAAATAATAAAAAATTCAAACAAATTGCAAATTGTCTCACAATATCACTCTCTACATCATATTAAATTTATATTAAAGGTCAACAGTCCCTTTACAGACTTATCATGGCTGAAAGGACCAATTCCCTACTATAAACTTGACCCACAGTATTTGGAATCTGATGACAGCTGGAATCTAAAGTGACAGCAGCACAGGTAATGTCCCTCCAGACTTCAACCCATTATTCTGTATAATCCTTCATATAGCTCCAACATATTCTGAAGCACAGTACAGAGATTTTACATCAGTCCCTGCATCAGCAGAGCAGAGACTGATGGGAATCCTTATCACACAAACTGGGGTTAATTTAACCAGAAGCCAATTACAATCCTGTATTCATAGGAGTGGGGCTGTGTAACTCCCAGCATGACACACACACACACACACACACCAAAAACATTGTGAGATTATTATTGGATTATTATTGTACCAAGTAGTGATTTTTGTGCCCAGTAATGATTATTGAGACCGGCAGTGGCCTTCGTGTGAACACCAAGTGACAGGTAAGGGGGTGACTGGACCCACAGGGGGGCCCCAATGAATTTGGTCAATCAATTGTGCAGGGGAGGAGGAAATAATTACAAAGAAATTGCCCCTTGGACTTACACGCAGGTTTCGCTACTTGGGTAAGTGGCGTCTCAGTGAGAGCTGTGGGTGGGACAATAAATGTCAGAGATTAATGACAAATACTGGGCCCTTTATATGTCCCTACTGCACAACTGGGCTAGAACCCTGACTAATAATGGCACCACAGGGCAAACGTGAACTTCACGGGGTGACAATGGGATCAAGGACGTGACTAATGGGACCTGTGGGAATTAGAGGCAAAGTCATGAATAAGATGGAGCAGGAGTCGGATTCTGTATAAGATTCCGAGTAAGAAAGTAGTTAGAGCACTGCGTATCTTGACAGCGCTATATAAATAAATGATGATGTAGAGGTGGAGAGGCAGTGAATGTGAGGGGCAGGAGTCGGATTCGGAGTAAGAAAGTAGTTAGAGGTGGAGAGGCAGTGAATGTGAGGGGCAGGATGGAGCAGGAGTCGGATTCGGAGTAAGAAAGTAGTTAGAGGAGGAGAGGCAGTGAATGTGAGGGGCAGGGTGGAGCAGGAGTCGGATTCGGAGTAAGAAAGTAGTTAGAGGTGGAGAGGCAGTGAATGTGTGAGGGGTAGGATAGAGCACAGGTTCCAGGTCTGGACTGGGATTCAAAATAGTCCCTGGTATTCCAAGTACACCGAGGCCCAAACAGCCCCCCCCCCAGCAGCCCAATAAATAGTGAGGGTCTATGGCATCTTACAGTAGCCCTTTTGGCATTTGCCAGAACCCACAGATTGCCAGTCCGGGCCTGTTCTGTATAGATCTGAGAGTGTAAAAAACCCTGACAGCAATGTTACTTTATTAACGAGACAAATCCTCCAAACAAACCTTTTAATGTAGGGATCGACCTTCTCAGCCGACTCCTCCTGAAATAAGAGTAAAATAACATTGCAGTTAGTCTTCATTTTAAAAAAGTTTTTTTTTTATTGTTTACTATTCTGTTGTCTCTGTCGGTCTGTCCCAGGTTGAATATAAAGGACAGGAGGTACAGTTGCCTGATTAACTGTTTGACTGCTGCTTTACAACAGGTGTAGTATTTTTATGTGTCTGCTCTTCCTACTAACCTCCTTACATATCAGATAGTTTTTTAGGACAACTAATGATGTTATGGTGCCAATATTTGCTAATTGTTTTGGATACAGGATAATACAGTTTAACATAACAGAAAATAACAAAATCGTGTATTTTTTGAGTTCAGTTGGTTTCAGAAAGTTCACCAGAAATAGAGACTTTTTCCAATTACTTTCCATTTTCTATGTGTGACTGTTTTTCTAATATTGAAGTATAAAGTGTCATTTTTCACTTTCTAGAGCAGCTCTGTGAGGGGGGGTCGCCGACCCTGTAAACTGTTCTAAATGGATGCATTTAGTTCATACATTTCTTATCTTTGTCCCTGCTGAGCAGAATCTCTGGGTTTCATTACAGGCAGCTGTTACCCTTTAGGGTAAGGGCACACGGGCAGATTTGGGGAGATTAGTTGCCCCGGCAACAAATCTCTTCTTCTTCGGTGCCTCGTGAGGCAACTTCGGAAAAAGAAGAGCCACGAGTGCTATTATTATAGCCAGCGGGAAGGTTCGGGGGGGGGGGATTGTCGCCCCAAAGAAGAGGCGATTTGTCACGGGCGACTAATCTCCTCGAATCTGCCTGCATGTCCTAACCCTTAAAGTCTATGGGGGACAAAAAAAATTTTCTCCCATTAAAGTCTTTGGTCATCATTTCAGCGGCGAAACTGTGAAAAAATTCGCTCAATTCGGGTCACACGCACCTCCATCGCTTTCTTGCTCATTGTCTTCCCCCTTGTGTCGTCGCTTGGCAGAGATTTTTGGGGAGAATTCCCTTTCTTGCTCTGCAGGTTGTTCAGTGCGTTTTTCTCCACCAAATTCATCAGCTCGTTCTGCCTCCGAACTCTGCTCTCCTCCCGCTGCCTCTGCAGCCCCTTGGGGTACCTTTCAGAGGCCGGAACAAATCTTTTGGGGGGCTTATTCTTATTCCAGTCGGGCTTCTTAGCCAGTTCTTTTGTCTGTCTTTCTGTTCTTGCAAACTGCTCGTAATAATCACTGGACACGTCTTTATTTTCCTTCCTGGAGCTGCTTCTCTCTCTCAGGGACTTCAGCTTTTTCACGTGCGTCTCTGCCCTCGATTGTGCTTGAAATTCAATCGGCACCTCGGGAGAAGGACTCTGCCTCCATATTGTATCCCTTGCAGGTAGCACGGCCTCACTCTCCACTCTATCAATTTCATCTGAAAATAAACACACACACAGATAAATAAATCATGTGACTTTTGTCATGCAAACAAGGAAGTCATGCGGTTCTCTTTCGCCATTTTTACACTAATTGACATATGCAAATTAGGGGTTCGATTTCGTTCTGTATTTGGCCGAATCTTTCACAAAGTGTTTGAGATTTCGGCCGAACCCTAAAATAGTGGCTTTGGTACAACCGTAGAAGGGAGAGAGCTCACCAGTTTGCACAGCCGTATCCTTTCGGGGTGAAAGCAACACACCAGACATCGGGGTCGCCGCACTTTTTGCTACAGACTGGGGGTCTAATGGACCTGTGTCTGCTATCCTGCTGCTGGCCCTACTGGAATCCATCTGCACAGCTTCACCTGCAAACCAAAAAGTGGATCAGTTCAAACAGACTGGGCAGGTACAAGGCATCACACAGTCCCCAAATTACAGGTGCAACTTATAGTCATGACTGGATTAACCCCACTCCCTGTATTTCCCAGTAGGACAAATTCTATTACATTCCCCCACGTTAGTGCCCTGCCCCCTACTGGAAGGAAATTCATCCCATGGTCCCAGTGAAATAGCCCCCCCCCCCCCCAGGCTCAGGCTTGCACTCACTAAATACCCACCTCCCTCTGGCCGACATCACACATAGGTGGGGTATAGGTTGGGGGGGGGGGGAAGAATGTAAAAAAAATGACATCACAGGGCAAAGAAGACATTTAAAAGAGAACTAAAGCCTAACTAAAGAGGTGGGTTAGAAATGTTGTACATGATGTTTTGTGCTTCTGTACCAGCCCAAGGCAACCACAGCCCTTTAGCAGTAAAGATCTGTGTCTCCAAAGATGCCCCAGTAGCTCCCCATCTTCTTTTCTGCTGATTCACTGCACATGCTCTGTGCTGCGGTCACTTACTGAGCTTAGGGAGCCACTCACAATATACAGTACACATAGAATAGAAATGTCACAATATAAGGCTGATTAGTAATTAATACACATAATTACTACATGGCAGCACAGAAACCAGTGCAATTAGCATCAGAATTTAATAATCAGCAAACCTGTAGCATCAGCTTATATTACAGCCAGGGAAGCTCATTTTCTGCTGGATAATTAGTGACGAGCCCTAAGCTTAGCTTCTCAACAGCCAATCAGAGCCCACTGAGCATGTGAGTGTCACAGACACTTTCCAAGATGGTGACCCCCTGTGACAAGTTTGAAGTCCTGGATCATTGCTGCTATTGACAAGCTCAAACTTTAGCCTCGTGCAATAAGTTCACTATATAAAATATAGCGTGTTTAGCCATTCATTTTTAGGGTTTAGTTCTCCTTTAAAAGCTAGACCTGTACCTGAACTAGTTTCTGTGGATTTGGGCTGACCCACACATCAGCACTGTGCACTGCATTAGGATATCATAATTACAGAAAGAAATGTGTAGTTTAATTGAATTATACCATAAAGAAGACATTTAGTGGGAATATTTTGTTTTCCAAGCAGTTTTACCATGGGAATAATCCCCATTCATCTGTAAGGTAATCGCTTGCTCCCACAATTATCCCAGTGTTTGTGACCCACCCAGTGTATGTTACTAAACACCTAACAACAGACAGGTACCATGAGTTGTAGGATTTCTCTGCAGTTTGGAAATGTCGTGCCCCTTGTGCTCCAAATGTCGCATCCTCTGTTGCTGTTTAATCCTCTGTGCCTCCTCCTGTGCCCTCTGCATACTCTCATACAGCTCTTTAGTCTTCACGTTTAATATCTCCTAATGAAACCACAACAGGACAAATGGGAATTCACATTTTGCTTTCCCCGCTCCACAATATGGCACCTCCTCCTCCCATATGTATAAATACAAATATACAGAGAAGGAATGTTCTGGGCACACAATAACTATACCCTCATACTGTACTGTCTAAGGGAATCAATATGGCACCTCCTCCTCCCATATGTATAAATACAAATATACAGAGAAGGAATGTTCTGGGCACACAATAAGCTATACCCTCATACTGTACTGTCTAAGGGAATCAATATGGCACCTCCTCCTCCCATATGTATAAATACAAATATACAGAGAAGGAATGTTCTGGGCACACAATAAGCTATACCCTCATACTGTACTGTCTAAGGGAATCAATATGGCACCTCCCTCCTCCCATATGTATAAATACAAATATACAGAGAAGGAATGTTCTGGGCACACAATAAGCTATACCCTCATACTGTACTGTCTAAGGGAATCAATATTGCACCTCCTCCTCCCATATGTATAAATACAAATATACAGAGAAGGAATGTTCTGGGCACACAATAAGCTATACCCTCATACTGTACTGTCTAAGGGAATCAATATGGCACCTCCTCCTCCCATATGTATAAATACAAATATACAGAGAAGGAATGTTCTGGGCACACAATAAGCTATACCCTCATACTGTACTGTCTAAGGGAATCAATATGGCACCTCCTACCCATATGTATAAATACAAATACAGGAGGTTATGGAGATGCCTACTTCTTTCTGTTTCTGACGATTTGTGTCCTCTTCAAATTGCCGTTGCATCTGCACTCGCTCCATTGCCAGTTTCTGTTCCTCCTCCTGCTCTTCTCGCAGCCTCTGCTCTTCTTCCAGCTGTTTTCTCCTGCGTTTTTCTTCAACTTGCGCAGCTATGGCTTTCTAGTGGGGAGAGGGAACAGAAAAAGACCCTCAAAGATTGATAAAAAATTGAAAGATACAGAAAACCCAGTGAGGACCAAGTACAGGCAGTGTATATGAGAAAGCACATACGTGTTGGCATGGAGGTCTGTTAATCACCCCCTGCTACGTCAGCCATACTTCAGCATACAGAGATACCAGCCACATCTACTGCATCAATACTCATCATTTCTGAACTGTAACTACTTAGAAAACAGAGCTTTTGTGAGCACATGTACATCATCATCATCACCACTCATGGGTGCTGTTTCCTTTAACACTAAACCCAGTATTGAAACATGAGACCTGCTGGCAATCTGCCATGCTACAGAGCTGAACTGACGCTGAACACTAACACTAGAACGTACCTGGTGCTCTAACTGCTTCAGTCTTTTCTTTTCTCGCTCCTCAATCTGCACTGGATCTAATAAGGCCGTCATGGTACGGAGGAACCTGGAAGAAGAATTTCTCACATTTAACTGCTGAAGCAAACTTTGTCTAAGTGGTTTTCCATTTCTGCTTGTCACTTGAGAAATGTATAAAAGTGCCTTCCAACGTATTCAGCTCAGATGTATTTTGCCCATTTGATATACCATACACTGTGTTTTCGACTTAAAGGGGAACTATCACGAAAATATACGCTTCATCATACTGAAATAAGAAACTTTCTAAATGTAATCAATTAAATATTCTGCAGTGTTTCTTAAATAATCACGTTTATCTTCACTATCCCTCTCTCAGCATCTGTTTCTCTTCATTCTCTCTTCATGCAGCAGCTGGGTGTCAGATAATCATTGACAGTTAGATCCAATATATCTTATAGGGGGGCTCCTTTTGCCTAGAAGATGTATTTCGGTTGTGGCCAGACAGTAGTAAAGTAACAAGTTGATTGTAGGGCCACATACAGGAGTCAATAAGCTGCTGACTTGCTTTCAAGGTGCCGAGTTGGTACTTTTAGGAGTCTGTTGGGCTCATTTATAAACAGTGGGTTAATTTGCAGCTCGGCAGTAACCCATGGCAACCATACGATTGCTTTCAGTGCTCAACCTGCTGCTGCCTGGAAAAAGCTAATTACTGATTGGTTGCCCAGTGTTTATAAATGAGCCCGTGTATGGCCACCGTAGCAATGTGTGTGTGTGTCTCAACCACCTCATAAACCTTTGTGTTGGGTGCAAAGAAGTCCGAAAACCCTTGCCAGGGGGTGTAATTGAATACACTAGAAATCCCAACACTGCCGGTCTGTCTGACCCAATAAATTCACCTGCACTGCTGCAGTGTAGTGATTTCGATTGTGTGTGGCCACCTACAATTAAATTCTGTGCCTGTCCCCCTCCCCCGAGGGTTGGCTACTCACCCAGTTTTCTGATTCTCCTGGGATGATCTGAGTTGTTCGGCCTCTGCACGCTGAGTAGGACTCAAATCTGGAGAAGTGATTGGCTCTGCTGATGTTGAATGGACAAATTGCTGGGCTGGTAATAGATTTTGAGGTTGTGCAAGTTCCACTGTGTTGTGGGGGACTTGTGTTTGGGGATCACTGATCTTCTTAAAGGAGTCAAAATGCATCGCCCACTTCTCAGTCTCCTCCATCTGCACAATGGGAACCATCAGTAAGAAATAACAGAGACCTCCTGACGTCTGCTTATATTGTAATGTCTAAGGGCTCCCACCCACAGAAGGAAAGTTTGCTATCAATTACACCTTGCAAATCCAAACACGGTGAAACAGCGCTTCTCGTGGAAGCTCAAGAGAAGACAGCAAGAAAAATATTAAAAAGTACCCACCTTCCCTTGGTGTTGAATTAATAAAAGATAATCGGTAAAGAAAAGTTTCGCCTTTGTCCACTGAATAAAGGAGTGGGTTTCACATGAGACTGAGTAATATAGTGTTCACACAGAGAGGTGGTATTAAACAGATTAGTAAACATTTAATACACTATATTTTGGAACTTTTTTTATATTTTTCATCTACTGAGCTTTCCCGAGAAGCACAGTTTCAGTGTTTGGATTTGTAAGATTTATATTGGCAGGAGAATGGAAAGAAACGGCTACAGCATTGAACTTCCGGAATACTTTTAATTTTTCTATTTTAGTATCAACCATACCGACAGGGCCGGATTTACATAGTGGGCACCCCTAGGCCCACTGCCGTTTGTCGCCCCCGTCCCCTCCCCTTTATTCGTGCAAATTTTCATAATCTGAACCGGAGCAATGGGGATTTAAAAAAATGATTGTATCTCCAGCGGATCCCCAGTGTTTTTGAACCAATGTGGCTGTGGTTGGGCAGCATGCCGCCCCCCTAAAATCCTGCTGCCCTAGGCCCGGGCCTAGGTGGCCTTTCCACAAATCCGGGCCTGCATACCGGTCTTTTAAAGGGGAAATAGAAACAATGCTGCCACACCAGCGAAACAAATGGAATGTAGAAGAACCCACCTCTAACATCTTCTTCTTCTCCAGCTTCTTGCGCAGGATCGCCTCGTCCCTCTGCTTATTCAGCTCCTCCAGCCACTTCTTCTGCTGCTGCCGCTTGATGGCGCTGAAAGGGTGATCCAAAGGTGCTGCTTCCTAAATAAAACACAAGGACATTCCTAATCTCGCACGTCTATGCTAAGTAGACTATTTGCTTTCCCAAGCCTGGGACTGATATCATTATGAAGGCTGTACAACACAATATGGCGTCCTCCCGTATACATTATTTCTGCCCTTCTAAGTAGTGCTCAGTAGAACGGAGATTCTCAAAAAGCTGCCATGTGGGTTAAAATAAAAGTATTGCCCCTCTGCCTTGTCTTGGTTGCAAAATACAGAAAAGGACAAGAAATTATGGGGTATATTTATCAAAGAGTGAAGTTGGAGATTGTCACCGTCCTCTAGTATGAAAGTCCGCCACTCTCCATTCATTTCTATGGAGTTTTTAAAGGTATATTTATCAAAAGATGAACTTTCACTTTCACCCATTGATAAATACTTTTTAAAAAGTCCAATGAAAATGAATGGAAAGCTGCGGAATTTCATACTAGTGGACTGTGGTGATCTTTAACTTCACTCTTTGATAAATATGCCCCAATAAGTTGTATCTCCATTATGATATAACCCTAAAAACTCATGGGAGTATAACCTGGATGTGTTGTCTGCTCAGTCGCCAGGATACCCAGCCAATGCCAACCGCAAATAGGCTAGTTCCATTGTGTCTCCCTAGTTCATGGTAATGGTGTGTGCAACAACGGAGACAAGGATAGGGGTGCCAGCCCCCGAGAGAGACACAAGAAGAGCATTATCCTCGGTGCTGCCCCTTTATTAATATGTTGCTGTTACTGTACTGGAAGAAATGTAGAGAAAAGACAAGAAATGAGTGACAGAAATTTACCCCCAAAACAAAAGCACTGCGGATAGCAGCTGGAAGCTCAGGGGAGCTAAAGCTGGAGCCTCTTCCACTTGGACCGCTCAGAATGATGGGAGAAGAATCGCTGGTCTCTGTACTGGTGGATGTTCCAAAAAACACATCATCCTGGGCAGGGGTAGCATTGTCGCTACTGTATGGATCCTACACAGGAACAGAACACAGTGAATTAGGGTTGAACAGCGCCACCTGCTGGAAATAGATAAGTACTGTGGGCAGCTACCAAAGGAGATGAGAAATGACAGTGTATCAAAACTTGTGTGGCATAACACGGCAAAATAATTACTGTGAGAGATGCCGCCTTCTCGCTCTAACCCAGGGAGTGAAACATGTGGGCACAGGATTACCCTGCTGCCCGTTTCCATGTATACGCTATCATAAATGGATATTGCACTCTAATGCCCAAACTTTCGCTGCTAATGCAAGTGACCCATATGGTTTCTACGCAACATTTCATTAAAAGACCAGTAACATAAAAAAAAAATTTTTTAAAAATTTGTTTCTACATAACGAAAATAAAAACACCACCAAGACAAATTTATCTTTAAATCCATTTAAATAAAGTCTTTTTTAAGAAATAACTTACCGATACTCCACTTGCACTCCTCTTCAGAAACGGCGACAAGGCAATGATCCGTTGTTCGGCTCTTGATTTCTCCTCCCTGCCTTCTATAGGAGATAGCCAGGGAGGAGAAGTCGAGTGCCACACGATGGAACGTTGCCGTTTCTGAAGAGGAGCGCAAGCGGAGAATCTGTAAGTTATTTCTTAATAACGACTTTGTGAATTTAGAAAAGTTAAAAGTGCCTTGGTGTTTTTTTTTTTCGTTATGTAGAAACACATTTTTTTATGTTACTGGTCCTTTAAGCTAGAATAGTTATTCACCCTAGCAACCATGCAGAGGTTCAGTGTGAATGGAAAGGTGCATTTAAAACTAAATACAGTAACAAAATAAATGTCTCACAATCGAGTTGCTCCTCTGCCCCCCTATAGTTACGCCGCTGTGTAAGGAACTAAATAGTGGGTTTCAGTTTCCTTACTTTGTGTGTTTGTGATGGTGGCGGCACACTGTCAGACCCGCTGGGCTCTAAACTGGATGATTCCTGGTGCCGGGAGTATGGCCAGCCCTGTGCAGACCCCCTCAGTTTCTTCTTCATAGCAATTTGCTCATCTTTAGGAATCAGACAAGAAATAATCACTTTACAGCACAAAAGCTAATAGGACAATTCATTATCCAACACACAAAAAACTGAACTGGAACAACCCATCAGATTTCACCCAGTTAGTTTAAAGGTTAAGTCTAAGTGGGGTCATTCACTTTTATTATGTTACCATTTCTAAGCAACTTTTCAATTGGTTCTCATTATTTATTTTTTATAGTGTTTGAAATATTCTTCTTCTGCCACTTTACAGCTTTCAAATGGGGGTCATTGACCCCCATCTAAAAAAACCAATGCTCTGTAAGGCTAAAATGTATTGTTATTGCTACTTTTTATTCCTCATCTTTCTATTCAGGCCTCTCCTATTCATATTCCAGTCTCTTATTCAAATCAATGCATGGTTGCTAGCATAATTTGGACCATAGCAACCAGATTCAATATTACAAACTGGAGAGCTGTTGAATAAAAAGCTAAATAACTAAAAAACCACAAATAATAAAAAATGAAAATCAATTGCAAATTGTCTCAGAATATCCCTCTCTAAACCATACTAACAGTTCATTTAAAAGTGAACAACCCCTTTAACTGAACCCAGGAAGAGCATAGACAGTTAGGGGTCTCGGACACTCCTGACCTTCAAAAAGCCACTGAGCTTTGTCAAAAATGTCTAATATCTCAGAAACCACCTAAAATAGAAAATGAATATAAGTTGTAAAGTAAGTTAACATCAATTCATTATTTTGGCTTACGATCCCCTGTAATGGGCTGGCAGGGATTTTAGTATTAGATTGATCTCTGTGGCCCAGTGAAAGAAGGACAGGCACTTTGAGGATTAAGTGCGCCCTCGAGTGAATGTTTTTATACTGCCCATAGACATCAATGCAAGGGGGGAAAACACTGGATCAAGTTTTTTAGTTGCTACCAGCCCTGTTCCTCTTTGTGTCCAGAGGGAAGAGAGCAGCCCAGCAAATCAGACTCTGGGTGAAGTTGTGGCTATTCCTTTAAAGGAGAAGGAAACCCAGTCGGCGCAAAAACCCTCCCCCCTACCGTGTGTTGCCCACCCTGCCTCCTCCCCCCTGGCCTACCTGTCCCGCTGGGCAAATGCCCCTAACTTGTTACTTACCCTTCTGCGCAGGTCCAGTCCACGGAGTTCACAGGCACCATCTTCTTCCACGCGATCTTCTTCCTGCTTTGACCGGCGTTTTGGCGCATGCGCAGTAGGAGCATTTCGCCAGTACGGATCTACTGCACATGCGCCAAAAGTCACAAAGTTTTCCGATTTCGTGACTTTTGGCACATGCGCAGTAGATCGTACCGGCGAAATGCTCCTACTGCGCATGCGCTGGTCCAAGCAGGAAGAAGATGGCGTGGAAGAAGATGGCGTTGGTGAACTCCGTAGACTGGACCTGCGCAGAAGGGTAACAAGTTAGGGGCATTTGCCCAGCGGGACAGGTAGGCCAGGGGGGAGGAGGGAAGGTGGGCAACACACGGGTGGGGGGGGGTTTTTGCGCCGACTAGGTTTCCTTCTCCTTTAAACTGTTTGGTGAAAACTTTGTAATTGGACAATAACATCACTGTAAAAATGATGAAACAATCACAAAAAAAATAAAATAAACGTACCTAATTCTTTCCGCCACTGCGCTTTTTTGGCTTCCTCGTGGCTTCGGTCTCTCTCGCGTTCTCCAAGTGTACTAAATAAATCCCCCTGCACCCTCGTGTTGTACCTGGGAACAGTAAATGAGCTTATAATGTGTAACATAATACAATGTGTAATGGGAAGCTGCTGAATGCGGTTCCTTTGGTTCGTGCCCAGTGTCGGGCAGGGGGTGATTATGTGCCCGGGAGTTGCAGACTCTCTTCTATTACATGAGGTCCGAATTCAATTGAATGTCTTGTGATTTGCAGCAAAGCCAAAAAGCAGCAGTTTTCTGACTTCAGAGATTTGTTTTATGCCACGGCTTGATTACACGGACGGACGAGCAATGCTGAAGCCAGCAGATTTCTCTACTAGAGGTTTGAGTCAGATCCCAATGTACAGAAGTGCGCAGAGCAATAAAATTAATGGGAAAGAACAGACTTACACATGGGTGCTCAGCTCAGCAGCCGTGGGACCCAGGTCAGGTGATGGCAGAACATTTTGTGCAGGTCCAGTTGTGCTCCCCTCCTCTGGCTCCTCAGCTTCTGCAACTGACAAAGGGAAAGTACTTGTGTAAGTTATGATGATTTTCATTCATCCAGGTCATGGTAGATCTACTAAAAGTAACTCTAAAACTGGACTTTCTGAGTAATCATTGAAGACGTTTCACTACAGTTGAACTGAAGAAGCTGCTCGGATGAGTAGTGAAACGTCTTCAATGATTACTCAGCAAGTCCAGTTGTTTTTAGATTTACTTATACTTAGGGATGCACCGAATCCACTATTTTGGATTCTGCCGAAACCCCGAATCCTTCACGAAAGATTTGGCTGAATACTGAACCAAATCCAAATTTGCATATGCAAATTAGGGGTGGGAAGGGGAAAACATTTTTTAATTCCCTGTTTTGTGAGTCACACAATTTTCCTCCCCAGCCCTAATTTGCATATGCAAATTAGGATTCGGAATGGCCTGGCAGAAAGATTTGGCTAAAACCGAATCCTGCTGAAAAAGGCAGAATCCAGGACCGAATCCTGAATTCGGTGCATCCCTACTTATACTAGATATTTGTGTAAGTTTTTTCCATGTAGCAGGAGTAACACTGGTATTTTTATGTAGTAGCAGTAGTAACAAGGTTATTTCTATGTAGCAGTAGTAACAAGATTATTTCTATGTAGCAGTAGTAACAAGGTTATTTCTATGTAGCAGTAGTAACAAGGTTATTTCTATGTAGCAGTAGTAACAAGGTTTTTTCTATGTAGCAGTAGTAACAAGGTTTTTTCTATGTAGCAGTAGTAACAATGTTATTTCTATGTAGCAGTAGTAACAATGTTATTTTTATGTAGCAGTAGTAACAATGTTATTTTTATGTAGCAGTAGTAACAAGGTTATTTTTATGTAGCAGTAGTGACAATGTTATTTTTATGTAGCAGTAACAATGTTATTTCTATGTAGCAGCAGTAACAAGGTTATTTCTATGTAGCAGCAGTAACAAGGTTATTTCTATGTAGCAGTAGTAACAAGGTTTTTTCTATGTAGCAGTAGTAACAAGGTTTTTTCTATGTAGCAGTAGTAACAAGGTTTTTTCTATGTAGCAGTAGTAACAATGTTATTTTTATGTAGCAGTAGTGACAATGTTATTTTTATGTAGCAGTAACAATGTTATTTCTATGTAGCAGCAGTAACAATGTTATTTCTATGTAGCAGCAGTAACAATGTTATTTCTATGTAGCAGTAGTAACAATGTTATTTCTATGTAGCAGTAGTAACAATGTTATTTCTATGTAGCAGCAGTAACAATGTTATTTCTATGTAGCAGTAGTAACAATGTTATTTCCATGCAGCAGTAGTAACAATGTTATTTCCATGTAGCAGCAGTAACAATGTTATTTCTATGTAGCAGTAGTAACAATGTTATTTCCATGTAGCAGTAGTAACAATGTTATTTCCATGTAGCAGCAGTAACAATGTTATTTCTATGTAGCAGTAGTAACAATGTTATTTCCATGTAGCAGCAGTAACAATGTTATTTCCATGTAGCAGCAGTAACAATGTAATTTCTATGTAGCAGTAGTAACAATGTTATTTCTATGTAGCAGTAGTAACAATGTAATTAATATGTAGCAGCAGTAACAATGTAATTTCTATGTAGCAGTAGAAACAATGTTATTTTTATGTAGCAGCAGTAACAAGGTTATTTCCATGTAGCAGTAGTAACAATGTTATTTTGTTGCCACCCTGCAGCGGCTCATTCATTTTTACACTACTAAAGGGCTAAAGTGGCGGCATGTAGGGACAAAGCAAAAGGAGTTTAAAAATGAAGTTTTACTAAGTGCCCCCCCCTCCATTATTCTTACCGTCATTGTCCCCGTGATCCTGAGCAAGTCTGTTTCCCTGATTAATGGTCATTAGAATGTGCTGGAACTGCTCTTGGGTCAAACACACCAGACTGTCTCTGAGCTGCTCTGCCGAGACCTTGGGCTGAGATCGTTGCTTCCCCCTCTGATTGGGGGGGACGGAGTGTGTTGGCTTTTTGGGTTGCGCCTTTGCTTTCCCCGGGTCCTGCTTGTGAGGCTGCACATTTTGCTGTAGGACGGGGGCCTGGTGTTTATTCTCCAACTGCTTCAGCACATTAACCAGCGGCTTGCTGGGCTGCCCATCTCGTGAGCCACTTGTGATTCTCAGTATGGCAGCTCCCGGCTTCACATTATTGCTCTGCACAGATTTCAGGACCTGGTTTGGCTGCGTTACTTTCTGTGTCCTTCCTCTGTTACCTGCCTGATAATAATAATAATAATAAACACATCATGTTCATAAAAAGCCACGGGAATCTGACTGGGACATTAAAGGGGAACTGACACCGGTTAATGAATATCACTCACCTGCTTATTAGACTTCCTGTCACTTCCTGTAAAAGAAATTTGTATTAGACACTATGCAGAAATCAGAATAAGGAGCATTCTTTATGAAACCAGCTAAAGGCCTTCATATTGATGGTGTAGAGATAGTTGTAGTTCAGCAACACAATTTACTAGGGATGCACCGAATCCAGGATTCGGTTCGGGATTCAGCCAGGATTCGAACTTTTTCAGCAGGATTTGGCCGAATCGAATCCTAATTTACATATGAAAATTAGGGGTGGTGAGGGAAAACATGTGACTTTTTGTCACAAAACAAGGCAGTAAAAAATGTTTTCCCCTTCCCACCCCTAATTTGCATATGCAAATTAGGGTTCGGATTTGGTTCGGTATTCGGCCGAATCTTTTGCAAAGGATTCGGGGGTTCCACCGAATCCAAAAAAGTGGATTCGGTGCATCCCTACAATTTACACAGTGATAGTGAATAGAAACTCCTCGGGGCTTATAAAAGAAACAGAAGCAAATTAACCAAATAAATCTGATAAATTTGGCTATTTCTATGCGAGAATGTGATACGGACCTTAGATTGTAAGCTCACTGGGGCAGGGACTGATGGGAATGGGCTAGAGACCTTTGATTGTAAGCTCACTGGGGCAGGGACTAATTGGAATGTGATAGAGACCTTAGATTGTAAAATCATTGGAGCAGGGACAGATAGGAATGGGATAGGGACCTTAGATTGTAAGTTCACTGGGGCAGGAACTGGTGGGAATGGGATAGGGATCTTAGATTGTAAGCTCACTGGGGCAGGGACTAATTGGAATGTGACAGAGACCTTAGATTGTAAGTTCACTGGAGCAGGGACAGATAGGAATGGGATAGGGAACATAGATCGTAAGCTCTGCTGAGGCTGATAGGAGTCATGTATAATCTCTGTACAGCACTGAAAATTACAGTTGTGCTCATAAGTTTACATCCCCTGGCAGAATTTATGATTTCTTAACCATTTTTCAGAGAATATAAATGATAAAACAAACACTTTCCTTTCACTCATGGTTAGTGGTTGGCTGAAGTCATTCATTGTCAAACAACTGCGTCTACTCTATTTAAATCATAATCACTAAACAAACTACCCAAACTACCCTGATCAAAACAGACATACCCCAGTTCTTAATACCGTGTATTAAGCTGGCCATAGACGCAAAGATCTGATCGTACGAATCGAGAATTCGTACGATTTTCGGAACGTGTGTGGAGAGTCCCGACATTTTTTGTCCGGCGGAGATCGGTCGTTTGGTCGATGGGACAGGTTAGAAAATTTCTGTCGGCTGCCGATAATATCTCTGCGTGTATTGCCGATCGTAGGATTTTCAGTGGGAGACTGTCACTAGTTTTGCTTGGACATAGATATCGTACGATTGCTGTCAGGGGCAGAACATTGCTGATCTGTTCTTTAACTAATCTGACTGGTAAGACTTTGATCCGAATGGGAAAGTCCGATCGTACGATGATTCTAACGATCGGATCTTTGCATCTATGGCCAGCTTTAGTCAACTAATCTCCCTGAATCTGCTTATGAGCCCTGAGTCTAAAGCTGGACATAGACACAAAGATCCGATCGTTAGAATCCTCGAATGATCAGACTTCCCCATCTCCCGACCTGCCACTAACCATTCAGCAATCTACGAAAGTTATGTCCGACAAAAGCCAGTGACAGAAATTTTTTAACCTGTCTGATTGACTGAACGAACGATCTCTGCCGGAGGAAAAATGTCGGTACTCTCCACACACAGTCCGAAAATCGTACGAATCCTCGATTCGTACGATCAGATCTTTGCGTCTATGGCCAGCTTTAAGGTCCCCATAGACTCAAAGATTTCTCCTGCCTAACGACTGATTTTAGCGAAGTCCGACCAATCCTTCAAAATTATCGTGCGGTTAGTCGGATTCGAACGATCAAACATCTTACGATTTTTCAGCCGACATCTTTCAGAAAATTGATTGGCTGGGTTAAAAAATCATTGTCGGTCCCAGTGCAATGTATCTATGTTTGCAGGGCCAGGCAGCTCCCCTTTGTTTTCCTGCCAAATTGGTCTTTTTAGTTGATGGTAAATTCGTACGATCGTTCAGAGAAGATCGTGGTCTCACGATGAGGATCTGATCTTTTAAAAATCTCAACATCTATGGCCAGCTTTCCAGTCCCTATCTGTACAATAAGCTGCTCAGGCATCAGTCAGAGAGTGACAGCATGAGTAACTTACTAGCAGTTAGTAGTGAATGCAGGAGAAATCATGTATTTAAAGTCAAACAATACCATATGGTGCCAAAATGAGTCTGGTCTTCCCGTCCAAAATCTGAGTTTCCAGCTTGAGCCCATCCCTGCAAGAGAAATACTTGGATTAAACGTGGTGAGGAACTGGTACATTCCTGTAATGTTGGGGTACATGGTGGGGAAGTGGTACATTCCTGTAATGTTGGGGTACATGGTGGGGAAGTGGTACATTCCTGTAATGTTGGGGTACATGGTGGGGAAGTGGTACATTCCTGTAATGTTGGGGTACATGGTGGGGAAGTGGTACATTCCTGTAATGTTGGGGTACATGGTGGGGAAGTGGTACATTCCTGTAATGTTGGGGTACATGGTGGGGAAGTGGTACATTCCTGTAATGTTGGGGTACATGGTGGGGAAGTGGTACATTCCTGTAATGTTTGGGTACATGGTGGGGAAGTGGTACATTCCTGTAATGTTGGGGTACATGGTGGGGAAGTGGTACATTCCTGTAATGTTTGGGTACATGGTGGGGAACTGGTACATTCCTGTAATGTTGGGGTACATGGTGGGGAAGTGGTACATTCCTGTAATGTTGGGGTACATGGTGGGGAAGTGGTACATTCCTGTAATGTTGGGGTATATGGTGGGGAAGTGGTACATTCCTGTAATGTTGGGGTACATGGTGGGGAAGTGGTACATTCCTGTAATGTTGGGGTACATGGTGGGGAAGTGGAACATTCCTGTAATGTTGGGGTACATGGTGGGGAAGTGGAACATTCCTGTAATGTTGGGGTACATGGTGGGGAAGTGGTACATTCCTGTAATGTTGGGGTACATGGTGGGGAAGTGGTACATTCCTGTAATGTTGGGGTACATGGTGGGGAAGTGGTACATTCCTGTAATGTTGGGGTACATGGTGGGGAAGTGGTACATTCCTGTAATGTTGGGGTACATGGTGGGGAAGTGGTACATTCCTGTAATGTTGGGGTACATGGTGGGGAACTGGTACATTCCTGTAATGTTGGGGTACATGGTGGGGAAGTGGTACATTCCTGTAATGTTTGGGTACATGGTGGGGAAGTGGAACATTCCTGTAATGTTGGGGTACATGAGCCCC
This sequence comes from Xenopus petersii, assembly GCA_038501925.1. Taxonomy (NCBI): domain Eukaryota; kingdom Metazoa; phylum Chordata; class Amphibia; order Anura; family Pipidae; genus Xenopus; species Xenopus petersii. Next base: position 155,677,240 of record CM076678.1, read on the forward strand.
CTGATATCACACAAGGAAGCAAAGGTGTGGGTGGTCCTGGCTGTATCTAATCCCACCATTCCTGGATTACTGGGGTCTCTAATCCCACAAGCAGGTGATGGAATGATTCTGAGTCTCAGTCAGTAACAGCCCCAGTGTGGGAGGAGAGAGATGTAATTAGGGGTCACAGTGAGGGGACAATAGTCTGGGGGAGTCTCAAGCCCAGTCTGTGGTCACGTGATCAGGAGAATTTCTCTCAGGTGAATCTATGGCGTCACTTACTGATCAGGAACTGAAGCTTCTCTCACACAAACTGGGTATTAATCATAGAATTATACACAGGGGGTTGTTAGTCAGTGTCAGGGTATTATAAACAGGGGGAACACTAGGCAGTTTCCATGACAACAGCGCCAGACTTACCCCAGGTTCATGGCATCAGTAGCGGAGGCGCCGGTACCAGACAGTGTCAGTCTCACTCAGCCCATGAGCCTCTGCGCGCTCAGCTTCCCGGTCTCACTGTGTACAGTTGGTTAGTGACGCCGCTCAACAAGACGCGCAGCCATAGGGAGAGAGCGCTGTCCCGTACATCCAATCACATTGCCTTTCACTTCTGTGTCAGCTCTAACCTCGATCAGCTGATCAACAGACTGTCAGTAACAGCGGCGCCGCCATATTTGTTGAGGGCAGGCCCCTTGCTGGTAAGAAGAACTGTACAATGTAGCGTCAGTTTCTAGCGGGAGATCCTCCAATAATGACGTGTCTGGGGCCCATCACTGTCCATGAGAACAGACGGTGTATTCTGCTGGGCTAAATGTCTAGTCAGTGGTCTCTGGAGTCTGGGCTGCAGTAACAATGATATGTATAATCACTGGACTTCAACTTGTAATGGGAAGTGGCTCAAACTGAACGCTGTCTTATTGTGCCAAATCTTATATTTTGGGTTTACTTGCCCTTTAATAAGGAACAAATGACAGAGATGCTGAGATGGGAAAGTAAATGAGCGGTTGTTAATTACACGTTGTACAGCAGGGGGCAGCAGAGCAGCAGTATCTCAGGTACCAGAGACAGAAGGACAAGGCCCTGATAATGAGCCCCAGTGTCATTGGACAGTGTCTGTCAGGGAACAGTGAGAGGCTCAGGGCTAATTACCCCCATACCCATCCCTACTCCATGTTTTCCAGGTTTCCCACCCAGGAACAGCCATAAGGGGGCGGCATTGTGCAAAGTGTAGAAATAATACATCACTTGAGCAATTGTACAGGGTCCGTGATCAATCGAGGGGCAACAGACTGGACAGGGGCACAACAAACACACGGGGCACGAGGCCCAACCACAAAACTCCTGCTCTTGCCCAGAGTCAGGGGAAGAGAACTGGAGCCTACAGGGAATTAGGGCAGACGACTGGGTACATTATAGAGCTGACAGAAGGGATAAACATCAATAGAGAAGGGAAGATTAGGGGGACATGCGAGGGGGAGTGGTTAAACTGTTGGTGAGAATCTCCATCTTGCTCTACTGTCTCCATCTTGCCCTACTGTCTCCATCTTGCCCTACTGTCTCCATCTTGCCCTACTGTCTCCACCTTGTCCTACTGTCTCCATCTTGCCCTAATGTCTCCATCTTGCCCTACTGTCTCCACCTTGTCCTACTGTCTCCATCTTGCCCTAATGTCTCCATCTTGCCCTACTGTCTCCACCTTGTCCTACTGTCTCCATCTTGCCCTACTGTCTCCATCTTGTCCTTCTGTCTCCATCTTGTCCTACTGTCTCCATCTTGCTCTACTGACTCCATCTTGCTCTACTGTCTCCATCTTGCCCTACTGTCTCCATCTTGTCCTACTGTTTCCATCTTGCCCTAATGTCCCCATCTTGTCCTACTGTCTCCATCTTGCCCTACTGTCTCCATCTTGCTCTACTGTCTCCATCTTGCCCTACTGTCTCCATCTTGCCCTACTGTCTCCATCTTGTTCTACTGTCTCCATCTTGTCCTACTGTCCCCAGCCTGAAGGCCAGTTAGGGGGAGATTTGGGGTTAGTGCTTATTTGTACCCTGGGTACCCCTGGAACTATAGCAGGGTGACACCCCAATGTTTCTATATATCTGTAACCTTGTTATGAGCTAAGGGGGCCCAGTCTGAAGGTCAGTTAGGGGGAGATTTGGGGTGAGTGCTTATTTGTACCCTGGGTACCCCTGGAACTATAGCAGGGTGACACCCCAATGTTTCTATATATCTGTAACCTTGTTATGAGCTAAGGGGGCCCAGTCTGAAGGTCAGTTAGGGGGAGATTTGGGGTGAGTGCTTATTTGTACCCTGGGTACCCCTGGAACTATAGCAGGGTGACACCCCAATGTTTCTATATATCTGTAACCTTGTTATGAGCTAAGGGGGCCCAGTCTAAAGGTCAGTTAGGGGGAGATTTGGGGTGAGTGTTTATGTGTGCCCTGGGTACCCCTGGAACTATAGCAGGGTGACACCCCAATGTTTCTATATATCTGTAACCTTGTTATGAGCTAAGGGGGCCCAGTCGGAAGGTCAGTTAGGGGGAGATTTGGGGTGAGTGCTTATTTGTACCCTGGGTACCCCTGGAACTATAGCAGGGTGACACCCCAATGTTTCTATATATCTGTAACCTTGTTATGAGCTAAGGGGGCCCAGTCTGAAGGTCAGTTAGGGGGAGATTTGGGGTGAGTGCTTATTTGTACCCTGGGTACCCCTGGAACTATAGCAGGGTGACACCCCAATGTTTCTATATATCTGTAACCTTGTTATGAGCTAAGGGGGCCCAGTCTGAAGGTCAGTTAGGGGGAGATTTGGGGTGAGTGTGTACTTGTTATACTGGGTACTCCATGTTGAACTGTAATTGTAGGCTGTACCCTAAAAACTCCATAATGCTTGGGGAGATATATATCAGAATAGCACAGTGAAAGCAGAAACAGACCATTATTCTCTAAATGTTACTGTTAATATAAATGCAGATGAGTGCCAGGGTGCCATGCGGGAACTATAACTCACAGTAAGTGTTTAAATCAGGGTCAGGAGAGGAGGCACAGGCAGGGCCCATGCTGGATTTATATGCGCCTCTACCAGCTCTGCCCTTTTCATCATTACGGTCCCTGCGTCTGGGGTGCGTTTAATTCAATTGCAGAGTCAGAATTAGCACAATATGAAGTTCACATTTCTGTTCCACCGCAGACACATAAAAAATAGCAAATGTTCTAATGTCACGGGCTGTAAAAATGATAAATATTCTCTCCCGAATCTACAAAATCGTGGAATTAGAATTTCATCCCGCCGCTGAGCTTTATCTATCAGAGAAGCGTCTGCTCAAGTGCCGAGGTGCAGTCATTTAGCTTGAGTGGAAACTAAGGGAAATGATCATTTCACTGGCTGAGATACAATTTTTTGGCAATGGACCAGTATTCTGATGCCTGTGTTTCTTGGTTTTTTTTTGTACCAGTAGAAAAGGCTCAGTTAGAATAAGCAACCCAAGCAAAACCAGCAGCCATCACACTGTGTGCAGCTTAAAGTCCCAACGTACTCTTGTATTTACAGGTTGCAAAAATACTTAGGGGGCTGTTCCTGCTGAATTGTGCTTAGTACAGGGAATAGCTATACTGCCATAGTTTTATGGGATCTCTCTGTACAGACTATGAGCAAACTTAGGGACTGTTCCTGCTGAATTGTGCTTAGTACAGGGAATACCTATGCTGTCATAGTTTTATGGGATCTCTCTGTACAGACTATGAGCAAACTTAGGGTCTGTTCCTGCTGAATTGTGTTTAGTACAGGGAATACCTATGCTGCCATAGTTTTATGGGATCTCTCTGTACAGACTATGAGTAAACTTAGGGACTGTTCCTGCTGAATTGTGCTTAGTACAGGGAATACCTATGCTGCCATAGTTTTATGGGATCTCTCTGTACAGACTATGAGCAAATTAGGGACTGTTCCTGCTGAATTGTGCTTAGTATAGTACAGGGATTACCTATGCTGCCATAGTTTTATAGTATCTTTCTGTACAGACTATGAGCAAACTTAGGGACTGTTCCTGCTGAATTGTGCTTAGTACAGGGAATACATATGCTGCCATAGTTTTATGGGATCTCTCTGTACAGACTATGAGCAAACTTAGGGGCTGTTCCTGCTGAATTGTGCTTAGTACAGGGGATACCTATGCTGCCATAGTTTTATAGTATCTTTCTGTACAGACTATGAGCAAACTTAGGGGCTGTTCCTGCTGAATTGTGCTTAGTACAGGGAATACCTATGCTGCCATAGTTTTATAGTATCTTTCTGTACAGACTATGAGCAAACTTAGGGACTGTTCCTGCTGAATTGTGCTTAGTACAGGGAATACCTATGCTGCCATAGTTTTATGGGATCTCTCTGTACAGACTATGAGCAAACTTAGGGGACTGTTCCTGCTGAATTGTGCTTAGTACAGGGAATACCTATGCTGCCATAGTTTTATAGTATCTTTCTGTACAGACTATGAGCAAACTTAGGGACTGTTCCTGCTGAATTGTGCTTAGTACAGGGAATACCTATGCTGCCATAGTTTTATGGGATCTCTCTGTACAGACTATGAGTAAACTTAGGGACTGTTCCTGCTGAATTGTGCTTAGTACAGGGAATACCTATGCTGCCATAGTTTTATGGGATCTCTCTGTACAGACTGTGCTGTGGGTACAATTCTGTTAGCTGCTGTGCTACAATCTCCAGTAAACTCAATGAACTTGGCAGCACATATCAGCATAACAGAGTGAATAAGACAATATAATGGGTATGGAGGGCGCTGGTCCAGGCTGCAGAGCTACAAATCAGATTTCAGATAAAACGTTGCTGAGACATAAATGCAACTGTGCTGATTACAGGAACAATCTCACTATTCAGCAGAGCTGTATAAATGTATCCCGTTTGCTCCCCCCTCACTCTCACCAACCGATTTATTCCCTTTTTTATTTTTGCTTCTGTCTTTCTCAAACGGATGTGGATGCTGCACATTCTAATGGACCCTCAACCTGTTGCAGTGGTTACTATGGTTACCAGCACAGCATCAATTGTCTTCTACTTCTGTCAAAGTGGTAAAATCACCAGGGAATGTATTTTCCAAAGATCATGTATGGAGGCAAATATGTTAAAGGAACATTGTAGCTGATTTATTGTCCTCACCAAGATTAGCCCCTCATTTTACTCATAGTCTGTACAGAGAGATCCCATAAAACTATGGCAGCATAGGTATTCCCCTGTACTAAGCACAATTCAGCAGGAACAGTCCCTAAGTTTGCTCATAGTCTGTACAGAGAGATCCCATAAAACTATGGCAGCATAGGTATTCCCCTGTACTAAGCACAATTCAGCAGGAACAGTCCCTAAACTTACCCTACCTAAAACTTATATTTAAAGACCCCTTGAAAATCAGGGTCAGTTACAAGAATCTATGTGTTCATCATATTTTGGGCATAAATAAACCATCCCATGCCCTCAATCAAAAAGTATTTCAGTCCATGGGGCAAATTCACTAAGATGCGAAGTTGCGCCAGGCACAACTTCGCCACACTTCGCCAGGCGTATTATCGCCAGCGCTCCGCAAATTCACTAAAATCCGAAGTTGCGCACAGGGGTAGCGTAAGTTTGCGAAGTTGCGCTAGCGTTAATTCGCCAAGCGAAGCGAAGTTTCGCTAGCGATGGTTCATTTGCATACGGCGCCAAATTCAAATTTCAATGGAGGAACACGTATCAGCACTACAAATGCCTAGAAAACCTTCAAATCAAAGTTAGTGAATTTGCGTAGTTACGTCGCTAGTGAAAATTCGCCTGGCATTAGGATGCGAAGTAACACTAGCGAAACTACGCCAGCGTTCGTTAGTGAATTTGCACAATAACAAAAAAACCAAACGCTAGCAAATTAACGCTAGCCTTGGCGCTTAGTGAATTTGCGCCCATGAGTACTTATACATTGTATAGAGGAGAGTAGGGACCAGACCCAAATCCCCCCTGCCCCCCCCAGCACATGACTCCCCCATTACTCCCTTGTCCACACAATTATTTTCCAAACATTTCGATGAAAAGCCGGATATTTCATTATACAGTAGCAAATCTCCCCACTCTGAAGTCATTTAGGGGCGAGGGACACATTTCAGCAAGATTTGCAGGATTCCTCTCACTTTTTTTCTATTGTTTCTGTAAAGTGACAACATGAAAATGTGTTGATTAAATCAGCAGCACCAACTCCACCCGGTACCAATTAAAGGAACTGAGTGACATCATAATGCCAAACTGTAACGGAGAGTCAGAGCTTGGGCTTATTTTCTTATACGTTTCAAGTAGGGATGCACCGAATCCAGGATTCGGTTCGGGATTCAGCCAGGATTCGGCCTTTTTCAGCAGGATTCGGATTCGGCCGAATCCTTCTGCCTGGCTGAACCAAATCCAAATCCTAATTTGCATATGCAAATTAGGGGCAGGGAGGGAAATTGTGTGACTTTTTGTCAGAAAACAAGGAAGTAAAAAATGTTTTCCCCTTCCCACCCCTAATTTGCATATGCAAATTAGGGTTCGGATTCGGTTCGGTATTCGGCCGAATCCTTCGTGAAGGATTCGGGGGTTCGGCCGAATCCAAAAAAGTGGATTCAGTGCATCCCTAGTTTCAAGATATTGACCCACAATAATTGTACTGGTGAACTCCCTAACTTCACTTGGCTGCTGCACTCATGTTGTGCGTCTCAGGCAGGCAGCACAAACAGTTTGTTGGACCAGGGTGCATGTGTCAGTTAAAGAAATAATTGCCAACCCCAGGATCTGACATCCAAACGCACTTTTACTTTCAAGTCACATTGTCAGAGCAACAGCAGCCCAAACATCCAGTCATGTGGATAATCAAAGGTCTCAGTCATCCAAGTCATAAGAGTAAGAGGATGTGCCAATTATGCAAGTGATCAGGTTCTGGTCTTAGAGAGAAGGTCTAAGCATTCCATTCATGTCTGTGAAGGGAAGGTTTTAACTGATAAAATCATGAGTACATCAGGTCTCAGTCTTCCAAGTCATTGAAAAAGGAAATGCTTCAGTTGTCCAAGTCATGAACGGAAAGGTCCTAATCATTCAAGTTCTGGTCTTTAAGAGAAGTTCTCATTCTTCCATTCCTGTCTGTGATGGGAAATGTCCCAGCTGATCAAATCATTATTATTATGTATTTATAGAGCACCAACATATTGTGCAGATCATGAAAAGATCAGTCTTCTAAGACAACGAACAAATGAAAGATTTCAGTTGTCCAAGTCATAGAGAAAGGGATGATCTCAGTCCACCAAGCGATCAGGTTTTGGTCTTCAAGAGAAGGTCTCTGTCTTCTACTCCTGCCTGTTCATGGAAAGTTTTACTTGATAAAATCACGAGGAGAACATCATCTCAGTCTACTAAGTCATTCCTGTCTGTGAGGGGGCAATGTCACAACTTATGAAGTCATGAGAAGATCATCAGATCTCATTCTTCCAAGACATCGAACATAGGGAAGATTTCAGTTGTCCAAGTCATAGAGAAAAGGACGATCTGAATCAACCAAGTGATCAGGTTTTTGTCTTCAAGAGAAAGTCTCTGTCTACTTCTGACTGTGAATGGAAGATTTTACTTGATAAAACTATGAGGAGGAACATCATCTCAGTCTTCTAAGTCATCGAACCAAAGAGAAGATTTCACTTGCCCAAGTCATGAGAAGGGGGAACTTCTTAGCCATACAAATCAACAGTGCCAGTGCTATTTGCACCCAAAGCTTGGCACCCTGTCATCCCACCATCCTCCTACCACTTGCAAATCCTAGTCACTGGCAGTTGCTTTTAACTCCCCTGCTGTTGGTCACTTGCAAACCCCAACACCTACCCTACTGCCACAAGTCATGTTGAGAATCAAAGGTCTCAGTCATATAATTGGGGATATCCCAATTATGCAAGTGATCAGGTTTTGGTCTTTGAAAGAAGGTCTAAGCATTCCATTCCTGCCTGAAATCAAGGGTTCAACTAGTAAGATGTCATAAAAAGAACTTCAGATATCAGTCTTCTTAATCCCTGAACAAAGAAAATATTTCAGTTGTACAATGTTTATATGGGGGTTGTGATAAAAAAACACCACATCAGTAAAGACAAATTGCCTATGAAAAGGCTAGTTTACATACAATCTTCAAGTGATTTCAGTTGTCAAGTCATGAAAGGAAAGGTCCCAATGATCAGGATCAGGTTCTGGTGTTCAACAGAAGGGGATGGGAAGTGTCCCAGCTGTTGAAGTCACAAGCAGATCATAAGATTTCTGTCTTCCAAGACATCAAACAGAGGGAATATTTCAGCTGTCCAACTTAGAGAGAAAGGGACAATGTCAATCATCCAAATGATCAGCTTTTGGTCTTCAAGAGAAGGTCTTGATCTTCTAGTCCTGCATGTGAAGGCAAGGTTCCAGTTGATAAAGTCATGAGAGGAATATCATCTCAGTCTTCCAAGTCATCAAACAATGATCAAACAAAGATTTCACTTGTCTAAGTCATGGGAAGGGGGGGAACTTCTAGGCCATACAGATCAACAGTGCCGGGTCAAGTAATGTTTGCACCCAAGGATCAGCACTCATCCATCCCACCACCATCCCCCTGTCACTTGCAAGCCCCAGCCCCCGGCACTTGTTAAGTAGCTTGTAACTCCTGCAGCCAGTCACTTGAAAACCAGGACACCTACCCACTACTGGAGTGTGAAAGCCCAGCAGCTAATATGGAGAAGTCAATATTTATAGATAGACCATTTCCTCTGACCTACCCAATTTCAAAACCTCTTCCCCAGCCCCGTTCCCATACATCATTCGCCAGATCTAGTTTCTCTAGCATTATCAGTATAATACATCTCCCCGCAGACATTTGAGAGGTTTGTGTCCCTTTGCTTCCGACTGTCACTTTTCATTTTCGATCAGTTTATCAGGGCACTGCCCCCCCCCCCGGCCCCCACTCTACTCTATGGAAAAGCCAATGACAGTGACATGAGAAACCACTGACAGAATGGGGCAGCGGAATCAAACTGAGCTAATAATAGCTGTCATTTCCCAATTCTGATGCCCCGAATCCAAACCTAAAGAGATCATGTATTCTGGAGTATTTGCAGGATTAAAGGTGAAGTTCAGTTTATGATGAACTTTCAGTATAATGAAGAACTGTGAACATTTTGCAACTAGTTCTGACTTCTGAAACAGTGTAGCTGAGGTCAGTGCTCCTCCAGTTCCCACAGTACCTGGCATGCTTATTCACAGGCCTTGTTATCAGATGGATTTCATTGCTACATTGTTTCAATAGTCAGAACCAGGAGTGCAGATATAAACTGTCTGTGGAAGAATGTCTGTTGGGGGGCCATCATGGCGTTAAGATGTACCCCGTGATAATCACATAGTGTGACCTGTGGGCAGTGAGGGTTAATTTTTTTCTCTTTCTAATTAAATTAATAAATTGATTTATTGTAATTCTGACTGCCACTCCCAGTATCAATCAGCTCCTTGGTGACTCTGGGAATTGTAGTTCAATGACCTGCCCTTGACTTTAGACCGCCGTCTTTCGACTTCCGTACAGTATGAGGGTATAGCTTATTGTGTGCCCAGAACATTCCTTCTCTGTATATTTGTATTTATACATATGGGAGGAGGAGGTGCCATATTGATTCCCTTAGACAGTACAGTATGAGGGTATAGCTTATTGTGTGCCCAGAACATTCCTTCTCTCTATATTTGAGTATATATATGGCTAGAATGACAATTAAACTAGCTGGTATATGATGCACATGGGAGCCTGGTTTAGGGAGTATATGATAATAAATGGGTGTTTCAGAAACTGTACAGAATATATAATGGGAAACAAACTGATCCCCCCGTTTGTGTGTGAGTGTAAGAGAAAGTCTGGGAACACAGGGAAGTAATGATTTTGGCAGAGGCAGAAGTTCAACCCACTGAAAATAAAATCTCAATTCTCTCATTTCCGCATCTCCGCAAAGCAAAGATCACAAAATCGAAAAAATAGCCACAATGACAAAAGTGAATATTTCAGAAGAATTCAGTGGAAATCGCTCTTGGCAGGCAGCGAGGATGTTATTTTCATATAATTGCTGGTGCTGCTAATTCTGGGTACGTGTCCCACTTATCTGACTTTCATGTAATTGCTGATAAAAAATGGGTTTTTGTTTAACAGAATTGCGAAATCCGCATCTCCATCAACGCTCGGCGTCCCAGCCAATGAGAGGCACCGGCTCTGAATGGCTTTGAAAGATGGTTTGTGGCAAGCGCAGAGGCTTTCTTTTGTGCAGAATAATTGTTTATCCCTCGTACCCCGAGATGCCAAGCGCGGGCACATTCTGGATGCTACTGGGATAAAATAAGGATTTATTTACAAGGAATGAAAAGAACGCAGATATGAAGCAATACATTTAACCCCTACACTCCCAGGAGGCTTCCGGGACCACATTACTTTACTTGTCCATAGTGTCAAGTCCTCTTCTGAGTCATATTTGAAGGGGAGATAAACCCAGAAATAGAAAAAAAATGTCATTGTATAAATGAAAGATTTAAACAGTTATTTGCAGTAGAAACAACATTTGCCTGTCCCTTTCTGCACTGCTGGTTCTGAATCTTGAAAGTAGGGATGCACCAAATCCACTTTTTTGGATTCGGCCGAACCCCGAATCCGTCACGAAGGATTCGGCCGAATACCGAACCTGAACCCTAATGTGCATATGCAAATTAGGGGTGGGAAGGGGAAAACATTTTTTACTTCCTTGTTTTCTGACAAAAAGTCATACAATTTCCCTCCCTGCCTCTAATTTGCATATGCAAATTAGGATTCGGATTCGGTTCGGCCGGGCAGAAGGATTCGGCCGAATCCTGCTGAAAAAGGCCGAATCCCGAACCGAATCCTGGATTCGGTGCATCCCTACTTGAAAGAGTGTCACAGAAATCAGTTTAGAAGAAACTTCCCCTTTAAACACATCATCGCTGTGTTTCTGCTCTTCTGCATCTTCCTCTTCTTTGTTGGGTGGACAAACCTCTGGGTTCTGGGGTTCAGCTCTCTTCTATTTCTGTACAGCGCCTAAGCAGAGCCTCCATCAGTAATCACTGGGCCCTGTACTAAAGGTCTGGGACCTGTTATCTGTAACAATCTGCATTATTTTAATTGTATTTAATCAAATAATTTACATTTTTAAAAAATGATTTCCCTTTTCGCTTTAATAATAAAACAGTATCTTGATTTTCATCCCAACTAACATAGAATAAATCCTTTTCGGAGGTAAAACAATCCTGTTGGGTTTAATTGAAGGGGTTGTTCACCTTTAAATGAACTGTTAGTATGACGTAGAGAGGGATATTCTGAGACAATTTGCAATTGGTTTTCATTTTTTCTTTATAGTTTTTTAATTATTTTCCTTCTTCTGACTCTTTCCACCTTTCCAATAGGGGTCACTGACCCCATCTAAAAAACAAATGCTCTGTAAGGCTACAAATGTATTGTTATTGTTACTTTTTATTCCTCATCTTTCTATTCAGGCCTCTCCTATTCATATTCCAGTCTCTTATTCAAATCAGTGCATGGTTGCTAGGGGAATTTGGACCCTAGCAACCAGATTGCTGAAATTACAAACTGGAGAACTGCTGAATAAAAAGCTAAATAAGTCAAAAACCACAAATAAAAAATTTAAAACCAATTGCAAACTGTTTTATAATATCTCTCTCTACATCATACTAAGGGGCAGATTTATCAAGGGTCAAATTTCGAAGTGCTAAAACTTAGAAATTCGACCATCGAATTGAAAAATTTGATAGTCAAAGGTTTTTTTTTGTTTAAATTTAGCTGTTGTCGATCGAATTAAAATCGTTGATTTAATCGATCATTCGATTTTCAAAAAAAACTTTGACTTCTAAAAACTATTTTTTTAGAAATATTGGCTATAAGTTCTAAGAGGAACTCAACATAGCAATTCAGCAGGTTTAAGGTGGCGAAGTCGAAGTTTTTTTCAAAGTATTTCGAAGTATTTTCAATTCGAATCGAAGTCGAATTTGGCCTATTCGATGGTCGAAGTATCCAAAAATTACTCAAAGTTTTTTCATTCAAAAATTCACTTCGCCCTTTGATAAATCTGCCCCTAAAAGTTAATTCAAAGGTGAACAACCCCTTTAATGTGGTATTGACACCTATAAATGAACTGGAAGTGCTCAATACCGCTGAGTGGTAATAATATATAGTGAATAAAGTACCCCCTCTTGTAAAATATAAGGATATAATTTACAGGATATTCATGGCTTTTATGTATTATATAGTGAATAAAGTACCCCCTCTTGTAAAATATAAGGATATTATAAGTCACCGAGGATTTCCATGACCATATAAAAGCACGAGGCTGAACTTCTAATATCCTCATATTTTCCAACAGGGGGTACTTTATTTATTAAAATACAAAAGTTTCAGTGAGTCATGTGACAGAAATGACATCAGAACTCACCGTTTTTAACTGATGACATCAGAACTCACCGTTTATAAGGATATAATTTACAAGATATTCATGGCTTTTGTGTATTATAAGGATATAATTACAGAATATTCTTGCACTCATTCTTACTGTTCCTAGAATATCAGAGGCACATAGGCATACTGAATATCTGAACTAATAACAGGCAACACTTAGGGGCAGATTTATCAAGGGTCGAATTTCGAAAGTAAATCCTTCAAATTCAAATATCGAAATCGAAGGTTTTAGAGCAAAATCTTTGATCGATCGAATAAAAGTCGTTCAATCGAATGATTAAATCTTTTGAATCGAATGATTCGAGCGATTTTAATCCATCGATCGAAGGATTTCTATTCGATCAAAAACAACTTAGAAAAGTGCTGGGGAAGGTCCCCATAGGCTAACATTGCACCTCGGTAGGTTTAAAGTGACGAAGTATGAAGCCGAAGTATTTTTTAAAGAGACAGTATTTCGATTATCAAATAGTCAAATGATTTTTACCCTCGAATCGTTCGAATAATTTGATTCGATCGAATTTGACCAATTTGATGGTCGAAGTAGCCAAAAAAATCCTTTGAAATTCTAATTTTTTTTTATTCAAACTATTCACTCGAGCTTAGTAAATCTGCCCCTTAATTTGTCTCATATTAAATATATTTATCTTTAATTAACATATGATATATATATATACACATTACTTGATGTATTTCAACAACTTGTGTTTCAATGGAACTGTGGCTTTAAACAGAACTGGGCTGTAATGCTAAGAGCCAATATGGTGGCCTGGGCGATTAGTGTATTTAAAGGGGACCCGTCACCCAAAAAAATTATTCAAAATCCTATTTTATCACATTAGTCAAGGAAAATGAACTTTAATTACACTGTATAATTTATTTGAATCTTGTTTCCTTCAGTCTGGGAATTCATAATTATAACAAGCAGGCAGGAGCCATTTTGTGGACACTGTTATTAAGACAAGTCTTGTATCATCTCAGAATCTTGTTTGTGCACCAGAATAGGGGACCTGATGTCCATCCCCATGTCCTGGCTACACAATTAAATGGTGAAGGGAACTGGGGGGAATGTGGGGAGAGCAGTGACATGTAGGAAGTGCTGAATGGAAAGTGAAAGTAATTGTCTGCCCCGCCTCTATGCCACTGGCATAGAGGAGGGGCAGACAATATTTGATTGACAGCTGAGATTTTTAAATGAGCTTACAACAGCTATGAATGCTTTAATAAAAAATAGAAATTGGATTTCATGTTTAGTTTGAAAAGGACTTTTATTATACAGATTTTTGTGTCTGGGTGACAGGTCCACTTTAAGTTGTAATACGGTAGATGGTCTCTACTCCAGCTCAGTAGCCAGACAGTGACCTCTTGCAGCCAAATAACATGGAAGTTCTACAGTGTCAGTGGGGTTTATAATGCTAATAAAGTAACAACGCTTATATCTCACTCTCCTGCTATTGTTAAAATATGTGTAAGTGTGATTTCTAATTTGTCAGAGTTACAGTCACATCCCAACACATGAATTCATTGCTGAAATTAACTGTCCCTCTAAATCAGCAATGTAAGAGGAATGAGCTGGAAATATTCTGTTATTATGTAAGGAAGAATATGTAATATATGTATATTTATATCCTGTTCCTTCTAAACGATGGTCACAGAACCCCCTTCTAATATCCTTATCATTTACAGTAGGGGGTACATTATCCCTTATAATACATGAGTGATACTCAGAGTTCCCTGTATAACTCAGCCTGCAGCCTTGTGTCTTTATATGGTCACAGAATAACCCCTCAGTGACTTCTAATATCCTTATCATTTACAGTAGGGGGTACATTATTCCTTATAATACATGAGTGATACTCAGAGTTCCCTGTATAACTCAGCCTGCAGCCTTGTGCCTTTATATGGTCACAGAACAACTCCTCAGTGAAGTCTAATATCCTTATCATTTACAGTAGGGGGTATATTATCCCTTATAATACATGAGCAATACTCAGAGTTCCCTGTATAACTCAGCCTGCAGCCTTGTGCCTTTATATGGTCACAGAACAACTCCTCAGTGACTTCTAATATCCTTATCATTTACAGTAGGGGGTACATTATCCCTTATAATACATGAGTGATACTCAGAGTTCCCTGTATAACTCAGCCTGCAGCCTTGTGTCTTTATATGGTCACAGAACAACCCCTCAGTGACTTCTAATATCCTTATCATTTACAGTAGGGGGTACATTATCCCTTATAATACATGAGTGATACTCAGAGTTCCCTGTATAACTCAGCCTGCAGCCTTGTGTCTTTATATGGTCACAGAACAACCCCTCAGTGACTTCTAATATCCTTATCATTTACAGTAGGGGGTACATTATCCCTTATAATACATGAGTGATACTCAGAGTTCCCTGTATAACTCAGCCTGCAGCCTTGTGCCTTTATATGGTCACAGAACAACCCCTCAGTGACTTCTAATATCCTTATCATTTACAGTAGGGGGTACATTATCCCTTATAATACATGAGTGATACTCAGAGTTCCCTGTATAACGCAGCCTGCAGCCTTGTGCCTTTATATGGTCAAAGAACAACCCCTCAGTGACTTCTAATATCCTTATCATTTACAGTTGGGGGTGCATTATCTCTACTGATACTAATAATTAATTTTTATGGACAGGGATTGATTTTTCCATATACAAATAGTCAGTGAACCCCTAACAGGTTTGACACAGCAGTTCACCCCACTTCAGGCCATTTCTAAACTGTATTGGCAGGGTCCATGTGTTTCCCCTGCTTTCCGTCCATGTGTATGTATAAAATGAAGAGGGTTTAGTGAAAGAAACAGATTTCCTGGCTTTGGAGCCTGGTCTTGGCAAGCCCAGTGCCCCCAGGTGCCAGCTGAATTATTTATGCCATCATGTGCTTGAGTTGAACATTTAATAATGCCAAGTCTGAAACAGTAAAAATAATGGGCTTTGCTGCCCTGGGCTGAGTAAAGGCCCCAAACAATATAAGGAGAGAAGCAGAAAAGGTGGAAAGAGGGGGAAGTGCCAGAGGGAGAAACAATATATAACTATTCTTATATATTTTTTAAAATATGGCTCAGGGTTGTCCTGCAGCTACTGAACGGTTACCCTCTGGGTCCCTACAGAACTTTTGGGTACTGGTGGGAAACTGGGAGTTGCAGTTCAGATGCAGTTTAGCCAAGCCTCTCTGCTTCATCCTTGTTGCTATAGTAAGTGAGACTAGAAACCGGCTACTGTCATATTTCATAAGGGCAAAAAGAGGCAACAGGAAAAGTTCTTCATTCAGGCATCCCATTCTGGGGACAGCCAAAAAGAGGAGAAATTAACCTGGAGGCAAAAAGAAGAAACGGAGACCCAGGAAAACAAGGAAACGTTTAAAGAGTCTGACGGGGCTCATACCCGGCCTGAGATGGAAGTTCTACCTAGGGTTTCATCTTTGCAAATGATCCAAAAAGCATCTGGTTGTAGATATTGTCACAGCATGACAAGCCTCAATCCATAACAACAAAGTAAAACAAAATAATTTTGAACAACTTCACCTTAAAGTATCTGCAGCCCAAGCCAATGCCAAAGCATCTCCATCAAACCTCACGTTACAGAATAAGAAGGTTCTGACATCCCTCAAAAAAGACTCAAAGACGCACAGTTGTACTTAATACATGGGACTATCATGTAACCGTGAGTAACAACAACACACAGGGAACTCTAAGAAGGGACCCAAATACCTAGCCAACATCCTAGCCCATTTGCTTGGAAACACAGAGCATCATATCCAGAATTCCCAGGATTTTATAAGTCCAAGGGTTGGTTCTGGGCACAGAAGAAACAATGGTGTCCTATGATGTTATGATGCATACCCATCACAGAGGCAGGCGAAACTGGGAAAAAATGGTTGCTACAAGACAACACCCATGGAAACAGAACAGACCTTAACCCAGAACAAGTGTTTTCCTTATTGGAGCTATGCCTGAGCACCACCTATTTCAGGTACAAGGATAAATTCTACAGGCAGAAGTGTGACTGGAATCCCCAGTTTCACCCATTGTGACAAACCTGTACATGGAGGAAAGAAAGGCTCCGGGTACTTCTAAAGGAGGGACACACAGGGGCAGATTTATTGAGGGTCGAAGTGAAAATTAGAATTTTAATTATTTGGGTTTTTTTGGTCAAAACTCTCAAATTCAAATTGTAAATTATCCAAACTCGATTCGAGTTTTAATTTGAATTTTGAGATTTATCATACTCCGAACCCCATACCTAAAACCTGCCAAATTACTATACAAATTTAATGGGAGAGGTCCAGGGATCAATTTGGTGATGTTTGCAGCCTTTCTAATATTCAAATTGAGTTTTTTTTTTAATTCGAATCTAATTTGATACGAAATTTTGGGGTCTTTAAATTAGTTTTTATTAATACATTTCGACTAGTCGAATTTCACATTTATGGGAGTTTAGGGGAGTTTGAAAAACTCACATGAATTCAAAATTCGACCTTTTATAAATGTGCCTCCCAGTCATTGGTTCAGGTACATGGATGACACCTGGGGTAAGACACAAGAGGTACACACTTTCACTGAACACATCAACACAGTGAAGCACAACATCAAGTTTATACAGGAAGATGTACAAGATAACACACTGGCTTTTTTGGACTGAGAGTAAAAAGAGGTGGAAAGCTGCAAATAGAGTCTACAGGAAACCAACCCACACAGACCAGTACCTGCTGTTTGACTCCCATTATCCATTAGTTCAGTGCTGTCCAACTTCTGTGGGGGCCGGAATTTTTTTTGGCCTATATGGTGGAGGGCCAATAATGGAAGCAACTGTTAGCCACTACCTGTTTTTAAACCACACCCACTCTAAACCACACCCACTTTACCACAAGACTATGTCCACATTAATGGTGGTAGCACACCAAAAAACCAAATGGTTGGTGCTCACTGAAGGGATAACACATCACTCAAATGTGAAAAAAGTTGTCATATTAAGACATACCCTTAAATCCATATGCCTCCTCCCCTGTGGATAACACAGCATAGCTAGCACATGACTAAACGCCTTAGGGGCCTCTAACAATAATTTTGAAATGCCCCAGAACAAATACAAGGCTTATGTTCCACAGGCAGAGCAGGGCACACACAGGCAGAATATGATACACAGGCAGAGTATGGCACACACAGAGAGCATAGGGCAGGCAGAGTATGACACACACAGGGAGCATAGGACAGGCAGAGTATGGCACACACAGGGAGCACAGGGCAGGCAGAGTATGACACACAGGGAGCACAGGGCAGGCAGAGTATGGCACACACAGGGAGCATAGGACAGGCAGAGTATGGCACACACAGGGAGCACAGGACAGGCAGAGTATGGCACACACAGGGAGCATAGGGCAGGCAGAGTATGGCACACAAAGGGAGCACAGGGCAGGCAGAGTATGACACACACAGGGAGCACAGGGCAGGCAGAGTATGACACACAGGGAGCACAGGGCAGGCAGAGTATGGCACACACAGGGAGCACAGGACAGGCAGAGTATGGCGCACACAGGGAGCATAGGGCAGGCAGAGTATGGCACACACAGGGAGCACAGGACAGGCAGAGTATGGCACACACAGGGAGCATAGGGCAGGCAGAGTATGGCACACAAAGGGAGCACAGGGCAGGCAGAGTATGGCACACACAGGGAGCATAGAGCAGGCAGAGTATGGCACACAAAGGGAGCACAGGGCAGGCAGAGTATGGCACACACAGGGAGCATAGGGCAGGCAGAGTATGGCACACAAAGGGAGCACAGGGCAGGCAGAGTATGGCACACACAGGGAGCATAGGACAGGCAGAGTATGGCACACACAGGGAGCAAAGGACAGGCAGAGTATGACACACACAGGGAGCATAGGGCAGGCAGAGAATGGCACACAAAGAGAGCACAGGGCAGGCAGAGTATGACACACACAGGGAGCATAGGGCAGGCAGAGTATGGCACACAAAGGGAGCACAGGGCAGACAGAGTATGGCACACACAGGGAGCATAGGGAAGGCAGAGTATGGCACACACAGGGAGCATAGGGCAGGCAGAGTATGGCACACACAGGGAGCATAGGTCAGGCAGAGTATGGCACACAAAGGGAGCATAGGGCAGGCAGAGTATGACACACACAGGGAGCATAGGGCAGGCAGAGTATGGCACACACAGGGAGCATAGGGCAGGCAAAGTATGGCACACACAGGGAGCAAAGGACAGGCAGAGTATGGCACACACAGGGAGCATAGGACAGGCAGAGTATGGCACACACAGGGAGCATAGGGCAGGCAGAGTATGGCACACACAGGGAGCAAAGGACAGGCAGAGTATGGCACACACAGGGAGCATAGGGCAGGCAGAGTATGGCACACACAGGGAGCAAAGGACAGGCAGAGTATGGCACATACAGGGAGCATAGGGCAGGCAGAGTATGGCACACACAGGGAGCATAGGGCAGGCAGAGTATGGCACACACAGGGAGCATAGGGCAGGCAAAGTATGGCACACACAGGGAGCAAAGGACAGGCAGAGTATGGCACACACAGGGAGCATAGGACAGGCAGAGTATGGCACACACAGGGAGCATAGGGCAGGCAGAGTATGGCACACACAGGGAGCAAAGGACAGGCAGAGTATGGCACACACAGGGAGCATAGGGCAGGCAGAGTATGGCACACACAGGGAGCAAAGGACAGGCAGAGTATGGCACATACAGGGAGCATAGGGCAGGCAGAGTATGGCACATACAGGGAGCATAGGGCAGGCAGAGTATGGCACTCAAAGGGAGCATAGGACAGGCAGAACAGAGCAGGAGACAGGTAAACCTATCAGGACCACTCTAAAGGTGGCCATAGACGTGCAGATTTACCTTCATACCGGACGAAAAATCGTTTGCCATCTCCCAACCTGCCACTAACCATTCAGATCAAATAAAGTTATAAAAGAACAGATCAGCCGATGTTCTGCCCCTGACAGCAATCGTACGAAAGTTATGTCTGACAAAGCTGGTCTCCCACTGATATCGTCAGATCAGCAATACATGCAGAGATATTATCGGTAGCCAAAAGAAATTTTCTAACCCGTCTGATCAACTGAACGACTGATTGCCATGGCACATAAAATGTCCAGACTCTCCACAAACGACCTGAAAATCGTACGCCAGTTGGACAGCCCTCCATTAGATCATAAACTGGGGGTTTTCAGACAGAACACTACAAAACAGAGCAGATACAATCCCCACCAACACAGAGGCTCAGGCAAAAGAATTGAAACATCTCAGAGGGGCCAGACTGGTCCTTTGTTAAAATGTTGGTAAAACAGGGAGAAAGAACAACCACAAAACTATCGGTGAAGGAGGAAAACAGGACAGACAAAAGAACTTGGTCCTTCCATATATTTCTGGGGTGTCTGAAAAACTTTGAAGGATTAAAGGAGAGTTCAACCCTAAACTTAAAAAAACCCTACATAGACCTCCTCCCCCCAGTGTTACCCCGGGCAAATGCCCCTAACGTTGCAGATTCAGGCATCTGCGTTCACGGGCGCCATCTTCAGCCGCTTCTGTAATCTTCGTAATGAGACTGACGCTTCAGCAATTTTCGTGAGTTTCGGCGCATGTGCAGTTGTCATGAAACAGATAATTCGTCCAACTGCTCATGCACCGACACGCCGGACTCATTACGAAGATTTCCGAAGAGAAGAAGATGGCGCCCGTGAACTCCGTGAACACTTAGGCTGGGGAGAGGAGGGAGGGGGGTCTAAGTAGGGTAGGGGGTAGAGGTTTTTTAAGTTTAGGGTTGAATTCTCCTTTAATAAACACCACATCCAGGTCTGTTTTAAACCCAGCACTTAAATGGATCTCATTTATAAACACTGGGCAAATTTGGCCCTGGGCAGTAACCCCTGGCAACCAATCAGTGATTAGCTTTTTTTAACCAGCTGCTGATTGAACAATTAATGCAAGCATTTGATTGGTTGCCAAGGGTTACTGCCCAGGGGCAGATTTTGACCAGTGTTTATAAATGACCCCCACTGAGGCAACAACTGGTGCATCCAAAAGACCCCATAGCAAAGCGTAAGAAGAGTAACATGGTGTATGGAGTGCAGTGAGGAATGTTTGGACTTGGGAGAAAGCAAACACCCATTACACAAATGTATGGCACAGCACAGGAGAGTCAGCTCCTCTGGTCAAGGAAATATGTTTGAAGACTTTCACATTCTGGATAGGGAGGAGTAGTGGATCAAAAAAGGGGACAAAGATGCCGTATATGAGAAACAGAAAAACCAAGTTTAAACATTGGCGACTCCTATTATCTGCCCCATACAATTCCGTTTTAGCCCTTCTCCCTGGATGGTTTAATAACACCTCATAGCTCCAATCATACTAATACCATCAACATCAGAGGGGAAATGTACTAAAGGGCGAATTGGCTTACGCTAGCGCAACTTCGCACTCTAACTTGAGGCGGATTTTCGCTCTGGCGAAAGAGCGTTACTATGCAAATTCACTACGTTTTTGATTTTATTGAATGTGCAATGGAGTAGATAGGACTTGGTCCAAAAAAAAGTAGACATTTTTTCTAAGTACCAAAAAACACTGGGTCTTTTCCTTTTAACAGGGTGAGAGGCTGAAAAAGATTGTACAGTTTTTTATTTGGGTACCCTCCTTCCCCCCTACATTTCCTAACATATGGCACATAAACTATACACTGGGCTCATGTGTATAACAACTTTATTTTATTAATTCCCTGGGCTTGTGTAATGTAATGTACTTGCTGGAATATATACGTCCATTGTACGTTAACTTCCCACCGTATGCAAATTATCTCACGCTAGCGCAACTTCCAAAGCGTTCGGCACCGGCGTCGAAAATTAGTGAATTATCGTTGTCTGTGCGAAGTTGTGGCGAAGACGTCGCTGGCGAATTTTCACCCGTTAGTGAATTTCCCCCTTGTCTCCATGAAGTCTCTGACCCCACGCTGGTTTTAATAAAGACATTATGCTGATTGGTGGAAAATTCCAAATATTTGTGTTCAAGTCATTCTGAATTGAGAAAGCCTGTCGGATGACTAGCGCTACGTCTTTAAGGAAAAACACAGCAAGTCCAGTTGATTTGATTTATTACTAAGATAAAATTCATAAACAAAGAGCAGTTGCCTGTTTAATAGATGAATATAATGGTGTGAATGTTTATAGTGTTCCTTACGACTGTGAATTAACTCCATGCAACTTGCACAATTCCTCCATCACAAAGAGTTAATTACTTTCCCTTTCATCAGGGTGCCATTTCCTATTTTTATTTCCCCCCACCCGTGTGTTCTGCTGGCTTCCTCCTGCCATGGGTGGGTGGGCAGCAAATGATGTGCAATAATTCCCAGATGTGAGTGCCGATTGGCACAACTGTCAGATACTTGTCTTTTTTATCAAGCAAGATGGGGATTGACATTATTTCCTTTGTGTTTCACACTGGGGGTTCTTGTTAGTGAGCAGGACACAGCTAAGCTTTTATACTCTGCAGTGTTATAGTTCAGATATTGCAGATAATCTTCTTTTTGGCATGCTTTTGCTTTTAAAGGAAAACTAAACCCTAAAAATAAAATCTGCCTAGAAATGCTGTATTTTATATACTGTACTTACTGTACCAGCCAGAGATTCAGCCGCCCTATAACAGTAATGATCCAGCCCTTCCCCAGCAGCTCCCCATCTCCTGATCTTGTTCGGCATCTCTTGTGAGTCACTGGCACTGCACATGCTCAGTGGGCTCTGGGCTGCTGGGGAGGAGCTAAGCTTAGGGTTTGGGGAAAATCATCAAGCAGAAAGTGAGGTAATAGAAGCTGATGCTACAGGGCTAATCAGCCTTACATTGTGCCTGTTATATTGTATATATACTGTATATTGTGTCTGTTATATTGTATATATACTGTATATTGTAACTGTTATATTGTATATATACTGTATATTGTAACTGTTATATTGTATATATACTGTATATTGTGTCTGTTATATTGTATATATACTGTATATTGTAACTGTTATATTTTATATATACTGTATATTGTAACTCTTATATTGTATAAATACTGTATATTGTAACTGTTATATTGTATATATACTGTATATTGTAACTGTTATATTGTATATATATACTGTATATTGTAACTGTTATATTGTATATATACTATATATTGTAACTGTTATATTGTATAAATACTGTATATTGTAACTGTT
This sequence comes from Xenopus petersii, assembly GCA_038501925.1. Taxonomy (NCBI): domain Eukaryota; kingdom Metazoa; phylum Chordata; class Amphibia; order Anura; family Pipidae; genus Xenopus; species Xenopus petersii. The sequence continues at coordinate 155,700,007 of CM076678.1, forward strand.
ATATTGTATATATACTGTATATTGTAACTGTTATATTGTATATATATACTGTATATTGTAACTGTTATATTGTATATATACTGTATATTGTACCCCTTATATTGTATATATACTGTATAGTGTAACTGTTATATTGTATATATACTGTATATTGTAACCCTTATATTGTATATATACTGTATATTGTAACCCTTATATTGTATATATACTGTATATTGTAACCCTTATATTGTATATATACTGTATATTGTACCCCTTATATTGTATATATACTGTATAGTGTAACTGTTATATTGTATATATACTGTATATTGTAACCCTTATATTGTATATATACTGTATATTGTAACTGTTATATTGTATATATATATATATATATATATATATGTATATTGTAACTGTTATATTGTATATATACTGTATATTGTAACCCTTATATTGTATATATACTGTATATTGTAACCCTTATATTGTATATATACTGTATATTGTAACCCTTATATTGTATATATACTGTATACTGTGGGTTGGTCCCTAAGCTCAGGTAAGTGACAGCAGCCCAGAGCATGTGCCTGAAGTCAGTATAAAGAAGATGGGGGGATACTGGGGGGGCATCTTTATGGGCGCAGAGCTTCTCTGCTAAAGGACTGAGGAGACCATGGGCTAGTACAGAAGCCTGAAAGTAGAATTTCTAATTTGTTTGTTAAACTTTCATTCTCCTTTAAGACAGTAATTCCAACTGTGGGATTGTAGTGCCTGGGGGCAACTTAAAGGCATTAAGGACATTTGGGAGGGGACACCTGTTTGCCAACCTATATACTCCTGGCCGCCCACTTTGAAGGGCATTTTGGTTGAGACGTGGGATGAAAATTATTTACTGCTCTGGATATTCTTGGAACTGTGACTGATTGAAGGTCCCCTTTTTAAAGGAGTGCTTCACCTTTAAGTCAACTTTTAATACGTTATAGAATGGCCAGTTCTAAGCAACTTTTCCTTCTGTCTTTATCTTGTCCTACTGTGTCCATCTTGCCCTACTGTCTCCATCTTGTCCTTCTGTCTTTATCTTGTCCTACTGTCTCCATCTTGTCCTACTGTCTCCATCTTGTCCTTCTGTCTCCATCTTGTCCTACTGTCTCCATCTTGGCCTACTGTCTCCATCTTGGCCTACTGTCTCCATCTTGTCCTTCTGTCTTTATCTTGTCCTACTGTCTCCATCTTGCCCTACTGTCTCCATCTTGTCCTTTTGTCTTTATCTTGTCCTACTGTCTCCATCTTGTCCTACTGTCTCCATCTTGTCCTTCTGTCTCCATCTTGTCCTACTGTCCCCATTTTGTCCTACTGTCTCCATCTTGTCCTTCTGTCTCCATCTTGTCCTACTGTCTCCATCTTGTCCTTCTGTGTTTATCTTGTCCTACTGTCCCCATCTTGTCCTACTTTCTCCATCTTGTCCTTCTGTCTCCATCTTGTCCTACTGTCTCCATCTTGTCCTTCTGTTTCCATCTTGTCCAGATGTTTCCATCTTGTCCTACTGTCTCCATCTTGTCCTTCTGTCTCCATCTTGCCCTTCTGTCTCCATCTTGTCCTACTGTCTCTATCTTGTCCTTCTGTCTCTATCTTATCCTACTGTCTCCATCTTGTCCTTCTATCTCCATCTTGTCCTTCTGTCTCCATCTTATCCTACTGTCTCCATCTTGTACTACTGTCTCCATCTTGTCCTGCTGTCTCCATCTTGTCCTACTGTCTCCAACTTGTCCAACTCTCTCCATCTTGTCCTTTTGTCTCCATCTTGCCCTTCTGTCTCCATCTTGCCCGTTTGTCTCAATCTTGCCTTCTGTCTCCATCTTGTCCTATTGTCTCTATCTTGCCCTTTTGACTCCATTTTGCCCTACTGTCTCCATCTTGCCGTACTGTTGCCATCTTGTCCTTCTGTCTCCATCTTGCCCTTCTGTCTCCATCTTGTCCTATTGTCTCTATCTTGCCCTTTTGACTCCATTTTGCCCTACTGTCTCCATCTTCCGGTACCATCTCCTTTCAGTCCTACTATCGCTATCTTGCCCTACTGTCTCCATCTTGTCCTTCTGTCTCCATCTTGTCCTACTGTCTCCATCTTGTCCTACTGTCTCCATCTTGTCCTTCTTTCTCCATCTTGCCCTACTGTCTCCATCTTGTCCTACTGTCTCCATTTTGTCCTACTGTCTCCATATTGCCCTACTGTTTCCATCTTGTCCTACTGTCTCCATCTGTTCCTACTGTCTCCATCTTGTCCTTCTGTCTCCATCTTGTCCTACTGTCTCCATCTTGTCCTACTGTCTCCATATTGCCCTACTTTTTCCATCTTGCCCTACTGTCTCCACCATGCCCTACTGTCTACATCATGCCCTACTGTCTTCATCTTGCCATACTTTCTCCATCTTGCGGTACTGTCTCCATCTTGCCCTACTGTCTCCACCATGCCCTTCTGTCTCCATCTTGCCCTACTGTCTCCATCTTGCCCTTCTGTCTGCCTCTATCTTATCCTACATCCTCCATCTTACCCAATTGTCTCAATCTTGCCCTACTATCTTCTCTATCTATCCTACTATTTCTACCGACCAATGAATGCTGCTTAGCTTAGAAGTAAATGGATAGTACGAGCACATGCCAAGATAGATGGAAACGTGATCTCTAGCAGTGCCATTATAGAAGGTGCCTGTAGTTCAGTGTCCCCCTGGAGAGTAGAAATCAGAGAACTACCCGGAGGAAGAATTTTGGTCTGAGAAAACAAATTTCATCGTAAAGTAAATTCAGTAAAGGAGTGCTTGGATTATATGAGAAACAAACTCAGTTGACCACTAGTAGTGTATCAAGAAGGTTGGCTCTAGTTTGATCTCTAAGATCCATCGCTGAGGGAAATAAGAAGCAGCTTGGGAGAAGTGGCCATACTTAAAGGAGAACTAAACCCCCCCGTTAAGTGAAAACCCTCCTCCCTGCTTTCTCCCTCCATAGTACCTTCATTGAAAAAAGTGTCCCTGGCATTAACATTGACTTATTCATGAATTTATAAACTTGTGCCTTCACCAACCCACCCCTTTTGTGACCTCAAGGGCAGGTGCTGGTCTATAAATAGAGGGGACGGAAGGGGCGGGGCTCGGGTTGGTAGGGGGTGGGTTAAGGTTGGGTGCGGGTCAACCCTTAAATCACTACCAGGAGGGGCAGTAAGACAGATGATAAAAATTGTCTTCAGCCCCTGCCCACTATCAGAGTCTTATGGGAGGAAAATATTGCTTAAAAAAACAAAAATGACAATTGTTACATCTATTTAATGTATATGTCAGTTTTATACCATCCCAAGGTCCTGCTATTTCTTTATGTCCAGACTTGGAATGGGCACAGAGGCTTCAGCCATTTCAGTGAATATCCTGAATATTCTCCTGTATAGAATTAACAATCGTTATCAGCGATGTAACAATGAGGGAATTGCCATTCATGAACTCGCTATGGATATCTAATCCCTCGCTATCCACTAGAATTTATCATAACTACAGATATGCCCCCCCGGGAGCGCCATTAATGACTAATAATATTGCAAATAATTTCTTTTAACACAAGATGATTGTTCAGCCAGAGACGACCCTTGTTGCAAAGTGAAAGGGATGATTTACCCTTGGGTTTCACATAAGGAACGAGCAAGAAACATCTACAGGGAAATTAAAAACACTTTCTTTTTACTCTTGTTCCACCTCGTTGGTCCTTCAAAACAGTTATAGTAGGAGGAGAAGTCAGGGAATTCAATGAGACATTTTAGTTACCCGTCCCCCCATTATTCGTGAAACAGGGAACTGGGGAAGGGAGGGGCTTGTTTAGCCGTTAGTTGATTATACACCTTTAAATAGTGAATCAAAGTCATGATCCTGCCACATTATTGAATATACACCCAGTAAATACCAGAATAGCACAGTTACTACAATGTTATTGAGGTGTAAATCTCTGCCCTTTGAAGGGGTTGTTCACCTTTAAATTAACTGTTAATATAATGTAGAGAGGGATATTCTGAGACAATTTGCCATTGGTTTTCATTTTCTATTATTTGTGTTTTTTGAGTTATTTAGCTTTTTATTCAGCAGCTCTCCCGTTTGTAATTTCAGCAGTCTGGTTGCTAGGGTCCACATTACCCTAGTAACTATGCACTGATTTGAATAAGAGACTGGCATGCAGAGCCGCCATCAGAAATCATGGGGCCCCATACAACAAATTTTTCTGGGCCCCCTGGTCCCAGCCCACCCCAGACTTGCCCCCAAGCACCAACTCAGATCTCACCCACCCCACACCACAGTAAAAAGGCAACATAGACATGAGCACTAAAAATATACACACAAATTATAAAAAGTCATTCGTGCTCAGGACCCCCCCCTATAAGTTACAAAAACATTGGCAGTCAGGGCCCCCATACAAATTGTATTTGCCTGGTACAGTTGTGGCCCCTGATGGTGGCCCTGCTGGAAAGATGAGGAATAAAAAGTAGCAATAACAATACATTTGTAGCCTTACAGAGTATTTGTTTTTTTTTTTTAGATGGGGTCAGTGACCCCCATTTGAAAGCTGGAAAGAGTCAGAATTATAATTCAAAAACGATAAAAAATATATAATGAAGAACAAATGAAAAGATAGTTAGAATTGGTCATTATATCAAATACAAAAAGTTAACTGAAAGGTGACCCACCCCTTTAAAAATGCCAATCACTGATTGGTTGCTATGGGTAACTGCTCATAGGCAAATTTGCCCAGTGTTGATAAATGAACGAGGGACTTTGCAGGTTGCATTAAGCTGTGTGTGCCCTCCTGCTGGGGGTGGTACAAGGGAGAGGGCACCATCAGTCTCCTGCTGTGAAGAACCACATTTTCTTGTCTTACTTCCCGGCACATGGGCAAGTAAAGGGCAACTTTATGGCTCATCCCTTCCCCAGTCTTTGGCCAATCAGTTCCTGTAATATTCCTGATAAATGATTTGTCAGATGATGTCAGTGCTGATTCCTGATTATTCCCAGGGGTAGGGCCCCATCAGGGGGGGACAAGTCAGGGCCGGATTTACATAGTGGGTGCCCCTAGGCCCACTGCCGTTCATCGCCCCGTCCCCTCCCCTTTATTCGTGACATTTTCATCATTTGGACTGGAGCAATGGGGATTGGCGCATGGGAAATTTATAAAAATTATTGTATCTCCAGCGCATCCCCAGTGTTTTTGAACCAATGTGGGTCGCCCTAGGCCCGGGCCTATGTGGCCTTTCCACAAATCCGGGCCTGCAAGTCACCAGGGCCCGGGCATGAAGGGGGGCCCGGCAGTGCTGCAGTTTTGAAAAAGAGGGCCCCCCATTAAGAGCACCGAAGTTTTGCGGCCATTTTTGAAGTCCCAAACAGCCAAAATGTGGAAGTGGCGAAAAGACCCGAAGTCACGGAAACAGCCGAAACTTAAGTCCTGAAGCAGCGAAAAGACCCCGAAACCACTAAAACTGCCAAAATTGAAGTCCGGAAGTGGCGAAAAGACCCGAAGTCTCGAAAACAGCTGAAACTGAACTTCTGAAGCGGCGAAAACACCCGAAGCTATGAAAATAGCCGAATTCCTGAAGCGGCGAAAAAGATCCAAACTCACGAAAGGAGGCGAAGTTGAAGTCCGAGTTCAATTCCTCTGAACGTCAATTTGTGTTTTTTTTATTTTTTTTAATCCCCTGGTCACCAATGTATTATTTTAATATTCTATAGGCCCCTGCCAACAATGTTTTTCTAAAAAATATTCTTTGGGGCCCCAATTTTTTTTAACTTGTAAGGGGGCCCTGGCGCCAATAGCTTTTTATAACTTGTGTGTGTGGGGGGGTTACTTTTTTAGCGCTGATGTCTGTGTGGTCTTTAACTGAATGTGGAGTGGGCGGGATCTGGGGTGGGGCCTGTGTGCCAGGGTGGGCAGGGGGTGGGGCCCAGGGGTTCAGAAAGTGTTGTTGTATGGGGCCCGTGAATTGTAATGGGGTCTTGCCCAGGGGAATGTGGATATAAGAATAATGGCAGCAGGGGGTCAGGGAGGGGTCGGTGAGCTCAGCTGCAGAAGAATAAAGTGTTCAGGGACAATGACTATTGGGGTTACAGCACAAACACTACAGTAATGAAGGGACCCCTGTGATGTTTAGGGCCCATGACTACTGTCCCTTTTGCAGTTACCCCCCCCCCCCCAATTGTTCCCTTCCAGCTCTGGCCCTGACAATCCCTCCAGCTGGATCTCATACACTTGATATTTATATTTCTTATAATACCACTGAGGAGCCAGCAGGGGACAGTGTGGAGTAAACAGACAAGAGTCAGTATGGCAGCTCCCACTCCTGTTCATATCGGTGAATAAGGGAAAACAGACACAGTAATAACTTATACCCGACACCTACTGAAATGATTAGTCCAGTGACTGTCTGTGCACATTCCCAGGCTGAGCGCGCGCACTCCCGCCCACGCGCACGGCTCCGGTCTCTCTGGCGCCTCTAGCGGCCGCTCGGCAGTGGTGCTCGTGTGTCAGGTGGCCCCGGAGGATGCTGGGAGTGTTGAGTCACGGGGCTGCCGGTGGGTCCGGGCTGAAATCAGGAGAAGAGCCGGGCAGTGCGGAGGAAGCAGAGGAGGAGGCGCCGGGGCAGCGGCAGGTGAGTGGGAGCAGCGCGGGGCTCGGGGATGCGGGAGGGAAGGAAAATCAGTGCAGCGCCGGGGTGGGAACATCACTTTGTCTGTCTGTCTGTCTGTCTGTATCACTCTCCTCCTCTTCTTCATCATCTTCTTCTTCATTATCATCAGGGCACTGCGGGGAGAGACTGATTGGCACCTGCTCCCTCTTCTGCCCACGAGCCGAGCACTGTCTCCACTACTCTCCCTACTATGGAATTACTGGATATTCCCTGGTATGTTATGGCCAATAGACCATATAACTGTATATTCCCTGGTATGGCCAATAGGATGAAGACTTGTATATTCTCTGATATTGTTTGAATGAGGAGAGTGAGGGGCATCGCCAGGCTTTCTATTCTCTGGCACAATGTAGGCAATAAGGATCTTGGTATTAGTTTGTGTCCTACAGGCAGTTCTACATTCCTGCCATCAGATATGGAGGGCACAGATCTCTATATGATATTGGTATGGAGGGCACAGAGTTCTATATGATATTGGTATGGTGGGCACAGATCTCTATATGATATTGGTATGGAGGGCACAGATCTCTATATGATATTGGTATGGAGGGCACAGATCTCTATATGATATTGGTAAGGAGGGCACAGATCTCTATATGATATTGGTAAGGAGGGCACAGATCTCTATATGATATTGGTATGGAGGGTACAGATCTCTATATGATATTGGTATGGAGGGTACAGATCTCTATATGATATTGGTATGGAGGGTACAGATCTCTATATGATATTGGTATGGAGGGTACAGATCTCTATATGATATTGGTAAGGAGGGCACAGATCTCTATATGATATTGGTAAGGAGGGCACAGAGCTCTATATGATATTGGTAAGGAGGGCACAGAGCTCTATATGATATTGGTATGGAGGGCACAGAGCTCTATATGATATTGGTAAGGAGGGCACAGAGCTCTATATGATATTGGTATGGAGGGTACAGATCTCTATATGATATTGGTAAGGAGGGCACAGAGCTCTATATGGCATGAGCTGGGCAGTGATGTCACACATCTATAGAGTGTGGGGAATGTTGTGGCACATAGATTTATAGTCTGGGCATATCTTTCCTGTGTTGCTGTGGGCACTGTGTGTGTAGGGCTCTACTGTCTGTGTTGTTGGCACTAACTGGTTTTGTTGGGCATAGTAGAGCCAGTACTGGGATTTATTTCATATAATTAAAGGCACAGTGGTCTCATTTCCCAGTATGGTCTCTGTATCTGTATTTCGTGGAACAGTATGGGCATTACAAGAAACAAACGTTCTTTGCCCTGGCACATTGGGTTAGAGGGGGCACTGGCTTTTGCTCAGCCGTGCGGCTGTACTGGAAGTTATTATTGATGTAGCCTGTTGTGGCCAATGTGGGCACCAAGCTTCGTAACATAAGTTATAGTTGATAAAACACTCACATTCAATTCAGCCCTGTCTAATCCTGTATGAAGAGCTGAGGATTCCCTGGCATAGGGTTGGCATTTATAGGTGTTGTTCACCTTTAAATTAACTGTTGGTATGACGTAGAGAGGGACATTGTGAGACAATTTGCAATTATTTTAAATGTTTTATTATTTGTGGCTTTTGAGTTATTTAGCTTTTTATTCAGCAGCTCTCCAGTTTGCAGTGTCAGCCATCTGGTTGCTATGGTCCAAATGACCCTAGCAACCTATACAATTTCTATACAATTCCTATACAATTCCTATACAATTTCTATACAATTCCTATACAATTCCTATACAATTTCTATACAATTTCTATACAATTCCTATACAATTTCTATACAATTCCTATACAATTTCTATACAATTCCTATACAATTCCTATACAATTTCTATACAATTCCTATACAATTTCTATACAATTCCTATACAATTCCTATACAATTTCTATAAAATTTCTATACAATTCCAATACACTATAATATCCGCTCATTTTGCAAGTTCGACAAACAAGCGGATCTTGACCCGATATGCCCACTAACGGCTGGGTGATATCGAATGAATCCAAATGTTCGGCCCTGGGGCCGAATGATCGGATTAAGATACTATGAATGGGCTCGACGGGCCGCAGGACCGCATCAACTAGCCGGTGTGGTCCTGGATTGTAAGAAAAAATCAAACTTGACCGATCGATATCTGGACGATTTTTGGCCTGATATCGATCGGTTGGACCTGTCGGGAGCCCCCATACATGGGCAGATAAACTGCCGAATCAGTGTAAAGGACCGATATCGGCAGCTTTAATCTGCCCGTGTATGGCCACCTTTACCTGTAGGACCCCATTTGTGCCCCCTGTACATCCCCTCACCTGAGATGCGTGGGCCTCAAAACAACGAAGCAGTAGTCACCTCTCCTCCAGCCCAGACTACACTTCCCATAATGCCTTGCACGAGTCTTTGCTGTGTGAGCCACTGAACATGCAAGGCATTATGGGAATTGAAGTATGGACTGCGGGAGAGCCGACTGCTGCTACATTGTTTCAGTGGTGCATGTAGTCAGAAGCAGCAGTGCAGAGAACAGAAAGAGACAGACTGCTTTCATCTGCAATTACTTTCATTTGTAATGAATTTATTAGGGGAAATTGCTTAAAATTATTATGATTATTTTTTCATGTTATTCCCCGTCAGCAGGATTATGCAGTGACAGTTAGTACATGGGCCAATCAAGGGCGTTATATTTACCCCACGTTATCCAACATCTTGTAAGCACAACACCCTTGTATTAGAATAGCATGGTCTCATCCATTGTCCCCCTGTTGCTTTAACATTCTCCTTCTGAACCCCCAGCCTTCCCACTCTAGGGACCGCCGACCCTTCCCTTCCCCCCAGCACAATCCCATCAGATCCATAAAATACATGTACTTTCCCTTTCCCATTGGCAGACATCAGGGAGGCGTCTGTCCTATCCATAGTGATGTCTCTACAGGTCCATAGTGATGTCTCTACAGGTCCATAGTGATGTCTCTACAGGTCCATAGTAATGTCTCTACAGGCTGCGGCTTTGTCTTTCCCCATATAATCTTATATTAAACAGGCAGCGCAATGTAAATCCCCGGTAATTTGGTTTATATGAATTTGTGTTAGGAACCCTAATTAAGCCAAGTTTAATTATACTTAAAGTTAGCAGCCTTTATTAACTATAGCTGTAGGATCTATTATCCAGAATGCTCGGGACCTGGGGTTTTCTGGATAACGGATCTTTCTGTAATGTCTACTTAAAATAATTTAAACATTTAGGGGCAGATTTATCAAGGGTTGAAGTAAAAAAATTTGAATTTCGAGCTATTTTTGTGTACTTAGACTATCGATTTGGCCAAAATTTGATTCAAATTTTAAAAAAAATGTGACTATTCCAATATCAAAATTTATCATGTAGTGTTTCTTTAAAACTTTGATTTCAACTATTTGCCATCTAAAATCTGCCATTTTAGCCTATGTGGGACCTCTTAAAACCTATTCAGAGCCCCCATGGCTACACAGCAGCTTATTTATATAAACTATAGTAGTGTTTCTGAAGCAGACACACCTGTTTTACCAGTGCAGGGCAACACTACATGATATTTTTATTACTTGAAAACAATTTAATTTTTTAGTGTTACTGTTCCTTTAAAGGGGTTTTGTCAAAATAAAATCCAATAGTTATGTGTGTCCAGACCTGTACTGTGTCCAAATGGGATATACATTGGTAGCGTGTATTGTTACAGAAATCTCATTCCTCATTCTCACTGGGTTTATAGTTCTGTGTAACTGTCATTGTGTCTGTCCCTTTCTCTTCTCTGCACTGCTGCTTCTGACTCCTGATACAACTTCCCAATATCCATTCATTCCTCATTCTCACTGGGTTTATAGTTCTGTGTAACTGTCATTGTGTCTGTCCCTTTCTCTGCACTGCTGCTTCTGACTCCTGATACAACTTCCCAATATCCATTCATTCCTCATTCTCACTGGGTTTATAGTTCTGTGTAACTGTCATTGTGTCTGTCCCTTTCTCTGCACTGCTGCTTCTGACTCCTGATACAACTTCCCAATATCCATTCATTCCTCATTATCACTGGGTTTATAGTTCTGTGTAACTGTCATTGTGTCTGTCCCTTTCTCTGCACTGCTGCTTCTGACTCCTGATACAACTTCCCAATATCCATTCATTCCTCATTCTCACTGGGTTTATAGTTCTGTCTAACTGTCATTGTGTCTGTCCCTTTCTCTGCACTGCTGCTTCTGACTCCTGATACAACTTCCCAATATCCATTCATTCCTCATTCTCACTGGGTTTATAGTTCTGTGTAACTGTCATTGTGTCTGTCCCTTTCTCTTCTCTGCACTGCTGCTTCTGACTCCTGATACAACTTCCCAATATCCATTCATTCCTCATTCTCACTGGGTTTATAGTTCTGTGTAACTGTCATTGTGTCTGTCCCTTTCTCTGCACTGCTGCTTCTGACTCCTGATACAACTTCCCAATATCCATTCATTCCTCATTCTCACTGGGTTTATAGTTCTGTGTAACTGTCATTGTGTCTGTCCCTTTCTCTGCACTGCTGCTTCTGACTCCTGATACAACTTCCCAATATCCATTCATTCCTCATTCTCACTGGGTTTATAGTTCTGTGTAACTGTCATTGTGTCTGTCCCTTTCTCTTCTCTGCACTGCTGCTTCTGACTCCTGATACAACTTCCCAATATCCATTCATTCCTCATTCTCACTGGGTTTATAGTTCTGTGTAACTGTCATTGTGTCTGTCCCTTTCTCTGCACTGCTGCTTCTGACTCCTGATACAACTTCCCAATATCCATTCATTCCTCATTCTCACTGGGTTTATAGTTCTGTGTAACTGTCATTGTGTCTGTCCCTTTCTCTTCTCTGCACTGCTGCTTCTGACTCCTGATACAACTTCCCAATATCCATTCATTCCTCATTCTCACTGGGTTTATAGTTCTGTGTAACTGTCATTGTGTCTGTCCCTTTCTCTGCACTGCTGCTTCTGACTCCTGATACAACTTCCCAATATCCATTCATTCCTCATTCTCACTGGGTTTATAGTTCTGTGTAACTGTCATTGTGTCTGTCCCTTTCTCTGCACTGCTGCTTCTGACTCCTGATACAACTTCCCAATATCCATTCGTTCCTCATTCTCACTGGGTTTATAGTTCTGTGTAACTGTCATTGTGTCTGTCCCTTTCTCTTCTCTGCACTGCTGCTTCTGACTCCTGATACAACTTCCCAATATCCATTCATTCCTCATTCTCACTGGGTTTATAGTTCTGTGTAACTGTCATTGTGTCTGTCCCTTTCTCTTCTCTGCACTGCTGCTTCTGACTCCTGATACAACTTCCCAATATCCATTCATTCCTCATTCTCACTGGGTTTATAGTTCTGTTTAACTGTCATTGTGTCTGTCCCTTTCTCTGCACTGCTGCCTCTGACTCCTGATACAACTTCCCAATATCCATTCATTCCTCATTCTCACTGGGTTTTAGTTCTGTGTAACTGTCATTATGTCTGTCCCTTTCTCTTCTCTGCACTGCTGCCTCTGACTCCTGATACAACTTCCCAATATCCATTCATTCCTCATTCTCACTGGGTTTATAGTTCTGTGTAACTGTCATTGTGTCTGTCCCTTTCTCTGCACTGCTGCTTCTGACTCCTGATACAACTTCCCAATATCCATTCATTCCTCATTCTCACTGGGTTTATAGTTCTGTGTAACTGTCATTGTGTCTGTCCCTTTCTCTGCACTGCTGCCTCTGACTCCTGATACAACTTCCCAATATCCATTCATTCCTCATTCTCACTGGGTTTATAGTTCTGTGTAACTGTCATTGTGTCTGTCCCTTTCTCTTCTCTGCACTGCTGACTCTGACTCCTGATACAACTTCCCAATATCCATTCATTCCTCATTCTCACTGGGTTTATAGTTCTGTGTAACTGTCATTGTCTGTCCCTTTCTCTTCTCTGCACTGCTGACTCTGACTCCTGATACAACTTCCCAATATCCATTCATTCCTCATTCTCACTGGGTTTATAGTTCTGTGTAACTGTCATTGTGTCTGTCCCTTTCTCTGCACTGCTGCTTCTGACTCCTGATACAACTTCCCAATATCCATTCATTCCTCATTCTCACTGGGTTTATAGTTCTGTGTAACTGTCATTGTGTCTGTCCCTTTCTCTGCACTGCTGCCTCTGACTCCTGATACAACTTCCCAATATCCATTCATTCCGCATTCTCACTGGGTTTATAGTTCTGTGTAACTGTCATTGTGTCTGTCCCTTTCTCTTCTCTGCACTGCTGCTTCTGACTCCTGATACAACTTCCCAATATCCATTCATTCCTCATTCTCACTGGGTTTATAGTTCTGTGTAACTGTCATTGTGTCTGTCCCTTTCTCTGCACTGCTGCTTCTGACTCCTGATACAACTTCCCAATATCCATTCATTCCTCATTCTTACTGGGTTTATAGTTCTGTGTAACTGTCATTGTGTCTGTCCCTTTCTCTGCACTGCTGCTTCTGACTCCTGATACAACTTCCCAATATCCATTCATTCCTCATTCTTACTGGGTTTATAGTTCTGTGTAACTGTCATTGTGTCGGTCCCTTTCTCTGCACCGCTGCCTCTGACTCCTGATACAACTTCCCAATATCCATTCATTCCTCATTCTCACTGGGTTTATAGTTCTGTGTAACTGTCATTGTGTCTGTCCCTTTCTCTGCACTGCTGCCTCTGACTCCTGATACAACTTCCCAATATCCATTCATTCCTCATTCTCACTGGGTTTATAGTTCTGTGTAACTGTCATTGTGTCTGTCCCTTTCTCTGCACTGCTGCCTCTGACTCCTGATACAACTTCCCAATATCCATTCATTCCGCATTCTCACTGGGTTTATAGTTCTGTGTAACTGTCATTGTGTCTGTCCCTTTCTCTTCTCTGCACTGCTGCTTCTGACTCCTGATACAACTTCCCAATATCCATTCATTCCTCATTCTCACTGGGTTTATAATTCTGTGTAACTGTCATTGTGTCTGTCCCTTTCTCTGCACTGCTGCTTCTGACTCCTGATACAACTTCCCAATATCCATTCATTCCTCATTCTCACTGGGTTTATAGTTCTGTGTAACTGTCATTGTGTCTGTCCCTTTCTCTTCTCTGCACTGCTGCTTCTGACTCCTGATACAACTTCCCAATATCCATTCATTCCTCATTCTCACTGGGTTTATAGTTCTGTGTAACTGTCATTGTGTCTGTCCCTTTCTCTTCTCTGCACCGCTGCCTCTGACTCCTGATACAACTTCCCAATATCCATTCATTCCTCATTCTCACTGGGTTTATAGTTCTGTGTAACTGTCATTGTCTGTCCCTTTCTCTTCTCTGCACTGCTGACTCTGACTCCTGATACAACTTCCCAATATCCATTCATTCCTCATTCTCACTGGGTTTATAGTTCTGTGTAACTGTCATTGTGTCTGTCCCTTTCTCTGCACTGCTGCTTCTGACTCCTGATACAACTTCCCAATATCCATTCATTCCTCATTCTCACTGGGTTTATAGTTCTGTGTAACTGTCATTGTGTCTGTCCCTTTCTCTGCACTGCTGCTTCTGACTCCTGATACAACTTCCCAATATCCATTCATTCCTCATTCTTACTGGGTTTATAGTTCTGTGTAACTGTCATTGTGTCTGTCCCTTTCTCTGCACTGCTGCTTCTGACTCCTGATACAACTTCCCAATATCCATTCATTCCTCATTCTTACTGGGTTTATAGTTCTGTGTAACTGTCATTGTGTCGGTCCCTTTCTCTGCACTGCTGCCTCTGACTCCTGATACAACTTCCCAATATCCATTCATTCCGCATTCTCACTGGGTTTATAGTTCTGTGTAACTGTCATTGTGTCTGTCCCTTTCTCTTCTCTGCACTGCTGCTTCTGACTCCTGATACAACTTCCCAATATCCATTCATTCCTCATTCTCACTGGGTTTATAGTTCTGTGTAACTGTCATTGTGTCTGTCCCTTTCTCTTCTCTGCACTGCTGACTCTGACTCCTGATACAACTTCCCAATATCCATTCATTCCTCATTCTCACTGGGTTTATAGTTCTTGTAACTGTCATTGTGTCTGTCCCTTTCTCTGCACTGCTGCCTCTGACTCCTGATACAACTTCCCAATATCCATTCATTCCTCATTCTCACTGGGTTTATAGTTCTGTGTAACTGTCATTGTGTCTGTCCCTTTCTCTGCACTGCTGCTTCTGACTCCTGATACAACTTCCCAATATCCATTCATTCCTCATTCTCACTGTGTTTATAGTTCTGTGTAACTGTCATTGTGTCTGTCCCTTTCTCTTCTCTGCACTGCTGCCTCTGACTCCTGATACAACTTCCCAATATCCATTCATTCCGCATTCTCACTGGGTTTATAGTTCTGTGTAACTGTCATTGTGTCTGTCCCTTTCTCTGCACTGCTGCTTCTGACTCCTGATACAACTTCCCAATATCCATTCATTCCTCATTCTCACTGGGTTTATAGTTCTGTGTAACTGTCATTGTGTCTGTCCCTTTCTCTTCTCTGCACTGCTGCTTCTGACTCCTGATACAACTTCCCAATATCCATTCATTCCTCATTCTCACTGGGTTTATAGTTCTGTGTAACTGTCATTGTGTCTGTCCCTTTCTCTGCACTGCTGCCCCTGACTCCTGATACAACTTCCCAATATCCATTCATTCCTCATTCTCACTAGGTTTATAGTTCTGTGTAACTGTCATTGTGTCTGTCCCTTTCTCTTCTCTGCACTGCTGCTTCTGACTCCTGATACAACTTCCCAATATCCATTCATTCCTCATTCTCACTGTGTTTATAGTTCTGTGTAACTGTCATTGTGTCTGTCCCTTTCTCTTCTCTGCACTGCTGCCTCTGACTCCTGATACAACTTCCCAATATCCATTCATTCCGCATTCTCACTGGGTTTATAGTTCTGTGTAACTGTCATTGTGTCTGTCCCTTTCTCTGCACTGCTGCCTCTGACTCCTGATACAACTTCCCAATATCCATTCATTCCTCATTCTCACTGGGTTTTAGTTCTGTGTAACTGTCATTATGTCTGTCCCTTTCTCTTCTCTGCACTGCTGCCTCTGACTCCTGATACAACTTCCCAATATCCATTCATTCCTCATTCTCACTGGGTTTATAGTTCTGTGTAACTGTCATTGTGTCTGTCCCTTTCTCTTCTCTGCACCGCTGCCTCTGACTCCTGATACAACTTCCCAATATCCATTCATTCCTCATTCTCACTGGGTTTATAGTTCTGTGTAACTGTCATTGTGTCTGTCCCTTTCTCTGCACTGCTGCCTCTGACTCCTGATACAACTTCCCAATATCCATTCATTCCGCATTCTCACTGGGTTTATAGTTCTGTGTAACTGTCATTGTGTCTGTCCCTTTCTCTGCACTGCTGCTTCTGACTCCTGATACAACTTCCCAATATCCATTCATTCCTCATTCTCACTGGGTTTATAATTCTGTGTAACTGTCATTGTGTCTGTCCCTTTCTCTTCTCTGCACTGCTGCTTCTGACTCCTGATACAACTTCCCAATATCCATTCATTCCTCATTCTCACTGGGTTTATAGTTCTGTGTAACTGTCATTGTGTCTGTCCCTTTCTCTGCACTGCTGCCTCTGACTCCTGATACAACTTCCCAATATCCATTCATTCCGCATTCTCACTGGGTTTATAGTTCTGTGTAACTGTCATTGTGTCTGTCCCTTTCTCTTCTCTGCACTGCTGCTTCTGACTCCTGATACAACTTCCCAATATCCATTCATTCCTCATTCTCACTGGGTTTATAATTCTGTGTAACTGTCATTGTGTCTGTCCCTTTCTCTGCACTGCTGCCTCTGACTCCTGATACAACTTCCCAATATCCATTCATTCCTCATTCTCACTGGGTTTATAGTTCTGTGTAACTGTCATTGTGTCTGTCCCTTTCCCTTCTCTGCACCGCTGCCTCTGACTCCTGATACAACTTCCCAATATCCATTCATTCCTCATTCTCACTGGGTTTATAGTTCTGTGTAACTGTCATTGTGTCTGTCCCTTTCTCTGCACTGCTGCCTCTGACTCCTGATACAACTTCCCAATATCCATTCATTCCGCATTCTCACTGGGTTTATAGTTCTGTGTAACTGTCATTGTGTCTGTCCCTTTCTCTGCACTGCTGCTTCTGACTCCTGATACAACTTCCCAATATCCATTCATTCCTCATTCTCACTGGGTTTATAATTCTGTGTAACTGTCATTGTGTCTGTCCCTTTCTCTTCTCTGCACTGCTGCTTCTGACTCCTGATACAACTTCCCAATATCCATTCATTCCTCATTCTCACTGGGTTTATAATTCTGTGTAACTGTCATTGTGTCTGTCCCTTTCTCTGCACTGCTGCCTCTGACTCCTGATACAACTTCCCAATATCCATTCATTCCGCATTCTCACTGGGTTTATAGTTCTGTGTAACTGTCATTGTGTCTGTCCCTTTCTCTTCTCTGCACTGCTGCTTCTGACTCCTGATACAACTTCCCAATATCCATTCATTCCTCATTCTCACTGGGTTTATAATTCTGTGTAACTGTCATTGTGTCTGTCCCTTTCTCTTCTCTGCACCGCTGCTTCTGACTCCTGATACAACTTCCCAATATCCATTCATTCCTCATTCTCACTGGGTTTATAATTCTGTGTAACTGTCATTGTGTCTGTCCCTTTCTCTGCACTGCTGCCTCTGACTCCTGATACAACTTCCCAATATCCATTCATTCCGCATTCTCACTGGGTTTATAGTTCTGTGTAACTGTCATTGTGTCTGTCCCTTTCTCTTCTCTGCACTGCTGCTTCTGACTCCTGATACAACTTCCCAATATCCATTCATTCCTCATTCTCACTGGGTTTATAGTTCTGTTTAACTGTCATTGTGTCTGTCCCTTTCTCTGCACTGCTGCCTCTGACTCCTGATACAACTTCCCAATATCCATTCATTCCTCATTCTCACTGGGTTTTAGTTCTGTGTAACTGTCATTATGTCTGTCCCTTTCTCTTCTCTGCACTGCTGCCTCTGACTCCTGATACAACTTCCCAATATCCATTCATTCCTCATTCTCACTGGGTTTATAGTTCTGTGTAACTGTCATTGTGTCTGTCCCTTTCTCTTCTCTGCACCGCTGCCTCTGACTCCTGATACAACTTCCCAATATCCATTCATTCCTCATTCTCACTGGGTTTATAGTTCTGTGTAACTGTCATTGTGTCTGTCCCTTTCTCTGCACTGCTGCCTCTGACTCCTGATACAACTTCCCAATATCCATTCATTCCGCATTCTCACTGGGTTTATAGTTCTGTGTAACTGTCATTGTGTCTGTCCCTTTCTCTGCACTGCTGCTTCTGACTCCTGATACAACTTCCCAATATCCATTCATTCCTCAATCTCACTGGGTTTATAGTTCTGTGTAACTGTCATTGTGTCTGTCCCTTTCTCTTCTCTGCACTGCTGCTTCTGACTCCTGATACAACTTCCCAATATCCATTCATTCCTCATTCTCACTGGGTTTATAGTTCTGTTTAACTGTCATTGTGTCTGTCCCTTTCTCTGCACTGCTGCCTCTGACTCCTGATACAACTTCCCAATATCCATTCATTCCTCATTCTCACTGGGTTTTAGTTCTGTGTAACTGTCATTATGTCTGTCCCTTTCTCTTCTCTGCACTGCTGCCTCTGACTCCTGATACAACTTCCCAATATCCATTCATTCCTCATTCTCACTGGGTTTATAGTTCTGTGTAACTGTCATTGTGTCTGTCCCTTTCTCTTCTCTGCACCGCTGCCTCTGACTCCTGATACAACTTCCCAATATCCATTCATTCCTCATTCTCACTGGGTTTATAGTTCTGTGTAACTGTCATTGTGTCTGTCCCTTTCTCTGCACTGCTGCCTCTGACTCCTGATACAACTTCCCAATATCCATTCATTCCGCATTCTCACTGGGTTTATAGTTCTGTGTAACTGTCATTGTGTCTGTCCCTTTCTCTGCACTGCTGCCTCTGACTCCTGATACAACTTCCCAATATCCATTCATTCCTCATTCTCACTGGGTTTATAGTTCTGTGTAACTGTCATTGTGTCTGTCCCTTTCTCTGCACTGCTGCCTCTGACTCCTGATACAACTTCCCAATATCCATTCATTCCTCATTCTCACTGGGTTTATAGTTCTGTGTAACTGTCATTGTGTCTGTCCCTTTCTCTGCACTGCTGCCTCTGACTCCTGATACAACTTCCCAATATCCATTCATTCCGCATTCTCACTGGGTTTATAGTTCTGTGTAACTGTCATTGTGTCTGTCCCTTTCTCTGCACTGCTGCTTCTGACTCCTGATACAACTTCCCAATATCCATTCATTCCTCATTCTCACTGGGTTTATAATTCTGTGTAACTGTCATTGTGTCTGTCCCTTTCTCTTCTCTGCACTGCTGCTTCTGACTCCTGATACAACTTCCCAATATCCATTCATTCCTCATTCTCACTGGGTTTATAATTCTGTGTAACTGTCATTGTGTCTGTCCCTTTCTCTGCACTGCTGCCTCTGACTCCTGATACAACTTCCCAATATCCATTCATTCCGCATTCTCACTGGGTTTATAGTTCTGTGTAACTGTCATTGTGTCTGTCCCTTTCTCTTCTCTGCACTGCTGCTTCTGACTCCTGATACAACTTCCCAATATCCATTCATTCCTCATTCTCACTGGGTTTATAATTCTGTGTAACTGTCATTGTGTCTGTCCCTTTCTCTGCACTGCTGCCTCTGACTCCTGATACAACTTCCCAATATCCATTCATTCCGCATTCTCACTGGGTTTATAGTTCTGTGTAACTGTCATTGTGTCTGTCCCTTTCTCTTCTCTGCACTGCTGCTTCTGACTCCTGATACAACTTCCCAATATCCATTCATTCCTCATTCTCACTGGGTTTATAGTTCTGTGTAACTGTCATTGTGTCTGTCCCTTTCTCTGCACTGCTGCTTCTGACTCCTGATACAACTTCCCAATATCCATTCATTCCTCATTCTCACTGGGTTTATAATTCTGTGTAACTGTCATTGTGTCTGTCCCTTTCTCTGCACTGCTGCCTCTGACTCCTGATACAACTTCCCAATATCCATTCATTCCGCATTCTCACTGGGTTTATAGTTCTGTGTAACTGTCATTGTGTCTGTCCCTTTCTCTTCTCTGCTGCTTCTGACTCCTGATACAACTTCCCAATATCCATTCATTCCTCATTCTCACTGGGTTTGTGGTTCTGTGTAACTGTCATTGTGTCTGTCCCTTTCTCTGCACTGCTGCTTCTGACTCCTGATACAACTTCCCAATATCCATTCATTCCTCATTCTCACTGGGTTTATAATTCTGTGTAACTGTCATTGTGTCTGTCCCTTTCTCTTCTCTGCACTGCTGCTTCTGACTCCTGATACAACTTCCCAATATCCATTCATTCCTCATTCTCACTGGGTTTATAATTCTGTGTAACTGTCATTGTGTCTGTCCCTTTCTCTGCACTGCTGCCTCTGACTCCTGATACAACTTCCCAATATCCATTCATTCCGCATTCTCACTGGGTTTATAGTTCTGTGTAACTGTCATTGTGTCTGTCCCTTTCTCTTCTCTGCACTGCTGCTTCTGACTCCTGATACAACTTCCCAATATCCATTCATTCCTCATTCTCACTGGGTTTATAATTCTGTGTAACTGTCATTGTGTCTGTCCCTTTCTCTGCACTGCTGCCTCTGACTCCTGATACAACTTCCCAATATCCATTCATTCCGCATTCTCACTGGGTTTATAGTTCTGTGTAACTGTCATTGTGTCTGTCCCTTTCTCTTCTCTGCACTGCTGCTTCTGACTCCTGATACAACTTCCCAATATCCATTCATTCCTCATTCTCACTGGGTTTATAGTTCTGTGTAACTGTCATTGTGTCTGTCCCTTTCTCTGCACTGCTGCTTCTGACTCCTGATACAACTTCCCAATATCCATTCATTCCTCATTCTCACTGGGTTTATAATTCTGTGTAACTGTCATTGTGTCTGTCCCTTTCTCTGCACTGCTGCCTCTGACTCCTGATACAACTTCCCAATATCCATTCATTCCGCATTCTCACTGGGTTTATAGTTCTGTGTAACTGTCATTGTGTCTGTCCCTTTCTCTTCTCTGCACTGCTGACTCTGACTCCTGATACAACTTCCCAATATCCATTCATTCCTCATTCTCACTGGGTTTATAGTTCTGTGTAACTGTCATTGTCTGTCCCTTTCTCTTCTCTGCACTGCTGCCTCTGACTCCTGATACAACTTCCCAATATCCATTCATTCCTCATTCTCACTGGGTTTATAGTTCTGTGTAACTGTCATTGTGTCTGTCCCTTTCTCTGCACTGCTGCTTCTGACTCCTGATACAACTTCCCAATATCCATTCATTCCTCATTCTCACTGGGTTTATAGTTCTGTGTAACTGTCATTGTGTCTGTCCCTTTCTCTTCTCTGCACTGCTGCCTCTGACTCCTGATACAACTTCCCAATATCCATTCATTCCGCATTCTCACTGGGTTTATAGTTCTGCATAACTGTCATTGTGTCTGACACTTTCTTCCATATGTGCCTTGCCTATTCATATTCCAGTCTCTTATTGAAATCAATGCATGGTTGCTATAGTAATTTAGACCCTAGCAACCAGATGGCTGAAATTGCAGACTGGGGAACTGCTGAATAAAAAGCTAAATAAATCAAAAACTACAAATAACAAAAAAAAATTGCAAATTGTCTCAGATTATCACTCTCTACATTATATTAAAAGTTAAAGTCGAAAAAAACCCATTAATTTAATGACACTGTCCGGTTCCTAAAATCCCTGGCCGGAATGCCTGGAAACCTCCCATAAATCTGCTTAGCGAGGGAATAACGAGAGGAGATTCACTACTGTCCAGTTGTTTGTTCCAGATGGTAGAAAAATGGAGCATATAAACTAGAGACAATATTGTATATTTATGGCCCAAATTATTCCCGTTTGTGCGAGCGCCACGGAAATCATCAAATATGTTTTTTTATTTGCAGGAATAAATAGAAATTCTGCTGCTAATTTGGTGTCAGTTAATTACAGAGAGAAATGGAAGCAACTCGTTTACCTGTTTCCTCATAATGGAGATTCTTCATTTAACCTCTTTATTCTTTTTAACTTTCAGAGTAAAGGGGAAGTTGTTTTTTTTCTGTATGATAGTATAAGTTTTTCAGCAATATATTAAAACAAAGGATTCCCCTCTATCACCAATGCAGGCAGAACTTAATAAGTGGAATACAACGGGAAATATGTTATTAATTACACAAGTGCTAATATTAGCGGACTGAACACACAAAAGAATATAATCTTGAACTTCCCCTTTAAAACATACTGATGACCCTCTGCTGCTGACTGTTTACTGGATTCCCTGCTACCCTCGCAAACTTATTGAGAAACTTTCCATCAGAGTTCAGACACATTCACCCCCCAGACAATCAACCTTCCTGTTCCTGCCATTCTGGGTTCATATATTTGGCCTCTACCACCCGTAAAGATGGGGGCCGCCAGGATATCTAAGATGTGGGGCCACTACTTCCAGTCTCCTCCAGTCTTTATTTCTCTTACTTACTTACTCTTGTATCATTTTTCATCTAATTTCTTCTCTTCTGGCATCTTTCTCTCCTCCCCATTTTTTTTCTTCTTCACCCACATTTTTTCTCCTTGTATTTTTCCGTGCACATCCTTCTATTCTATTATGGGGTTTTCCTTCCTTTCCCACATTTTCTATTCTCTCCACAACTTCTGTGAACTTCTATATTTCTTATCGCCTCTTTACTTGCTTTCCTCTTCTCGCTTCATATGTGTTTCTTCTCCTTTCATTTTTTTATTCTCCCCCCAATTGTTTGGCCTTACTCTGCCCCATTCTCCCTCTTCTTTCCCCTTCTATATTTCTCCTCTCCTGATTTGTCTCTCTACTCCCTAACCCCCTTTCCCTTCTCTCCTTATGTCTCTCATGCCCTCTTCTTAGTAGTAGAGCATTTGGGCAAATGTAATAAACAGCAACAATTTAACAGTATCCATCTTAAAGCAATAATATACATTATTCACACATAATCCTTGGTCCATGCAGGTAGTTTTCTTATTCTCTCAGTAGGCCTTATAGGTTCACTTTCTTCAGGCCTATTGCAGTTGACATCAGGAGTAGGAAAATGTCCTTTATCAAATGGAGCTTCTCTAAAGTCATATCTAACAGGAGCAAGATGACTTGCATTCCAAATGCGTCCATCAGACAGTTCATATGTGTATGGTCCTCGTTGGTGTCTCACTTCAAGTGGTGTAGTAAATTTAGATTGTCCTTGTTTCAGTATTCCTGGTTTCTTAATTCTGACTAAAGATCCAGGCTGAAAGTGTACTTCTCTGGCACCACGTTTTCTGTCAGTATAAGCCTTTCATTTGCCTTGTTGACGTTTCACAATGTCAGCAGTAGAGGATTTTGTAGGCACAGTATTTTGTGGAAGTTTGATATCTGCAACATGTAACTTAGTGCGCGTCTGCCATGTAATAATTCAGCTGGAGATGATTGGGTATTGCATGGCGCGTTGCTCTGTAGTTATGTAGGAACTCTGTTGAGACAAACTGTGGTCCGTTGTCTGATATTAACTCCTTTGGATTACCTTCTCTGCTGAAGACTGTAGACAGAAATGTTATTACTGTAGCTGATGTTATATGAGAAGCAAATCCAATTTCAGGCCATTTACTGTAATAGTCCATCAAGGTTATAGCAAATCTACAGTCTATAGGAGCATCTGTAAAAGGACCCACAATATCAATAGTAAGTTTTTCCGATGCTTAATCAGGGAATGGTACTGGCTGAAGTGGTGGTTTATGTGTGACAGCTGTTTTGTCATGATTCTGGCAAGTAACACAAGAATGAATGGCAGTTACCACATCAGCATCCATTGCTGGCAACCAGTATAGTTCTCGTAGTCTTTGTTTTGTACGTACAATTCCTTGATGACTCTCATGTGCAAGTTGTTCCTGCAAGGTCTCTGGTACCAGTAAACGATGAGCTCCACGGACAACATAACCATCTACTAAGGACAGTTCGTGTCTAATCCTGTAGTAAGGTAACAACTCGGAAGTATCCATCATAGTTAACAATTCCACTATCACCCCCTCTCCCCAGGCCCGGTGCCTTGGGGTTATCCTAGATTCTGCCCTGTCATTCACTCCTCATATCCAGTCACTTATTAAATCATGTCACTTCCACCTAAGGAACATATCCAAAATACAGATGCAGCCACATTGGTTTGTCTGTTTGACACAGAATAACTAAACACAGATATCCCATTTATCTCATTTAACACAGAAAAGTGCGTCACAACATCCCATCTAATTAAAGCATTCACCATTGTTAACAATGGTGCTTTGGTATGCTAATGAAAAGGTTACATGCATTAAATGAGTTAAAGGAATTGTTCAGTGTAAAAATAAAAACTGGGTAAATAGATAGGCTGTGCAATATAAAAAATGTTTCTAATATAGTTAGTTATCCAAAAATGTAATGTATAAAGGCTGGAGTGATTTCATGTATAACAAGTCAGTCAGATCACTACTTCCTGCTTTTCAACTCTCTTTGTTTACACTGACTGGTTACCCTGGCTACCAGACAGTAACCAATCAGAGACTTGAGGGGGGGCCACATGGGTCATTTCTGTTGCTTTTGAATCTGAGCTGAATGCTGAGGGTCAATTACAAACTCACTGAACAGAAATGTACCATGTGGCCCCCCTTCAAGTCGCTGACTAACTCAGAGTTAGAGAGCTGAAAAGCAGGAAGTTGGATTCTGGCTGTTTTATTAGACATCTGTTCACGCCAGCCTTTATATATTACATTTTTGGCTAACTAACTATATTAGAAACATTTTTCATTTTACACAGCCTATCTATTTACACAGTTTTTATTTTCACACTGAACTATTCCTTTAAGATGACTTTAGATAACACAGTTTCTTCAATTAACCCTGAGTCACGACGCATTTAACTCACAAATCTAAGTGGCTTCATCTGTACCATCATTTATCTCCCAATATGCTGGCAAAATTCTTATTCACTCTCTCGTCATATCATGTCTAGACTACTGTAACGCTCTATTAATTGGCCTCCCCCTCCAGAGACTGTCAGCTCTCCAGTCCATAATGAACACTGCTGCGAGGCTCATACACCTCAGCAACCGCTCCTCCTCTGCCTCGCCATCCCCTGACGTTCAAAGTACTTCATAACTCTGCCCCTCCCTATATCTCTGAACTCATCTCTATATACTCACCCAACCTCTTACTACACTCCTCTACTGACCTGCTACTCAACTCTTCTCTCATTACCTCCTCACATGCTCACATTCAAGACTTTGCAAGGGCTGCACCCCTCCTCTGGAACTCTCTCCCACGGTCTGTCCCACTTTCTCCCAACCTTTCTGCTTTCAAGAAATGTCTTAAAACGCACTTCTTTCGAGAAGCCTCCCCTCACTCTGCTTAAGTACCAAACGCAACACCACATACAGTACCACATTTCTCACCCACTTAATTCGATCTTGCCCACTCCCACACCTTGTGTATTACTCCCTTCCCTTTAGAGTGTAAGCTCTTTTGCATAGGGCCTTCCTCACCTTTTTGTACCGGTATTGATTTTGATGTATGTAACTCCATATGTTCTATGTATATAATTCATGCGATTTAGTTGTATAATCACATTTTCTTTACAGTGCTACGTAATATGTTGGCGCTATATAAATACATGTTAATAATAATTATAATAATAATAAATAAGGTTGAAGATCAGGACTGAGTTTCTTCTTAGCATTTGGCCATTTGCTTTGTAAGATGTCCTGTAGTTTTACTTGAATTGGAGGCAAGCTTGCTTAAAATCAGCAGCTGTAACTGTAGATGATAGTAAATCAGTCAATGCTACAACTTCTATGTCCTCATCCAGTGTATCAGAAGCTGCAGGTAAAGGTAAATGTGACAAATAATCAGCAGTAACATTTTTCGAACCTGGTTTGTATTGCATTTTGTAGTTGAAATTCAGTAGCCTTGTTGACAATCTAGTTATATTCCAGCTCTTCCTAGTCCCTTTGTTGTACGCAGTGTAGTTAAAGGGCTATGATCAGTACATAAGGTAAATTCTCTACCCCATAGGTAGGTTCTCCATTTTTCTGTTGCCCAAACACACGTTAGAGCTTCTTTTTCAACAGTTGAATACTTACGCTCTTTCTCTGTAAGTATTCTGAATGCAAACGCAACAGTTTTCTCTGTATGATCAACATGGACCTGTGTGAGAACTGCACCAACGCCATAGTCTGAAGCATCTGTAGTAACCATAGTGGGTAGTGCAGGATCAAATAAAGCCATAGTCTGAAGCATCTGTAGTAACCATAGTGGGTAGTGCAGGATCAAATAAAGCCATAGTCTGAAGCATCTGTAGTAACCATAGTGGGTAGTGCAGGATCAAATAAAGCCATAGTCTGAAGCATCTGTAGTAACCATAGTGGGTAGTGCAGGATCAAATAAAGCCATAGTCTGAAACATCTGTAGTAACCAAAGTGGGTAGTGCAGGATCAAATAAAGCCATAGTCTGAAGCATCTGTAGTAACCAAAGTGGGTAGTGCAGGATCAAATAAAGCCATAGTCTGAAGCATCTGTAGTAACCAGAGTGGGTAGTGCAGGATCAAATAAAGCCATAGTCTGAAGCATCTGTAGTAACCATAGTGGGTAGTGCAGGATCAAATAAAGCCATAGTCTGAAGCATCTGTAGTAACCATAGTGGGTAGTGCAGGATCAAATAAAGCCATAGTCTGAAGCATCTGTAGTAACCATAGTGGGTAGTGCAGGATCAAATAAAGCTAGCGCTGGACTGTTCACAATTAGCTCTTTCACTATTTCAAAGCTATGTTGAGCAGACTCTGACCACACCAGACTTGAAGTTCCATGTAGTAGTGCTCTAAGTGGCTCCACAGCATAGTTTGGAATAAACTTAGAATACCATGAAGTAAGACCTAAGAAAGCTCGTAAGGTCTGAAAATCAGATGGAGTAGTTGCTTGTTTAACAACTTTGACATGGTCAGGCAGTTATCCATCTTGTGAAATGATATAACCCAGAAATGACAGCTGAGTTTGTTTGAAGTGGCATTTGGAAAGGTTCAGTTTCAGTCCTGCAGAATCAATGCATTTCAGAACATTTTTTAGGTACTTGTCATGAAGATCCATAGTTGGAGCGTAGACAATGACATCATCCAAGTAGCCTTCTACACCAGGTATGCCATGGAGTATAGAAGTCTTTGAAAACAACTCGGTGCTGAAGCCAGTCCATAAGGTACACGCTTGAACCGAAACAAACCATCGTGGGTGATAAATGCAGTGAGGTCTCTGCTTTCTTCATGCAGTAATACTTGATGATCTGAAGATCCAGAGAAGAAAATATTTCCTCTTTTTGTGGCAAAGGAATGATTATCCATAACAACTGCTTTATTAGGTTCAACACACAATCCAATACCTCCAGTTTGTTTCAATTGGTGAAACCCATTCATTGGGTTCTGATCTTTCAATCGCATCTTGCTCTACCAGTTTCTTTAGTTCCTGTGAGACCGTCTCCCTTATAGAGTAGGGCAATCGCCTCCATTTCTGACGTACTGGTTTTACATCTGCTCTCAACTTAACTTTGTGTACAAAGTTCTTTGCACAACCCAGTGAAGTGTTGCTTTGTGTTGAAACTAGACACTGGCTGTGTGGCAGGCACTGGTGCTGTAGTAATGAGACCATCAACTAATTGTAGGTTTAATGCAGCCATTACACTTTTATAGTAACTTCAACTCGAACACTTTAAGCTGTATAGAAAGTAAACACAGTGTAACTCTTGTGCACAGTGACACCTACAGGCCATTTGTATAAACACCACAATAAACAAACCCAGCTCTGTTTTTATTCACTGGTCACTGGGTATTCAGAGGATCTCATCCCCCAAATGTGTTTTTTTTCCTTTGCACAATGAATCGAAAGTTATACTAAGAGGAATTTGTTACATATTTCAATGCGTTTAAAGTTATTTATGAATTAAATTATGAATTAAATTGCTTCTGGTCTCAGTTTTCCAACTACAGAAACAGCGAATCGATCAGAATATGAGTAGTCAGAGAAAGCAGAGGAGGGCACAGTAACAGACAGACAGAAGACACTGTGTGGAATTGCAGTTATATTTACGTATAATTTAGGATAATTGCTGAAATGTTTTAAAAAACAAAAATGTAATCCCAAGCAATCTTAATTATAACAAGTTATGACTCTGCTTTCAACAGCAATTACCTATAAACATAACTAACTAACACAGGGAGAATGAGGAATGAATACATATATTACATTATATTTGCATTATATATTCATTCATATTACATATATTATATATGCATTATATATTTTACATTCTTAAAGGGCACCAATCATGACCAAAATCATTTACTAAGTAAATACACTATGTGAAAGTTCAAGAAATCTGATTTTTAAAACCGTTAGAATTGTTTGTATAATGTAAATGATCAGCTCACTTTACCTTCTGCAAGATCTCCCCTATCTCCCCTGCAGTTCTAGCTGAGGCAGCCATCTTGGATTTCACTGGCTCCTCCTACCTATATCTTCCCAGCCAACTGTAGCTCTGAAATCTCGCACATGCTCAGTTCCAATTCCTTGTTGCTTATCAACCCTTCTAAGCTATTTTCAAATCAGCCAAACCTGTAGTGCTGCCCCCTGCTGGAAGTTAGCAGGTAGCAGCACTTCTAGTGGATACTTCTAGTGGAGGAGTTTACTAAAACAAGGCATTCTGGGTAGAATACTCAAAGCAGTGTTACAATCTGAGCATGCTCCTGAAATTTGCATATTAGAGTCTCTGTTAGAGTCTCAATATGGCCTCCCTCAGTGAAAGAACCCATTTGACAAAGTAAGGGATTTTTTTAAAACCTGCAGTTTTTTCAAAAAACTATATATGTAGTTTGATTAAACGTGTTTAGCTTGTACTGGTCAGATTGTTAATATGTGTTTGATTTTGGCTGTGATAGGTGCCCTTTAAGCTGTTTAGAATTATATTTTCTTTCACTATGCAAAAAAGTACATTTTTTATAAAGTTTCCCTTTTAATAAATCCAAAACATGCCATGCATAAAATACCTTCTGTTCCCATAAGTAAAGATCTTGTAGGTCTTGTATCCAAGAACAAGGGCAGAACTGGGTAAGCTCCACTGGGGCTGGGACTGACAGTAATGGTATAGGGACCTAGGGACCTTAGATTGTAAGCTTACTGGGGCAGGGACTGATGGAAATGTGATAGGGACCTTTGATTGTAAGCACCACTGGGACAGAGACTGATGGAAATGTGATGGAGACCTTAGATTGTAATCTCACTGGGACAGAGACTGATGGAAATGTGATGGAGACCTTATATTGTAAGCTCACTGGGGCAGGGACTGATGGAAATGTGATAGGGACCTTAGATTGTAAGCTCACTGGGACAGAGACTGATGGGAATGTGATAGGGACCTTAGATTGTAAACTCACTGGGAAAGGGACTGATGGAAATGTGATAGGGACCTTAGATTGTAAGCTCCACTGGAACAGGGACTGATGGAAATGTGATAGGGACCTTAGATTGTAAGCTCACTGGGGCAGGGATTCTGATGGAAATGTTATAGGGACCTTAGATTGCAAGCTCACTGGGGCAGGGATTCTGATGGAAATGTTATAGGGACCTTAGATTGTAAGCTCACTGGGACAGAGACTGATGGGAATGTGATAGGGACCTTAGATTGTAAACTCACTGGGACAGGGACTGATGGAAATGTGATAGGGACCTTAGATTGTAAACTCACTGGGGCAGAGACTGATGGGAATGTGATAGGGACCTTAGATTGTAAACTCACTGGGACAGGGACTGATGGAAATGTTATAGGGACCTTAGATTGTAAACTCACTGGGGCAGGGACTATTAGCAATGTGATAGGGACAATAATTTATAATCTTTGAACAGTGCTGTGGAACATGTAGGCACTATACAATATAGAGATATGTATAGAGATATATATATATAGTATTGCTGGGGGTCGCAGCATTTGCTCTGTTCTTCATTCTGCGGATCCTTTTTCCTTTGCTACAGATTCAAGCGTTAATTTCACTTGTTCCGTCGGCTGCTTCTCACATCAAGGGATTTATTATAAATGCCCGAAGGGAAAGAGAAATGCTAATTATACAGAGAATTTCCTTTCCCTTTATTTATTCTGATAAATGTACAGCTTTCCTATGGGCAGGATTGGATTTGTTAGCATGAGTGGGAGAGGCCATACTGCTACTGTAATGAAATACTGACACGAGAGCAGGACATGATGGAAGGTGCCCTTTAAGGGAATTTCCTTTTTCATTTTACAGTTATCCTGGGTGATTTTGTCTGAGAATGCTGCTGGATGTTTTTCATTTAAGATCTGCTCTCCGATTCAGTAGATGATGTGAGCGGCGCTGCTCTCTCTATTGTGGATAAAGGAACCAATTTAATGACTTTGAGGCTGCGGCGCAGCAACAGCCTTTTCTTTTCAAAGTGAAAAGCTGTGCCCTGTGCAGCCAAATAGATCGACTGATCAAAGGGGAAGCAAGAAATATAAATTGATATTTTTTTTTCACCTTTTATTTCCCCTTCTCCTATGATCATTTGTAATGGTAAAAAAGCAGCTCCTAGAATTTTATATAACAAACTGCTTTTATAATAATAATCAAACCTACATATGGGAGGAGGGAGGTGCCATATTGATTCCCTTAGACAGTACAGTATGAGGGTATAGCTTATTGTGTGCCCAGAACATTCCTTCTCTGTATATTTGTATTTATACATATGGGAGGAGGGAATTTTTTATTGAGAAAATATACATATTTACATTAAAATTCAGACTTCATACGGAACAAGTCACAAGAATATTACATGCATTACAGTGACACTTTAAGAAATATCATAACAAAAATAATTGGCCCAAGAAAAATCCAAATAAACCCATAGATTCACATTCTCTTTCATTCGGTTCACCTCCTTAAGTTTAATAAACAAAATTTCACTGAGAATTTTCCTGACAGTCGTATCTATGGTGTCACTCTCATTCCCCAGAGACTTCCTACAGCGCATCAGCCATAAATGATATCGCACAGCAGAAAACACAATAAACAGGGTCTCGCTATTGTATGAGTGTCTCTTACTCACTATCCCATAGGCTCTTTCACTATAATTATTGGCACATCTCCTATAGATTCCCAGGACTCCCAGCACCTGCCTATATAACTCTCCAGAAATGGGGCAATCAACCAGAAAGTGCTCTGAGGTTTCCTCTACTGCGCACCCCCAGGGGCACTCCCTGCTGTCAATATTCAGGTGCTTCATGTTACCCCTAACAAAGAGTTTACCCTGCAAGGAGAGCCAAGCATTATCAAACAATTTGGGGGGCAATCTGGGGCAGTTTAAGTACTTGATGCACTCCTCCATTAAACTGCTGGTACAGTCCCTCAGAGCTAAAGGAACGACAAAAAAGGTCTCCAAGATTTTCTCATACAACTGTTTCCTAGACCAAGAAGAGATTTCTGGCGCCCTGATCTCCCATCTCCTCATCTGCTTTAATGCTTGGGAGATGTGTGGTGGGAAATAGGCACATCTGACCCGGACCTCTTTAGCCCTGCCGCCCTGTAGCCAGTCTTTGATTAGAGGCAATGCCCAGCTCCTGATGCAGCACTCCCACAGACAGTCTGTGCTTTGGGCCAGATTCCCAAAGTTAAACTTTAAGTATATGGCACCAAAGAAAGCCACCGGACTTATCATCCCTAACCCTCCCTTTCTCCGCTGTAGGAATGTGACGCCCCTTTTGACCGGATTTAGTCTGCTCCCCCAAAGCATTTGGAAGAACAGACTATGGATCCGAGTGTAGAGAGATTCTGGCACGGGAAACACATAAGAGACAAACAAAAACAAAGGGAGCAGAAAAGTCTTGATCAAATTCACCCTTTCCCTATAGGTCAGCCGCCAAGATTTCCATTGCTGAACTTTTGCCATTCCAGTATCTATCTTCTCTTCCCAGTTTTGCCTAGCATTGTCACCCCTACCAAATTTGATGCCCAATATCTTGACCTGCATAGGGGCTGTGGGGAACCCACTCATCCTAAAACTGGGCTCACCTTCTAAACTCCAAAGAGCTTCCGACTTTTCATAGTTGACCAGAGAACCTGAGGCCTCTGAGTAACTTCTGATGCACAGAGACACTTCTCTCACCTCCTCAGGCTTTGAGACTACTATCGTCACATCATCCGCATAGGCGACTAATTCAAGGGACTGACTGCAAGGCAAGCCGACCCCCTCCAAACCACACCCCTGCAGCGCCTTTAGAAAAGGATCCAAGGCAAAAACATACAGAAGGGGGCTTAAAGGGCAGCCCTGCCTTACCCCTGCCCTCACCTCAAAATCATCGCCACACCAGCCATTAATTAGTGGGAAGCTCTTTGCCCCATCATACAACACTTTTAACCCAACTAATAAACTTACCCGGGATACTGTACTTTGACAAAACAGCCCCATAGGTACTTGTGGTTCACCTGATCAAAGGCTTTTGCCTGATCCAGACATAAAAAAAATTTCCCCAGTTTTTGAGCTTTGCATGTCTCTAGCGCCTCTCTCACTGTGAGGACTGCCCCAAGAATGCTCCGCCCTTGCACCGTGCAAAACTGACACATGGACAATAAAGTGTCTGAAAATAATAATAACCGAACAAAAAGGATCCGTGCGAGAATCTTTCTATCTGTATTCAGAAGGGCAATTGGCCTCCAGTTCTCAATACGTGCTGTATCTTTCCCCTTTGATAGCAGGATTAAAGAGGAGTACTGCATAGATGTAGTCAGGCCATTCTGTAGACAGTCATTAAACACCTTTGTTAATACTGGGACCAGATTTTCTTTAAAGGTCTTATAAAACTCCCCAGTTAGCCCATCAGGACCTGGAGCTTTCTTACATCCCAGGTTATCGACTGCCTGTTGCACCTCCTCCTCAGTAATGTCTGCTACCAAAGGGGAAAAGTCCAAATTACTTACATCAGGAGATGGGGTTGCCTCTAAGAAAGCCTTCATTCGATCCTCGTCCAAAACTCTCCCCCCAAACAAATCAGTGTAGTATGACCTCACCACCCCCAGGATTCCCTCCCTTGACTTCTGTAACTCACCTTGGGGGTCTATGAGGCCTGTCACCAGTTTCTTTTTCAACGTTGTCCTGCAATTCTGGAAAGGATCTGGGGAGTTTTTTGCCCCAAAATCTCTCTCCAGAACCATAGATTTTTGGCGACTATACTGACACTGCTTCATCTGGGACTTGAGTCGAGCAATTTCTTCCCCTACCACCCCAGCCGAAATACAAGACTCCAGCCTCTTCCTCAAAGACTGGTACTTCCATTGCTTGGAACCCTCCCTTTTTACAGACAGGGATCTAAAGAAGGACCGGAAACATTTTTTTGCCACTTCCCACCACTCTGCCTCTGAGTCATAGAACTCTATCTTGGAGAGCAGATCTGAGAAGAGCCTCTGAAAGGAAACCTTAGTGGATTCTTCTGTCAATATGCCAATCCCCAGTCTCCAGAGGCCTCTCCCCATTTTAGGAGAATCTGAGGTGCCATATGTAAAGGACAAGGCCAAGTGGTCTGAAAAGTCAACTACTGTCTCTTTCACATTTGAGAAATTCTCTTTCTTTTTGACAAAAGCCATGTCCAACCTACTGCTTCTATTACTACAATAATAGGTGTGTCTAGCCTTGCGCCCCCCAAATGAGGCAACATCTACCAAACCAGCCTGGGATACTATGTCACTGAGACACGCCCCCTCATATTTGTTGTATCTGCCGGTTCTGTCCCCCTGACCCAGTGCCAAATTAAAGTCACCAGCAAGAATTACATGCATTGATGTGCAGAGATATTGCTTGATGTCAAAAAGAAGATCTTTTCTCTCTGCAGCCATTTGTGGCCCATATACATTGATTAGGCGGAAGGAAACCCCATTTATTATGGCATCAAGCATCAAACATCTTCCGACCTTAATCTCTACAAGGCGCTTGACCACTATCTTAACTCTACCACCAAAAAGGAAGCCTACCCCGCCTGCTGGTTCCTCAGCAATGGACCAGAAAGATGGGCCCTTTTGCCAGTCCCTTTTTGCACTGTATATTTCAGATTTATTAACGAGCCTGGTCTCCTGTATAAATATCACATCTGCTTCACACTTTTCTAAAGTCTTAAAAGCATCTGATCTTGTCCTAAAATTTTTTATACTGCAGACATTGGCAGTACAGAATTTAATGTTTAGACCTGCCATTTCTAGTTTAGGTTTTTGGGACTTTAAGTGGCATTTCTTCCCCTTCCTCACTGAATCTTTTAACCTGTACACCCCCTATCTCCTGAAAGGCTCCATCCCCCTCAAGAAACTTGAGATTATCCTCCCCTGAGGCTCCTTGCCCACTGCCCTTAGGTGATCTGCTCTTCCTCTTCTTGCCCATGTCCTCCACTATCTCCCCACTCTCAGGCTCACTCTGCACCCTGATAGGACTGGGGGATTTACTAGGAGTCACAATTCTTTCCTCTTCTTTTCCTGCTCCTTTCCTTGATATTGCTTCCCCTTCTGCCTCCTCTGCCTCCTTCTCAATCCTCCTGAACTCATCCTCCTCTTCCTCTGCCAGCTCACCCCAGCTTTTGCCCTCGGGCAGAATAAACCTGTTTGATATTTTCAGGTTGCTGCTGGAAACTATTTGGCCTGGCTTTTTCTTTGCCTTTCCAACCACTTTCCATTCCTCACCCCTGTTTTTTGCCTCTGCTGCCTCAGCTCTTTCTGCCTTGCCCCTGTTTTCTGCCTCTGTTGCCTCAGCTCTTTCTGCCTGTTCTACTAGAGCTGCGTCCTCCTCCTGCCTCCCTTCCTCCCTCTCATTCCTCACTGGTTCCCTTTCTGCTTCTGGGGGTTCCTGTACCTTCTCCTGCTCACTAACCACTTCCATCTGACTCTCCTCTGGCTCAAACAGTTCCATTTCCATCCTGGGACAAGCCTTTTTGATGTTGTGCCAAGCTTCTGGGCAGTCTCGGTGTGAGTGACCCAAGGCCGAGCACAAGTTGCACCGAATCTTATTGCACTCTTTGCTCACGTGGCCCTGGGCCCCACACATTACACAAACTTTAGTGTCACAATTGCTCGCTAGATGCCGTCTAGACCCACATTTGAAGCATTGGCGAGGCTGCCCAGGGTAGAAGCAGGTGCCTCTCTCTCTGCCTATAAAGAAAGAATTAGGGAGATGTTTGGTGATGTTGTTCTCCATCCCCAGCCTGACCTGGACCCGCCATCCAGCCACCCAAAAACCCTCCTCATTATACACCTTCTTAAGGGGGGACAGAACTGTGCACTGTCTCTTCAGCCAAATGAGCACATCTTCTGGGGGGATAGATTCGTGCTTGAAGATGATAGTGACTGTTTTTACCTCCGGCCTAGAGACTGGGATTGCCGTAAACTCTTCCCAGTCCAACAGCCCTTTCTTCTGCTCATAAAGTGCCCAGAACTTCTCCAGCCCCACTGATGTCATGAAACTCACTTCATATTCAGTGTCGGACACAGATATAAAAGCATTTACATCAGCTATAGTAAAACCCATGGACTGCTTTATCAGGTTGCGACACACAAACCTACTCCCAGGGGCTTTTGCTCTTTCTCCCTCCCACTTAATCCGGACCACGTTCTTGCGCTTGAACACCGGCCCATCGTGAACAATTCTCTCCTGCTCCTCCCTAACAAAAAACCTGCGTTTCTCCCAGAAACTTTGGCTGGACTGATTGGCATTGTCACCCTGTTCTGCATTTTTCTCACCCACCCCGGGCACCACGTGCTCACCCACCACCCCACATTCAGCCTGTGAGGGTCCCCCACCTTCCCCATTCACAGCAGCATCTGCACCACTTGCATGCGCCACACTTGCCCCTCCACCACAATTACCCTCCAGTCGCTGCCCACTCACACTTGTATTGGCACAAACAGTTGGTGCAGCATTAACCATTGTTTGTATCTCTATAAAAGGCTGCTGGTGACCAGAATTCAAGTCCAAAATAATTTGGCTGAGAGTCCCACTTGCAATGCTCTTAACTCCTTCCATTTGCTTAAAGCGAGCCTTATTGCTGTAGAATTCCTCCCAGGGCTTTATTATTATCATAGTCCCCTGTATCTGCTGCTCCAGTTCCTCCAGCTCCTTATTCAGAGTCACCAGTCTCCTGATACCCTGGGCCCTCAGCTCCCCTTGTGCAAGTGAAATGTTCTTTATTTCTCGCATAATGTCAGTGTTTAGTTCAACATTCCTGGCCTGCAGACTCTCCATGACTTTAATTGCCTTTATGATTTGATCAGAAATCAGAACAGTGTCCCCAGACCCCTCATTAGCAGGGGCTGCAATACTCTGTGTGTGTTTATCACTCTGGGCCCCCTGACAACAAGTGAAAGTGTCCCCAGTAAGTTGTGGGTTACCTGGATGATCTGCTGCTGCCAGTGCTTGTTCTGCTCCTCTCCTGGCCAGGACTGCACAGTCTCTCTCCACTGCTGCCCTTCCCCCAGCACTTTCCTGGGCTCTGCTGCTCCTGGGCCTCCATTGCTGGGCTGCTTGCTCTGCCTCACGGCCTTGCTTGTTGTGCACAGGGAGGTGAGATGTGCTGTTAGGGGCTCCCTCTGCTGGCCGACTGCCCCACTCACAGCTCGATTGCTTTGCTGTACAATCTCCTGCCTCCATACTGTCCATGCAAACACTGACCTCCATGTTGGAATCAGAAGGCTTCTGGGCCTCACTACAGCCCTCCTCAGGGTCATCTCCGGCCTCCATGGCACTGACAGCTTCCATCTGCCCCGCTGGATCAAGGGAGGCAGCAGTAGGATCCTGAGCATTAGCAGCACTCGCTGCAGACTCCATTCCAGGTACTGGGGCCTCTCCATTTGCTTTACTGGGACTTTCCTGTTTCCCTGCAGCAGACAGAGCCCTCAGCTCCTCACACACATTCTGCCTCTCACTGGGCTTCTTTCCCTCCAGAGTTTTAGCCAGAACTCCAGACTGAGTTACTTTTCTTCCAGCTCCCAGACGTGTCCTGGGATTTTTTCCTTCAGACTTATTGCCTTTACTTGAAATCGCTGTTTTTTTTCTCATTTTGGTAAATAACCAAATTCACAAGGCTCAGGGCCCTGTAACTGTGTGTGAATCAGATCCCCCCAGACCCAAAATGGGCCTGGGAAACTCACACTCCAGCAGCACAATCTCCACACACCCTCTCAGTATGAGGGTATAGCTTATTGTGTGCCCAGAACATTCCTTCTCTGTATATTTGTATTTATACATATGGGAGGAGGAGGTGCCATATTGATTCCCTTAGACAGTACAGTATGAGGGTATAGCTTATTGTGTGCCCAGAACATTCCTTCTCTGTATATTTGTATTTATACATATGGGAGGAGGGAGGTGCCATATTGATTCCCTTAGACAGTACAGTATGAGGGTATAGCTTATTGTGTGCCCAGAACATTCCTTCTCTGTATATTTGTATTTATACATATGGGAGGAGGAGGTGCCATATTGATTCCCTTAGACAGTGTATGGGAGAGTATGTTCGAAATCTTAATACAGGAAGGGGATCCGTTATCTGGAAACCCATTATCCAGAAAGCCTTGAATTACGGAAAGACCATCTCCCACAGACTCCATTTTATCCAAATATATTATCTACATTTTCAAAAATGATTTCCGTCATCAGGAAAATCCCAGGCCTGGCCTTGAGCATTCTGGATAACAGGTCCCATACCTGTATAAAGCTGCAGCTTGGAGTCAAGGCCAAATACAAATACAGAGATCCATTCCGAATTATGGGAAGTTACTCTTCTATAAACTCCAGTTTATTCAAATTATTCAAAATGTTAACAAATAGGTAATATTTCTGTGTAATAATAAAAGTACTTGATTCCTACTAAGATTGAATTACAGTAGAACCAACATTTTACGTTTTTCAGGGGATCAGAAAAAAATATGTTAAATATGGGAAAATGTAAAATCAGGGGAATGCATAATATATTGGTGGGACTAAAGGTAAGGAGATACAAATTATGGAAAGATCCATTATCTGGAAAAGTCCAGGTCCTAAGCATTCCGGATAACAGGTCCCATACCTGTATATATATTTATTGTGTTTAATGATATTCCTGGAGCAGGATTTGATGGCAGTGCCGACTAGTTGGAATTATTGGGGGGTTATACTAAATTCACATGTTAATTCTGTTGTATTAAATACAAACACAAGCTGGAGGCTTAACTAAGTAAATGGCTTTTTTTGCCTGAATTTTCTTATGGATCAGGAGATTGTGCTAAACTGGTGTGACATTTAGACTCTTAATAACACGCTCTGTGACTTGAAATCACTTATGGAAATGTTGTTTTCTGCAAATTGCAAATAACTTCTCTTTTTTTCATCTTTTGGTTTCACTTGCATTTGTGACTTTACCAGTGGTTGTTAAGAATTTGCACAGGCTGATGCTCTGCCCTCTCCCAACCCAAAACCAACCCATCCAATATGCCTTCATTACGTATATATACCCAATCCTGCCCCGCCCCCTCTGTGACATCACTAGGAGGGCAGGGCAAGGCTGGCACGATTATAAATAAGCAGTGGCCACCAGGAGGAGAATCAAAGCTCATTGACATTGTAGACAGGACGGGGCTTGCTCTGCGGGTTTCTCCATGAGTTGGTGGGTTTACTCGTAAGTCGGATGGTTTTATCCATGAGTTTGCAGGATTACTCATGAGTTGGATAGTTTTACTCATGAGTTTGCAGGATTACTTGTGAGTTTGGTGGTTTTACTCATGAGTCTGGGGGTTTTACTTATGAGTCTGGTGGTTTTACTCATGAGTCTAGGGGTTTTACTCATGAATGGGATGGGTTTACTTATGAGTGGGCCGGTTTTACTGATGAGTCTGGTGGTTTTATTCGTCAGTCGGGTGATTTTACTCATTATTTGGGCAGTTTAACTCACTTATTGGTCAGTGGTTTAACTTATTAGTCGGGTGGTTAAACATATTAGTCGGGTGGGTCAGGTGGGTTTATTCGCGAGTCGGTGGGCTTACTCATAGGTTGGGTGGGTTCGGGCTGGCCTGTGCAAGTGCAACATGTGACCGTCAGGAAATCTTGAAGTTCATGGAATAGTCTTAAAGGAGAGATTTCAATGGTCATTTAATTATGATAGTGCAGTTCCAATGTGCCATGTGCAATTTTACATAAATCCAGAATAATTTTCAGAGTTGGGTTTTCAGGAATTTTAATTTAATCCTTTTGTGTGTGTAATGGAAGCCATTATGAGTAGGAGGAACTAGAGCTGTGTTTGGGCAAATAGGGTCCCCAGGTAAGTGGAGCTTGTTATACGGCTGCAAAGAGCAGCATTTGTTTAAAGGAAGGTATAAAATATCAAAACTCTCTTATACCCCATTACAATTAATTATTTTTTTATGATTTTTATTCTACCCTCTTGATTAAACACCTCAAGATTTTCCTTGTCCTTCTCTGTAACTTTAGGAGACAATTGAATTTGTCTATTTTGCCTTTTGTTATAGGTCTGTAACCAGTGAAAGTTGAAGATACCCAAGAACATGACCCCACCTGCTGCTATCTAGTAGAGCAACCCCTTGATATTTAGCGCATTCCCCATCTCTGCCTTGTGCCGCTTTACGCCGCAGCCATGTATGGGAGCGCTAGAACAATCGCCAGTTTGGAGGGCAGCCCTTCCAGATCACCTCGTTTGCCAAGATCACCTTGTCTGGGCCACAGGCGTACAAGCAGTGGAGGAGGGGGGGGGAACGGGTAAGACTTTATCAATGGAGAATATCCAGTCACTTAACGCAGCCTATGCAACTTCTGGACCCATGTACTTGAGCGACCATGAAGGGGTGGCTTCTACTTTGTACCCGAAAAGCACCATGACTCTTGGAAGGGCTAGCAATCGAGCTATGTATGGTGGGAGGGTAACAGCCATGGGGAGCAGCCCCAATATTGCTTCCGCTGGACTGACGCACACAGATGTTCTGTCCTACATTGACCACATTGGCTTAACCAGCTCTTCCCACCTTCACCATCACCACGTTCCCTCCATGCTGAGACAAGTCCGTGACAGCACCCTGCTGGATCTACAGGTTCAGCTGAAGGACCTGCAAAGGGAAAATGAGCTTCTTCGGAAAGAACTGGACATCAAGGACAGTAAGTTAGGGTCGTCCATGAACAGTATTAAAACTTTCTGGAGCCCGGAGCTGAAGAAGGAAAGAGTTCTGAGGAAAGAGGAGGCAGCTCGGATGTCCGTTCTGAAGGAGCAGATGAGGGTGTCCAGTGAGGAAAACCAGGTATTTCCTTGTGTTTAATGATTACGACTCAGTAATAATTGTAGGAAAGGGAGATGTGTACTGAGCCGTTGCTTTAGAAAAATATAAGAATTAAATCCTAATGTATTTTTTATTGTGGATATGGAATAAAATATTAATGATCCCACTTTTACCCAAACTTCAGAACAGCATTGCTTTTAATTATTGCTTATTCCCTGACTCCCTGTACCAGCCCCTGTAACCTGCAGTCAGAGTGTTCTAATCCCACCCACTGCTTCAGTTATAAATTCCCTGACCCTCTTTTTATATAAGGGATAATGTACCCCCTACTGTAAATGATAAGGATATAAGAAGTCACTGAGGGGTTCTTCTGTGACCATATAAAGACACAAGGCTGCAGGCTGAGTTATACAGGGAACTCTGAGTATCACTCATGTATTATAAGGGATAATGTACCCCCTACTGTAAATGATAAGGATATTAGAAGTCTCTGAGGGGTTGTTCTGTGACCATATAAAGGCACAAGGCTGCAGGCTGAGTTATACAGGGAACACTGAGTATCACTCATGTATTATAAAGGATAATGTACCCCCTACTGTAAATGATAAGGATATTACAAGTCACTGAGGGGTTGTTCTGTGACCATATAAAGGCACAAGGCTGCAGACTGAGTTATACAGGGAACTCTGAGTATCACTCATGTATTATAAGGGATAATGTACCCCCTACTGTAAATGATAAGGACATAAGAAGTCACTGAGGGGTTGTTCTATGACCATATAAAGGCACAAGGCTGCAGGCTGAGTTATACAGGGAACTCATAAACTATATAAATGCACAAGGCATCAACAGAGACGTCAACTATAGAACTCACAGGGGATTGGTGAAAAAATGTGGATGGGGCTTATCAGGAGAGCCCCAGAATTACATCACTTATAGATGAAATGAAGTACCATTGTTGATGCCAAATACAATTGCAGGTAGAGCAGAGTTCTGTAAGACCACTGAAGAGACACTGTGCAGGATTAAGATTACCAGTTAGTGGTCCAGATCTTCTCCCATGGAAACTGTTCAGGGTGTAAAACACAATGGCCTAAATCATTTCTGTACTGTGGTCCCTTCATTGTAGGCGAGAGAACCTTCAGCTATCAACGGTGGAGCACAATGCTGCATTTTCTACCTTACTGTCTTCCATTCCTCGAGAGTTCTCCTGACAAAGCTAGTTCTGTAACCTGAGTAAACCTTGTTCATAGGGTCCCTGTCATCCAACTTTCACTAGAACAGTTGTCCCTCTAGAAGTCATTACTGGGGCTTAGTTGACACCAGGCTCCCCAGACCCACCCACCTGGATTCATATGGATCCATATGGATTGTTAACCCTAAGGCCGAGCAACCTGTTGCTCACAAGCCACTGTAGGGTTGCCTCTTGTCTGGATTTCACTCGAACAGCCCAGTTTTTGGAAGGGCTGTCTGGGTTAAAAGTGCCTGTCTGGATTTCCAAATTAGGAAATCTGGACAGGATATTTAAGTAAATGAGGAAGTGGCGATAAGCAATTGGCTAATCACCACTTCATCAGTCCGCCCCTGACTTCACCAACCCCTCCTCTGACGTAATCCACCCTGCCCCCTGCCTGCTTTCCCCAAATTTAAAAGGTGGCAACCCTAAGCCACTCGCTTCCTGTTCACTTCCTGGTCTATATGACATGGTAGAATACAGGTTTGTGTTCACTTCCTGGTCCATCTTACATGGTAGAATACAGCTTGCTCAGTAGGGCTGATTCTATGTGTACTGTATATTGTGAGTGGGTCCCTAAGCAATTGCCCTTATTTGCCCTAAGTAATTGACAGCAGCACAGAGCATGTGCAGTGAATCAGCAGAAAAGAAGATGGGGAGCTACTGGGGCATCTTT
Source organism: Xenopus petersii (assembly GCA_038501925.1). Lineage (NCBI taxonomy): Eukaryota > Metazoa > Chordata > Amphibia > Anura > Pipidae > Xenopus > Xenopus petersii. The sequence goes on from CM076678.1 coordinate 155,742,135, forward strand.
GGAGACACAAATCTTTACTGCTAAAGGGCTGTGGTTGCCTTGGGCTGGTACAGAAGCACAAAACATCATCATGTACTGTACACCATTTCTACCAACTTCTTATTTAGGCTTTACTTCGCCTTTAAACATTTAGCAGAAATGGCCCTGAAGCTGCTAAATTTGAGGTTTTTTTTTTTCATTTAAAAGAAAATAATACCCTATTTTAAAGGGCCACTCTAGGGTAAAATGTTTTTGAAAATTGTTATATATGGCCTTCACGGCCCCCCGGGAATGTAAGTCCATGCCCCTGTTCTGGCTTCTTTGAATGGAATTATAACTTTGGAGCCATTGGGAGGTGATAAGGAACTTATAAAACGAAACTTAAATTAATTTAATCTCTCAATACTTTTTTATTATGTAAATGTGCGGTACACTTTTTTGACGCAGGGATGACATCACTTGCTTTCTTAATTATTCCCACAAACCTCACTGACTAGAAAACAAACATATGAAATCTGACAAAATAAACAAGGGAAATTGGGATCTTCGGAGCAGTAAATTGCCCCTGAGCCGTATCAATCACAGTGACTGATACACAAAACCAACAGCCGTTTCTCTGGTTGACGGAACAGAAGAGCAACATGGACAAATGTATCTGTACAGAAATTTACTTTGAAACCACAATTGTGTGTCGTTTGGTTGCCGTCGCATGATGGATTGGCCGCTTACTGAATCCTTCACTTTTCCTTATTCACAGCTGGAGGGGAAAGGGCTTTTTAGGACATTAAGATGCAAAATGAAAGGGACTGGCACTTTTCTTGGCAGGATCAGTGAGTCTCACATTGTTATTCTGCATCGTTAACAATTTTGAAATTGTCCAATTTGGGACTTGTTAGTAACGTTGTCAATGTAAAGTGGTGCTTAGGGGGGACACTAGTCTGCTTGCCCTGTGCTCATGCTTTTTATTTTACTTTATACAGTCTGTACAATATGGGGGGCATTTTAATTGGAAAATGAAAGTCGTTACAAAAAGACAAAGAATAAGAGCAATAAGTATATCAGCAAGAAAGAAAGTTTCTTCAAATCATCTCAGATTTGCTTATCTCATCCAAGCATATGAGACGGATCTCTCTCTGAAACGTTTTAACCTGGAATTTCATCCCAAAAATCTTGACCTGAGAGGGGGCAATAGGAAGCTTCTTGCCCCTTTGTAGGAAACTTTGTAGGTAAATTGACTTGGGATATTGTACTTAGCCAAAACAGCCCGTATTGAATCATGGTCAACTCTACCAAAGGCCTTTGCTTGATCTAGACATAGAAAGAATGTCCCCTGCCTGTGAGCTTTCCATAATTCCAGGACTTATCACCCAAAAATACTCTGCCCTTTCACTGGGCAATGCTGACAGTCTGACAATAACAAGCAGGAAACGAAAAACGAGACAAAAGAACCTTTGAATCTTTCAATCCGTTGAGCAGAGCATTCGGCCTCTACTGACTTATTTCTCTGGCCGTCTCCAAAAAAAATGTCCTTTCCCTTTCCAAAGTTCTTTTCCCAAACAAATCACTATAGTAAAACCTCACAATTCCCTGCATCCCCTCCCTAGTCCGTTACTCATTAAAGTGGCCATAAATGCACCAATATTTATAGTACGAAAGATCAATAGATCGATCAGAAATATAGGACTCCAGTTTGTTCCTCAAATTCTGCTACTGCCATTGCCCATTACTCTTCCATTGTCTTTGTGTCTGTTTCTTAATATGTTTCCCTGCATCGCTGTCTATAACCTTCTCTCTTCTCTGTCTTTTTCTCTCTCTTTCCATCAAATCCACTATTTTAGAATTTGGCTGAATTCCAAATCTCTAATGAAGGATTCAGACGATTACTGAGCCGAATCTGAACACAAATTTGCATATGCAAATAAGGGCAAAGAATGGTTTTGAAAAGTGTGCCGCATGTATGGAAAATAAATCTTAATTTCCTTGTTGATACAATGAAAAGTCACTTGATTTCAAGGATAGGGATTTAGTTTGTACAGGCACATGGATTCAAATGAATCCGAATCCTGCTGAAAAGGCAGAATCCTGGATTTGGTTCATTATTCATTTGTGTTTCTGTGCGTATCTCACTATTTCTGTTTGTATATCTCCCTCTCTTTCTATTGTCTCCTTGTGAGTTTTTCTTTGTGCAACTTATACTAGTGAAAAATGAACCCCCCATTTTTAAAACATAAGGATATTATAAGTCACCAGGGTGTTCTATGACCATACATTTCATGGAAGTCTTTGGTGACTTATTAAATCATCATACTTTGCAACAGGGGGTACATTATTCAATAGAGTAAACAAATTTTAGTAAGTCATGTTACAGAATCATTAAACATCAATTGTAAGTATAAGATCTACAGGACATTACAAACTTATAATACGGTAATAAACAAGAGCTTATAATCTAATGATGCCTTGAGTTAGCAATGATGCTTTATGGCTGTCTGGAGTGCCCAATGGCAATCCCGTCTCTGGCGGAGTCATCTCCAAAATGGCGGTGCCCATGACCCACGTGGGCTGATGCCGGCGTGAGGACGACACGCGCTTGGCGTGAACTTTGGAAATAAAAGGACTTCCAGGTTATGGGGTTGATGCCCAAATATAGGAATTACTGAGTCGTGTTCCTGGGTTTCCTGAATTAAATTAAGTGCTCCTTATGGTGATTCTGCTGGTGCAAGTGGATCCGGCAATGGGAGCCCTGTACTTACTTTCTGCTCAAGACCCTTTGGCCCTTCAACTTGGGCAACATCAAGTGGGCAACGTTTTCCTCTAATGTCTGTGAAGGTTCTCCTTCATCCTGGTTATGGTATATCTATATAATAAGTCAAATCAACTGGACTTGCTTTCATTTCTTTTTCCTTGAAGACGTTTCGCCTGTCATCCTGCTGGCTTTCTAAATTCAGAGAAATTTTTCTCCAATGTTTTACACAGCATGATAAATAGGCCCATAGTTGTAGGAATAGCAATACACTACACTTAGCAGCAGATTTATTAAGATTCGAGTTGTGTTTTCCACGAAGATTCAAGTTTTGAGTTTTTTTGGGTCATTTTCAGATTTAAAGGAGAAGGAAAGCTACGGAGGCATTTTATTGCCAATAGATTAGCTGCAATAGTGCAAGCTAGAATGCTATATTTATTCTGTAGAATGTTTTACCATACCTGAATAAAAAGCTCTAGAAACTCTCTGTTTGTTTAGAATAGGAGCTGCAGTATTAATGTGGTGTGACATCACTTCCTGCCTGAGTCTCTCCCTGCTCTGGGCTCAGATTACAGTAGAGAAGGGAGGGGTGGGGGGAGAGGAGCAAACTGAGCATGCTCTTGCCCAGGGCAATGAGGTTTAAGCTGAAGGCAGGAAGTCTGATACAGAAGCCCATGAGTACACAATAGAAGGAAAGAAATGCAGTATTTCTTTTGGCAGGGGACTCAGAGCAACATTACTTGGGGGGTTTACTGGTATATTTAGATGGACCTTTCTGATAAGGCTTACTTAGTTTTAACCTTTCCTTCTCCTTTAAAAAAAAAGTAATTTTTTTTTTTAAAAACTCAAATTTTATCAAGCTTTATTATACCCCGACCCTGGAAGTAGTTCCAACCCAAAAATACACCATCTACAACCTGTCATGTAGGAGTCAGTAGAAGAGGTCATTTGAAGATGTTAATAGCCTTCATGAATTTCTAGTTCTTTTCGGACGAATAATTCGAGCAATTCGAGTTTTTTTTTTCACTAAAAACTTGACCAATCCGAGGTTTTGGGAACTCAAACTCTCAGAATCTGTTTTTCCCATTGAAGTTTTTTTTAAAATAAGCAGGGTCGGACTGGGCCAGGAGGACACTGGGAAAACCCCTTGAAATAAAAGACCTGGCACCCCACTGACACAAGCGCTTTACCTTACCCAAACGCCGTCCTTGTTTATTTCCTACTAGGGATGCACCGAATCCAGGATTCGGTTCGGGATTCGGCCTTTTTCAGCAGGATTCGGATTCGGGCGAATCCTTCTGCCTGGCCGAACCGAATCCGAATCCTAATTTGCATATGCAAATTAGGGGCGGGAGGGAAATTGTGTGACTTTTTGTCAGAAAACAGAAGTAAAAAATGTTTTCCCCTTCCCACCCCTAATTTGCATATGCAAATTAGGGTTCGTATTCGGCCGAATCTTTTGTGAAGGATTCGGGGGTTCGGCCGAATCCAAAAAAGTGGATTCGGTGCATCCCTATTTCCTACTGCAGAAGTTACAGCAAACTGTCCTCTGTATTTCTGCAATAACTTGAAGACCTTCTCCTGAAGAATTACCATGGATCAGATAAGGAGAATCCATTCATTCCCCGATGGAACCAGAGTCATTTATCAGAGAGAAAAGAAGACGGGATCTTACCGATAACACGAGACACTCGGCAAGTTGCAAAGCTCTTGGAACAACACGGATTCAGCTCTGGGCTCAAGGTTATTAGAAAGGAATAAGAATGAGCCGTAACAAGGACGCAGAGCAAAAAAAGATGGAGATTATTCACTTGCTGGGTTTGTTTGGTGTCCGCGAGGAGACGCCACTAATCTGCCCTGAATATAAAAACGTCTGATCTCAGATATTACAGACAGTAACGATATAATGGGATAAAGAGAAGCACTTTCTTCAGCAGCCATTGTTTCATAAGGCCGTCTTGTATAAATAAACTGCCAGCAGAGGTCAGCATTGGACTAGACTCTACTGTTGCCTCATCTGAGCAATCATGGCCGCTCCCACTGATATAAATATATACAAATATGCAGCTAAATGAGGCTGTCCTTGTGTAGGGAAATATGCCAATGTGTCTTATGGAATATTTATGGAAGTCAATGGGAAGTCAATGGAAAAGTCTGTAAGTAACTCAACTGTCTCCAGTCATAGTTAAAGGGGTTGTTCACCTTTAAATTAACTTTCAGTATGATGTAAAGTAGAGAGTGATATTCTGTGGGCATTTGCAATTGGTCTTCATTTTTTTTGTTATTTATGGTTTTTGAGTTATTTAACTTTTTATTCAGAGGCTCTCCATTTTGTAACTTCAGCCATCTGGTTGCTAGTGTCCAAATTCCCCTAGCAACCATGCATTGATTTGAATAAGAGACTGGAATATGAATAGGAGAGGCCTGAATAGAAAGACGAGGAATAAAAAGTAGCAATAATAATATATTTGTAGCCTTACAGAGCATTTGTTTTTTTAGACTGGGTCAGTGACCCCCATTTGAAACCTGGAAATAGTCAGACGGGGAAGGCACATCATTCAAAAACTATATAAAAAAAAAAGACCAAATGAAAGTTGCTCAGTATTGGCCATTCTATAAGATATAGGTATGGGACCTATAATCCAGAAGCCTGGATCGAATTTATTTGTTTAATACTTGTGATATTGTAGTTCTAATAATTTCATTTTTCAAACAATTGGTGCCCCCGTTTTGTGATTTCTTTTATTATTTAACGCACACGGTGTGATGTCTGCGCTGCTGATGCAACTGGCAGACACATTTGGCACCAACACAGATGGTGATGGTTTGAATACAAGGGGTTGTCACGTAACATTGAAGAGAGTCTCAGGGGAGAACTGAAACGTCACATCACGAAATATAATTACGTTTCACTTTGTAAGTCCCCAGGTCAGAGTATGTTGCCATTTCACTGTCATGTGAAAGCTACTGGGAGTTATAGATATTGAGTTATATATATATAGAATCCAGGATTCGGTTCGGGATTCGGCCAGGATTCAGCCTTTTTCAGCAGGATTCGTATTCGGCCGAATCCTTCTGCCTGGCCGAACCCCCGAATCCTTCACGAAAGATTTGGCCGAATACCGAATCCGAATCCTAATTTGCATATGCAAATTAGGGGAGGGAGGGAAATTGCGTGACTTTTTGTCAGAAAACAAGGAAGTAAAAAATGTTTTCCCCTTCCCACCCCTAATTTGCATATGCAAATCAGGGTTCGGTATTCGGCCAAATCTTTCGTGAAGGATTCGGGGGTTTGGCCGAATCCAAAAAAGTGGATTCGGTGCATCCCTAATATATATAGATAAATATATATATATATATACAGTACATGCAGTGTTTGTCCCAATGTGATCTTGTGGATAAACTAGAGCTTTTGTACTGAACTCATTTCTTTACTTTAACAAATCCAATTCTTATTGGCTTCTTATTTCTTTTGCCCCCAATCCCAACATGTGATAATGGCAGATTATAACCTGTGCACTCTATGTAGTACTTGTGCTTTTATCATTTATAGATTATAGGTGTTTTATTTAATATCAGTGACTTAATAAGATAGGGAACCCCCAAGATCTCTATTATATATATATATATATATATATATATATATATATATATATATATATATATATATATATATAAAATTATATTTGATTTTCAGACTTTCCAGGTAACCTCCCGTGGAACTGATGATGGGCACTTTTATTTGCAATTTAGCCACTTTTTAGGGATTTAATGACTGAGATGAGCTGCGAGTAATGGACTGTGTAATGATTTCATGCTCTGAGCTACTGATCTTTTATAATAGCCCCTCACAGAGCTTCAGTCCTTAAGGAAGATTCCATATAGGACATTAAATCACATCCAGTAGTGGCCATATTTATTCTTGGCTTGGAAGGGAATAACACTGAGGGAAGTTACTGTAATATGACAGTTTTGTGCAAGGTGTCGGTATAAGGCAAAGGCGTAAGTGGCAGATGGGGTGACGGACATACATAAGTGACTGTGGCATGTGCAAGTGTCAGTTAGTGGAAAACACAGGAGCAAATGAGTGGTGGTTTATGGCACAGGAACAAATGAGTGGTGGTTTATGGCACAGGAGCAAATGAGTGGTGGTTTATGGCACAGGAGCAAATGAGTGGTGGTTTATGGCACAGGAGCAAATGAGTGGTGGTTTATGGCACAGGAGCAAGCAAAATGGCATTTGGGGGACAGAAGTGAGTGTGAGGTGCTGTAAGGAATTGGATTGAGTGTCAGGGAGTGTAAAGCTGGCCATAGACGCAAAGATCTGATCGTACGAATCGAGGATTTTTCGTCCGGCGGAGATCGGTCGTTTGGTCGATGGGACAGATTAGAAAATTTCTGTCGGCTGCCGATAATATCTCTGCGTGTATCGCCGATCATAGGATTTTCAGTGGGAGACTGTCACCAGCTTTGGTTGGACATAGATATCGTACGATTGCTGTCAGGGGCAGAACATTGCTGATCTGTTCTTTAACTAATCTGACTGGTAAGACTTTGATCTGAATGGTTAGTGGCGGGTCGGGAGATGGGAAAGTCCGATCGTGCGCTGATTCGTACGATCGGATCTTTGCATATAGGTGCTAGTGTCAGCTGGTGTAGGACACATGAGTGAGTGTTGACTGGTATAGGGCACAAGAGTGACTGGGAGTTGGTGTAGGGCACAGGAGTTAGTGGCAGTTGGAGCAGGAGACAGGAGTGGGTGAAAGGTGGTGTAGAGCACATGGGTGAGTATTAAATGGCATAAGGCACAGGTGTAAGTGGCAGCTGGCAAAGGGCACAGAAGCAGGTTGAGGTGATGTAGTGCCAGGAGGGAGTGGCCAGTGGTGTAAGGCATAGGAACTAGTTTAAGAGGTTTAACACGAGTGAGTGGTCTTAATGTCTTAGGAGCTTGTGTTTGGTGGTGTAGGGCACAGGAGTGAATATAAGGTGGTGTAGAGCACATTAATGAGTATTAGGCACAGGAGTAAGTGTCAGCTGGTATTACAGTGTAGAGTGTAGAGGCAAATGAGTTGCAAGAGGTGTAACATGAGCGAGTGGTGTTATGAACGAGTGAGCTGGAACACTCGAAGCAAATCCCAGATTACCCGATATTTTTATACCTTGGCCACTCCCTTACTGACTTAATGAAAGGTTATTATGACACCACAAAAGGGAGGATGGGAGGTGAAAATTTAGGCTGTGTCTAATGAGCCTGAGCTCAATGGAGTCTTATGCAAGAGTGAGGCTGCAGGTACGTATCACTTCTAATTCTTCATTCACCTCTGGCTGTGAACATTAGACAAACACTAAGGAAAATAAAAATGGATTTTTCTTGTAATTGGATTTTTTTCATCCAATGCCTTTTCTGTTTAGTTTTGTCCGAATTTTATGGTAAATATGCACCGTGCTGCACTGCTGCTCCCCCTCTGCATTATGCTCTCCCCCAGCCATGCAATGTAATTCTTCTATGGAGGGTCCAACTCTTTCTATCACATTTGCAGCCTGAGACCCCAACATTGTCTTCCCCACTGGTCATTATCATATGTCAGTCGTGGCCCCATCACTGGAAACTCCTTTTTAAACTTGTCATTGTGCTGAACCTTTTTGCTACATAACGAGCCCAGGAAATGATAAAGTGGCTAAGCCTTTCCTTTTAATTGGCTCCAATTAATCATTCACTGCCTCCCCGAGGATTTACTCTTATCCGAGCTTTTGTTCCAACTTGCTGCACTTTTAGCAGCTCACAATAGATCTTCCTTTCAAAGCCTGCCCCTGAAATCCACATTTTCTACTTACATATTTGTGAATTGCAGGAGCATAATAGTGGAGACAACTGCCCGTGTTCCCTCTTTAAATGGTCACAGAACAACCCCTCAGTGACTTCTAATATCCTTATAATTTACAGTAGGGGGTACATAATCCCTTATAATACATGAGTGATACTCAGAGTTCCCTGTATAACTCAGCCTGCAGCCTTGTGTCTTTATATGGTCACAGAACAACCCCTCAGTGACTTCTAATATCCTTATCATTTACAGTAGGGGGTACATTATCCCTTATAATACATGAGTTATACTCAGAGTTCCCTGTATAACTCAGCCTGCAGCCTTGTGCCTTTATATGGTCACAGAACAACCTCTCAGTGACTTCTAATATCCTTATCATTTACAGTAGGGGGTACATTATCCCTTATAATACATGAGTGATACTCAGAGTTCCCTGTATAACTCAGCCTGCAGCCTTGTGCCTTTATATGGTCACAGAACAACCCCTCAGTGACTTCTAATATCCTTATCATTTACAGTAGGGGGTACATTATCCCTTATAATACATGAGTGATACTCAGAGTTCCCTGTATAACTCAGCCTGCAGCCTTGTGCCTATATATGGTCACAGAACCCTTCAGTGACTTCTAATATCCTTATCATTTACAGTAGGGGGTACATTATCCCTTATAATACATGAGTGATACTCAGAGTTCCCTGTATAACTCAGCCTGCAGCCTTGTGCCTTTATATGGTCACAGAACAACCCCTCAGTGACTTCTAATATCCTTATCATTTACAGTAGGGGGTACATTATCCCTTATAATACATGAGTGATACTCAGAGTTCCCTGTATAACTCAGCCTGCAGCCTTGTGCCTTTATATGGTTACAGAACCCCTCAGTGACTTCTAATATCCTTATCATTTACAGTAGGGGGTACATTATCCCTTATAATACATGAGTGATACTCAGAGTTCCCTGTATAACTCAGCCTGCAGCCTTGTGCCTTTATATGGTCACAGAACAACCCCTCAGTGACTTCTAATATCCTTATCATTTACAGTAGGGGGTACATTATCCCTTATAATACATGAGTGATACTCAGAGTTCCCTGTATAACTCAGCCTGCAGCCTTGTGCCTTTATATGGTCACAGAACAACCCCTCAGTGACTTCTAATATCCTTATCATTTACAGTAGGGGGTACATTATCCCTTATAATACATGAGTGATACTCAGAGTTCCCTGTATAACTCAGCCTCCAGCCTTGTGCCTTTATATGGTCACAGAACAACCCCTCAGTGACTTCTAATATCCTTATCATTTACAGTAGGGGGTACATTATCCCTTATAATACATGAGTGATACTCAGAGTTCCCTGTATAACTCAGCCTGCAGCCTTGTGCCTTTATATGGTCACAGAACAACCCCTCAGTGACTTCTAATATCCTTATCAATTACAGTAGGGGGTACATTATCCCTTATAATACATGAGTGATACTCAGAGTTCCCTGTATAACTCAGCCTGCAGCCTTGTGCCTATATATGGTCACAGAACCCTTCAGTGACTTCTAATATCCTTATCATTTACAGTAGGGGGTACATTATCCCTTATAATACATGAGTGATACTCAGAGTTCCCTGTATAACTCAGCCTGCAGCCTTGTGCCTTTATATGGTTACAGAACCCCTCAGTGACTTCTAATATCCTTATCATTTACAGTAGGGGGTACATTATCCCTTATTATACATGAGTGATACTCAGAGTTCCCTGTATAACTCAGCCTGCAGCCTTGTGCCTTTATATGGTTACAGAACCCCTCAGTGACTTCTAATATCCTTATCATTTACAGTAGGGGGTACATTATCCCTTATAATACATGAGTGATACTCAGAGTTCCCTGTATAACTCAGCCTGCAGCCTTGTGCCTTTATATGGTTACAGAACCCCTCAGTGACTTCTAATATCCTTATCATTTACAGTAGGGGGTACATTATCCCTTATAATACATGAGTGATACTCAGAGTTCCCTGTATAACTCAGCCTGCAGCCTTGTGCCTTTATATGGTTACAGAACCCCTCAGTGACTTCTAATATCCTTATCATTTACAGTAGGGGGTACATTATCCCTTATAATACATGAGTGATACTCAGAGTTCCCTGTATAACTCAGCCTGCAGCCTTGTGCCTTTATATGGTCACAGAACAACCCCTCAGTGACTTCTAATATCCTTATCATTTACAGTAGGGGGTACATTATCCCTTATAATACATGAGTGATACTCAGAGTTCCCTGTATAACTCAGCCTGCAGCCTTGTGCCTTTATATGGTTACAGAACCCCTCAGTGACTTCTAATATCCTTATCATTTACAGTAGGGGGTACATTATCCCTTATAATACATGAGTGATACTCAGAGTTCCCTGTATAACTCAGCCTGCAGCCTTGTGCCTTTATATGGTCACAGAACAACCCCTCAGTGACTTCTAATATCCTTATCATTTACAGTAGGGGGTACATTATCCCTTATAATACATGAGTGATACTCAGAGTTCCCTGTATAACTCAGCCTGCAGCTTTGTGCCTTTATTTGTGACATTTAATATCCATAAAAAGCCATTATAAGTGCACTCACCTTATTTATAAAGACCAGAAGAGCCAAATAAAGTGCTATGAAAACACAAGTCCTTTTCATGCCCCAGCTGGAGTATATCGGGCAGCAGAATATTATAGTGAAACATTAATAGAAAGGTAGTGTAAGTTCTATATAATCTTTGCCCGTGTTAGAAAGAACCAGAGGAAGTTTAGATTTAATTAGGAAATAGTAACTCTTGGAACTTTATTTGACAATAAAAAAGCAAAGTTTGGAGCTTACGTCGCTGCACAACAGTTTCTCACTCATAAACCCGGTTTGTTTTGCATTTTCGCAGCCATTTGAAAGCCCATCAAATTTACAAAAGCACCGGGAAGATTTTTGCACAAACAAGTTCAGCCTCGGAATCAAAAATTTAAATATTTATAGACAATATTTTAAATTGCGAACATCAATATTTCAAACCTACACAACAGAGGAAATGGATTTCAAGTCATAAAAAGAAATTCAGAGCTTGCAGATAAACGAATCCAATCAGAACCGGCACGGAGTTTAAAGAGGAAAATTGTATCAAGGAATGAAGCAGAAATGAAAGAAAAGAAGAAATCTGGTTTATACGGTGCCAACCTTTCATACACACACAGGCTCAATGGGATTTTACTAACAAATCCCCAGACCTGACTTGCAGGGTTGTACAAACTCACAAATCATTTCATCCACAATAAGGTCCATTTATTACACAGGGCTGTTCTGGTTCTGGCACTGGAAACAAAATCTAATAGTGACTGTAACATTGCTGATTCCCAGAGCAATAGCCCCGCTGCTCATTCACTAATATTAATGATTAGTGGCCACAAGTACAAGAAATGAATTTTACATTGTGATGTTTTCATCCAATAGGATTCTCTGTGGCTGCTTTAAATGTTAACTTTAAATAATAATAATAATAATATAAAAATAATAATATGGACAATTCTATGCAATTTTTCAGTTTCTCTTCATTCTTTATAATTTATAGTTTTTTTTAATAATTTGCCTTCTTCTTTTGACTCTTTCCAGCTTTCAAATGGGGGTCATTGACCCCATTTAAAAACAAATGCTCTGTAAGGCTACTGTAAATGATAAGGATATTAGAAGTTACTGAGGGGTTCTATGTCCATATAAAGACACAAGGCTGCAGGCTGAGTTATACAGGGAACTCTGAGTATCACTCATGTATTATAAGGGATAATGTACCCCCTACTGTAAATGATAAGGATATTAGAAGTCACTGAGGGGTTGTTCTGTGACCATATAAAGGCACAAGGCTGCAGGATGAGTTATACAGGGAACTTTGAGTATCACTCATGTATTATAAGGGATAATGTACCCCCTACTGTAAATGATAAGGACATTAGAAGTCACTGAGGGGTTGTTCTGTGACCATATAAAGACACAAGGCTGCAGGCTGAGTTATACAGGGAACTCTGAGTATCACTCATGTATTATAAGGGATAATGTACCCCCTACTGTAAATGATAAGGAAGTCACTGAGGGGTTGTTCTGTGACCATATAAAGACACAAGGCTGCAGGCTGAGTTATACAGGGAACTCTGAGTATCACTCATGTATTATAAGAGATAATGTACCCCCTACTGTAAATGATAAGGATATTAGAAGTCACTGAGGGGTTGTTCTGTGACCATATAAAGGCACAAGGCTGCAGGCTGAGTTATACAGGGAACTCTGAGTATCACTCATGTATTATAAGGGATAATGTACCCCCTACTGTAAATGATAAGGATATTAGAAGTCACTGAGGGGTTGTTCTGTGACCATATAAAGGCACAAGGCTGCAGGATGAGTTATACAGGGAACTTTGAGTATCACTCATGTATTATAAGGGATAATGTACCCCCTACTGTAAATGATAAGGATATTAGAAGTCACTGAGGGGTTGTTCTGTGACCATATAAAGGCACAAGGCTGCAGGCTGAGTTATACAGGGAACTCTGAGTATCACTCATGTATTATAAGGGATAATGTACCCCCTACTGTAAATGATAAGGAAGTCACTGAGGGGTTGTTCTGTGACCATATAAAGGCACAAGGCTGCAGGCTGAGTTATACAGGGAACTCTGAGTATCACTCATGTATTATAAGAGATAATGTACCCCCTACTGTAAATGATAAGGATATTAGAAGTCACTGAGGGGTTGTTCTGTGACCATATAAAGGCACAAGGCTGCAGGCTGAGTTATACAGGGAACTCTGAGTATCACTCGTGTATTATAAGGTATAATGTACCCCCTACTGTAAATGATAAGGATATTAGAAATCATTGAGGGGTTCTGTGACCATATAAAGGCACAAGGCTGCAGGCTGAGTTATACAGGGAACTCTGAGTATCACTCATGTATTATAAGGGATAATGTACCCCCTACTGTAAATGATAAGGATATTAGAAGTCACTGAGGGGTTGTTCTGTGACCATATAAAGGCACAAGGCTGCAGGCTGAGTTATACAGGGAACTCTGAGTATCACTCATGTATTATAAGGGATAATGTACCCCCTACTGTAAATGATAAGGATATTAGAAGTCACTGAGGGGTTGTTCTGTGACCATATAAAGGCACAAGGCTGCAGGCTGAGTTATACAGGGAACTCTGAGTATCACTCATGTATTATAAGGGGTAATGTACCCCCTACTGTAAATGATAAGGATATTAGATGTCACTGAGGGGTTGTTCTGTGACCATATAAAGGCACAAGGCTGCAGGCTGAGTTATACAGGGAACTCTGAGTATCACTCATGTATTATAAGGGGTAATGTACCCCCTACTGTAAATGATAAGGATATTAGAAGTCACTGAGGGGTTGTTCTGTGACCATATAAAGGCACAAGGCTGCAGGCTGAGATATACAGGGAACTCTGAGTATCACTCATGTATTATAAGGGATAATGTACCCCCTACTGTAAATGATAAGGATATTAGAAGTCACTGAGGGGTTGTTCTGTGACCAAATAAAGGCACAAGGCTGCAGGCTGAGTTATACAGGGAACTCTGAGTATCACTCATGTATTATATTGGATCCTGTACCCCCTACTGTAAATGATAAGGATATTAGAAGTCACTGAGGGGTTGTTCTGTGACCATATAAAGGGGATTGGCTTAGTTCTGTTTTCTTGCTCTACACAAGTGATTTTGCTTTGCTGAGGTTTCTGTATAATCTTACAGCTGATGATAAAGCAGAAATTGGGAATAATGGCTCAAACTGAGCAGTACATATTTTTCTATTGTATCCAATTACTTTTTTATTTTTTCAAAAAACATCTGTGCGCTTTTCAGTTCTCAGTGAGTGTTAAAAGCCGCCTGTAAATTTTACCGGAGAACAATTGCGCTTTCTGTACTGACAGGTCTGGCCGAGATCCATTAGTGAGAAAATCATCGGCAGTTTTATTGTCTATAAAAGCCCCGTGTCCATGTGTAACTGTGAAGAACAGGAGGGATAATTCTCTGGCAATTCCCTATTCTTGTCTGTTATATAAGAGGCCCTAAAATCCAGGGCAGAAGGAAAGTAATGGTAATTGTGTGATTATAGGGAGGCACTAGTTATAGAGCAAAAATGCAATATCCCTCTAAAATAGGAGTATTCCTCTTTCCCTTGGTCGGATGAGGACTATATAATGGGACTAAAGGCAAAGCTAACCCCATCATTCCAGCAGAAATTGAGTATTATGGATATACAATGGATATACAATGTATGTTAAAGGGGTGGTTCACCTTTAAGCTAACGTTTAGTATGTTATAGAATGGCTAATTTGAAGCAACTTTTCAATTGGTCTTAATTTTTTCTTTTTTATGGTTTTTAAATTATTTGCCTTCTTACACAGTAAGTTAGGTTGAAAAAAGACACAAATTCATAAAGTTCAACCTTTTTACTTTTTTTAACCTGCCTAACTGTCAGTTGATCCAGAGGAAGGCAAAAACCCCATTTGAAGCCTCTCCAATTTGCCTCAGAGGGGGATAAATTCCTTCCTGATTCCAAAATGGCAATGGGACCAGTCCCTGGATGAACTTGTACTATGAGTATAATATCTCCCATATCCGTTCTTCTCACTTTTTCCAGTTTTCACAAAGGGGGTCACTGATCCCATCTAAAAAACAAATGTTCTGTAAGGCTACAAAAGTGTTATCAGGTGTTATAGTAATTTGTCAGCAATTAGCAATGAGATAAGATACAGGATGAATGGTCAGCATTGTCTTCAGTTTCTCAGGCAACAAGCTTAAATGGGTTGTTCACCTTTAAATTAACTGTTAGTATGATGTAGAGAGGGATATTCTGAGACAATTTGCAATTGGTTTTCATTTTTTATTATTTGTGGTTTTTGACTTATTTAGCGTTTTATTCAGCAGCTCTCAAGTTTGTAATTTCAGCCATCTGGTTGCTAGGGTCCAAATTCCCCTAGCAACCATGCACTGATTTGAATAAGAGACTGGAATGTGAATAGGAGAGGCCTGAATAGAAAGAGAAGTAATAAAAAGTAACAATAACAATACATTTGTAGCCTTACAGAGCATTTGTTTTTAGATGGGGTCAGTGACCCCCTTTTGAAAGCTGGAAAGAGTAGTAAGAAAAAGGCAAATAATTAAAAAACAATAAATAATGAAGACCAATTAAAAAGTAGTTGGCTTTAACATAAAGGCTTTCCTTGCATGGGGCAGATAAGGCAAAGGGAACAGTATTGGCAGCTACATAACTATATCATCTCTACTCATAGTATTTTAATAAAGACTCTATCTTTTTCATGAATTAGCTGCAAGGGTTAACATGGAAATGGCTGTATTTATGGAAAGTGTTCTGGTGTTTAATAAACTGTCATGTTAGTTTTCTTGAATATTTTCCCTTGGGTTCCAAGTAAAAGTCCCCAGGAGACATTGAATTGACTGATACAGGCAGACGCTGTTGGGCTGAGACAGTCATTGATTTCCCTGTCGAGTAAAGACAAAACAGACTCATGCTGCCTGTAACATACAGATCTCATGAGTCCCAGTCAGTTTCATGCGCTGGGCACAAGAGCTGGCCAGAGAGTTCTGTTCAAATTATAAGGTAACTTGTGATACAGATCTTTTATATATAACCAAGTACGGATGCACCGAATCCAGGATTTGGTTTGGGATTCGGCCAGGATTCGGCCTTTTTCAGCAGGATTCAGATTCGGCCGAATCCTTCTGCCCAGCCGAACCAAATCCAAATCTAATTTACATATGCAAATTAGGGGTGGGAGGGAAATCGCATGACACTTCGTCACAAAACAAGGAAGATAAAATGTTTTCCCCTTCCCACCCCTAATTTGCATAGGCAAATTAGGGTTCGGATTCGGTTCGGTATTCGGCCGAATCTTTCACAAAGGATTCAGTGGTTCGGCCGAATACAAAATAGTGGATTCGGTGCATCGCTATAACCAAGTGACTTTCTTTTGAGGCTGGTGCAGGGGCTTGTGCCTTAGTTTGGCCCTGGGCTGCATTTAGCTGTACATTAAAGGAGAAGGAAAGGTTAAAACAAAGTAAGCCTTATCAGAAAGGTCCATCTAAATATACCAGTAAACCCCCAAAGTAATGCTGCTCTGAGTCCCCTGTCAAAAGAAACACAGCATTTCTTTCCTTCTATTGTGTACTCATGGGCTTCTGTATCAGACTTCCTGCCTTCAGCTTAAACCTCATTGCCCCGGGCAAGAGCATGCTCAGTTTGCTCCTCTCCCCCACCCCTCCCTTCTCTACTGTAATCTGAGCCCAGAGCAGGGAGAGACTGGCAGGAAGTGATGTCACACCACATTAATACTGCAGCTCCTATCCTAAACAAACAGAGAGTTTCTAGAGCTTTTTACTCAGGTATGGTAAAACATTCTACAGAATAAATATAGCATTCTAGCTTGCACTATTGCAGCTAATCTATTGGCAATAAAATGCCTCCGTAGCTTTTCTAACCCCCTCTACCTTCTCTATAGCCTGTAACCAAAACTAGTTTACCTAGTTTACCTATAGCCTACCCCACCTACTTTCTCTACAGCCTCTTACCCCAACTTCTTCCCCTATAGCCTCTAATCCCACCTACTTCTTCTCTATTTCCACTCACTTTCCTTATAGCCCATTATATTGCCCCACCCACTTTCACTTTATCCCCTAACCTCACCTTTTTTCCTGCAGACTCTAACCCCACCTACTTTCTATTTAGCCTCTAACCTCATCTAATTCCCCTATAGCCTCTAATCCCACCCATTTTCCATATAGTCCCTAATCCCACCTACTTTAAATTTAGCCTCTAACCCCACCTATTTTCCCTGCAGCCTCTAACCCCATCTACTTTTGCTTTAGCCTCTAACCTCATCTACTTCCCCTATAGCTTTTAAACCCACCCATTTTCCATACAGCCTCTAGCCCAACCTACTTTCACTTTAGCCTCTAACCCCACCAATTTTCCCTGCCGCCTCTAACCCCATCTACTTTTGCTTTAGCCTCTAACCTCAGTTACTTCCCCTATAGCCTCTAATCCCACCCATTTTCCATATAGTCTCTAATCCCACCTACTTTCAATTTAGCCTCTAACCCCACCTATTTTCCCTGCCGCCTCTAACCCCATCTACTTTTGCTTAAGCCTCTAACCTCATCTACTTCCCCTATAGCCTCTAATCCCACCCATTTTCCATATAGTCTCTAATCCCACCTACTTTCAATTTAGCCTCTAACCCCACCTATTTTCCCTGCCGCCTCTAACCCCATCTACTTTTGCTTTAGCCTCTAACCTCATCTACTTCCCCTATAGCCTCTAATCCCACCCATTTTCCATATAGTCTCTAATCCCACCTACTTTCAATTTAGCCTCTAACCCCACCTATTTTCCCTGCAGCCTCTAACCCCATCTACTTTTGCTTTAGCCTCTAACCTCATCTACTTCCCCTATAGCTTTTAAACCCACCCATTTTCCATACAGCCTCTAGCCCAACCTACTTTCACTTTAGCCTCTAACCCCACCTATTTTCCCTGCCGCCTCTAACCCCATCTACTTTTGCTTTAGCCTCTAACCTCATCTACTTCCCCTATAGCCTCTAATCCCACCCATTTTCCATATAGTCTCTAATCCCACCTACTTTCAATTTAGCCTCTAACCCCACCTATTTTCCCTGCCGCCTCTGACCCCATCTACTTTTGCTTAAGCCTCTAACCTCATCTACTTCCCCTATAGCCTCTAATCCCACCCATTTTCCATACAGCCTCTAGCCCAACCTATTTTCAATTTAGCCTCTAACCCCACCTATTTTCCCTGCAGCCTCTGACCCCACCTGCTTCCCCTATAGCCTCTAACTGCATCTACTTTCTCTTTAGCCTCTAACCTCATCTACTTCCCCTATAGCCTCTAATCCCACCCACTTTCCATATAGCCTCTAGCTATAGAGTGGGGGAAAGATGGGGGCGTGGCTTCCTAGATGAGGGGAGGATCTGCTTCTGTGGTTTGTGAGGTAATTTTGAATGGAGTAAAATGGCAGATACAGCAAGAAAGAGAAACACAGACGTGAATAAAGAAACACAGAGAAAATACATTTTGTAATGACAAAAAGTTCAGTCAGGGAGGAGCGAGAGACGGACTCAGTGAGGGAATGAGAAATCCTGTAGCACAAGTGGCTCTGAGTTACACACATGCCCCTATATATTGTACAAGGGAAACACAGAATATTCTGAGGTAACTAATTCTTCCTCATGCCATACACAGGCTATTGGCTGCATTACTTATCATTTATACAGATATGGGACCTGTTATCCAGAATATTTGGGACCTTGGGTTTTCCAGATAAACAGATATTTCGGTAATTTGGATCTTCATACATTAACTCTACTAGAAAATCATATAAACATGAAATAAACCCAATAGGCTGGTTTTGCCTCCAATAAGGATTAATTATATCTTAGTTGGGATCAAGTACAAGTTACTGTTTTATTATTACACAGAAAAAGGAAATCAGGTTTAAAATGTTTCATTATGTGATTACAATGTAGTTGAACCTGTAATTCTGAGCTTTCTGGATAATGGGTTTCCACATAACGGATCCCATGCGTGTAATTGTTATTGCTTCAGTAAATTCCACGTTTTAAGCCCCTTAGTGATATGAATAAAGTCTTTATGTAAATGTCAGCATTGTGAGCAGAAATGTGTTACATGAAGTGACAAAATACCCAGTTTATTTTATTGAATAAATCAATGAAGTTCCTTCCCAACAGCCTCCATTGTTCCTCTGGGGACAGAGCAACAGGGTACGATTTTCATGAAGATTTTATTATTAGAGGATTTATTATTAAGAGATACTGACATCAGAAAATATCCTTTTTTATTATCTATCATAACATAATCTGTGAATACTATTTATAATTTTGCCATAAAACTATTTGCCTGATGCTTTTACATTAACTTTCTTCCCCCCGTGTTCCTGTATGAGGGGGCTGCCATATTTGTGCAGCAGGAGTCCGTCAGCATCAGAAACTCTAACTGACAGTCAGGCTGGCAAATCAGTCAGGTTTAGGAACTTTACGTAATAATTACTTACAAAAGCAGAACTATTAGCAAAAAAACTCATCAACTTGTCCTATAGGTAACTGTGAATGTAGATTAATATTATAAAAGAACATTTTTAGTGCCAGTATCACTTTAAGATGGGAGTGGGGGTCCCGCACAGGATACAGACAATATATTGGAAATAGGACAGATTTTTTTTCCAGATGTCCCGTCAGCCCAGTCCGACCCTGGATATGGGCAAAATACACAGCTAGATATCTCTCAGGCTGGTTAGAAATTCCATCAGACAAGTACCACATGGGCACATTGATTCGGCCGCTCTTAACGGGTCTCCATAGGCCCACAGCATACCTACCAGCATTTGAAAATCGAAAAAAGAAATAAAAACGAGTGCAGTGGCGAACACTTTTGGCCACGCCCATTTTATGACCACAACCCCTAATTATCATGTCCTTTTTACAATATTTGGAAGATGTTAGTGCAATCTTTTATGTATTATTACAGTTTTGCTAATGAAGGTGAATTGCCCTTTAAACTGCAAGTCTCAGTTCTCCCAAGAGACCTACTTATCTTAAATAGTTAAAATTGTATCTTTGCTTATCTTAAATTGTTACAAAAGTATCTAAGTGAAGCTGCTGAGTGTTCTGGGCTCTCTGCCAAAAAGCCTCTTATTTTAAATACATTTCAGAAACTTTGTATCTCTTTCTCGAGTCAAAATCGGGACTGTCCTGCAGAAAATGGGACAGTTGGGAGGGATGTCACAGTATGATTCAGTCATTTACCTTGGGGGGAAAATGGTTGGATCAATTCTGGGCCAGTGGTAGAGTCCTGCACCGGGTCGGGTACCTGTAAAATACCTGCAAAGTAATGGGCGCAAATTCACTAAGCGCCGAATCGCCGAACGCTAGCGTCAATTCGCTAGCGTTTGGCATTTTCGGTACTTCGCAAATTCACTAACGAACGCTGGCGTAAATTCGCTAGTGTTACTTTGCACACTTACGCCAGGCGAATTTTCGCTAGCGATGTAACTACGCAAATTCACTAACTTGCGCAGTGTACTGAACGCTACCTTTTACGCTAGACTTCCTTCGCCACCTCAGACCTGGCGAAGCGCAATAGAGTAGATAGGGGTTGTTTCCAAAACAGTCTAATTTAACTTCGCAAACTAACGCTACCCCTGTGCGCAACTTCGGATTTTAGTGAATTTGCGGAGCGCTGGCGAAAATACGCCTGGCGAAGTTGCGCCTGGCGCAACTTCGCATCTTAGTGAATTTGCCCCTAGGGTTTCGTGGCTGACCCAGGTGGGTACCCAGTAAAAGTGTGGGTTTGATCCCTCCCACCCTCCCCTTTGGCTCCAGCAGCTTTCTTACATTTCCGTGCAGATTTGGCACCAGAGTGATGTCACTTCTAGACCAAAGTCCGTTTTCACATTCCCCCAGGCCAGAAGGTAAGTTGGCCTATGGCAAGTGGGATAGCGGATCAATGGGGAACATTGCGGGTTGCTGGTCGCAGGTATGGGTCAAATACGGGTCTAAGAAAATAGACTGGCGCAGGTTTCTACCCAGAGGATAGCTGACCATAAGTGCAGAAAGATTGGATCTTGCCATAGCGTTAGTCAGAAAGAGCTCATCCATGATAACATTTTAGGGGACGGGGGTAAATCCATTTCTTTCAAATGGAACAAGGTTTAACCCTGAATCTGCTGACTGCATGTTGAAGGAGGGGCGATGACCACAGGTCTATACCTGTATGGGGTGCCGTTTGTCCCAAATACATTCTGTATTCAAAACTATCCCTAATACACAGAATTATTGTCTCTCATGGTATATAAGTATTTGTGACCATACACAGATAAAACAAATATACAAAAGACTTATTTCTATTAAAGAATGAGAACAAAATCTGGTTAGTGCACAAAAGGATGTCATTATATCACAAACTCCATTCTGTACATTTAACAAGCAATCTGTCTCACAAATGTATAACCTCCATGTAACGGACGCACTTATGTGCAAAGTGACTTACAGAATGAATTATGTAAAAACAAAGTTGGACATAATATATAATAGTGTAACTAACTAGTGCATGCCAAGCTAGATTTGAATGACAAAATAGATATCTGCGACAGAAAGCAAGATTTTATAGTACAGGATTCATTCTTTACACAAAATGACAGTTTTGTTTCACAAAACAGATAAAATATCCATTCTGTGAAGCAACACTGTCAGTCACATTCCTGAACCAATAAGAACAAAGCTTATTGCCATATAACAAACAAGATGAGAAGTTGCCAGCTCTGCTCCACATGGCTGCATCATCCCTAAGGCAAAGTATGTGGCCTGATATAGAGGCGCCTCTAATGTCCCCTCTGCTGCATAGTAATAAACATGAACAAACATTTCCTAAAAGAGCTGCTGTTAAACACTACTAGTTCATAAATGGAAGTTCTTACAAATGGCTGAGAAATATAATGCTGCACTTATAATGATTGTAGAGAAAGAAAAGTATGCAAAACATAAATATGATCATTTTAGGTGATATGGCTATTCTTATTGTAGTAACCTGCTTGTGTGGCCATTTTGGTTAAGGGCATTCCTGCTGTTTTGCCATTGTCTTATGATTCACTCCTGTTCCTGTTTCCCTCTTCCTGTCTAAGCTGAGAGCAATAATGGGACAGGCCACACCCACCTGCCATGTTGTAATAAATGTAACAGAAGTTCTTGTGCTTGTCTGGCTGCTTTGGCTGATCTAACGCAGCACAATCATTTAATCCACTACTAGACAGTTTATCACAATTATATCTTGCAGCCTAGCCTATCACAGGTCTAATATCCCTTCAATAACATCTGACAAACTCTCAGGGGCATATTAATCAAGGGTCAAATTTTGAATTTGAAAAACTTCAAAATTCTAATTCAAAAAGACCAACCGAAATTAAGTCTTTTTTTCGGCCGAATAGGTCCGTTTTAGAACGAATAGGTCCGTATCGAGCGAATTAGAATTGTATGAATAAAACGAATAGTGCATTCGTTCTACTTTGATTCAAAGTTTTTCCTAAAAATACTTTGATTTTTCAAAGTCCACCAATTGACTCCAAATAGATTCTAGGAGGTCCCCCCATAGGTTAAAACAGCAATTTGGCAGATTTTAAATGCCGAATGGCCGAAGTCAAATTTTTAAAGAGACAGTAAATGATAAATTGCGATAATGGATTTTTCAAATTTTTTTGAAATTCAAATCGAATTTGGACTATTCCCTAGCCAAAGTACACAAAAATAGGAGAAAGATAAAGTGTGTGCTGCCACAAGGAAAAATATATAATATAAATGGTACCATTGTACCATTATATGATCCCCTTATATATTTATACATAGTCATCATATCTCCCCTTAAGCGCCTCTTCTCCAGCGTGAACATCCCCAATTTGGCCAGTCTTTCCTCATAGCTAAGATTTACCCTTTACCAGCTTAGTTGCCCTTCTCTGTACCCTCTCTAATACAATAATGTCCTGTTTGAGTGATGGAGACCAAAACTGTACGGCATATTCTAGATGGGGCCTTACCAGTGCTCTATACAGTGGAAGAATGACCCCCCCCCTTGACTCTCTGCCCCATTTAATACAGCTCAAGCCCTTATTTGCCCTTGATGCTGCTGACTGGCATTGCTTGGTACAGACAAGTTTATTATCTACAAGGACTCCAAGGTCCTTTTCCATAATGGATTTGCCTAGTGCAGTCCCATTAAGGGTATAAGTGGATATTGTTACATCCCAGGTGCATGACTTTACTTTACATTGAATCTCATTTGCCACTTAGCTGCCCAGATTGCCAGTTAGTCAAGATCCTGTTGCAAGTGTCACATCCTGGATGGAATTAATTGGGCTGGATAATTTTGTGTCATCTGCAAACACTGATACATTACTTACAATCCCCTCCCCTAAGTCATTAATGAACAAGTTAAATAAAAGTGGCCCCAATACTGAGCCCTGGGGGACCCCACTGAGAACCTTACTCCAAGTAGAGAATGTCCCATTAACAACCACCCTCTGTACCCGATCCTGTAGCCAGTTTCCTATCCATGTGCAAACGACTTCATTAAGCCCAACAGACCTTAGTTTAGAAAGCAGTCGTTTGTGGGGCACAGTATCAAACGCTTTGGCAAAATCCAAATAGATCACATCTACTGCCCCCCCACTGTCCAGAATCTTACTTACCACATCTGAAAATGCAATCAAATTCGTCTGACATGACCTATCCTTCATAAAGCCATGCTGATTGTTGCTCATAATGCCATTCATTAGGACAAAATTTTGAATGTGATACCTTAACAAGCCTTCAAATAATTTGCCCACCACAGATGTCAAGCTTACTGGCCTATAATTGCCAGGCTGAGATCGTAATCCCTTTTTAAATATTGGAATAACATCAGTTTTTCTCCAATCAGTTATCAGCCATTTGTAAAAACTTGTAGTGAACCTGTAGTTGTAGTTGAACCTGTAGTGTTTAACAGCAGCTTTTTTAGGAAATGTTTGTTCATGTTTATTACTATGCATCAGAGGGGACATTAGAGGAGCCTCTATATCAGGCCACATACTTTGCCTTAGGGATGATGCAGCCATGTGTGTCACGGCCGGCACCCAACACCAGAACAAGTGCTCGAATCCTGGGTCTGAGCTAAGCTTCACCAGTGGTGTGACCACCTTTGAGCTTCGGGAGGAGCCCTCAGCCTAATCGGGTGCCACCTGGACTTACGAGAGGTTCAAGCAAGTGTTCTGGCAGGCAATGGGGCACGGCTGGTAGCTAGAGTCTTTTGGACCGAGGATCACGGTAACAGACAAGGGTATGGCAGAAGGATCGTCAGACAGGCTGGGTCGTGGCAGGCAGAAAGCAAGGGTCGTCAGGCAGGCAAGGGTCAAAACCGGGTATCAAGCAGAAAGGGTACAAGCAGAAGAGTAGTCGGATATCAGGCACTGGTCAGGATTCAGAATTCGGGATGGTCAAGGTACAGGCTGGGTCAAACACGGATTATCAGATTCAAACAGACAAAATAGCACAAGGCTTCAGAACAGAGCACCAGAAACAAGTTCTATCACGGGCAGTTTGCTGGGAGTGGAAGTGGCCTATTTATACCCTGTTTGGGCGCCAAAGTTTTCGCGCCAAAAATCGGCGCGCATGCGTCAGAATCGACGCGCGCGTCCGCGTCAATAAAGGAAACGAGACGCAGGCGCGCGCGTTCTAAGGAGGCAAGATGGTGGAAGCACGAGGCGGGCGTCCCCGCGGCCGGCGTGGCGGGCGTCCCCGCGGCCGGCGTACAGCACCCCCAATCCCAGGTAACACAGGTTTCCTTACATTACCCCCCTCTCTAGGGGGGGACACCGGACCCCCAGGCTTCCCAGGAAACTTTAAATGGAACTGCTTCCTAAGACGATCAGCCTTGATGTCATCCACTGAGACCCAGGAGTTCTCCTCAGGACCGAATCCCTTCCACCTAGTGAGGTACTGGAGTTTGTTACGTACCATTCGGGAATCGAGGAACTCCTGGATCTCAAATTCAGGCTGACCGTCAACTTGCACTGGAGGGGGGACAGAAGTAAGGCGAGTATTAGCGGCAGGTTTAAGCAAAGAAACATGAAAAGAATCAGAAATCTTGAAATTAACAGGCAATTTAAGGCGAACAGACGAAGGGTTGATAACAGTAGTGATGGGGTAAGGACCAATGAAACGGGGACCCAGCTTAAGGGAAGGAACCTTTAACCTGATGTTTTTGGTAGAGAGCCACACCAAGTCTCCCACTTTATACTGGGGTGCTTCTCTACGTCTTTTATCAGCAGCCCTTTTCTGAGCAGCAGTAGCAGTAGACAAAGAATCATGTACCTGGGACCAAATCAAGGAAAATTGTTCGACAGAGGAGTTAGCGGAAGGGACAGAAGAACCAGAATTAGAGAAGGAAAAAGCTTTTGGGTGTAACCCATTCACAATAAAAAATGGAGACTCTCCAGTGGAGGAGTGAGTGGCGTTATTGTAGGCAAATTCTGCCCAGGGTAATAGTTCTGCCCAGGAAGATTGATTTTCGGAGACATAACATCTTAAAAATTGCTCTAAAGACTGGTTCACTCTCTCGGTTTGCCCATTGGTTTGTGGGTGATAGGCCGTTGAAAAAGAAAGATCGATCCCCACTAATGAGCAAAATGCGCGCCAGAACTTAGAGACAAATTGAACACCTCTGTCTGAAACAATATTACTGGGAAAACCATGCAACTTAAATATATGTTGAATAAAAAGTTCGGACAAAGTTTTGGCAGATGGGAGGTGAGGAAGAGCAATAAAATGACCCATCTTACTGAATCTATCCACCACCACCCAAATGACTGTTTTCCCCTGGGACACAGGCAACTCCACAATAAAATCCATGGAAAGATGGGTCCATGGTCTTTCGGGAATAGGGAGGGGAATCAGTAACCCTTGGGACAAATTTCTAGAAGTCTTGGAGCGTTGGCAGACAGGACAAGAATCCACAAAAGATTTAACATCTTGTTTACAGGTCGGCCACCAAGCACTTCGAGTAAGTAATGAAATAGTTTTACTTACACCTGGATGTCCTGCCATCTTGGAATCATGAACCTCTCTTAGGACCTGTTCTCTAAGATCTTCAGGAACAAATAATCTCCCAACAGGAGTGTTAGAGGGAGCGTCTGTCTGAACAGGGGATAACAAAGAAGAGAGATCAGATTCCATCGTAGCCACAATGACCTCACCCGGAATAATTGTACTACAGTCATCAGTTTCAGAATATATTGAGTCAAAGCTTCGGGAAAGAGCATCTGCCTTGACGTTCTTTGTACCAGGCCTAAATGTCAAGGTAAAGTTAAACCTAGAAAAGAACAAAGCCCACCTTGCCTGTCTAGGATTTAGACGCTTTGCTGACTCGATGTACAATAGATTTTTATGGTCAGTGTAGACCGTAACCTGGTGTCTAGCCCCTTCTAGTAGATGCCACCATTCTTCAAAGGCCCACTTGACAGCTAATAGTTCTCTGTTCCCTATGTCATAATTTGCCTCTGCAGGAAGAAATTTTCTAGAGAAAAATGCACAGGGATGTAACTTATTAGTTATCGGGTGCCTTTGAGAGAGAATTGCCCCCGCTCCCACCTCAGAGGCATCTACCTCAACTATAAAAGGCAGTGCTGTATCAGGATGGCGGAGGATTGGGGCAGAACTAAACTCCCTTTTGAGGAACTCGAAAGCTTGGATAGCTTCTGGAGGCCACATACTGGGGTCAGCACCTTTCTTAGTAAGATTTGTAATAGGAGCCACAATAAGAGAAAAATTCTTAATGAATTGCCTATAATAGTTGGCAAAACCTAGGAACCTTTGGGTTGCACGTAAGGAATAAGGTTGGGTCCACTCCAGGACAGCTTTCACTTTGTCTGGATCCATTTCGAGACCCCTGGAAGAAATATTAAAACCCAAGAACTGTACGGAAGCAACCTCAAAAGTACACTTTTCCGATTTTGCATACAGGTTATTAGCTCTAAGCCTACGCAATACCTCACAAACATGAAGACGATGATCAGACAAGTTGGCAGAGAAGATGAGGATGTCGTCTAGGTAGACCACTACGTATATCCCCAGCAGGTCCCGAAAGATGTCATTGACAAACTCCTGAAACACTGCTGGGGCGTTACATAGACCAAACGGCATAACAAGGTACTCGTAGTGGCCATCCCTAGTATTAAAAGCCGTTTTCCATTCATCCCCTTCCCTGATCCGAATGAGGTTATAGGCACCCCTCAAGTCAAGTTTGGAGTAGATCTTAGCCTCCTTGACCTGGTCAAATAATTCGGAGATTAATGGTAAGGGGTAGCGGTTTTTTACCGTGATTTTATTAAGCCCCCTATAATCAATACAGGGGCGTAAACCACCGTCTTTCTTGCCCACAAAAAAGAACCCTGCCCCCGCAGGGGAACAAGAGGGCCTAATGAAGCCCCTGGCAAGATTTTCTTGTATATACTCTTTCATTGCCTGGGCTTCGGGCAATGAAAGGGGGTAGGTTCTACCACGTGGAGGAGTTGACCCAGGAATTAAATCAATAGGGCAGTCGTACTGCCGATGCGGAGGTAAGGTCTCAGCTGCTTTTTTGGAGAAAACATCAGAAAAGACAGAATATGCTGAGGGTAACCCCTCAAGAGTAGTAGTGGCTACTACTGAGGGAAAACAAACCCCACTACATCCTGTACCCCATTGAGTCACCCCCTTAGAAACCCAGTCTATCAGAGGGTTATGCCTCTGGAGCCATGGTAAACCAAGGATAAGAGGAGAGGAAGCTCCCTCGATGAGGTATAGAGCTATCTCCTCACAGTGCAGATTATTTACACACATGGAAAGATTTGTGGTCTTTTTGGAGACCACCCCTGACCCCAAGGGTCTTTTATCGACAGCCAGGATTCTCATGGGAGGATTGAGGGCAACCAAAGGAATTTTATTTTTAGCAGCGAATGCTGCGTCCAAGAAATTACCCTCTGCCCCAGAATCAATGAAGGCAGACAATTTAACAGTGCCCGTAGGCCAGGTTAATTTAACAGATAATAGGACCTTGGAGGCAGATTGGGGAGAGGAAACGCCTGCACCCAAATGGAGCTCCCCTTCTCCATTTAGGCTAGAGCGTTTCCCGGCCTCTTGGTACACTGATTGAGGAAGTGACCCCTCTCCCCACAATACAAACACAACCCAAGAGACCGCCTCCGTGCCTTTTCCTCAGGAGTAAGGTGAGAGATGCCCAGCTGCATAGGCTCCTCCTGAGGTTGAGACACAGAGGGGTTTGACAACTTAGCACTAAAATTATGCTTATATGAAGAAGAAGTACCCTGTTCCTCCCGATTTTCCCTCTGTCTCCTATCTATCTGGATAACCAGAGACATTAGGTCATCCAGATTGGAAGATAGGGGGTAATTGACAAGGCTGTCTTTGACAGATTTGGCTAGACCGATGCGAAACTGGCTCCTTAGAGCTGCATCATTCCAACCAGTCTCCACCGCCCACCTACGAAACTCTGTGCAATAAATCTCTACCTCCCGTTTGCCCTGGCGTAGTTTGCGAATCGCGGAATCGGCCGAAGAGGCGCGATCCGGGTCATCGTAAAGAATGGCCATAGAGCGGAAGAACATATCTAAAGAGTAACGGGCAGGGTCAGTGGCCGGCAATCTAAGTGCCC
The DNA here is from genome assembly GCA_038501925.1 of Xenopus petersii. Classification (NCBI taxonomy): domain Eukaryota; kingdom Metazoa; phylum Chordata; class Amphibia; order Anura; family Pipidae; genus Xenopus; species Xenopus petersii. The sequence goes on from CM076678.1 coordinate 155,771,014, forward strand.
AGACTTGGGGGTCACCCACTAATAGGGTCATTACGAACCTGACCTTTTCCTCGTCAGAGGGAAATGAGTGGGGGAAGAAGCTGAGGTACAGCTTACAGGCCTCTTGAAACACAAAAAACTGGGTTCTGTCCCCACCAAACTTGGCAGGAAATGCAATCTTGGGTTCCTGGGGTCTGTATACAGCACCCCTATCAGGCAGGGAACCCACAGAAGAAGTAGGAATAGAACTGGCTGGCTGCTGCGAGGGTCCCAACTGGCGTGTTAGGTTATGGAATCCCTGGAGCAAATAGTTCTGCTTTCGCTCCTGCTCCTCCATACGTTGCAGTAGAGTAGTTAGCAACAGCTCGGAAGAAGATGGGAGTGGAGCAGCGGCAGCAGCTTCGGTGTGATCGTCGTCCTCCATGGCCCGTGATAATGTCACGGCCGGCACCCAACACCAGAACAAGTGCTCGAATCCTGGGTCTGAGCTAAGCTTCACCAGTGGTGTGACCACCTTTGAGCTTCGGGAGGAGCCCTCAGCCTAATCGGGTGCCACCTGGACTTACGAGAGGTTCAAGCAAGTGTTCTGGCAGTATTGCATCAAAGAATGGTTATTTTATCTGTTTTGTGAAACAAAACTTTCATTTTGTGGAAAGAATGAATCCTGTACTATAAAATCTTACTTTTTGTCACAAATATCTATTTTGTCATTCAAATCTAGATTGACAAGCACTAGTTAGTTACACTATTATAGATTACGTGCAAGTTTTTTTTAATTCATTCTGTAAGTAACTTTGCACATAAGTGTGTCAGTTACATGGAGGTTATACATTTGTGAGACAGATTGCTTGTTAAACTGTACAGAATGGAGTTTGTGATATAATGACATCCTTTTGTGCACTAACAGATTTTGTTCTCGTTCTTTAATAGAAATAAGTCTTTTGTATATTTTTTTATCTGTGTATGGTCACAAATACTTATATACCATGAGAGACATTAATTCTGTGTATTAGGGATAGTTTTGTATACAGAATGTATTTGGGACAAACGGCATCCCATATACTGCAGGCAGTAATAACAGAGGCCGACAGTAATAACAGAGGCAGGCGGTAATAACAGAGGACATCGGTAATAACAGAGGCGGGCGGTAATAACAGAGGTGGGCAGTAAAAAAGAGGCAGGCAGTAATAACAGAGGCAGGCAGTAATAACAGAGACCGGCAGTAATAACAGAGGCAGGTGGTAATAACAGAGGCAGGCGGTAATAACAGAGGCAGGCGATAAAAGCAGAGGCAGGCAGTAAAACAGAGGAGGGCAGTAATAGAGGCGGTCAGTAATAACAGAAGCAGGCAGTAAAACAGAGGCAGGCAGTAATAACAGAGGCGGGCAGTAAAAACAGAGGCGGCAGTAATAACAGAGGCGGGCAGTAATAACAGGCGGGCAGTAATAACAGAGGCGGGCAGTAAAAACAGAGGGCGGCAGTAATAACAAAGGCAAGCAGTAATAACAGAGGCGGGCAGTAATAACAGAGGCGGGCAGTAAAAACAAAGGCAGGCAGTAATAACAGAGGCAGGCAGTAATAACAGAGGCAGGCAGCAATAACAGGAGGACAGTAAAAACAGAGGCAGGCAGTAAAAACAGAGGCAGGCGGTAATAACAGAGGCAGGCAGTAATAACAGGCGGGCAGTAATAACAGGAGGACAGTAAAAACAGAGGCAGGCAGTAAAAACAGAGGCAGGCGGTAATAACAGAGGCAGGCAGTAATAACAGGAGGACAGTAAAAACAGAGGCAGGCAGTAAAAACAGAGGCAGGCGGTAATAACAGAGGCAGGCAGTAAAACAGAGGCAGGCAGTAAAAAAAGAGGCAGGCAGTAATAACAGAAGCAGGCGGTAAAAACAAAGGCGGGCAGTTATAAAAGAGGCAGGCAGTAATAACAGAGACGGGCAGTAAAACAGAGGCAGGCAGTGATAACAGAGGACAGTGGTAATAACAGAGGCAGGGGGTATTAACAAAAGCAAGCAGTAAAAACAAAGGCAGGCAGTAATAACAGAGACAGGCGGTAATAACAGGAGGACAGTAAAACAGAGGAGGGCAGTAATAACAGAGACTGACACAAAAATGAAGGTATTGTAGGGTTATCAGTCCTCTAAATATTGTATTGTAGATATTTATTAAAACAAGTGAAGTCCCAGCACACACCTTTTTAAAAAATCTAAATTGAAAAGCTGTCGCCTTGAGAAGCATAATTGCGAAACGTGCGTTTCTTTACTCTTATTGTCCGGTTTGGTTTTAATTCAGCTCCGGAGCAATCAGTACACTTTTAAACTCAGTCCAGAATTGGTCCTAGAGGATTGTCTTTTTACTACTCATCCCACTCTCAATTCTCACTACCTTATACTCAACTACAAGGGGCTGATGATTTGTGGTTTTATAGGGCAAGTTCGCCTCTTTCGAGCAAAGTACAAGCTCATTTACGAGACCACCGTCACGGTTTCGCGGGGTACTTTTCTCTAAAGCTGTCAGTGGATCATGGGCGTTGTTTTAGGGTTGACTATACAGTAGATATAAGGGGAATATCTATGGTGAAGGTTGAATCAATTGGGATTTGGCTAATTTATCTAAAAACAACTAGAGGGAAGCTTCGCTTGTGTGTTTATGTTGCCTTGATACAGCGGGTGCTACAGTAACAGCCCTGACAGCAGATGGAAGATGCAGAATTGATTTTATTTAATGTCTTTCTGTGTCCTGCTCCTTCTCTGCTATTGATTTAAGATTACTAGATGGGCCACTCGTTCCCTCTGCAAGGAGAGGCCATGAAACCTATGTCATTGCTTCTTAAAAAATGTACCTTACACTGACATAAGGTTTATAAAGATTAGCCAAGGCTGCATTAGCAATTTGTAACCAAATTTGTGTTTTAAAGGTTCAAAGATGGATCAGCTGCCCCCAGCCTTGCACTTAGTATGTAGAAAAAAATTGTAGGTAGGATGGACAGAGGAAATCACTATAATGAACCACCCGAAATATAATTTTTACACATTATTCAGGATTCCGCCACTCTACCTACAATTTACTCTGTGGCTGGACAAGCAGCATGGCAGTGCGTAGTAGGGAGAGATGGTGCCTATAGTAACAGTGGATCATAGTCTCTGGGAAGGGAGTGTGACTGTGGGATAGCAGGTATAGTAGGGAGAGATGGTGTCTATAGTAACAGTGGATAATAGTCTCTGGGAAGGGAGTGTGACTGTGGGATAGCAGGTATAGTAGGGAGAGATGGTGTCTATAGTAACAGTGGATAATAGTCTCTGGGAAGGGAGTGTGACTGTGGGATAGCAGGTATAGTAGGGAGAGATGGTGCCTATAGTAACAGTGGATAATAGTCTCTGGGAAGGGAGTGTGACTGAGGGATAGCAGGTATAGTAGGGAGAGATGGTGCCTATAGTAACAGTGGATAATAGTCTCTGGGAAGGGAGTGTGACTGTGGGATAGCAGGTATAGTAGGGAGAGATGGTGTCTATAGTAACAGTGGATAATAGTCTCTGGGAAGGGAGTGTGACTGTGGGATAGCAGGTATAGTAGGGAGAGATGGTGTCTATAGTAACAGTGGGATATTAGTCTCTGGGAAGGGAGTGTGGCTGTGGGATAGCAGGTATAGTAGGGAGAGATGGTGTCTATAGTAACAGTGGATAATAGTCTCTGGGAAGGGTATTTTTTATTTGTAAAAACTTAGCAATTTACAAAGAGAATCAAGCCATAATACATAGCAAAAACTTACATATTATCCATCATCAAATAAAAGATCGGAGAGTCCATTATTTGGTAGCATGCCAACATCAAACCCAATCCATTTCAAAAGTTTTTCCTCTGTCCATAAATCCTCCCAAAACCACCACCAAATAGGCTCACATCGTGTGACCTTTAAGTCCTTCAACAGGCCACCCATAACACAGCTCCTCCCCACATACATATATTTAGTCTTCATGTTTAAACAAAGGAAAATGCATTTGGCTTGATTGCAGTCTTTTTGCTTTTTCCCATCAGAAAAACATAAGCATAATCTCTGCTTCTGAGGTTGGTGGGTACAACTGCTTAACATTTTATTCTGAGTTCTAAACAAAAAGAAATTTGTATGAGACTCAAAGTATATACATCTCAAAAAGTTCAAGCATACATAATACAGGAGGACAGTCACAGCCTTACACCTCTCCATTTTGTGGAATTCTGAGAGCTTGCTCTTACTTCTCTCCCCTTCAGGAAACCCAACTCATCAACTATAGACTTCACTATCTGGTCAATAGAAACAGCCCTCCGGTCAAGGGATTGCCCACAACGATAGTGCCATAAATAATACCTCATCACAGTTATTATCATGTACATCGTACCTTGGTCCAGAGGATGATGAACAGGAAAAATGCCATAGGCAGCAGCAGTGTAAGACAATTGCCCAATGTATGACACCTTCAGGGTTTCTGATAGCTTCTGACACACAACCTTTGTCACAGGACAATTAACCAAAAAGTGCTCCTGTGTCTCCTCTGTAGGACATCCCCATGGACACTCCCTGCTAGTAAGGTTTAGATACCGTAGATTACCTTGAAGGGCAAGCCAGCTGATATCAAAATATTTTGGGGGGATTCTTTTGTCATTAAGCCACCGAAGGCTCTGGGACAGAACATCACCTGTACAATTCTTCAAGGCTAGAGGAGCAGCAAAATAGGACTCAAGGACTCTCCAATAAATCTGCCTTCTAGAGGCCGACCTGAGCTCTTCCAAAGTAACATCCCACTTCCTCAGCAACTTCAGCCCCAGCTCCAGATGTGATGGAAGAAAACCACGCACCCGGACTTCCTTCACGCTACCGCCATGTACCCAGCCTCCCACCAGAGGCAATGCCCAGCGCCTGACACAACACTCCCACAGGGAATCAGTTCTTTGGCCCAGGTTCCCAAAATTAAATTTCAGGAAAATTGAGCCAAAGAAAGCCACTGGACACAGCATGTCCAGACCACCCATCTTCCTCTGTAAGTAAGTAATACCCCTTTTAACGGGATTCAGCCTATTCCCCCAGATCAACTGAAAGAACAGACTGTGGATCCGAGCATAGAGAGCTTCTGGTAATGGATACACACAGGAAACAAACAAAAAGATAGGGACCAAGTAAGTCTTCACGAGCTTCACCCTTTCCCTATAGGACAGCCTCCAGTGCTTCCATCGCTGTACCTTTGCATTTCCAGCATCCATTTTCTCTTCCCAGTTTTGCCTACTGAGATCTCCCCTCCCAAATTTAATCCCTAAGATTCTAATCTGGTCTGGGGCAGTTGGGAATTCCTGAAGTGGAAAATCAGGCTCCTTGTCCAGCGACCAAAAAGCTTCCGACTTATCCATGTTGACAAGAGACCCAGAGGCCTCTGAGTAGTTTCTGATGGTCTCACTCAGCTTTCCCACATCTCCTGGACATGAGATCATCACTGTCACATCATCTGCATAGGCTACTGATCTAAGGCGCTGGCCACGAGCCACAGGGAGACCCTTCAAACCACTCATCTGCAATCTCCTAAGAAAGGGATCGATCGCAAACACATACAGAAGAGGGCTCAAAGGGCACCCCTGTCTCACCCCGGCCCCAACCTCAAAGTTTTCACCACGCCATCCATTGATTAGTGGGAAGCTTACAGCCCCTTGGTACAAAACAGAAAGCCACTTAATAAATTGTCCCGGGATGCCATACTTTGCTAAAGTTGCCCACAGGTACTGATGATCCACTCGATCAAAGGCCTTAGCCTGGTCCAAAGAAAGAAAGTAGCACCCGATGTTCTGAGCTTTGCATAATTCTTGGGCCTCTCTAATAGTAAGGACTGCCCCAAAAATGCTCCGCCCTTTCACCGTGCAGAATTGGACAGATGACAACAAAGTGCCTGAAAACAAAAGCAATCTAGCAAAAAGTATCCTTGCGAGAAGCTTCCTATCAGTATTAAGAAGGGCAATAGGCCTCCAGTTCTCAACTCGCTTTGGATCCTTCCCTTTAGATAACAAGATCAAGGAGGATTCTCTCATAGAGGGGGGTAAGATACCTCCTTCCAGGCTGTCTCTAAAGACCTCCACGAGAATTGGAGCCAGCTGATCTTTGAACTTTTTATAAAATTCGGCTGTTAAACCATCTGGACCTGGAGATTTCTTTTTAGCTAAACCATCAATAGCAGCTTTGACTTCATCCTCTCTGATCTCAGCCACTAAAGGCCCAAAATCCAATTGGGTCACATCAGGCCCTGGGGTTGCCTCCAGGAAAGCTGAAATATTTTCCCTATCCAAAGCCTTAGCCTTAAAGAGATCAGCATAGTAGTCCTTCACAATCCCAATGATTCCCTCCCTTGAAACCTGCAAATTACCATTGGGATCGGTCAGGCCAGAAATGATTTTACGCCCAACATTCTCCTTGCAGTTAAGAAAGGGATCCGGAGAGTGAAAGCTCCCAAAATCCCTCTCCTGCAAGAGAGATTTGTAGCGGCTATACTGGCATTCTCTTATTTGGGCTTTTAGCCGGGAAATTTTTGACCCATCCTCCCCTTCCGAAATGCAAGATTCCAGCTTACTTACGAGAGTTAGGTACTTTTTATACTTGTTACCCTCCCTGCGTACAGATAGTCTCTGGAAGAAAGTCCTAAAGGAGCATTTGGCATCCTCCCACCAAAGAGACACGGAGTCATAAAAATCAACTCTGTTGAGCTCATGCTGAAGAAGCGCCTCAAAGGATTGTACCATTGACTCACCCTCTAGGGAATCCTCACTGAGTCGCCAAAGACCTTTACCCTTTGCTGGAACAGAGGAGGCTCCCCACACAAAGGAGAGAACTAGATGGTCAGAATACTCCACTCCAACCTCTTTTACATCAGCAAACTCCTCTCCTGCCCCAACAAAGGCCATGTCCAGACGACTACCTCTCCCTGCACATCTGTAGGTATGAGCTGCCTTTCGATTGCCCTGAGTGGCAACATCAACCAGGCCTGCCTGTTGTATTATCTGATTTAAATAGTATCCTTCAGATCTTCTAGGATTCCCTGTTCGATCCTCAGGCCTAAGCACCTGGTTAAAGTCACCAGCCAAGACAACTGGGAGTGATGTATGCAGGAAGGGTCTTATCTCAGACAGCAGAGCCCGCCTAGCTGCCACAGACTGTGGGCTATAGATATTAATAAGGCGAATACGTCTCCCACCCACTGTTACATCTAGGAGAAGACAACGTCCTACTTGGATTTCAAGGAAACGATGTACTTTAACATTGAGGTTATTACGAAATAGCACAGCAATACCCCCATAAGGCTCCTCTGCTATTGACCAGAAAGACGGACCATACCGCCAGTCAACTTTTGCCCTCCTAAGATCTGCCTTAGTAGCAAGTCGGGTCTCCTGAAGGAAAATAACCTCAGCACCAGATCTGGCCAGGCTCTCAAAGGCCAAAAATCTAGTCTGCTGACTCTTAATGCTACAGACATTTGATGTTAAAAATTTAATTGGAGACTGTACCATCATGAATGTTTTCTAGATTGGTCTTTCCTTTCTTAACTGGAGAAGCAGTTTCCCTATAGCGCTTAACTTGAACACTGGGAAAATCAGACCCCCCTCCATCACCACTCACAACCTCAGATTTTCCCAAAGCATCTGTACCTGATCTCACAGAATTTGTACCTGCCCCCACAGGCTTCCTCCTAACCGGCAGGTCTTCAGCTTCCCTACTCCTCTTTTGGGATGCTAACTGCACCTCCATATTCTCCTGCTCCTCCTCCTTCTGTATCCTGTCAAACTCCTCCTGCTCCTCCCTTTCTGCCCTATTTCCCCAGGCATCTGGGTCCTCATCCAGCACTGAGTATTTATTCCCAGTGCTGACTGAGAAGGCTCCTGACCCACCTTCCCCTGGGTCAAGTGAGTGAGCTTGTTTTTTTTTCTTTTTGTTTTTGGCAGTAAGCCAACCATCTTTATCAACATGCCTAGGCCTGGCCTCCTTTCCTTTGGCTTCACTCCTAGTCTCCAGTTCTTTTGCCTTCTCTGGCTTCCTTTCCTTCTTTTTAGTATTTCTTGGTTTGGGCCTTTGTCTTTTTGTTACTATTTCATCCTGTGAAGCTGAAACCTCTGCATTGGGCTCCTGACTATTTTCCGCCTCTGGTGGTGACATCTCCCTTCTCATCTCTTTATCCAAGCCTGGAAAGAGACGGACCATGTTATGATAGGCTTCAGGGCACTTCCTGTGTGTATGACCCATCCTAAAACATAGATTACACCTTATTTGATCACAGGATTCTGCTTCATGTCCTGTTGCATTGCATAAGGCACACCTTAGGACAGCACAGGCCCTTGCCAGGTGATCTCTTGCACCACATTTGTAGCAGCGGCGTGGTTGCCCTACATAAAAACAGACACCACGCTCTTTTCCAATAAAGAAAGAATTGGGCAGGTGATCAGGCACATTACCAGACACGTGCAACTTCACCTGTGTCCTCCAAACACCTGCCCAGACATCATCAATGTCATACTCTTTAACCAAAGGGGTTAATACTGTACAATGGCGACGTAGCCAAACCAAGATGTCTTCAGGTGGGACTGCATCATTTTTCATCACAATGGTTATGTTTTTTGTCTCAGGCTTAGTCATGGGTATAACAACTAAATCCTCCCAATTCTTGTGTCCTGCTCTTTTTTGTATGTTATAAATTCTCCAAAAGTGATCTAGGGCCTCAGGTAATTTAAAGGTGATGTCGAAATCTACTTCTGATTGGGATATCACTGCAGAGAGGTCACTCGAGGAGAATCCCATGCTATCTAAAAGGACGGACCTAACAAGAAACCTCCTGGGGGGCACATTTTCCTTTTCTCCATCCCACTTAATCTTCACCCAGTTTTTCCTTCTAAAAGGCTCATTATCAGAGGAAATATCTGGCACAGGGAAAAGTCTCCTCCTCTCCCAAAAATTTGTTGAAGCCTCCCCTGTTTCGTCACCCCCACCCACATGGATGGACAGCACCTCTACTGACTCCTGCACTTCCTGCTGCTTCTGAACTTGCTCACTCACTTCCACCCCCAAATCCCTGCTTGAGTTGAGATTTGACTGATCACTCCGCTCATTCTCTCTTTCCCCCTCTTGCACTTCCATCACATCTCCACTTGTCCCTTCCACTTCTCTCACCACATCCACCCTCTCACAATTCTCACCCACATTCAGCACATTCAGCACATTCACCCGTTCACTCTCATTAGCAGTATCAATAGAACCAGGCAGCACTACTTCCATTTTGCTTGATGGCACTGCTGCAACTTGGCCTTTTGGACTTGTGATGTTCGTCGCTGGATTCTCTGCTGAAACTTTGCCCACTGGTTTTGGAAGATCTGGAAAGTCCTGATCCGATGTTATCTCAAATGCTGCTGGTTCCTGTTCTTTCCATTGTTGGACTTTAAAATGCTTTTGCTGAGTCTTTTTCTTCTCTTGTTCCTTCACGTCTCGCTCATTAAAGGCCAAGTTCTGCCAGTTAATCCTTTTCTTCGATCTTGGTGGTAATGGCTTTACAAAATCAGCCTCACTTTCAGAGGAGACTGGGCTGCTGGTAGTACTGGAATGATTAGGCTGACTTTTTGCTTTTTGTAGAACAGTTCATTTCTTTGCTCGTCCAGGTGCCAATTTCATATTTTCAAACCTTTGTCTGTTTTGATAAATCTCTTTCCAAGGCTCCACTTCTTTATACAGATCCTCTATACGGGACTCGACTTCTGTTAACTCAGTGTATAATGCGTCTCTTTTTTCTTTATTTGAAATTTTGCGTTCTCCAACTGAGCTAGCAATCAGATTTGTATGATATTTCAGTGATATGTGCAGGCTCTTTTTCTTGTTCTGCAGTGTATCAAGCTCTTTAAGAGCTTCTGCAACTCTCTCTGCAGTAATTTCAGATGACTTAACATCCTTGCCTTTCCCAGTAGCAGTATCTGTGTGTTTAATTTTTCCAAGGTGCGCTTCCTCTTTAAATGCATCACTGACATCACTGCTAGCTCCTTGTTCCTTCCCAGTGGGGGCCATCTTGGTTACTGGCATGCCCTCACTAGCAATGGCTGCAAGGTGATCTGTTTGCTGCAGTTTGTCTCCCACATGCTTAAACTTTACTTCACCCACAAGGCACTTACCACATTCTACCTCCGCAGTTTGTAGCAAATCCCCACGGGCAAAGCTGTTCTTCTTTCCAGCTGAATCAGGAGCCGGCAGTTTGGTGTCAGATTTTAAAGACAACTTTTCCTCCTGCTTCAGCAATGGGAGCTCAGCTTTCACAGGTTGTAACACACACTGTTGTTTCTCTGCCACTTCACATTGATTATCTGCCTGCACATTCCTTTCAATTCTTTCCTTTTGCTGAAGGGTTTTTTCCTGATCCCCCCTTACCTCAGTATCAGTAGAGAGACCAGGGTTTTCCACTTCAGACACAGGAGTTTCTCCTTGTGGGATACCACGGCGAGCTTCCACCTGTAAATCCCGTGCTGTTTGAGCATTTTTTTGCCTCATTTTCTTTGCCTCTGAAATAAAGTTTTCCAACTGTATATCATCTTCATTGCTGCTTCCTTTTTTGGATCTTGAGGCTCCTGCAGAGGAAGACCTCAACCTTGGCCTTGCAGAATCTGCCCATGGGCTAGGCCCCAAAGCCTGGGCCTCAGTTTGCCGGGGAGCCCGACCAACCCTAGGAGGGCCTGGGCTCACTCCAGCCATTCTCCACGCTCCTCAGAGCTCCCAAATACACGTCCTCACTCTATAGTAACAGTGGATAATAGTCTCTGGGAAGGGAGTGTGACTGTGGGATAGCAGGTATAGTAGGGAGAGATGGTGTCTATAGTAACAGTGGATAATAGTCTCTGGGAAGGGAGTGTGACTGTGGGATAGCAGGTATAGTAGGGAGAGATGGTGTCTATAGTAACAGTGGATAATAGTCTCTGGGAAGGGAGTGTGACTGTGGGATAACAGGTATAGTAGGGAGAGATGGTGCCTATAGTAACAGTGGATAATAGTCTCTGGGAAGGGAGTGTGACTGTGGGATAGCAGGTATAGTAGGGAGAGATGGTGTCTATAGTAACAGTGGGGATAATAGTCTCTGGGAAGGGAGTGTGACTGTGGGATAGCAGGTATAGTAGGGAGAGATGGTGTCTATAGTAACAGTGGATAATAGTCTATGGGAAGGGAGTGTGACTGTGGGATAGCAGGTATAGTAGGGAGAGATGGTGTCTATAGTAACAGTGGATAATAGTCTCTGGGAAGGGAGTGTGACTGTGGGATAGCAGGTATAGTAGGGAGAGATGGTGCCTATAGTAACAGTGGATAATAGTCTCTGGGAAGGGAGTGTGACTGTGGGATACCAGGTATAGTAGGGAGAGATGGTGCCTATAGTAACAGTGTATAATAGTCTATGGGAAGGGAGTGTGACTGTGGGATAGCAGGTATAGTAGGGAGAGATGGTGCCTATAGTAACAGTGGGATAATAGTCTCTGGGAAGGGAGTGTGACTGTGGGATAGCAGGTATAGTAGGGAGAGATGGTGCCTATAGTAACAGTGGGATAATAGTCTCTGGGAAGGGAGTGTGACTGTGGGATAGCAGGTATAGTAGGGGGAGATGGTGTCTATAGTAACAGTCTCTGGGAAGGGGCTGGGGCTATTCTTTACTCATATGTGTAGAAGCTGCCACAATATTTAACCTAAACAGTATAGTAGGAGTATGTAATTTGTTACAAGATTGTTTGCAGATCATTGTAATATTATTCATACACATTGCTTGGAGCGGCCATATTGTCATTTTAGGTGACACCTGTACAACAGCAAGAGTTAATGAGTAAAGCTCAGTAAAGCAGAGTATCACACCCAGCAGAGTATCACACTCAGTAGAGTATCACACCCAGTAGAGTATTACACACAGTAGAGTATCAAACGCAGCAGAGTATTACACACAGCAGAGTATTACACACAGCTAATTCATTTATGTTGGGCTCGTTATGCATTTAATGGACCCGTGTATTAGAATTTAGCAACACCTAAAGCCCCCGCTCTGTGCTCATAAGGATCTTGTAAGGGAGGTGCAACTATGATGAAGAAAGACTTTAGTGACACCTGCTGGTTGTTTTGTGTTACTACAGAATGTGATCTAATTCCAGTTCAAAATTCGTAAGCTATTTCCATTCTTTGTACTGAAACTGCTACTGAATCTCATACTCTTCCTGTTCCTCTGTATTTTACATTGAGTTACTATTCATCATTCACTGACCCTGACAGACAGAAATCGTTTCATTATCAATCAATCTTCTTCATGTTAGTAACTTTGTATCAATTCTTTTTTAGCTCCTGTCCTCTTCATCTCCCAGTTTGCCATTTGAAACACTGCTTGGTTGCTAGGGGAAGTGAGACCGTAGCAACTAGTTCACAGTTTAAATGGAGAAATATATTTAAAGGGGCGGTTCACCTTCAAGTTAACTTTTAGTATGTTTTAGAATGGCTGATTCCAAACAACTTTTCAGTTGGCCTTCATTATTTTTTTTTTACTATTTGCCTTTCTTCAGACTCTTTCCAGATCTCAAATAGGGGTCACTGACCCCATCTAAAACCAATGCTCAGTAATTGCTACTTTTTATTACTCCTCTTTCGGTTCAGACCTGTGCATTTCATACTCCAGCCTCTTATTCAAATCAGTGCATGGTTGCTAGGGGAATTTGGGCCCTAGCGACCAGATTGTGGAACCTGCAAACTGGAGAGCTGCTGAATAAATAACTCAAAAACCACAAATAATTAAAAAATTAAAACCAAATGCAAAAAGTTAACTTTATGGTGAACATCCCCTTTAATTCATAAATTCCAGAGATTTAAAAAAAGGGAAGGTACAATATAGACTTTATACTAAAGGGTCAACTGCCTCTTTAATATTTCTTGAGCGTTTTCTCGATATTCATTTATTACATTTTCACACAAAACAATGATTTCCAGTTCCCTCACAATGGAAGAGCCTCCACCAATGGTTCCCCCTGTCGGACTGGTCTATTACTGACAAACTGCAATGATGCTTATTTCTATTTGGGGGCAGGGCTTACCAGAAAGTGGGTGTGGCTTTGTAGAATCACCTGTAGTAGCCCCGCCCAGCAGTGACTGCAGATATAGGTAAATGTATAGAAATGATGTATCAATGTTTTGTTGTTGTTAATTCATTGCACGACTCCCCCTGGATCCCATTGTGTGACCATCAGATCTGCATGTAACTGTGTCCTCCCTAATTATATATATTTCTATTCTTTTGCTCACACCTTACCTACTTTTATGTTGATTTTGCTTCATTTTTTTTCTGCCGCGCTGTTCAGCATTTGGATTCCAGGAAAACAAAGGTTTGTCTCTTTTTCACAATGACCCCCCCCAACCTGATTCCTAAATATGTTTTTCTGTGACTGCTAGTGCTGCTGGGTAATGTAGTCTGAGCAAGTGTACAATATAATAACCAAACTCAGAGCCTTCTGGGGAGCAGGGCGGTATTACAAGGACCACGGATTTGACCTCTACTGGTTGTACCACCTGTTAGTAAATCAGCCACTAGCTGGTAAGAAATGATTTCCGTTATATAAGAATTGCTGGGTTAGGGCAACATTTAAAAAAAGGTTACACCACATAGTGGCTCGCACTGCTGCAATCTCATAGTATTTATCTGTAACATCACTAGAGCTGTCCTACTGCTGTGGAACCCACTCTTAGTTACCCACCCTCAACTGCCCACTCCCAGTCACCCACTCTCACCCGCCCACTCCCAGTCAGCCACTCTCACCCGCCCACTCCCAGTCAGCCACTCTCACCCACCCACTCCCAGTCAGCCACTCTCACCCACCCACTCCCAGTCAGCCACTCTCATCCGCCCACTCCCAGTCACCCACTCTCACCCGCCCACTCCCAGTCACCCACTCTCACCCGCCCACTCCAGTCAGCCACTCTCACCCGCCCACTCCCAGTCGCCCACTCCCAGTCACCCACTCTTATCCGCCCACTCCCAGTCACCCACTCTCAACTGCCCACTCCCAGTCACCCACTCTCACCCGCCCACTCCCAGTCACCCACTCTCACCCGCCCACTCCCAGTCACCCACTCTCATCCGCCCACTCCCAGTCACCCACTCTCAACTGTCTACTCCCAATCACCCACTCTCACCCGCCCACTCCCAGTCACCCACTCTCATCCACCCACTCCCAGTAACCCACTCTCACCCGCCCACTCCCAGTCACCCACTCTCACCCGCCCACTCCCAGTCACCCACTCTCAACTGCCCACTCCCAATCACCCACTCTCACCCGCCCACTCCCAGTCACCCACTCTCATCCGCCCACTCCCAGTAATCCGCCCACTCCTAGTCACCCACTCTCAACTGCCCACTCATAGTCACCCACTCTCAGCCGCCCACTCCCAAACACCAACTCTTAACTGCACACTCTTAGTCATTCACTCTCGGCCACCCACTCCCAGACACCCACTCTCATCCACCCGCTCCCAGTCACCCACTCTCAGCCACCCACTATCAGCCGCTCACTCTTAGTTACTCACTCTCAGCTGCCCACTCCGAGTCACCCACTCTCACCCACCTGCTCCCAGTCACCCACTCTCAACTGCCCACTCTTAGTCACTCACTCTCAGTCACCCACTCTCAGTCACCCACTCTCACCCTCCAGCTCCCAGTCACCCACTCTCACCTGCCCATTCAGAGTCACCCACTCAGAGTCAGCCACTCTCAACGGACCACTCTTAGTCACTCACTCTCACCCGCCCACTCTCAGCCGTCCGCTCCCAGTCACCCACTCTCAGCCGCCCAATCCCAGCAGCCCAAGTCTAGTGCTAAAGATCCTCATGTAACATAATTACTCAGGGGAGAAAGTCACATGGTCTAATGAAACCCTGCTCCACAGGAGGTTCTGCAGCAGATGATTCTCAGCTTGTAGAAATCAATAGAAGACGTAGAGGATCATTTGCGTGTTGTGTTCAAAGTGCCTTTTTTGGACGCATTTCGCCATGTTTGCAGCTTTCCCCCCACAATTTCAGTATAATGGTGCTTGCTATGAACTCTTAGTATGATGTAGAGAGTGAGACAATTTGCAATTGGTTTTCCTTTTTTTTTTTAATATTATTTGTGGTTTTTAAGTGATTTAATTTTTTGTGTTTTTTAAGTTATTAAATTTTTCCCCCCAGCAGCTCTCCAGTTTGCAGTTTCAGGTGCATCACTATCATTAATTTGGCCGTTTGTATCCTGGATGTCCAATCTATTGTCTCCAAATCTGTTGTTTATCTCCCAGAATCCCCAGCTCAATGCCATAGTTGGTGGGTAGGGGGGTTGCCCAACATCAAGCCCCCCTGGCTGTTGTTAAATGGCATCTCCCACTGTGCAAGATAAAGAAGGGTGTTAGACCCCCCAGTGATCATTATTAGTTACATTACCCACAGATTTTATTCAGTGTGATTCAGCGCGTCCTCCCTCCCTAGTAACCCCACTCTACAACATGGAGCCGCTACTCAGCACAAAGCCAGATGGCACCAATTTAACAAAAAATCCACCTGACAGTCGCTATTTAACCCCCCCCTTGTGAAACCCAAAGCTGGTGGCGCTGACAGGACCATAAAAATGTATTTTGGACGTGACTCTGGAGAATTCTTCTTTAATGTGTCAAACGTGACTTTTCCAGTTTCAAGTTCGAAAATTCTCTGGTTTGTCGTCTATAAAACCCCACGATGCCGACCCCCCCTCTCCCATAAAAATGACTTCACTCGTATAAATGAAGAGAAATTTCAAATGCAAAATTTGGCAGTTTATAAAAAGCGCCATTTGCCCCCACATTAGAGATTCGTTATTTGGAACGTGCCATTTAGAAACCGTCTTTAGCACCCGGCCGGGTCTGTTGTCTTCTCCTCAAGTCACTTATTTAGGAATCCAGTTTCATCGCCCTTTGATCTCGACTCTCGTTAAAAGCCTTCGTTGTATTTTAGCTGTGACATCATCACAAACTTTAATCAGAACAGAGTTTCCAAGTAACCTCCCCACCCAAAAAAAAAATTCTATAGACAATAGCAAGAATTGCTGGTAGATGTTCAACTGTTCATCCAACCCAACTTCATCCTTGGTTGGAATTGGTGATACCCAAAAGTTGACCCCTTAGTTCTCTGGTTCCCAAAGGCTCCTCTGAGGGAGCTTGAAGCAGTGTCTGGGGAGGGGGCCAGGCCTTAATTCCAGTTTGGAGGAGCTAGATTTGGGAAGAGTGCAGATTTGTTTGTTCAACTACAACTAGAAGTCAGTTTGGGGTGAAACATATTCGATGACTTACATATTCTTATAACTGTGGCTGATATACTCACACCCATTATTTTTGTAACCTTCTCATTGGCTAATGGGTGGCTCTAATCCAAGGCTGGACCTCCAAGGGAGCCTTCAACTGAAAAAGTCAAAAATTGTCTTAAAGGGATACTGTCATGGGAAAAAAATTTGTTTTTTTTCAAAACACATCAGTTAATAGTGCTGCTCCAGCAGAATTCTGCACTGAAATCAGTTTCTCAAAAGAGCAAACAGTTTTTTTAAGATTTAATAATCTGACATAGGGCTAGACATATTGTCAGCTTCCCAACTGCCCCCAGTCAAGTGACTTGTGTGCTCTGATAAACTTCAGTCACTCTTTACTGCTGTACTGCAAGTTGTAGTGACATCACCCCCTCCATTTCCCCCCAGCAGCCTAACAACTTGGGATGCACCAAATCCAGAATTCGGTTCGGGATTCTGCCTTTTTCAGCAGGATTTGGATTCGGCTGAATCCCTCTGCCGTCCGAACCGAATCCGAATTCGCATATGCAAATTAGGGGATGGGAGGCAAATTGCATGACTTTTTATCAAAAAACAAAATTCCTACCCCAAATTTGCATATGTAAATTAGGATTCAGAATCGGTTCGGTATTCGGCTGAATCTTTCATAAAGGATTCAGGGGTCCGGCCGAATCCAAAATAGTGGATTCAGTGCATCCCTACTAACAACAGAACAATGGGAAGGTTATCAGATAGCAGCTCCCTAACACAAGATAACAGCTGCCTGGTAGATCTAAGAACAACACTCAATAGTAAAATCCAGGTCCCACTGAGACACATTCAGTTACATTGAGTAGGAGAAACAACAGCCTGCCAGAAAGCAGTTCCATCCTAAAGTGCTGGCTCTTTCTGAAATCACATGACCAGGCAAAATGACCTGAGATGCACCTACACACCAATATTACAACTAAATACACTTGCTGGTTCAGGAATGACATTTTATATTGTACAGTGAATTATTTGCAGTGTCATTTAGAAATAAATACATCATAAATATCATGACAGAATCCCTTTAATACTTCATGCAATAGAATCTTCTTTTGTTTTATGTTTGAAGCTCGTTCCTCCCATTAACGCAGTATTTGTATTGACGTTGTAGCATCTGCAGCTGACCATCCAGGCCCTCCAAGATGAACTTCGAACCCAGAGGGACCTCAACCACCTCCTGCAGCAGGAAAGTGGGAACCGAGGAGCTGAACACTTCACCATAGAACTCACCGAGGAGAACTTCCGACAGCTTCAGGCGGAACACGACAGACAAGCCAAAGAACTGTTTCTTCTCAGGAAAACGCTGGAAGAGATGGAGCTGAGGATCGAGACTCAAAAGCAGACACTAAGTGCCCGAGATGAGTCCATCAAGAAGCTTCTAGAAATGCTGCAGAGCAAAGGGTTGCCTTCCAAAGGGATGGACATGGAGGAGAACGAGAAAACGCGCAGAATGGTGGAAGCCGAGTCACAGCTTAACCATCTAGAAGTGCTTTTGGATCAAAAGGACAAAGAGAATATTCATTTAAGAGAGGTAAGAAGATCTAACACCTGTCTATCAATCATTGCAGATTCCCTTTGACTTGAGTCAGTGTGGGTATCAGGCAGAATTCTTTAGATGCATCAATTGGGCTTTTCTCCTGGATAAGGTTGTATGGAGGACCAGCAGCTCAACAGTCTATTGACTAGAAGTAAATGTGCAGAAAGGCCTCCTCTCACTTTCACAGTTTATGTTTTTTAAGGGATGGAGGACGTTTCTTATCTGATCATTGAGTATAGTAGCCGGTACGACTAAGTCTATGACTAAGTGAGTGAGGGAGAGATGGATCATGTGCAGTAGAGCTTAAAGTTCTGAGTCCTCCTAACTTAGTTGTATCAGGATATAGGTCTCACATTGCAATGCACTGAACCCAATGATTTTCTAAATGCTTAAAGGAGAACTAAAATGCTTAAAGGAGAACTAAAGCCTAACTAAAGAAGTAGGTAGAAATGTTGCACATGATGTTTTGTGCTTCTGTACCAGCCCAAGGCAACCACAGCCCTTTAGCAGTAAAGATCTGTGTCTCCAAAGATGCCCCAGTAGCTCCCCATCTTCTTTTCTGCTGATTGACTGCACATGCTCTGTGCTGCTGTCACTTACTGAGCTTAGGGAGCCACTCACAATATACAGTACACATAGAATAGAAATGTCACAATATAAGGCTGATTAGTAATTAATACACATAATTACTACATGGCAGCACAGAAACCAGTGCAATTAGCACCAGAATTTAATAATCAGCAAACCTGTAGCATCAGCTTATATTACAGCCAGGGAAGCTCATTTTCTGCTGGATAATTAGTGACGAGCCCTAAGCTTAGCTTCTCAACAGCCAATCAGAGCCCACTGAGCATGTGAGTGTCACAGACACTTTCCAAGATGGTGACCCCCTGTGACAAGTTTGAAGTCCTGGATCATTGCTGCTATTGACAAGCTCAAACTTTAGCCTCGTGCAATAAGTTCACTATAGAAAATATGGTGTGTTTAACCATTCATTTTTAGGGTTTAGTTCTCCTTTAAATATCATACAATTAGTGCAGAAACAAGTCATTTTGTAAAATGAACTCCAGTTACAAAAATACTTATTTAGGCAAATACTACAGTATTGTAAGGACTTCTCCTTTAAGGGTCAGGGCACACGCTCAGATTCGGGGAGATTAGTCGCCCGGTGACAAATCTCCTCTTCTTCTGGGCGACTAATCTCCCCGAACTGCCTTCCTGCCGGCTAAAATGTAAATTGTCGGAGGGATGGCACTCTGAGCAATTTGTTTACCGAAGTTCGCCCCAAATAAGAGGAGATTTGTCGCCTTATCTCCCTGAATCTGACCATCAAAATGAGACCTGCAGACAGTGTAGGGGACAGATCATTCCTAGAAGCACTGAGGGTTATTTACAAACCTGCCCATAAGCCCAGACGCTTCGTTATCATTAGAGGTAATTAACCTAATGACTGGCACGTGTATTGGCTAAGGGGGGGGGGGGGTATCACGGAGACTTCAGTGAGATTCCATTGGTTTGGCCAAATCTTGCTGGGGGCAGATCTACACAGTTAGTGGGAAACAGGTTGTGGGTGAAGCCTAACAGGGCAAAGTTGGGGGTGGTCATTAAATGAAAAAAGAATAATAAACTTTCTTTTAAAGGCTAATTAATAGTGATGTGCGAATCTGTCACGTTTCACCGAAAAATTTGTTAACTGCGCAAAAATACTCGAAACAACGAAACATTTTCAAAACACATTGAAGTCAATGGACATTTTTACATACGTCAATTGTTACGTGCTCAACAATTTTTCCCACTCCAAATGCATTAAAGTCAATGGGCGTTTTTCTCTTCTGGCGACTTTTCCTGCAAATACATTAAAGTCAATGGGCGTTTTTGTCTTATGGCGACTTTTCCTCCAAATACATTAAAGTCAATGGGCGTTTTTCTCTTATGGCGACTTTTTTGTCTAAATGCATATTAGTCAATGGGCGTTTTTTCTTATGGCGACTTTTTTGTCCAAATGCAAAATAGTCAATGGGCGTTTTTTCTTATGGCGACTTTTTTGTCTAAATGCATTAAAGTCCATGGTTCATTTTTTTGTTATGGGCATTTTTCTCAGCAAATTTTTCCATGGTAAATTTTTGACTCACATGGCGAAATGCGGAATTTCACCGCAAATCCCAGGCTGGAGAAGAAATTCACTCATCACTACTAATTAAGTCAAATTTCAAAAAATACTTTGGAGGTCTTCATGAGAACAGACATCTAAGTTTTTGGGGACGTAGGATTGTTGACCTTTCCCCCCAGCCCTGGTGTTATAGCTGATGTTTCTAACTGCTGGAGGGCCACAGGTTGGAGATCTTTTTTTTTTTTTTTTTTTTATTCTGATGATCCCAGCTTTGCTGCATTTTCTCTGAGCCCACTCAACTCTTATCCCTGGTACGATGTTGCCAAACGAGCGGATCTCTCCCCGATGTGTCCACATTGAGGTGGGCAATATCGGGCTTATCGGATCGTGGGCCCAAGGATCGGATCAGAACAGAGGCAATACGGGCAGTCGGATCGTGGGACTACATCAACTAACAGATGCGGCCACGATCCAACGGGATTACTTACCCTGCCCGATCGGCATCTGCCCGACTTTGGCCAGATATTGTTTGGGGACGGCCGTCGGATGGCCCATTATCACACGAGCCAATAAGCTACCAACTCGGTCTGTCTGCAGCTTTTATCGGCCCATGTATGGGGTCCTTTAAAGGATAAAGATCCAAATTACAGAAAGATACCTTATCTAGAAACCCCAGGTCCCAAGCATTCTCTATAACAGGTCCCATACCTGTATAAACATTCATAGCTCTTTGAGCAGTAGTAAAGTAGGTACAATGTGACGTTTACAGCAACTCTCTAGGCTTGGCTTGTCATACTGAGAAAAATAACTGCTGACAGTTCCCCATTAACCCAGGAGAACTTACTTCTGACTCGCTGCAGGATCAAAACACATTGATCAATGGGGAAGTTTTGAAGAACTCGCGCCTAGTTATAGAAACATCTGCTCAGACTCCCATACAATTGGGCCTGATTAGCTAATATTCCACTCGTCGCATTCACACCTCAACTGGAATAGAGGAATGAAGAGCAGTGATTTTGGATAAATATACCCAAAAATATTAGTTGGAGTAAACTTCCCCTCTGAGAACTTTTTGCATCTACAATTTGCAGTTAGTTCTCTATTTTAGTTGTTCTAGTGATATTAGCAGTTTTCGGACTGCTAATGCCAGACTTTGGCTCAACAACTCTACTTCAACAACTCAACAACTATAAAGGGGTTTTTCACCTTTAAATGACATGTTAGTATGATGTAGAGACTGATATTCTGAGACAATTTGCAGTTGCTTTTCATTTTTTGTTATTTGTGTTTTTTGAGTTATTTAGCTTCAGCAGCTCTCCAATTTGCAATTTCAGCCATCTGGTTGCTAGGGTCCAAATTCCCCTAGCAACCATGCACTGATTTGAATAAGAGACTGGAATATGAATAGGACAGGCCTGAATAGAAAGATGAGTTATAAAAAGTAACAATACATTTGTAGCCTTATAGAGCATTTGTTTATTAGATGGGGTCAGTGACCCAAATTTGAAAGCTGGAAAGTGTCAGACCAAAAAGGTGAATAATTGAAAAAACTATGAAAAATAAAAAATGAATACCAATTGAAAAGGTGCTTAGAATTAGCCATTCTATAGCATAATAAGTTAACTTAAAGGGCATGTAAAGGCAAAAAAATAAAATCCCATTTTTACTTTCTTTAATATACTTTAATAAATAAATATACTTTGATTAAAAAATGTGTACTGTTTTTATAAGAAACCTGACTGTATGCAGTGAAATTCTCCCTTCATTTACTGCTGTGGATAGGAATTGTCAGACGGTCCCTAACTGCTCTGCAGGGAAACAATCATACTTATGTACAGCAGGGGGAGCCCCCGCCTTACTTCCCAGCCATGCAGAACTCAAGCAGCTTTGTTTGTTTCCCTGTAGAGCAGTCGGCGACTGTGTAGAGATTTGTATTGGATTTTATTTTTGCCTTTACATCCCCTTTACTTTTTCCAACTCCAGCTGCAGGGACAAAGATCATGGAGCCAGATTTAAACAGATAAACTGGGATTCTATTTGGAGGATTATTTTGCTGCAGCCACTGGTTCTGCAGAGTTGGAGAAAGTTTGTATTAAACAATATAAAAACTATAAAATCCACATTAGATTACATGACAACACAGGACCCAGTACAGTCTGTATATTCTGATTATTAATCAGTCTTGCTGTATCGGCTTCTGGCAGATATTATTTGACTTGTGCTGTTTTGATCATTTATGACGATCCCTAAGCAGCCCAGATCACACTGAGCATGTGCACAGTCTTGGTCTTGCAAAGATGTTTAACAAAGTTACAAGATGGTGACCCCCTGTGGCCAACTTTGAAAACATAAATCATTTGTTTGATTAGGCTTGTGGTGCAGTAAGTTCATGTTTATGTTTAGTATACAAAATACAGCATTTCTAGACTTATTCTTATTTCCCCTTTAAAGGTGAACTGTCCCTTTAAAGGGCTGGAGTATCAGCGACACCAATGGTCCATGTACAGTACCTGCTGCATTCCGTTAACCCTTGAGTTTCTGGCTGTTGGTGGAGCTGTACATGAACACAAAATGGAAATATCTCAGAAACCACTAAAAGTATGAAATTCTGTGAATTGTAGAAGAGCTCAGAGAAGTACGTTTACATCAATTCGCTTTTTCTGCAGTCGACATTGCCTCTAAAGGGACTTTACTTGTTTCATTTTGGTCCCAATATTTTTATTTTCTGAGTAGAAGATTTTTTTCCCCTCTGCAAATAAACATCAGGTCTTTGCTCAGCGCTGGGGCCGCACTTGAGGGAATTCTGGTTTTTATCACAGTGAAATCTCGCACTGATGTTTGTTCTGACAACATTTTCCTAAAAGCTTCTGACCACAGTCTTTCCTTTGCCCAAAGAGCCATGCGGTGTTTTTGTTTTTAGTAAATCTGCCATCGAGCCTCTCCCCCCGGCCAAACTCCCAAAGACAGGCTGAAAATTCATTGAAATATTTGATCCTGTGTGAAGAAATTAGACAGTGTTTTTAAAGGGGTGATTCACCTTTAAGTTAACCTTTAGTATGTTATACAATGGCCATTTATTTCAATTGGTCTTCATTATTTATTTGTGATAGTTTTTGAATTATTTGCCTTCTTCTTCTGACTCCTTCCAGCTTTCAAATGGGGGTCACTGACCCCATCTAAAAAATAAATGCTCTGTAAGGCTACAAATGTATTGTTATTGTTACTTTTTATTCCTCATCTTTCTATTCAGGCCTCTCCTATTCATATTCCAGTCTCTTATTCAAATCAGTGCATGGTTGCTAGGGGAATTTGGACCCTAGCAACCAGATTGCTGAAATTGCAAACTGGAGAGCTTCTGAATAAAAAGCTTAATAACTCAAAAACCTCAAATAATGAAAAACAACTGCAAATTGTCTCAGAATATCATGTATATAATATATATATATATATATATATATATATATATATATATATATATATATATATATATATATATATATATATTAGGGTTCCACTGAATCAAGGATTCGGTTCAGGATTCGGCCTTTTTCAGCTGGATTCGGACTTGGCCGAATCCTTCTGCCCGGCCAAACCAAATCCTAATTTGAATATGCAAATTAGTGGTGGGAGTAAAAAATGTTTTCTCCTTCAGTTCGGTGTTCGGTATTCGGGCAAATCATTTGCAAACGATTCAGGTGTTCGGCCGAATCTAAAATAGTGGATTCGGTGCTTCCCTAATATATATAAGGGGCAGATTTATCAAGGGTCGAATTTCAAAGTTATGGCAGTTTTTTTGAACCCCCATAACTTCGAAATTCGAAGTTAAAAAATTTAGACCAATCAGAATTTAGTAAAAAAAAAAATCTAAGTTTTTAACTTTGGGTGAATAGGCTGTATTCGAATCGTTCGAATCAAAGTTTTAGCGCATTCGATCGAATTAGAATAAAAGTATTTGCCACAAAAAACTTTGATTTTTCAAAGTCCACCAAATGGCTCCAATAGCTTCTAAGAGGTCCCCTATAGGCTAAAATAGCAATTCGGCAGGTTTTTAGTTGCCGAAGTCGAAGTTTTAAAGAGACAGTACATGATAAATTTTGATATTTAATTAAAATTTTTTTTTTTATTTAATTTAAATTTTTTTCAAATTCAAATCGAATTTTGGCCTATTTGATGGTCGAAGTACAAAATTTGGGATGCACTGAATCCAGGATTTGGTTCGGGATTCGGCATTTTTCAGTAGGAATCGGATTTGGCCAAATCCTTCTGCCCGTGACAGAACCGCATCTGAATCCTAATTTGCATATGTAATTTAGGGGCGGAAAGGGAAATCACGTGACTTTTTGTTAGAAAACAAGGAAGTAAAAAGTGTTTTCCCCTTCCCATCCCTAATTTGCATATGCAAATTTGTATTCGGATTCAGTTTGGTATTTGGCCGTATCTTTCGCTGCTTCTGGGGTTCGGCCGAATTCAAAAAAAAGAAAAAAAATTTTTTACTTTGAATCTACACTTCGACCCTTGATAAATCTGCCCCTAAAAGTTAATTTAAATGAGTGTGTGTTCATGCAATTAATTGTTGATGGAGAGTTTTCAGAACCTTGGTTCCTATTTTAAATGATGCAACAAAATATGTTTTTTTAAAGATGTTATAATAATTATGTTTAAGACTAGAAATGAAACGTATCTCCCTAAATCTCTCCTCTGTAGCTGGGAGTGTCGCCCCCATAGCTGTTTTATTGTTCCATTTGTGCTCACTGTACAAACCTACATCTGGATTATATGAATAAAATTAGGGTAAGGAAAAAGCCTCCCTGGCGTGAGCCTTTTGATCGACAGATTCAGGTCTTGCAGGGAAATTGCAGATTTCGGAGAGAAACAGAATTTCAAAGCCTGTAACCCAGTTGTGCAACGTGGATTGTGAGTTCCCTGTGTGTTAGAACTGGGCGGCCAAAAGAGTTACAGTAGTTACACCCTTCATGTAACGGAGCCAACATGGCAGCACCCTAGTGTAAGTATAAATATTATATATAATACACAAAGCCATGAATATCTTGTAAAATATGTCCTTATAAACGGTGACTAGTGATGTCATCAGTTATAAACAGTGACTAGTGATGTCATCAGTTATAAACAGTGACTAGTGATGTCATCAGTTATAAACAGTGACTAGTGATGTCATCAGTTATAAACAGTGACTAGTGATGACAGCAGTTATAAACAGTGACTAGTGATGTCATCAGTTATAAACTGTGACTAGTGATGTCAGCAGTTATAAACAGTGACTAGTGATGTCAGCAGTTATAAACAGTGACTAGTGATGTCAGCAGTTATAAACAGTGACTAGTGATGTCATCAGTTATAAACAGTGACTAGTGATGTCAGCAGTTATAAACAGTGACTAGTGATGTCATCAGTTATAAACAGTGACTAGTGATGTCAGCAGTTATAAACAGTGACTAGTGATGTCAGCAGTTATAAAAAGTGACTAGTGATGACAGCAGTTATAAACAGTGACTAGTGATGTCATCAGTTATAAACTGTGACTAGTGATGTCAGCAGTTATAAACAGTGACTAGTGATGTCAGCAGTTATAAACAGTGACTAGTGATGTCATCAGTTATAAACAGTGACTAGTGATGTCAGCAGTTATAAACAGTGACTAGTGATGTCATCAGTTATAAACAGTGACTAGTGATGTCAGCAGTTATAAAAAGTGACTAGTGATGTCAGCAGTTATAAACAGTGACTAGTGATGTCATCAGTTATAAACAGTGGCTAGTGATGTCATCAGTTATAAACAGTGACTAGTGATGTCAGCAGTTATAAACAGTGACTAGTGATGTCATCAGTTATAAACAGTGACTAGTGATGTCATCAGTTATAAACAGTGACTAGTGATGTCATCAGTTATAAACAGTGACTAGTGATGTCAGCAGTTATAAACAGTGACTAGTGATGTCATCAGTTATAAACAGTGACTAGTGATGTCATCAGTTATAAACAGTGACTAGTGATGTCATCAGTTATAAACAGTGACTAGTGATGTCAGCAGTTATAAAAAGTGACTAGTGATGTCAGCAGTTATAAACAGTGACTAGTGATGTCATCAGTTATAAACAGTGACTAGTGATGTCAGCAGTTATAAACAGTGACTAGTGATGTCATCAGTTATAAACAGTGACTAGTGATGTCAGCAGTTATAAACAGTGACTAGTGATGTCAGCAGTTATAAACAGTGACTAGTGATGTCAGCAGTTATAAACAGTGACTAGTGATGTCATCAGTTATAAACAGTGACTAGTGATGTCAGCAGTTATAAAAAGTGACTAGTGATGTCAGCAGTTATAAACAGTGACTAGTGATGTCATCAGTTATAAACAGTGGCTAGTGATGTCATCAGTTATAAACGGTGAGTAGTGATGTCATTTTTGTCACATGACTCACTAAATCTTGTGTATTATAATTAATAAAGTACCCCTTGTAGGAAAATATGAGGATATTAGAAGTAACTGTATAAAAGCACTCAGCCTTTGGCCTCATGGATTTATATATTCGTGGAACTCCTCGGTGTAACGACCACGTTGTCAGGAACCTTGTTCGGTGACTGTACCTTGCGGACGCACAGATGTAAGCGAGGTACCGGCAGGGTTGAAGAGAAGCCGTAGTCGAAGTCGGGCAAAAGGTTCAAGGCAGCGGCAGAAATCGTAGTCGAGAGTCAGGCAAAAAGTCAAAAACCAGCAATTCAATAACAAACAACACTTAGGCAGGATCAGTAAAATTGGAACCATCTTGGGCAACTTCCAAAATGGAGACTGGGCCTTTAAAGAGTTTCTTGGCGCCGGAAATCCGTATTCATCGCCAGCTGATTACGTCAGGCGTCAAGATGCTCGGTGCCAAACGCCAGCGTCAGAGGGACTTTGAAGGTGGAAGTGCGCGCCGGGAGGTAAGGGATCGCTGAAATAATAACCTTATATTATACAATAAGGGGTACTTTATTCACTATGCATTCACCAAATACACAAGGCCAGCTGTTACTAGGGAATGTGAGACCCTAGTAACCAGTCAGCACAGTTTCCAATTGGAGAGCTGAATCTTTAATAATTCGATATGGATGCACCCAATCCACTATTTTGGATTCGGCCAAACCCCCGAATCCTTTGCGAAAGATTTGGCCCGAATACCGAACCAAATCTAAATCCTAATTTGCATATGCAAATAAGGGGTGGGAAGAGGAACATTTTTTTTCTTGTTTTGTGAGAAAAAGTCACACGATTTCCCTCCCACCCCTAATTTGTATATGCAAATTTGGATTCGGTTCGGCTGGGCCGAAGAATTCAACCGAATCTGAATCCTGCTGAAAAAGCCCGAATCCTGTACGAATCCTGGATTCGGTGCATCCCTATAATTCAAAAACCAAACAGAATAAAAACCAACACCTTTATTTTGCCCTAGAAATCCCCTGCCTGCTTCAAGCTGAAGGATGACTTGCCCTTTAATTCCTGCTGCAAGAAGCTAGCCATTGTGCAGACACCAGGGGGCAGGCTTGAGTTATATTTCATACAAAGTGAGAATTGTTCACATACTTTACTCCTGACCTGTGAGTATTAGGGAGGGGAACTCCCCGCAGGCTATGGTTAGTAAATAATCTTTTCAGACGCTCCGATATCTTGTACATTATTTAGCTCCGTGTGTTTCAAGTTTGCAGCCCCTGGGGGGTTCATGCTAATTCCTCTCCTGAGTCTGGATGTACAGACATGGACCTGTCAATCATCAGAGACCACACGAGGATTTACAGCTGTTGGCCAATTAGAGAGCACTGACAGTTGGGTTTCTGCTGTAAGCTTCAAAATGCCCCAAAGTATTCTCCATCCCACAGCAAATGAACCTAAAGGAGAACTTAACCCTAAAAATGTGGCTAAAAATGGCCTATTTTATATAGTGAACTTATTGCACGAGGCTAAAGTTTCAGCTTGTCAATAGCAGCAATGATCCAGGACTTCAAACTTGTCACAGGGGGTCACCATCTTGGAAAGTGTCTGTGACACTCACATGCTCAGTGGGCTCTGATTGGCTGTTGAGAAGCTAAGCTTAGGGCTCGTCACTAATTATCCAGCAGAAAATGAGCTTCCCTGGCTGTAATATAAGCTGATGCTACAGGTTTGCTGATTATTCAATTCTGATGCTAATTGCACTGGTTTCTGTGCTGCCATGTAGTAATTATGTGTATTAATTACTAATCATTGTGACATTTCTATTCTATGTGTACTGTATATTGTGAGTGGCTCCCTAAGCTCAGTAAGTGACAGCAGCACAGAGCATGTGCAGTGAATCAGCAGAAAAGAAGATGGGGAGCTACTGGGGCATCTTTGGAGACACAAATCTTTACTGCTAAAGGGCTGTGGTTGCCTTGGGCTGGTACAGAAGCACAAAACATCATGTACAACAATTCTACCTACTTCTTTAGTTAGGCTTTAGTTCTCCTTTAAGGCCCCTCAAAATTTCCACAGGTTGACTTGTGTTAACTATATTTATATTGAACTTGCTCATTAATTAGGATCTCACTGGTCCTATTCTCACCTGTATCCCCAGGCTCTGCCTCCTCTGTACTTAAGCCCTTGGGACGCTGGAGGTAGTAAGTTATTTGTAGACTGTAATTATTAGTACAATTGTTTCTTTTGGAGAGTTAAAGGTTTCACCTCATTGTTTATACTGATAAAATGACCTTTCTATAAACATCATAGTGGGCAGTTACTCTCCAGCCCATTTTATCAGGAGGCTTTAACCACTTTTAAAGGACCAAGTGATTCTTCTGAAGTGTAACCTGTTACTGACATCTGCCCTCCTGCTAACTGCTGATACAATGAAGGATTGTTCACAATAAGCTATACCCTCATACTGTACTGTCTAAGGGAATCAATATGGCACCTCCTCCTCCCATATGTATAAATACAAATATACAGAGAAGGAATGTTCTGGGCACACAATAAGCTATACCCTCATACTGTACTGTCTAAGGGAATCAATATGGCACCTCCTCCTCCCATATGTATAAATACAAATATACAGAGAAGGAATGTTCTGGGCACACAATAAGCTATACCCTCATACTGTACTGTCTAAGGGAATCAATATGGCACCTCCTCCTCCCATATGTATAAATACAAATATACAGAGAAGGAATGTTCTGGGCACACAATAAGCTATACCCTCATACTGTACTGTCTAAGGGAATCAATATGGCACCTCCTCCCATATGTATAAATACAAATATACAGAGAAGGAATGTTCTGGGCACACAATAAGCTATACCCTCATACTGTACTGTCTAAGGGAATCAATATGTCACCTCCTCCTCCCATATGTATAAATACAAATATACAGAGAAGGAATGTTCTGGGCACACAATAAGCTATACCCTCATACTGTACTGTCTAAGGGAATCAATATGGCACCTCCCTCCTCCCATATGTATAAATACAAATATACAGAGAAGGAATGTTCTGGGCACACAATAAGCTATACCCTCATACTGTACTGTCTAAGGGAATCAATATGGCACCTCCTCCTCCCATATGTATAAATACAAATATACAGAGAAGGAATGTTCTGGGCACACAATAAGCTATACCCTCATACTGTACTGTCTAAGGGAATGGCACCTCCTCCTCCCATATGTATAAATACAAATATACAGAGAAGGAATGTTCTGGGCACACAATAAGCTATACCCTCATACTGTACTGTCTAAGGGAATCAATATGGCACCTCCTCCCATATGTATAAATACAAATATACAGAGAAGGAATGTTCTGGGCACACAATAAGCTATACCCTCATACTGTACTGTCTAAGGGAATCAATATGGCACCTCCTCCTCCCATATGTATAAATACAAATATACAGAGAAGGAATGTTCTGGGCACACAATAAGCTATACCCTCATACTGTACTGTCTAAGGGAATCAATATGGCACCTCCTCCTCCCATATGTATAAATACAAATATACAGAGAAGGAATGTTCTGGGCACACAATAAGCTATACCCTCATACTGTACTGTCTAAGGGAATCAATATGGCACCTCCTCCCATATGTATAAATACAAATATACAGAGAAGGAATGTTCTGGGCACACAATAAGCTGTACCCTCATACTGTACTGTCTAAGGGAATCAATATGTCACCTCCTCCTCCCATATGTATAAATACAAATATACAGAGAAGGAATGTTCTGGGCACACAATAAGCTATACCCTCATACTGTACTGTCTAAGGGAATCAATATGGCACCTCCCTCCTCCCATATGTATAAATACAAATATACAGAGAAGGAATGTTCTGGGCACACAATAAGCTATACCCTCATACTGTACTGTCTAAGGGAATCAATATGGCACCTCCTCCTCCCATATGTATAAATACAAATATACAGAGAAGGAATGTTCTGGGCACACAATAAGCTATACCCTCATACTGTACTGTCTAAGGGAATGGCACCTCCTCCTCCCATATGTATAAATACAAATATACAGAGAAGGAATGTTCTGGGCACACAATAAGCTATACCCTCATACTGTACTGTCTAAGGGAATCAATATGGCACCTCCTCCCATATGTATAAATACAAATATACAGAGAAGGAATGTTCTGGGCACACAATAAGCTATACCCTCATACTGTACTGTCTAAGGGAATCAATATGGCACCTCCTCCTCC
Organism: Xenopus petersii; assembly: GCA_038501925.1. NCBI lineage: Eukaryota > Metazoa > Chordata > Amphibia > Anura > Pipidae > Xenopus > Xenopus petersii. The sequence goes on from CM076678.1 coordinate 155,801,713, forward strand.
CATATGTATAAATACAAATATACAGAGAAGGAATGTTCTGGGCACACAATAAGCTATACCCTCATACTGTACTGTCTAAGGGAATCAATATGGCACCTCCTCCTCCCATATGTATAAATACAAATATACAGAGAAGGAATGTTCTGGGCACACAATAAGCTATACCCTCATACTGTACTGTCTAAGGGAATCAATATGGCACCTCCTCCCATATGTATAAATACAAATATACAGAGAAGGAATGTTCTGGGCACACAATAAGCTATACCCTCATACTGTACTGTCTAAGGGAATCAATATGGCACCTCCTCCTCCCATATGTATAAATACAAATATACAGAGAAGGAATGTTCTGGGCACACAATAAGCTATACCCTCATACTGTACTGTCTAAGGGAATCAATATGGCACCTCCTCCTCCCATATGTATAAATACAAATATACAGAGAAGGAATGTTCTGGGCACACAATAAGTGTCTGAAACAAACAATATGGCATCTGTAGAATACACACTAATTTGTACCCTAATCACTTTCTAATTAAGGAATGACCACTCCCATTTCGTCCATCTTTGTGTTTACCCCTCAGACAATTATACGGTTGGGCAGTTTCCAGGATGAACTTGTTCGGGCAATTTGTCTTTGTTGAGAATATTTTGATTGGACGCTGTTCGGAATAAGCTGCAACAACGAGACACATTTTTCTCCTGTGTGTGTTTCCAATGCACATTTTGTATCATATAGATGAGCCCAGGGCTGAGATCTGACCCAAATTCCAATTACAGGGCAGCAGGGGGTCCCACTGATTGTTCTCCCTACATTCAAGGTGGAGTCCGTCAGCTCTTGACTGGAGCTTTGTAAGCTTTTTTTTTTTTATCAAATGTATCACTTTCTGAATTAGGGGCGTTTATAAAGGGCCCATTGTGTTTCCTAAAAATACCTCGAAACTCCTGGAGAAACCCCAAGATTCCTTTGTTTGACGGTGGAGTTATTAAGCCTGTCGGAAAGCGAAGGGTTATGATTAATAACAGGATATTAACGAGGAATTAGGGAACGGGTAGGATTGCATTAATTATGCAAGAAAAAACCACAAAGCGTCGGGCTGATACATTATCAACAAAGAACCTCGGGGGCAGAAATGTACAAAATAGAATTCGATTTGTTGTATCGCAGAGAGGGACCGTATTTGTCTTGTCTAGAACCTTTCAATCAGTCACTGGTTTTAATTTCATCAAACAGGAGAAACCTCCACTTGCTGCTTTCCTTTCGTCTCCAGCCATGACTTAGGGGCAAATTCATCAAGGGTCGAATATCGAGGGTTAATTAACCCTCGATATTCGACTGGGAATGAAAATCCTTCGACTTCGAATATCGAAGTCAAAGGATTTTGCACAAATACTTCGATCGAACGATCGAAGGAATAATCGTTCAATCGAAGGATTTTAATCCAACGATCGAAGGATTATCCTTCGACCAAAAAAACTTAGCCAAGCCTATAGGGACCTTCCCCATAGGCTAACATTGGGTTCGGTAGGTTTTAGATGGCGAACTAGGGGGTCGAAGTTTTTTCTTAAAGAGACAGTACTTCGACTATCGAATGGTTGAATAGTTAAACGATTTTTAGCTGGAATCCTTCGATTCGAAGTAGTAGTCGAAGGTCGAAGTAGCCCATTTGATGGTCAAAGTAGCCAAAAAAACACTTAGAAATTCAAAGTTTTTTTTCTTCTATTCCTGAATTGGCCCCCTAGTATCCAGTTATGCTCTGAATACCAACATGCAATAGGGCCAGCTCCAAAATATAGAAAAAGCTGTTCCAAAAACCAGAATTAGCTGCATTACATCCCTTCCCTCCCTTCATATTAAAGGGGTTGTTTGCCTTAGAGTTTACGTTTAGTATGATGTATAGAGAGGGATTCTAAGACAGTTTGCAATTGCTTTTCATTTTTTATTATTTGTGCTTTTTGACTTTTTTTTAGCTTTTTATTCAGCAGCTCCCCAGTTTGTAATTTCAACAATCTGGTTGCTAGGGTCCAAATTCCCCTAGCAACCATGCACTGATTTCAATAAGAGACTGGAATATGAATAGGAGAGGCCTGAATAGAAAGATGAGCAATAACAAGTATCAATAACAATACATTTGTAGCCTTACAAGCCATTTGTTTTTTATATGGGGTCAGCGACCCCCATTTTAGGCTGGAAAGAGTCAGAAGAAGAAGGCACATCATTAAAAAACTATAAAAAATGAAGGTCAATTGAAAAGTTGCTTAGAATTGGCTTGTTATTCAGCAGGTCTGCAGTCTGCAGTTTCAGCAAACTGGTTGCTAGAGTCCAAATTCCCCTAGCAACCATGCACTGATTTGAATAAGAGACTGGAATATGAATAGGAGAGACCTGAATAGAAAGATGAGGAATAAAAAGTAGCAATAACAATACATTTGTAGCCTTACAGAGCATTTGATTTTTTAGATGGGGTCAGTGGCCCCCATTTTAGGCTGGAAAGAGTCCGAGGAAGAAAGCAAATAATTCAAAAACTATAAAAAAAATAAAAAGTTACACGCAATAAGCTATACTCTCATACTGTGAGATGATGGGAATGAAAAACAAATCCTCCTGTTAAGCGCTACATATTTTCATTTTAAATGTAAGGCGTCCCCTTGTTTTTATCCTGCAAATGAAGAAGCCTGTGTATTTCTGCGCAGTTTTAGACCGTTACAAAGCTGCAATGTAAGGAGCGACCACTGAGAGGCGCTGCAGCCCACACCTTTCCCCCAGTGTCAGTAATGTTTCTATCACAGCATTTAATAAAATCCCTATTATGAATCACATTTCTTTCCTCGCTGACAAAACAATGGTTTTATTTGTGTTCCCTTTAAGGTCACCAACCCCGAATAGGGAAAAGGTCTAACAAGCCTTAAGGCTAAAGATTGGAGGCATTTGAGTAATTCCTTAAATCCTGACAGAGATTAGTTACTTTACAAGTCTCAGTTAATGTTCCGTTAAATAAACTTTTCATAGTCATGCTGATGGCAGCTCCATGGCCCCGGCTCCTTTCTTAGGTTTCATTCTCAGCGGCTGATTCCTGACTCCGAATATGTCTCCTACCTTGTGAAATAGAGCCCCGAGCACTAATGTACTATATACATGATATTTATTGGACAGGTTATAATTGTGTTATTACTAATTTCATATTTATATATTTACTCCAAAGACATTTAAAGGGGAACTAACATGTGCATGATCAATAAATTTGTAGTTTCTGAGATATTTTCAAGGGATACAGGTATGCAGAATGCTTGGGACCTGGTCTTTTCTGGATAAGGGATCTTTCTGTAATTTTGATCTCCACAACTTCATTCTACTAAATTATTTAAACATTAAGGGGTTTATTTACGAAACTCTGAATTTATCTGGTTGGGCTTTTTCGGGTTTTTTTAAAACTTACATTTTTTCAAGATTTATTAAAGGCCAACTATACCCCCAAAATGAACAATTAAGCAACAGATAGTTTATATCATATTAAGTAACATATTAAAGAATCTTGCCAAACTGGAATATATTTTTGTTAATATTGTCCTTTTGCATCTCTTGCTTTGAGCCACCATTCCGTGATGGTCTGTGTGCTGCCTCAGAGATCACCTGACCAGAAATACTGCAGCTCTAACTGTAACAGGAAGAGATCACCTGACCAGAAATACTGCAGCTCTAACTGTAACAGGAAGAGATCACCTGACCAAAAATACTACAGCTCTAACTGTAACTGGAAGAGATCACCTGACCAGAAATACTGCAGCTCTAACTGTAACAGGAAGAGATCACCTGACCAGAAATACTGCAGCTCTAACTGTAACAGGAAGAGATCACCTGACCAGAAATACTGCAGCTCTAACTGTAACCGGAAGAGATCACCTGACCAGAAATACTGCAGCTTTAACTGTAACAGGAAGCGATCCCCTGACCAGAAATACTGCAGCTCTATCTGTAACAGGAAGAGATCACCTGACCATAAATACTGCAGCTCTAACTGTAACAGGAAGAGATCACCTGACCAGAAATACTGCAGCTCTAACTGTAACAGGAAGAGGTCACCTGACCAGAGATACTGCAGCTCTAACTGTAACAGGAAGAGATCACCTGACCAGAAATACTGCAGCTCTAACTGTAACAGGAAGAGATTACCTGACCATAAATACTGCAGCTCTAACTGTAACAGGAAGAGATCACCTGACCAGAAATACTGCAGCTCTAACTGTAACAGGAAGAGGTCACCTGACCAGAGATACTGCAGCTCTAACTGTAACAGGAAGAGATCACCTGACCAGAAATACTGCAGCTCTAACTGTAACAGGAAGAGGTCACCTGACCAGAGATACTGCAGCTCTAACTGTAACAGGAAGAGATCACCTGACCAGAAATACTGCAGCTCTAACTGTAACAGGAAGAGATCACCTGACCAGAAATACTGCAGCTCTAACTGTAACAGGAAGAGATCACCTGACCAGAAATACTGCAGCTCTAACTGTAACAGGAAAAAGTGTTGAAGCAAAAGACACAACTCTGTCTTTTAATTGGCTCATGTGACCTAAGAAGTATAGTTAATTTGTGTGCACAGTGAATCGTACAATCCCAGGGGGCGGCCCTTATTTTTTAAATTGGTAATTTTCTATTTATGATTACCCAATGGCACATACTACTAGAAAAGTATATTATTATGACAATGATTTATTTACATGAAGCAGGGTTTTACATATGAGCTGTTTTATGCAATATCTTTTTATAGAGACCTACATTGTTTGGGGGTATAGTTTTCCTTTAAAGCCCGATTCTGCATAAAGCCAGAATCTGAAATTCCACCATCTCAGACCTGACAAGGTCGTGTATAAGTCAATGGCAGAGGTCCATATCCTATTTTGACGTTTCTGTGATCTGCTCTGGAATCAGGCCGAAAAATCCAACCATTTGGGCTTTTGAGTCAAAAATCCGAAAAATTCTGGGAGCCTGAAAAAATCTAGAGAATTTCGTGTTTTTACCCGAACCGATTAAGTCAAGCTTTTTTAATAATAAATAAGTCAAATCAGGTATTGGAGTTTGGTCGTGGTTTTTTTATTTAAAAGCTTAGATACTAGGGATGCACCGAATCCAGGAACTGAATCCTAATCCAAGTTTGTATATGTAAATTAGGGGCGGAGAGGGAAATCGTGTGACTTTTTGTCACAAAACAAGGAAGTAAAAAATGTTTTCCACTTCCCACCCCTAATTTGCATATGCAAATTCGGATTTGATTCAGTATTCGGCCGAATCCTTCATGAAGGATTCGGGGGTTCGGCCGAATCCAAAATAGTGGATTCGGTGGATCCCTTTTAGATACATTGGGATTTTAGTAAATAACCCTCTAAATCAATGCAGTCGGATTGTTCTGACTCCAATAAAAATGAACTATATCTTAGTTGGGATCAAATACAATGTACAGGTATAGTGTCCGTTATCTGGAAACCCCGTGTCCAGAAAGATCCAAATTATCTGCCATAGACTCCATTTTATACAAATAATCCAAATCTTTAAAAATGATTCCCTTTTAATAAAACAGTACCTTGTACTTGATCCCAACTAAGATATAATTATTCCTTATTGGAAGCAAAACCAGCCTATTGGCTTTATTTAATGTTTACATAATTTTCTAGAAGACTTAAGGTATGAAGATCCAAATTATAGAAAGATCCGTTAACCAGAAAACCCAAGGCCCCAGGCATTGTGGATAACAGGTCCCATACCTCTACTGTCTTATTAGTACAGAGGAAAAGGAAATCATTTTTGAAAATTTGAATTATATGATTAAGAAAACATATTTTCAATGACGTATTATGAGTTATATAAGATTATTTTTTTCTAGTAGATTTTTTCTTTCAGATGAAAGTGTTCCTTTCATTTTCACAATAGTTCCCCTTTAAAGGGCTTGTTTACCTTTAATTTAAACTGTTAGTATGATGATTTTATCTCCGAGGGATATTCTGAGATAATTTGCAATTGGTTTTCATTTTTTATTATTTGTGTTTTTTGACTTTTTTAGCTTTTTATTCAGCAGTTCTCCAGTTTGTAATTTCAGCCATCTGGTTGTTAGGGTCCAAATTACCTTAGCAACTATGCACAGGGTTGAATAAGAGGCTGGAATATGAATAGGAGACTGTCTAAAGTAATTAGAAGTAGCGATAACAATACATTTGTAGCCATGCGGAACATTTGTTTTTAGATGGGGTCAGTGACCCCCATTTGAAAGCTGGAAAGAGTCAGAAGAAGGCAAATGGTTAAAAAACTATAAAATAGAAAAAAATTAAGCTATGGGACATATTTATAAAGGGTCGAATTTCAAATTGAAAAAATGTCAAAATCCGAATTCAAAAAGACCAACCGAAATTAAGTTGAAGTTTTTTTTGGGTCAAATAGGTCTGTTTTTGGCTGAATTTGAATAGTTCGAATCGAAGTAATAGCGCAATTGCTATAATTCAATTAGATTTTTCAAAGTCCACCAATTGACTCCAAATGGGTTCTAGGAGGTCCCCCATAGGCTAAAACAGCAATTCGGCAGGTTTTAGATTGCGATTGGTCGAAGACAAATTTTTAAAGAGACAGTACCTGAAAAATTTCGATATTTGAATTTTTGATTTTTTTTCAAATTCTAATCGAATTTGGAGTATTCCCTAGTCGAGGTACACAAAAATAGCTCAAAATTAAATTTATTTTCCATTCGAAAATTCACCTCGACCTTTGATAAATCTGCCCCTAATTGTAAAGTTGCTTAAAATTAGCCATTCTAAAAGATACTAAAAGTTAACATAAGGGTGAAGCACTCTTTAAGAACTGGAGCCTCAAACCCCCTCCCCATACTTCAGGTGAGGCCTTACCAGGGACCATACCTCCCAACTGTCCCGTTTTTAGAGGGGCAGACCCTCTTTTGACAGCTCAACCCGCAATCCCTCGTTTGTACTGGAAAGTCCCGTTTTTCTCTGCACTGAACAGCCAGAAAAAGAAACAATGTTTCTAACTTAATTGGCTTTTGGCAGAGAGCCCAGAACATCCACAGCTGCAGATTAGATACTTTTGTAACAATTTTGAGATAAGCAAATAAGTAATTGTAACAATATAAGATAACAGGTCCCTTGGGAGAACTTGAGTCCAAAACGTGAAATATTTGTTTTTGTTACACTTCATTACGTTTCAGTGGACGATTCACTGGGAGGCACATTTATCAAGGGTCGAATTCATGTGAGTTTTTTTAAATTGAAGTAGAAAATAGCCGGAAAGCACTTTTTTCTGTTTAAAATGTAATTTGCAGAAAGTCCTGCACTACATGTTTCGGCTACATCGGCCTACACTTATATTCAAATGAATTTGAAATTCGACTGGCCGAAATTTATAATTAAAATCGAATATTTTTATATTCTTGATTCTTGATAAATGTGGCTATTCGGCAGACACTATGTGGACTGGCAGCCTATAGGAGGCTCTACTCGGCAGTAATCCTGGTTTTTATGCAGCCAAATTGTGCCTCCAAGCCTGGAATCCAAAAAGAAGCACTTGCCACTGAGAGCAACATCCAATGAGCTGTGAGCAACATGTTGTTGGGGAGTCTCTGGTTGGGGATCACTGATCTAAAGAGAAGCTTATGAGAGAGGGCCTGTAGGTGTTTTTCTGATGGTGGTCTCAACCCTTTTACACCCCAATGCCCATAATTTACACAAGCCCTGCCCACTTTTTCCTAAAGCTGTGCTCAGGGCCGGAACTAGGGGTAGGCAGAGTAGGCATGTGCCTAGGGCGCAAAGGTGGAGGGGCGCCAGGGACGTATTTCTTCCTACCCCTAGTCTGGTCCCTGCTCTGCCGACCGCCCACTTGTCATCTATTCGCGATAGCGTGTCACTCTAGCTCGCGCATTTGCGTGCACCCAGATGGCGCTGCAACCGGGCAGGCTGTCTAGGGCGCCTGGCCGCCTTGGCCCGACTCTGGCTATGCCACACTATGCTGAGAATTCCATGTTTACAAGTATTAGTCTCTGATCTGAATCAGTGAACGTATGAATGAGTGTGGGTTGAGGTTCTGCACAAGAAGAAATTGACACAGTATTTACAATGGCTTTATATTGTCACTGCAGGACTGGGAGGCTCCTCAGTGTTTTATCCATCAGTAATGGCACCAATTAATTAATCCCCTCCAGCCGACACATTTCCTGCCAATTAACGAGTGACTCGTTTTCAGCCTCACATTGCAGCCCCAGGTCCTTAATTGTCAGGAAATAGAGACCTAATACTTCTAACGGCCCCAACAACATGTGCTGCGGGATTTAAATAAATACAAACCAATGGCTTATTTTTGTAATATTTCACTTACTTTAATGAATTTTCTATTGACAGTCATTTTTCCAAATAAATTGACAGCCAGGTGTGTGTATTACCAGGACTGCAATTAAGCTGAAATTCCCTTGGACCTCATGCCGCTGCCTAGTCAGAATTTAATACAGGCTTGGAAATCCAGAATGCTTGGGACCTGGGGTTTTCTGGATAAACGGATCTTTCTGCAATTTGGATCTTCATACCTGAAGTCTACTAGAAAATCATGTAAACATTAAGAGGCAGATTTATCAAGGGTCGAATTGAATTGAAAATTAGAATTTTTAAATTCAAGTTTCGAGTTTATTTTAGTGTAATTCGATTAGGGCGTAGTCCAAATTGAATTCAAATTTAAACAAAAAATCGAAATTCGAATTTTGAAATGTATCATGTACTGTACCCTTACGAATTCGAATTTGACTATTTGCCATCTTAAGGGCTCTTACAGACGAGCGTTTTTACCTGCGCTCCCCTGCGTTCCGTTTTTCTGCGTTCAGCCGCAGGGGAGCGTAGGAATAGACGTATTATATTTCTTTCCAATGGGGCTGTACACAGGCGCGTGTAGGTGCCGAACGCAGGTTGAGACGCAACATGCTGCATTCCTTCTATATTTTGGCAGGAGCCAATGATAAATTCTACCCTGTGAATGTCTTCAGAGTTCAGCGCTAGAGAGATAATTCTGTTCTCTTCTTCATCAGACGCCCGATGTTGCCACTTGGGAAAATAAGTTACACGGCAAACGTATATACTTCCCTATTCCGCCTATTAAGTTCACCTTGAAATTAACTTTTAGTATGACATAGTGATATTCTTTCATTTTTTATAATTTGTGGTTTTTGACTTATTTAGCTTTTTATTCAGCAGCTCTCCAGTTTGCAGTCCCAGCCATCTGGTTGCTAGGGTTCACAGTACCTTAGCAACCATGCACTGATTTGAGAGACTGGGATATGAATAGGAGATGAATAGAAAGATGAGGAATAAAAAGTAGCAATAACAATACATTTGTAGCCTTTGTTTTTTTAGATGGAGTCAGAAGAAGGAGGCAAATAATTCAAAAACTGACCAATTGAAAAGCTGACTAGAATTGACCATTTTATTTTTAAATTTACTAAAAGTTAACCAAAGGTGAACCACCCCTTGAAAAGGTTAATTCATTTAATGCTTACAGTTGCTTAAAGCAGTGGTTCAGCTTTAGTTAATGTTTAGTATGTTATAGAATGGCCAATTCTAATCAACTTTTCAATTGGTCTTAATTTTTTATTGTTTTTGAATTAGTTGCCTCCTTCTTCTGATAGGAGGGTGCTGGCGGCGCAGCGGAGGCCCCATGGGGTGTGTGGGTGGTACAGTGCGGCCCCATGAGGTGCGGGTAGCGCAGCGGGGCCCATGGGGGAGTGCGGGGGCCCCTTTTTATGGCAGCCCCGGTGGGCCCTGTACCCACCAGTCCAATCCTGGGCACATAGACTATTCCCTGCAGGAACTGAGCTGCACAAGGTGTCTGGGAGTTGCACAGTAGCTCTACTGAATCTTTTGAATATATGTGCTGTTATGGTTAAAGGGTGGTTCACCTTTAAGTTAACTTTTAGTCTGTTATAGGATGGCTAATTCTAAGCAACTTTTCAATTGGTCTTTATTTTTTATTTTTTATAGCATTTGAGTAACTTGCCTCCTTCTTCTGACTCTTTCCAGCTTTCAAATGGGGGTCACTGACCCCATCCAAAACACATTTATTTTTATTGCTACTTTTTATTCCTCATCTATCTTTTCAGGCCTCTCCTGTTCATATTCCAGTCTCTTATTCAAATCAGTGCATGGTTGCTAGGGGCAACGTGGATCCTAACAACCAGATGGCTGAAATTGCAAACCGAAGATACTGCTGAATAAAAAACTAAATAACTCAAAAACCACAAATAATAAAAAATGAAAACCGATTACAAATTGTATCAGAATATCCCTCTCTACATCAGTTATCTCAACTGGTAACAACCCCTTTAACTCTGAGTATTAGTGGCTCCACGGCTGACAGGTTCCTATACTTAATAGAATGGAGCAGAAAACCCTATTGAATAAGAAATGCGCTTTCACAACCCACCCCTTCTGCCCAGTGGTACATTCAAGTCCAGCACGTTGATGTTTTCCTGTTTTATCAGTATTTATTAAAAATGTAGGTGAATTTAGGTCTCACGGGGCCCCTATACCTCCAGGGCCCCCTGCAGCCTCAGGGTCATCTTCCTCTGTAGTTACACCTCTGAGTACATCATTCTGCAATAGGGATGTAGCGAACTGCCGATTTGATGTTCGCGAACGCCGTTCGCGAACACCGGCAAAAAATGCGAACGTTCGCGGACAGTTCGCGAACTTCGAACACCCGCTAAAATCATTCGATTCGAACGATCGAAGGATTTTAATCATTCGATCAAAGGATTTTCGTTCGATCGAAGGATTTTCATTCGAATCGAACGATCGAAACCATTCGATCGAATGCTTTTCATTCGATCAAATGCTTACAATCGTTCGAACGAATGGAAATCGTTCGATTTTTAGCGGTCGAAGGAATTCGAATGGTCGAACGAATCGAACGCGAACCCAAATTGGCATCGCGCGACGTTCGCGAACATTCGGCGGACGCGAACGGTCGAAGTTCGCGTGAACAAGTTCGCCGGCGAACAGTTCGCAACATCCCTATTCTGCAAGTAAGATGCTGTGAGTAACTGCTCTGGTGAAATTTAAAGGGGATATAAAACCAAACAGAGAATTCATGTAAATTTAGACTGCTGCTATGAGTGCCTTAGTATTTTAAATTCGTTTTCAAATTAACGGTTTCTGAGATGTTAGCAGTTTTGAACTGCTTACACCCGCTGTTTAGCTCAACAGCACTCTATCAGAGTCAGAGTGTCAGTGATCGTAGGGTTAACTGACTATGTAACTAGCGGCTGTGGGTTGCAGATGCTAATTTTCTGTTTTGGGTTGGGTTCCCTTTAACACCAATTTACCAATGCGCCATGTCAGGGGTTAATAGGAAAATTAATATTTGAGCAAAAGAAGATCCATTTATTCTGGTAGGAATGAAACAATACAGATAAACAGTGAAAAGAGTATCCGCGCTTATTGTATAGATTTGCTCAGTAGCTGCACACACTTGTAAAATTGGACCCACTTGTCCTGGTGAATAAAGTCGATGTGTGGCATTTATGGTGCACATATGGGGATTCCTGCTTTTTGGATGGTGGTTGTCCTTGGCGTATTAGAGCTGTTACAGGTGATCGCTGGAGCCGGTCTTAGAGAACGATGTTTTTTTCTCCGTGTTGTTTTCCTATCGGCCCTGAGAAGCGATTTAACCCTCGATATTCGACCGTCGAAGTAAATGGATTTTAATCCATTGATCAAACGATTTTCCTTCGATCAGAAATGACCTTCCCCATCGGCTAACATTGATGTTCAGTAGGTTTTAGTTGGTGAAGTAGGGGGTCGAAGTTTTTTTTAAAGAGACAGTGCTTCGACTATCGAATGGTCGAATAGTGGAACGATTTTTAGTTCGAATCGTTCGAGTCGAAGGTCGAAGTAGCCAAAAAAAAAAAAAACGTTCGAAATTTGAAGTATTTTTTCTTGTATTCCTTCACTCAAGCTAAATAAATGTGCCCCCTAATGTAATGTTTCTTGGGAGAAGAAAAAGGCCTGTTGAAATATAAAATGATCTGCACCATCAACAAGAAAATGTCGGGCACTGAAGATAAATACAATAAACGATCATTTTACTTGTATATTTTATCACACTGTAACCATGTAACTTCCTCTTCATTGTTGTTACAATGTAACCCCCATGTCCAGACACTACATTGTATTGGGGACCACTGTCTGCCCAGTATCTCATTCCCAGCCCATGGGGTTAATATGAAGTTGCCCCTCCCTTTGCTGCTATAACTGCCCCATCTCTTCTGGGGATTGTCCCACCAGATGTTGGAACATTATTGCTGGGAGTTTCTTCCATTCAGCCACAAGAGCATTAGAGAGGTTGGGCACTGATGTTGGGGATCAGGCTGACAGTCGGGGTTCCAATTCATCCCACGGGTTCAGTTGGGTTACCCCCTGCCTTTCCTGCTATAACTGCCCCGTTGCTTCTGGGAAGGTCCCACTAGATTTTGTAACATTGCTGCTGGGAGTTGTTTCCATTGGGCACTAGTGATGTGCGGGTCAAGAAAACCTCGACTTGGACCCTCACCCGGCCGACCCCCTCCTTTTATAGAGCCATGCCATCCTGCCCCACCGATGACATCACAAAAGGGGCGGCACAGGCACTAGCCTATAAAACAGGAAGTTGGAAGATGGCAGTCTCAGGAAGGAACCCCAACTGTGAGCCTGATCCCCAACATCAGTGCCCAATAGTGAAGTGTGGGTGACGGGGGTTTGGGTTGAGCTCTTCTACCTGTTCTCCCCACCCTCCACACGCAAGAGAAGTAGCGAGGCCCACTATTGGGCACTGATGTTGGGGATCAGGCTCACAGTTCCATTTCATCCCACAGGGGTTCAGTTGTGTTGAGGGTTCTGTACAGTCAGGTTCTTCCCATCTCAGCAAACCCATTCTGTACGGACCTGTGTGCATGGGACATTATTGTGCTGAAACAGGGAAGGGCCTTCCCCAAACTGTTCCATGGAATAGTCAGGAATGTCATTGTACCCTGTAGTCTTAAAGGGGTTGTTCACCTTCCAATTTATGCCTATGATTAAGGGATTGTATCCCGAAACGCGTAGGGCCGTTTGATCCCTGCATGTGCTTGCAATAAAGACTTTTTTCCCTCTTCAAGTGGAGTGCCGTCCATTCCTTTGGCACAGTTGTTCACCTTCCAACACTTTTTTTCAGTTCAGTTGGTTTAGACAGTTCACCAGAAATAAAGACTTTTTCCAATTACTTTCTATTTTCTATATGTGACCATTTCTTGTAATATTGAAGTGTAAGTCTTCATTTTTCACCTTTCTAAAGGGGGGGGGTCGCCGACTCTCTAAACTGTTCTAAATGGATACATTTAGTTGATACATTTTCTTCCATTTGAATCCCTGAGTTTCATTAAAGGCAGCTGTTAGAATTGATAAAATAGTTGCTGATATTCCAAAGATGCTGCAGAGAAATGTATCAACTTGGAGGCTCATTTATCAAAGGTTGAATTCCGAATTCATGTGAATTTTTGAATATTTGAAAATTTGAATATACTCATAATTTGAATGGGCAGTTATTTAAGAAAAAATTTGAATGTCTAAAACTCAAACGAATATTACCGACTCGAAAACCTGAATCAAATTTGACTAAACTCAAATCGAGTTTTTTCTCTGAAAAGGCTTTTAACATCTTCAAATGGGTCAGTGGACCTCTGCCGCTGACTTCTACATCAAGTTTTGATAAATCTCGAATTTCGAACCGAGTTTGGATTATTCCCAAAGTCAGTTTTGACCACAAATACAATTCCGAAATTCTAATTCTAATTCAAACTTACTATTCGACCCTAAATAAATCTGTTGCAAAATTGTAACAGTACAGAGTCTGTACCTTAATTTCCTGATCTGCCAGACTCAAACACCAAGGACGGGAACCATAAACTTTAAAATTCGATTTTGTTAAAAAATAAAAAAATAGAAAGCAATTAAAAATAGTCTTTATTTCTGGGGAATAATCTGAAAACAACTCAAGTGAAAAAAGTTTCTGGATGGTTTCCCTGGTTTCCCCTTGAACCCCTGGTTCCAGGGAAACCATCCAGAAACTTTTTTCACTTGAGTTGTTTTCAGATTGTTCCCCAGAAATAAAGACTTTTTTAAATTGCTTTCTATTTTTTTATTTTTTAACAAAATCGAATTTTAAAGTTTACGGTTCCTGTCCTTGGTGTTTGAGTGTGTGGAACCCCAGACCATTATTCCAGACCATTTATGCAGGTATTATGCATTCAGGAAGGTTGGATTGCTCCATCCAATTCTTTTAGCCAACTTGGTGGAGCAGTCCTGCTATTTGGGAATCTGTTTCATAGGCAATAAAGGGAGAAGATGTAGAACTGGGCAAGCTCAGTATAAGGGTGGCATTGAAATTCATAACCACTGACTGTGTTTCCAAGAGTGGAAGTAAAGAATGAAGAAGGAAAATAGTAAGGGGCAAAGGGCCGGTCCTTGGGGAGAAAGTATAGAGACTTTCCAAGGAGTCAAGAGGGTCACTGTGGATATTATTTTCCTAAAGTTAACAAGGGATTTAATAAAAGGAAATTATTGGCTTAGCAATGAAAACGAACGTTACCCCAACTCACAATAGGCAGCTTTATAGTTTCTCTCCTGCTTCTGATGATCTTTCTTTTCTGCAGACGCTTGGAGTACTGGCTCAGCTTGTTCTTCATATAGATTATAGTACAAACAAAGTCGGTCAGCATTCCAGAAAGAATCTCTTTCACTCCAGAGACTTGGTAGTAACCTTGTTTCTCATTGCTTTAGGAAATTTATTTATTTTGGCTAAAGTGAGTAGGTTCTGCCAGAGTCTTCATTTGCTGTCAGATCTTCAGGTTCTGGATACTGTTTAGTTGTTGATAGGAGATGGTGGTTGTATCTAGGGTAGATGTTGCTGCTCTTGATGGCCTCTATGTTCCTTAGGTTGCATACCTCTCTCTTTCTCTGGAGGGTCAGGATACATGAAGTCACAGGAACATACACTTGAATAGGCATGAATAGGTGAGGTGAGATGTAGGTGAGACCTTCTTAAACGGGGGTGCTCTCATTAGGGATAGACCGTAAATAATGTTGAGTGTAGCATACCTCCCAACTGTCCAGCTTTTTGCTGGACTGTCTCGATTTTGACAGCTCAGCCGCAGCTCTGGGTTTCTATTTGATCTCCTGCACTGACTCGACTGCACCGGCTAATTAATTGACTCTCATTTCATTTTATAGTAGGCAGAGAAAGAGTGCTTTCTTAGCACTAGACGATTGAGTGCTACCTTGGCAATAGTGAACATTAATAATTGACTAAGCTTTCAGAATTAAGTCATTCAGCAGTAGCCCTGGCTGAAACACAAGACAGTTACTGCAGTGGAGCGAAGATAAAAAAAGATCCACCTGTAGCTGTCAGGAAACGTCTTAGGAATTGCTCTTCCTTTGCTCCCAAGTCATTTCCCGATCATCATAGATAAAGTCATAAAGTGAAAATATGAGTCGCCAAGCTTATTTCTACCGTGTTCCTCCACAGGAGCTGCACAGGCGCAACCAACTACATCCCGAGTCGGCCAAAACAAAGGCTCTTCAGACTGTTATAGAGATGAAGGTAGGTCTCTCCTTTATCTCTTGCTGTATCTACCCCAGGCCATGACACTTCTCTCTAGTGCAATTCTCTTGGCACATCTTGTAATGTTGTTTTATTATTGAAAGCAATGTATGTATATATGTATGATGATGACATGCATTTTTTGTGTAACATGTATGACTTGCGTACAGAATTGGTCAGGGATTCCCAGCATGCTCTGTGAGCTTGAGGCTGGCGGGAGATTGCAATATTTGTAGTTTAGAGAAGTAAAGAATGTCAGTGTTGCGGGCAATAACTTCTAGAACTTACATTGCAGTGTAACTTTCTCTGCGGTTAATGAACCATTCCATTCTGTGTCGTGCACTAATTGAGCAGTAATTGACGGCACCTTCCATAAAGGGAAACTCAATGCCGTATTGTAACTGCAATGGTTTGTAGTCCCATTAAAAGCGGGCGCCCCAAGGAGTCAACGATCCTCTGAATGATATCAGTAAACCTGCAAAACCTTCCATAGTTCCCATTAGGCCAGGGTATTGTTTGTGACACGAGGGACCAGGGTCCCATCTACATTCTTCTTAAGCTTAGGCATATTTGCTACCTCACACACCTAGTGACTAGTTTCTGTTTCCTCATTTATCACTTTATATTTTCTATGTCCCTGTGCCTTATTACTTCCCTTTTGGTCCCTTCTCTCATTCTCTCTCCCCCCTCCCGTGCATCTTTAATCCCTCTCTGTCATTGTGTCTCTTCATGTTTTTGTTTCCTTGTGTCTTTTTACTGTGTCTAACCCATGCATCTTTCTACTTTCTCTGTATCACCTGTATTCCTTGTACCTCGGCCCGTTCTCTCTGCTTTTGCCATTTCCTCTGAGCCCTTGTGCCTCTTTATTTCATCTTACTCCTTCCATCTCTTTGCTTTCTCTATTCATTTGCACAAGGCTTTGTTTTACTTAATATTCCAACACAAGTTCTGAAAGCTAGAACAAAGCAGTGATGTAGAGCTTAGAATGAAAGATTGCTCATAAATTTCATGATTGCATTGAAAGAACAGTATTTGTTAAAATGAAAGAAGGAGTGTTGAAGAAGTCAGAAGAAAATAAGGTTCTAGAGGTTAGAAGGTAAGAAGGCTTCTAGAGGTTAGAAGGCTTATAGAGATTAGAAGATAAGAAGGTTCTTGATGTTAGAAGTTTAGAAGGCTTCTAGAGTTTAGAGGGTATTCTAGGCGTTGGAAGATAAGAAAGTTGTAGATGTTAGAAGGTAAGAAGGTTCTAGGTGTTAGAAAGTAAGAAGGCTTCTAGAGGTTGGAAAGTAAGAAGGTTTATAGAGGTTAGAAGGTAAGAAGACTTATAGAGGTTAGAAGACAAGAAGGTAAAAAGGCTTCTAGAGGTTAGAAGGTAAGAAGGCTTCTAGAGGTTAGAAGGTAAGAAGCCTTCTAGAGGTTAGAAGGTAATAAGGTTCTTGATGTTAGAAGATAAGAAGGTTCTCGATGTTAGACGATAAAAAGTTTCTTGATGTTAGAAAGTAAGGCTTCTAGAGTTTAGAAGGTATGAAGGCTTCTAGAGGTTGTAAGATAAGAAGGTTGTAAATGTTAGAAGGTAAGAGGTTCTAGAGGTTAGAAGATAAGAAGGCTTCTAGAGACTAGACGGTAAGACGGCTTCTAGAGGTTAGAAGGTAAGAAGGCTTCTAGAGGTTAGAAGGTAAGAAGCCTTCTAGAGGTTAGAAGGTAAGAAGCCTTCTAGAGGTTAGAAGGTAAGATGGTTCTTGATGTAAGAAGGTTAGAAGTAAGAAGGCTTCTAGAGGTTAGAAGGTAAGAAGGCTTCTAGAGATTAGGAGGAAATAAGGCTTCTAGAGGTTAGAAGTTAAGAAGGCTTATAGAGGTTAGAAAGTAAGAAGGCTTCTAGAGGTTAGAAGCTAAGAAGGTGTCTAGAGGTTACAAGGCTTCTAAAGGTTAGAAGGTAAGAAGGTTTCTAAAGGTTTGAAGGTAAGAAGGCTTATAGAGGTTAGAAGACAAAAAGGTTCTAGATTTTAGACGGTAAGAAGGCTTCTAAAGGTTAGAATGTAAGAAGGCGTGTAAGCCTTGCACATCCTCATTGCTTACCCAGAGCAGCAGAAGGAATACATACATTTCCTTTTCCAATAAGGTTAAATGTGTAGCATGGCTGTAGTTTTCCTTTACAGTGGAGCAATTGGATAATCTTTGCTAAAAAAAAGTGACAGTATATGGCATAAGTTTTTTCACCATGACTAAGGTATTTAAAGGGGAAACATTATTATTTTTTTAAAAGGTAATTTTGTATAAATCTCCATGGGGATATACGAAGGGCAATCATATTTTGGAAATGCCTAGTCCAAAAGGCAGATATCATTGTTCTTGTTTGTAATGTTGGTCTTATTCAGCTACTTTCTATAGAAGGAATACACCACCTGCGACAGGTTGTAATTACTACTGCAAGTCAATCACCATTGCTTTTCCCAATAATGGTTATAATGTCAGGGATACTTTTCCAGATTAAAATTCAGGTAACTAAGAGTAATATCTAAGATTATCCCATAATCAGTATATACTGTATATATAGTATATACAATACAGTCCTAATACAAGGCTGAATCATAGGTCATTTAGATTCACATAGAAATCAGTGCAGTCTGCATCAAAATTGGTTCATAATCAGCCCTGTAGCATCAGCTTCTATGACATATCTGACCCCACTTTCTACTTGATGATTTTCCCGACCCCTAAGCTTAGCTCTTTCCCAGAGCCCACTGAGCATGTGCAGTGCCACTGACTCACAAGAGATGCCTAACAAGATCAGGAGATGGGGAGCTGCTGGGGCAATTTTAAAGACCGGGATCATTACTATTATAGAACTACTGAACCCCTGGGCTGGCACTTTAAGTTCAGTATATAAAATATCACAAAAAGGGACAGACAGACAGACAGGGCTTTCAATTGCAATTGCATTTATATGTAACTATAAACCCACTAATTTTAGGTGGAGTTTCCCTTTAAAAAAAAACCGATTGTAAACTGTAAAAAAAAAAAAACAAAATATCAAAGGCACTAAATCTGGTTTTACCTTACTTCTTATAGCGATCACCATCTTTGTGTTTTGATCCAGATTTTATTTGGCAGGTAAGTAGAACAGTCTGAGCGTTACTCTTTATTCTTTGCTTGTGTGTTTGGGAGTGCCATGCACTAATGACTCCACTTTCTCTTGCCTTTATATAAAAGCACAGAACTGGCCTATGGAGATACCACGCATCACTTCCAGAATATTTGGATTTAGCCAAATACTGAACTCCCTGCAGATGATTCGGTCAAAGGCCAAACTATAACTTGCACTTTCACATTGGAGCGCAGTCAATATTTGTGGCCTTAAAGTTGTGGACCTCAGTTGTCCGGCAGCCTAAAATTACAGTTTTCCACTTCCCTGGGCCATAGAGAAGGCTCTAAAAGAAGTGTCTCTTACATTAGGAACTTGGTCCCTGATAACACACAGACATAAAGGAACTTAAATCCAGGGCACTTTGCCGTTCAGTTCTATTGGTCTCTACATATCCCAGCAAAATATTCCTTTCAAAGGTTTCCTGAATTAACAGCAGTCTCTGTTCCTTGTAAGAATATTCCACCCAAACACATTTTGGATTCTGGATCTCACTTCAGTCACTCCGGTTTCTTTATATTTTTTCTAGAATTTACCTGAACACCGTGACAGGCACATACAGGGTCAGACTGGGACGTCGGGTCACCGGGAAAAAACCCGGTAGGCACCACCGGCCCAGACCCAATCCACACCAGCTCTCCCTTAGGCCATAAATCTCCCTCCCCTGATGCACTGATGGTACTTTAAATTTACACTCGCTCAGGGGGTAGGTCGGGTAGCGGCTGCCCTATAGGAGGGTGCGGGCAGTGCGACGGTGGCCCCATGGGGGGTGTGGGTTGCACAGTGGGGCTCCATGGGGTGCGGGTGGCTCAGCAAAGGCCCATAGGGGGAGGTGCGGTGGCCCCTTGTATGGGAGCCCAGGTGGGCCCTGTACCCACCAGTCTGACTCTGGACACATAGAATATTCCCTGCAGGAACTGAGCTGCACAAGGTGTCTGGGAGTTGCACAGTAGCGCTACTGAATCTTTTGAATATATGTGCTGTTATGGTTAAAGGGTGGTTCACCTTTAAGTTAACTTTTAGTCTGTTATAGGATGGCTAATTCTAAGCAACTTTTAAATTGTTCTTCATTTATTCTTTTTTAAAGTATATGAATGATTTGCCTTCTTCTTCTGATTCTTTCCAGCTTTCAAATGGGGGTCACCGACCCCATCAAAAAAAACCAAAGGCTGCACATTTATTGTTATTCCTACATTTTATTACTCATCTTTCTATTCTGGCCTCTTCTATTCATATTTCAGTCTCTTATTCAAATTGATGCATGGTTGCTAGGGGAATTTGGACCCTAGCAACCAGATCGCTGAACTTGCAACCTGGAGAGCTGTTGAATAAAATGCTAAATAACTAAAAAACACAAATAAAAAATGAAAATCATTTGTAAATTGTCTTAAAATATTAGTCTCTGCATCACACAGTTAACTTGAAGGTGAACAACCCCTTTAAAAACAAAAGATTTATATTTAATGAATTTAAGGAAAGGGATCAAGGAAGTGGTAATGACAACGGGGAATGTATTTCCACGTAGGATTGTGAACTCTTTAAAAAGTTCTTTATTTTTATATGAAAGTGAACTAAAAAATGATTTTCAAACAAGTCCTAAAAGTAGATGAACACCTAGTGAAACAAATGAAACAAAAATTATTATTTTTGCTCATAATTGTTAACTATGCTATAATAATAATAATGATAAAAAAACAGGTATGGGATCCGTTATCTGGAAAACCAGAAAGCTTATAGGATGGTCTTCTCCAATAGTATTTCCTTTTTCTGTGTAATAACAAAACAGTAGCTTGTACTTGATCCCAAATAATATATAATTAATCCTTATTGGAAGCAAAACCAGCCTATTGGGTTTATTTAATGTTTACATGATTTTCTAGTAGACTTAATGTACAAAGATCTAAATTAGGGAAAGATCCATTATCTGGAAACCCCAAGGCCCAGAGCATTCTGGATAACAGGTCCCATGCCTGTATGTTGTACTTAAACCCAACTAAAATATAATTAATCCTTATTGGAAGCAAAACCAGCCTATTGGGTTTATTTAATATTTACATGATTTTCTAGTAGACTTAAGGTATGAAGATCCAAAGATTCGTTATCCGGAATACT
This sequence comes from Xenopus petersii, assembly GCA_038501925.1. Lineage (NCBI taxonomy): Eukaryota > Metazoa > Chordata > Amphibia > Anura > Pipidae > Xenopus > Xenopus petersii. Next base: position 155,822,620 of record CM076678.1, read on the forward strand.
CCAGGTCCTGAGCATTCTGCATAACAGGTCCCATAAATCATCCAACTCAGATCCCCTTGTGCAGCAATAACTGCAGCTAAACCTTTGCGCCGGTAACTGTTACTCTGTCCAGTCCTTTAGCCCATTCCTCCATATAGAACAGTTTCAGCTCTTGGATGTTGCTGGGTTTTAGGTCTTTCCACAACAATTCTCTCCCGTCCATACTACTGTCTGACGTCTGCTCCATAGAAAATAAAATGGCGACACACGGTGCATGTGGCAGGGCATACAGGCTATCACAAACTACAGGTCAACACCTGTAGTTTGACGCCTCTGTTGCAGATGCGCTGAACGACTTCTATGCACGGTTTGAAGCACAGAACAACACAGGAATGAGGAAGACCATCACTCTGACTAGTGACCAGGCACTGCGTCTGATGGTTGCTGACATGAGGATGACTCTGGAAAGAGTAAACCCATGGAAGGCTGCAGGACCAGACAATATCCCTGGCAGAGTGCTAAGAGAATGTGCAGATCAGCTGGCAGATGTTTTCACTGACATCTTTAACATCTCCCTGAACTCCTTCACTGTCCCGAAGTGCTTCAAAACCACCACCATTGTCCCTGTGCCAAAGAAGTCATCAGTGTCCTGCCTCAATGACTACTGTCCAGTGGCACTCACCCCCATCATCATGAAGTGTTTTGAGAAGCTTGTCAGGAAACACATCAAAACCCTGCTGCCACCAGCACTGGACCCCCTACAGTTCGCATACTGTCAAAATCGCTCAACAGACGATGCAATAGCCACCACCCTCCCTATGGCCCTCTCTCATCTGGACAAAAAAAGACACCTACGTTTGAATGCTGTTCATAGACTTCAGTTCAGCATTCAACACTATCATTCCTCAGCATCTGATAGAAAAGTCTGCTTGGACTGAACACCTCCCTCTGCAGTTGGGTTCTGGACTTCCTGACCAACAGATCTCAGTCAGTCAGGATTGGAAACATCACCCCCAGAACCACCACACTGAGCACCGGAGCCCGTCAAGGCTGTGTGCTTAGTCCTCTACTGTTCACTCTGCTGACGCATGAATGTGCAGCCCTCGCACCGCACAAATCACATCATAAAGTTCGCTGATGACGCGACCGTGGTGAGTCTCATCTGCAATAATGATGAGTCACCATACAGAGAGGAGGTGCAGCAGTTAACAGACTGGTGCAGAGCCAACAACCTGTCTCTCAATGTAGGCAAAACAAAGGAGATGGTTGTTGACTTTAGGAAGACTAGGATTGACCACCTGCCACTGTTCATCGACGGCTCTAATGTGGAGATCGTCAAAAGCACCAAATTCCTTGGTGTCCACCTGGCAGAGAACCTCACCTGGTCCCACAACACCAGCTACTTAGCCAAGAAAGCCCAACTGCGCCTCTACTTCCTGCGCAAGCTGAGGAAATCCCATCTTCCACCATCCATTCTCAAAACCTTCTACACAGGGACAATCAAGAGCATCCTGAGCAGCTGTATCACTGTCTGGGCTGGAATCTGCACTGTCATGGAGCACAAGACCCTACAGAGGATAGTGAAGACAGCAGAGAAGATCATAGGTGTCTCTCTTCCATCCCGGACATTTACACCACTCGCTGCATCCGTAAGCCACCAGCATTGTGTCTGATCCAACACACCCCTCACACTTACTGTTCACACTCCTGCCATCTGGAAAAAGGTACCGAAGCATTACGGCCCTCACTACCAGACTGTGTAACAGTTTCTTCCCCCAAGCCATAAGGCTCCTGAATACTCAGGAACCGGACAAATCTCTCACACACACACACTCCATCTGACCTTACTATGCACAGCCACTCTACGCCATTGTATGGATGAATAGCCATTGGATACAGTTGTTCTCTATGAGCACATCTGCACTTTGTCATGTTCTTTATCATGTTCTTGCTACTGTCATGTCACAATGATACACCGTCATGTCTGACGTTTAGCATTATTTACTTAACATATTACATCTGCTGAGTGTGCACCATCTTGTCCTGTCCCTGCACTATGCTGTCCTGTCTTGCAGGAGTTGCATATTTTTGCACTTGCACTTTTTGTCTATTGTCCGGTACATCTATGTTGTGTGTAGCACCATGGTCCTAGAGGAACTTTGTTTCGTTTCACTATGTACTGTACAAAAGTATATGGATGAAATGATAATAAACTCACTCTTGACTTGACAATTCAGTTGGATTAAAGGTCATGAATTTTACTTGGCCATTCCGGAATATTCACTTTATTCTTCTTTAAGTATTCTTGTTTGTTTAGGATCGTTGTCTTGCTGCATGACCCATTGTCTGTTGATGTCTTAACATTTTGTTTTAGAATTCTCATAGTTACATAGTTAAATTGGCCTTGGGTTGAAAAGGTCCAAGGTTCATCAAGTTCAACCCCTCCAAATGAAACCATGGTGTCCATACACACACACTAACATTGACCCCTCCATACACTCACATAAACTATATATACACCAATATCTATACTAATTTAAGTCTTCCATCCCTCTAACCAGTTTAGTTGAACTTGGTCTTTGCACTCTCTCCAGCTCATTTATATCCCTGGACTGCAGCCCAAAATTGCCCCCAAAACTCAAGGTGAGGCCTTACCTTACCATCTCTAGTTCAGAATTAATTGTTCCATCAATAATGGCAAGCCATCCAGGACAGATACAGCAAAACAGGCCCAAACCAGAACACTCCCACCACCATGTTTTCCCACCATTCGCAGTGTTTTTATTTCTCCAAATGTAACGCTCCTCATTTAAGCCAAAAAGTTCAAAGCCAAAAAGTTCGGGTGCTGAATCGTCAGATACAAATAGAATTCTATTGTTTGTACCTGTACATCTGACGATTCAGCTCTACACGTGTGTATTGAAACAAACTTTCTTTCTTGGAAAGATCTTTTCCAAGAAAGTTCGTAATCTATGGCCACCTTTACATACAACTCACACTTACATAAAGAGGCTGTTACAGTAATGCACTGTGGTTTGCTTGGCCTTTATTAGCATTTAGCTTTAATAAACCACCTGCCCCAATCCCCTCTGTTGTGTGTTGTCTACTTAAGAGCACAGAAAGGTGAAAATAAATAACATCTGTCTAAGTTGCATTTAATAAGTAAATGTATCTGTTTCAACTTACATACAAATTCATTACATACAAACCTAAGACCCTATCTCGTATGTAACCAGGGGACTGTCTGTATAGAACATTTTACAAACTTTCTAGGACTAGCAGTCCTGTCGTCCTTCATTGTCATACTGATAACAACAACAATGCAGAATAGAGTGAAATTTAATAGATTTATTAATTATTCTGGTTTACATGTTGGCAGGCAATATGCAAAGTGCAGATTTCTTTTACACATTTGCAGGTTGACCGCTGGTTGGGCAGGTTTGGGTTGAAATTTGGCCAATTTAATCATGGTTAGGGTTGGGTGCAGTGCAAAAATGTGGAACGCTGTTACGGATAGGCAGAAGTGACTTCCGGTTGTCGAAGAGAGGTGCCGGTCTGGAATGGCAATAAACAACACGTCTCATTGGGTACAGGCAAACGGGTGGCAACTGGGAAACAATTCATCCAGAGCGGAAACAAATGTAGGATAAAAATTCATCTTTATTGATCCAAATAAAACAATGTATACACGCGGGCAGGGAGAGTAGCTTGACACGTTTCGTGACTAATACGTCACTTCATCAGAAGCTCGGGTTGGGTGCAGGTCAGATTGGAGAAGTTCACCTCTCCGTTGCTCCAAAAGATTCCCTGTCTTGGAACAAGAGGGGCTCACAGAAATAGCGTGCAGAGGTGGTGCCGGTATGGGTTAGGGGCATCTCTTACAATGGCAACATTTTACAGGTTAGGGTTAAGGTTTTGCAGGTTAGGGTCAGGTGCGGGTTGAGTTTTTCCTCACTTGCACATCACTGTATACACATAACATATCCAAGTGTACATCGGGTGGGACAGACAGGTCCAAAAACAAAGGTATACTCTTTGTGCTTTGAGCACAGACTGCTGTTCATAGGGCGAGATAGACAGGACCTGGCTGTGAGGGTAGAGTTGAGCTATAAACTGTGTGCTAGCATTGGCACATTACATTGGGGCAAGATAAACAACACCTGGCTGTGAGGGTAGAATTGAGCCCTACACTGTGTACTGACACTGGCACATTACATAGGGCAGGATAGAAAGGACCTGGCTGTGACAGTAGAGTTGAGCCCTAGACCGTGTGCTTGCACTGGCTCACTCCATAGGGCGAGATAGACATGACCTGACTTTAAGGGTAGATTTGAGCCCTACACTGTGTGCTAGCATTGGCAAACTACATTGGGGCAAGATAGACAGGACCTGGCTGTAAGAGGAGAATTAAGGAATACACAATGTGCTGGGACTGGCAGGCTATCTAGGGTGAGGTAGACAGGACCTGGCTGTGAGGGTTGAGTTGAACTGTATACACTGTGTATGGACAATAACAGACTATATATGGAGGCGTAGACAGGACATAGCTGTGAGGGTGGAGGGGGAGCATTACAACCTGTACTGGCGTTGGCATGTGATAGCAAACAGTTACTTTATGATTAAAGAATATAAACTCCATCATGGTATAAATACGTTTCCTTTTAAATAAATGACAATAAATTTAAACACCGTCTATATATAAAATTATGAATTAGTAACAGCCTTTTACGTGTATACAGATTATACATAGAACTATAATTTGGAAGGCGCACACCCATATGAAGCCTCCTTGTATAAATATCAAAAGTCAAAACATAAGGATTGCACACTCATTTATATATAAAAAGTCAAAAATTTTATGTAATCAAAAACACTTACATATTCGCAATTGCAGTGAATGGCCCTACGCATTTCGACCTTACATTTATAAATGTGTTGGTCCTCATACTTTGCCATACATAAATTTGCATATGCTGGGGCAACATTACTGCCCGTTACACTGCCCTGTATTTGTCTGTAGAATATTTTTTCAAAGCTAAAGTAGTTGTGGTCTAGGACAAAACACAGAAGATCATAAATAAATGGTGCTTGTGAATCATCCCTAGATTTATCTATCAATAAGTCATATATGGTCTGTTTACCCAACTCATGTGGAATATTGGTATAGAGGCTGGATATATCCATAGTTACTAAAAAATTTTTTATTGAACCTGATGCTGAAATAATAGGTCTCCCTGGTGGATCAGTGAGAGACTTAAGGAAAGCCATGAGGGGATTATAAAGGTATTTAAACCATTGAAGTGTATGCATTTGTTCTGCCTTTTTACTACTTTTTGTATCATATGGATTTTACCCCTGATGAAGACCATGTTTGTGGTGGAAACACGTAGGACCATTCACTGGGCCAATTCCCAATATGTAAGTGTTGATATAATAAAAGTTTTGACTTTTTATATATATATATAAATGAGTGTGCAATCCTTATATACAGAATGTACAACTGAAATTCTAAGCTACACTGCCAGAACCCAAAATGTGATTTCTAGCATTTGAATATAAGCTGCAGGGAGTCCAGTTGCATGGCTTGTGCGCCATTTATAACCAGCTCCTCTACTTCTACTGCGTGGTTCTCACTGCCTCTCTGCTCATACTAACATTTCTTCTTTCATCTAAACCTTCATTTCCAAGATGGCTTCTAGCAGCTGACTTTCCTCTCCACCAATCACATCCAGGCTTACTGGAATAATCTGCTGTGTTATCCTATGAGACGTCTTACAACTCTTTATTTCTTTATTTCTTTATATCTGGTGCAGGACACCAAAATTTCGTCACTAGAGAGGAACATCAGAGACCTTGAAGATGAAATCCAGATGATTAAAACAAATGGAGTCTTAAATATAGAGGACAGGGAAGAAGAGATCAAACAAATGGAAGTTTACAAGAGCCATTCAAAGTTCATGAAGAGCAAGGTAATAATGACTGGGTCGACTTTGGGGCAAATCTTGTAAGGTTTTAAATGTCCAAGAGAAAGTTTCTCTGTGTGCGTTAGCCTATAGATGGACAAGACTACTAGTATTGTATTGATACAATCTGCTTCAAAAATACAGGGAAAGTCTACTTGTCATTCCATAGCTCATACCTATTTATGATTATGCAGTCACTGGTCAGCAGAAATCTACCAACCCAAGATATATTGTATGCAGGACCATAGGCAACCAAATCCTACTATAACACAAAAAACAGGGGTTGTGGGAGCACTCCAAGGCTAACTAAAAATATATTTAAATCCAATGTAAGTGCTACTGAACTAAAGAATACAAAAAAAGAGGGAAGGGTTGATCAATGAACATTCCCTGGTCCCCTGTCTAGTGTCTATGCAAGAGCATGTATTTACAAAACCAGGGGTTTTTAGTTACAAAGTTATCATCATAAAATCGGTAAGCCACCATACCACATTAAGGTAAACCCCAAAGTCGACCTTTGTTACATAACTTTGTAAACTCCTGTTTTTGTAAATACATGCACTTGCAAAGACAATAGATTACTTATGAGACAGGGGGCCAGGGAATGTGCATTGATCAATCCCCCTCCTCTTTTTGGAACCAAATCCTACTCCATGAACCCTTTCTTCCTTACATCAACCAATAATCTTGGCTAAACTTCTTGCCTTTGAACACACAGCCAAGTCGCTTACACTTTCAGAGTGTTATTATCCAGCATACACATGAACTACAGTATCTTGGAATTGTTATGGGGGGTGGTAGACCAGATTTTGGACATCAGTGGGCACTTGGGTCAACAAACAACAATCCACCAAATGTAACCCTAGATGTGGAGAGCAGGAGAATCCTAAAAGATTTTGCTATGGAACCCGGTATACTGTATTATGCTCCAGGCCTCCAACCAGGCCACCAGAACAAGTTTATTTTATGGTGCCGGGCACAAGGTTGAGGTTACTGGTGGAACTTGTTCTACACTGCTTCGCCAAGCTGGGAACTATGATTCAACTACAAGTTTTATTATCTTTTTGCTAAGCCAGTTATTATTTGGTTGCAACAAATCTTTTCTGTGGGCTCTTAGCAAAAAGATATAATTTGACTGAACCCCGAGAATTAACGATAACTGCTAAAAGACAACACTTCCCTTAATTTTTACTGTTCCGAAATACTGCCGCCTGCCCCCCTACCCCACTCAGTGATGGATAGGTGTACTTTATAAAAAATATGATAGATGCAGCGCATTGTACTTTGTCGTCATTAGCTAACATATTCCATGTGTGCCCTCAGTGACCCCCTCCCCCACAATTGATTTAAATAGAAGCAATGAGTAATAATGATAATTCGGTAACCATTTGACCTCTAATGAAGTGAAAAATCCATTAAGAAGATAACATACTCCAGGCATCGTTTCACCAAAAATGACCGTGTTACACAAATATAGACCAAGGCGAGTTCTGTTTTTTTATCATTTCAGTGTTATTTAGGTTTATTTAAAGGGTTTGGAGAAAAAAAAACAACAATTGGGCGGTGTAACCCCAAAAGTTTCAGCTCATGTAACATTTTGCTTTTCAATATATTTTTGTAATTTCAGAAAAAAAAACAATTCATTTAGCTGACAGGGTTGATGTGTGTGTTTGGAAAGTAAGGGAAGATATGTTATACTTTTTAATAAAGGACAGAATTTTGATGTGACAACGAATTTTTCAATGTTGATGGTGAATGAATAAGATTACAGATCATGTAAAGCAATGGTTCCATTTGTTCCAGGCCATTATCTAAAAATAGTCTGAGTAGCAGAGGGCTCTGATGAGGTTGTCCATTCACTGGCTTAAGGTGGCCATAGACGTTACAATTACGATCTTTCCTGGAAAAAGATATTTCCAGGAAAGATCATTCGTTTCAATACACAGAGGTAGAGTTGAATTGTCAGATATACAGATAGAAACAATCGAATTCTACTTGCATCTGAAGATTCAGCACTAACAACGGGCGATGTTTAGGTGCCTTCAAAGGCGCCAAATCAAAATTTTCCAGCCATCGATGAGCCGACCGATATCTAAATCTTCTGCCGGTCAGCTCGTCTCCCACCATACACACACTAAATACTGTGCGAACATTTGTTTTGTACGATATTATTGTTTTTTTTTTTTTTTATTAAAATAAATACTTACAATAAAGAAACAAACCATAATACAATTCTTAAATTAACATAAAATGAATGACATGATAAATAAGTCCACTTAAGATACTCAACACCAGAAGATTCCCTCCCCATTCCACCCATATGAGGACGGCCAACTATCAAAGTCCACCCCTTTGTCCATATTGACCGCCTCCCCTCCCCACACCCTCACCAATTCCAACAACACCCCATGGATAGCCAGTTTTAAAGTCTTATCTCTGTCCAATCTGGCGTCCTTTCCCCTCCACCAAACCAAAATATCCAGAGCCCACCACAAAAAACAAGAACAACAAAAAAAACAGAATCATGTTCTTGAAATAAAAAAAAAAATGACAGAAATAATAAAAGAGACTCCTTATAGAAAGAAATATGCCATGGCCCGAAGGCTACAGAGTAAATAATGCCTCCATAATGAAGCGGTGTCCCAGGAGTGAGCTGACTCTAAAGATCTTATATACCATAACTCTCCCATGATGGATTTAACAATGCTCTCAGGAGTCCCATCCGAACCAAAAGTATAACGACATCGCCCATGCCATAGATGGTACTTATATACTGTGATCACCAGGTACAGCGACTCATGGTCGTGGTCTGGCTGACACTCCATAGGCCAGTTCAGCATAGCCCAGGGTGTGCATGAGCGGAGCATTTAGAGCTCGGGCGACCTGAGAGCGCACCCTCTTTGCCAAGGGACAATGCTGCAGAAAATACTCCTGGGCTTCACACCACACCCCCAGGGGCAGTTTCGGTCGACCATGACAAATACTTGACATTCTCCCTGACATAGAGCTTTCCCTGAAGGGAGAGCCAGGATAGATCAAATAGCTTGAGAGGCAGCCTTTTGCTATTGAGGAAGAGCAAGCTCCTGACCAGAGTGTCCCCAATGAAGTCCTTCAAGGTGAGAGGAATAGTAGTAGAGTAGACATTTAGCACCCTCATATACAGTGCTCGCTGGGAGGTTGTATGACCACCTTTAGGCAGAATTTTGTGTACAATCCAACCCCCATAGCAAGTGAATAAGGTGATTATGTTGGAGATATAGTGGAGACTTTAGCACAGCACAGTCCTTCCTCTGCATATACTCCACTTACCACCACTTTTTGGTAGATATGTTTAGTAGGAGCATGTAGCTCAAGCCTGTTTTTTGTGGGTTAAAGTTTTTTGTAGTCCTCTGTTTAGCTTTACTAAAGTCAGTGAAAAACTATCCAAGTATATTTATTGTATTATAATATAACTATAATAATAGTTGTTTCACTTTGCACCACATACAAGCAGTTTGAAGTGGCACTAGGCCATCACAGTAGTGGTCCAGCCTGCCTTTGGCTCCTGCTGAATTCATTGAGTTGTACTTCATCACCTACTGAAGAACTGGAGGTTGGACAGTAGTATTATATAGTGCTACTGCCAATGTTTTGTCCTGCTGTTGCCATCTTTGCGTTCCATCTTCATGTTACTCTACCAGCTTGCCCTTTTCTCTACGGTCTACTTCTTGCCCTTCAGTTACCATTTTGTTGACCTATTGTCTTACTGTCTTAATATTGCTCTATTATCTGTGTGTTTCTAGTTTGCCATATTATCTCTTACCTTAATGTCCCTTTTTTGTTCTATTGTTTTAATTTTGCCATACCCATCTTTAGCTTACCTTACTGTCTCTATCTTGCCCTGTTATATTCATCTTACCTTACTATTTATATCTTGCCCTGTCTTCATCTTACCTTACTAGCTCTAGCTTCCCTACTATCTTCGTCTTACCTTACTATCTATGTCTTGCTTTTCTAACTTCATCTTAGCCTACTATGTCTATCTTGCCCTACTATCTTAATTTTACCTTGTTATCTCTATCTTGCCCTATTTTCTTCATCTTACCTTATTATCTCTATTTTACCCTACTACAGTCATGTGGAAAAGTTTGGGAACTCCTCTTAATTCTATGGAGTTTTGTTTATCATTGGCTGAGCTTTCAAAGTAGCAACTTCCTTTTAATATATAACATGCCTTATGGAAACATTAGTATTTCAGCAGTAACATAACGTTTATTTGATTAACAGAAAATATGCAATATGCATCATAACATTAGATAAAATTAGGTGCATACATTTGGGCACCCCAACAGAGATATTACATAAATACTTAGTTGAGCTCCTTTTGCAAATGTAACAGCCTCTAGACGCATCCTATAGCCTTTGATGAGTGTCTGGATTCTGAATGGTGGTATTTTTGACCATTCGTCCATACAAAATCTCTCCATATGTTATGGCTGCTGAACATGGACAGCCTGCTTCAAATCATATAGATTTTCCATGATATTCAAGTCGGGGAACTGTGATGGCCATTTCAGAATATTGTACTTGTCCCTCTGCATAAATGCCTTTGTAGATTTCCAAGTGTGTTTAGGGGTCATTGTCTTGTTGGAATATCCAACCCCTGCAGCGTAACTTCAACTTTGTGACTGATGCTTGAACATTATCCTGAAGAATTTGTTGATATTGGGTTAAATTCATCCGACCCTCGACATTAACAAGGGCCCCAGTAGTCCCTGAACTAGCCACACGGCCCCACAGCATGATGGGACCTCCACCAAATGTGACAGTCGGTAGCAGGTGTTTTTTTTAATGCTGTGTTCTTCTTCCACCATGCAAAGCGCTTCTTGTTATGACCAAATAACTCAATTTCTCATCAGTCCAAAGCACTTTGTTCCAAAATGAACGTGGCTTGTCTAAATGAGCTTTTACAAACAACAAGCGACTGTGTTTGTGTGAGTGCAGAAAGGGCTTCTTTCTCATCCCCCTGCCATACACATGTTCTTTGTGCAAATTGTGCTGAATTATAGAACGATGTACAGATACACCTGCATCTGCAGCAAGATGTTCTTGCAGGTCTTTGGAGGTGATCTTTGGGTTGTCTGTAACCATTCTCACAATCCTCCGCATATGCCGCTCCTGTATTTTTCTTGGCCTGCCAGACCTGGGTTTTACAGCAACTGTGCCTGTGGCCTTCCATTTCCTGATTCCATTCCTTACAGATGAAACTGACAGTTTAAACCTCTGAGATAGCTTTTTGTAGCCTTCCCCTAAACCAGGATACTGAACAATCTTTGTTTTCAGATCTTTTGAGAGTTGCTTTGAGGATCCCATGCTGTCACTCTTCAGAGGAGAGTCAAACAGAAGCACAACTTGCAATTGGTCACCTTAAATACCTTTTCTCATGATTGGACACACCTGCCTATAAAGTTCAAGGCTTAATGAGCTAAACCAACCAATTTGGTGTTGCCAGTAATCAGTATTGAGCAGTTACATGCATTCAAATTAGCAAAATAACAAGGGTAGCAAAATTTTTCACATTTGATTTAATTTTCATACAACTTAATACTGTTTCTCTAAAAGTCTATGCTCAGAAAACACCCCAGTAGTCATATGTTCCTGGGCAATGAAACTCATACCACTTATCTTTTTTGTTGAAAGTGGAGTCAATTATTATGCAGGCTGAGAGGGGTTCACAAACTTTTTCATGATTGTATCTTCATTTTACTTTACTATTTATACCTTGCCCTGTCATCAGCTTAGCTTACTATTTCCATCTTCCCTACAATCTTCATCTTATCTTATCTTGCTTTTCTGTCTTCATCTTACATTACTTCTTGCCCTATTGTCTCCATCTTATCCTACGGTGTCCATCTTGCCCTACTATCTTCAGCTTACCTTACTTTCTCTATCTTAACCTACTGTTTACTGTTTCCATTTTGCTTTTCTCTGAACATGTTTCCCTAGGACAGCTATATTTCCACCCCCTCAAAACTCCTTCTTAAAATGTTTAGTAAAAGCAAATTGTTCTTTGTGTGATGGGGCAGGACTTGCTCTTTGAAGGAACACATTTTTTCTGTCCAGCAATGTATTTTCCTCTCTGGGTTGTGTCTCAAGGACTCCAGGAATTTTTCTTCAAGATTAGATGAAGTGTTAGTGAGGGACATGTGGGTTTCATAAACATATTTGAAAATGCTCTTTATCAGCAGTGACTTTTATCAGTTCTGTGAGTTACTTATCATTTTTGCACAAAACCCCCCACAGTTGTATACTCTTGCAAATAATATTTTGTCCACCAATTTACACTTTATTAGTAGACTTTGCTGTATAGATTTCATGCTTGAAGGACCACGGCACAAACTCATTTTGATTTCCACTACTTTCTGAGAAGAAACCCAAAATGGCGACCACCTCTGGATAGATATAGAAAATTATTTCTGGTCGATCCCCGTTCTGTACAACTGCACAAATTGACACATGTCGAAAGCCAGATGCCCATGTAATGATGGTGATTCCAGTTGGTTAATTCCATACATATCATTATTAGTTTCTTGGAAAAAAGTAATAAATGAGAAAAAGTTGGTGAATCCCCTTAAGTTTTGCAGCAGGCCAGGCCAGGTACCCACAAAAACGCAGGTAGCATAATTTTAAATTGAGGTGCGGTTGGTGGGCTGCAACACCTCCCTTTGCCCCTTCAGCTTGCCCTCAGATGACTTCAGTTGGGATTTTATGATGGGTGGCATGTAGTAAGTTTGGCTGCAATCCAGAACAGGTAAAAATGGGGGGGGGGGGTTCAGGCCAGAAGCTAGTACAGCACTTAATTTAGACTCGTAATAGAGTGATAGATACATACAAGTAAGCAGTGGAAGTGCTGAATAAAATGGAATGGACTGGGCAGATCTAAATTTCCAATATATGAATTGATGTTGTTGGGTAATGTTATCAGGGATCCACTAGAGGCAGCACTGAGCAAGTCTTCTCCCACCTGTGGAGGGATCAGTGGAACATTGTTGGGTCCATGACTTGCTATATACCTGTTGTACAAATAATATAGTCCATGTAAGTTCTTCCCAAGTAAGAGAACGCTTTAATAGACAGAGGTGGTTGTAAGATGCTGGTTGTTGTAGATTAATCAGTTGGTTATACATCCCTGTTGTAGCTACTAAAAACATCTAATTGATTTCACAATATATGACCTATATATATACCTTTGCCAATTTACTCCCACAGCAGGGCTTCTCTTGGGCTTTCTGCTCCACTCTAAAAAACCTTCCTTGTGCTTTGCCAACAGATTGACCAGCTAAAGCAAGAGCTGTCCAAGAAAGAGTCTGAACTTCTTGCCTTACAAACCAAGCTGGAAACTCTCAGCAATCAGAATTCCGACTGCAAACAACACATAGAGGTGCTTAAGGAGTCCCTGACGGCAAAGGAGCAGAGAGCAGCCATCCTACAGACAGAGGTAGGTTCCTCAGAACTTTTCTACAGAATTGTCACCTATTCTGCATTTTCGAGAATGAAGCAAGAGCCTATTACTTATCTCCAAGTTTGGTGTTACTGGACATTTAATCCCAGATCAGATGGTGCACCTTCTTCGTTGATTAAGAAAGGGTTTATTTATCGGCCCAGGGGAATAGGAAAAAAAAAACATCTGATGGATATTAGACTAAAGAGAGAAAACAGCTCTAGGTGTGAGCTGAAGGAGTTATTTACTTTCTGGATGGCTGGTAATTTGGGGCACAGCTTTGCAGTTGTGCAGAAGAATAAAGTAGCCAGAGCTCCCGAACCATATAAATATTTATAGATGGAAAAATCCTAGACAACAGGGCTATGTTTCTTCCAAAGCCGCGAGATCTTTTACTTATCCACAGGGTAAATAGTAGACATGAAAGCAAAGATGCTAAATATAGGCCTACTAGCTGCAAGTACCAACTGCCATAATCCTCATCCAAGATGACTGAAGGTATTGGGAGAAGACAAAAATCCTTGAAATGGACAATCAAATCAAATGTTAGATGTAAGATTAACCAGCAGTAAATACAATGGTCTTTCTCATATATTCCATTATACTGACAATAAAATATGGCATCTCCACCAACATGTGTAAACACAAATATACAGCGAAGGAATGTTCTGGGCACACAATAAGCTTTACCCTCATACTGTACTGTCTAAGGGAATCAATATGGCACCTCCTCCTCCCATATGTATAAATACAAATATACAGAGAAGGAATGTTCTGGGCACACAATAAGCTATACCCTCATACTGTACTGTCTAAGGGAATCAATATGGCACCTCCTCCTCCCATATGTATAAATACAAATATACAGAGAAGGAATGTTCTGGGCACACAATAAGTTATACCCTCATACTGTACTGTCTAAGGGAATCAATATGGCACCTCCCTCCTCCCATATGTATAAATACAAATATACACAGAAGGAATGTTCTGGCTAAACTATAGGATGTGGTCTCATGTGACACTGATAATTTCCTTTACAAATGATCAGTGAGTGCCTTACCATCGGATAGAGGGATCTAATTGAGTACAGAGTCAGTATAGTATATATATATATATATATATATATATATATATATATATATATATAGTCCCAGAGGAAACAGGGAACATCATACAGCAAGGGTCTCAAAGTCCCCACTCTCTCCATTGCTTTTTGTGCAGTGGCTAAAGTTCTACTCAATAATTCCAAAGTAAACACCATAAAAGCTTTATGATTTATGTGGCCGCTGACTTTCCAAGCCGGCAAGCAAATAAAATAAAAATATTCTCTGCTATATTTATAATGAGTTATTGACATTTGCAAGGAAGCTCCAGAGAGCATCCATAAACCGTGTAAATCCGTGCTCAAATCACATCTGTCACAGATATTCCTTCTTAAGGTGAGACCCGTTTGTGTACGAAGCTATCATCAAAGATTCAGAATCCGTGTGGGATTTATGTCTCTGCAAAATTTGGGACTTCTCTCTGATTAGGAAACCTCTGTGAATGGCATTTTATTAATACATGAAATGTACTTTATAGAGGCTTAAAGGGACTATCTACCCCCTTGTTTAGCATACATTTTGTTAATTGATTTAAAATAAAGCAGTGTTTTTTTTTATTTCCTGAAATCAAAACTAATTTCAGTTTCCAGCAGCTTCCTGGTTCTTGTGAACATTTCTACTGATGTGTATGTTGGCCTGAAACATATAAGAATAGGAGGGAGGGTGGGCTTTTTATAGACATACTACTCCAGGAGGGAGGACAGGGCTTTATAGATATTTACTGATTCTGGTGATGTCACTGTCCATATCCAAACCTCTTTGATGATGTCACTAGACATATTCCACTGACTGTTAGGTTATATCTCTACCGATATGCCATCCATCACTGTTGTCAGCAGAGGGGTGGGGACTGATATTTAATATATATATAAACAGATGGATTGGACATGGCCTGGGAAGAGGCAGGTTCAAGTTATGCAATTTAGGAGAAGTACAGGTATGAGATCCGGAAAGCCGTTATCCAGAAAGCTTAGAATTCCTGGAAAGGCCATTTCCTATAGACCATTTCCATTTTATCCAAATAATCAATTTTGATCAAAATGATTTCCTTTTTCTGTGTAATAATAAAACAGTAGCTTGTTCTTCATCCCAACTAAGATATAATTAATCCTTATTGGAGGCAGAACCAGCCTATTGGCTTTATTTAATATTTACATGATTCTCTAGTAGACTTAAGGAAGGAATATCCAAATTACGGAAAGATCCATTAGTCGGAAACCCTAGTTCCCGAACATTCTGGATAACGGTCCCATACAGTACTGCTTATTTTGCTCACGTTGAATAAAGGTGAAAACGACACATTTAAATAAAATGACCGCCTTAAAGGGGGGTGGTTCACCTTTAAGTTAACTTTTATTATGTTATTGAATAGCTGATTCTAAGCAACTTTTCAACTGGTCTTCATTTTTTTCTTTTTTGTAGTCTTTGAAATATTTGCCGTCTTCTTCTGACTTGTTCCAGCTTTCAAATGGGGGTCACTGACCCCATCTACAGAAGAAATGCTCTGTAATGCTAAGTTTATCGTTATTGTTTATTGCTCACGTTTCTATTCAGGCCTCTCTTTTTCATCTTCCAGTCTCTGATTCAAATCAATACATGGTTGCTATGGTAACTTTGACCCTAGCAACCAGACTGCTGAAATCACAAACAGGAGAGCTGCTGGATAAAAAGCTAAATAAGTCAAAAACCACAAATAATAGTCTTTGAAATATTTGCCGTCTTCTTCTGACTTGTTCCAGCTTTCAAATGGGGGTCACTGACCCCATCTACAGAAGAAATGCTCTGTAATGCTAAGTTTATCGTTACTGTTTATTACTCTTGTTTCTATTCAGGCCTCTCTTCTTCATATTCCAGTCTCTTATTCAAATCAATACATGATTGCTATGGTAACTTAGACCCTAGCAACCAGACTGCTGAAATCACAAACAGGAGAGCTGGATAAAAAGCAAAATAAGTCAAAAACCACAAATAATAAAACATTAAAGCCAACTGCCAATTGACTCGGGATATCATTCTCTACATCAGTGATCCCCAACTAGTAGCTTGTGAGTAACATGTTGCTTCCCAAACCCTTGGATGTTTCTTCCAGTGGCCTCATAGCAGAATCTTATTTTTGAATTCCAGGCTTGGAGGCCAAACAGAGCCTCCTATAAACTGCCAGTCCTCATAGGGGAACCAGATAGCCAATCACAGCCCTTATGCCCATGCTTGTGTTCCTCCCCAACTCTTTTTACATTTGACTGTGGCTCACAGAAAAAAACTGCTCTACATCATAATAACAGTTAATTTAAAGGTGAACAACCCTTTTAAAATGAACCCTTGGGGCAAAGGCAGCTTTTGCATTTTTTCCTCTGCTGGGCTCCTCTTAAGGTCCCCTCGGGCTTCTCCAGTCAATATCTGGCCAAAAGTCGGTCAGATGTTGATCGGGCTGGTTTAACAAATCCATCAGATCGAGGACTGCATTGGTTCGTTGATTCCGTCCTTGCTCCGACTGCCCTTATTCTACTCGTTGTGATCCCATTGTTGGTCCATAGGGCCCACAATCGGATCAGCCCAATATAGCGCCACCTCAAGGTGTGAATATCAGGGAGAAATCTGCTTGTTTGGGGACCTCACCAGATGAGTGGATCTCTGTATGTATGGCCAGCTTTAGAGCGCAATGTAGGGCAATTTATAGCATTTTACCATCCATTTATAAAAGAACTAAACTCACAGTACCCCCTTCAGAACCGCCACAAACCAGCTCCCAAAAATGGGCCTACTCCCCAGTACTTGCATAATTTCCCAGCAGGGTTCCTAGGCTTAGGAACTGGGGTTAATTCTCCTGAAGAAACAGCACAAGGCCCCAATATTGCCCCATGTGCAGTTCTTGTCCTTAGTATGGTTTCAACAGGGATACTCAGACATTATGTCATTTTTTCTGTTGCCGCTCTCCAGTTGTAAATGTAATGCACCTGCCTGGTTGCTAGGGTGAGTAACTATAGCAATCACATGGATTCCATTGAGCAGAACTCATAAACTTTTATATGAAACCCCTCAGCTGGGGAGAATTAGACCCCTGTATTACTGATTATAATGGCAGATGTTCGCTGGCGCAGGTGCATGTTAAATACATCATTAGCGACCCATTTATCCCTCCGCCCCACCGTCAGCCCGTGCCAGCCCCTGCAGCTGTGCCCCTCAAAATGTTTCATATCGACAGCAAATCCCACAGTTAAGTAGAATCAACTAAAAAGGGGCTCTCTTAATAGACTTGAAAAGGATCCCCCTCCCCCATTGTTATTTGGATTTGTAACTAATCATTTTGTAAAACAAAGTAACGAGTCTTGTGTTTCTCCTGTCGGATCAGATGATATTTCTGTGGTTTCCTTTGTGTCAGGCTTCCCGACGGGGAAATCTAGAAATCTCTATATAAAGGATCACCTGTCACATCCAGAGCCACTGCTGTGTAGTTCTCCCTTCCTATATTTGTACCTTGTCCCCTATTAATAATATTGCCATCAAATCATTTTTACTGGCCAAAATACCAGCCAGGTGGTAACCCTAGAGGGGCCCCTCTCTCCTGTTCTCTCTTTCTCTCATACTAAAAAAAAGCCTAAAGATGGGTAAGAGGTGCCATATTGATTCCCTTAGACAGTACAGTATGAGGGTATAGCTTATTGTGTGCCCAGAACATTCCTTCTCTGTATATTTGTATTTATACATATGGGAGGAGGAGGTGCCATATTGATTCCCTTAGACAGTACAGTATGAGGGTATAGCTTATTGTGTGCCCAGAACATTCCTTCTCTGTATATTTGTATTTATACATATGGGAGGAGGTGCCATATTGATTCCCTTTGACAGTACAGTATGAGGGTATAGCTTATTGTGTGCCCAGAACATTCCTTCTCTGTATATTTGTATTTATACATATGGGAGGAGGAGGTGCCATATTGATTCCCTTAGACAGTACAGTATGAGGGTATAGCTTATTGTGTGCCCAGAACATTCCTTCTCTGTATATTTGTATTTATACATATGGGAGGAGGAGGTGCCATATTGATTCCCTTAGACAGTACAGTATGAGGGTATAGCTTATTGTGTGCCCAGAACATTCCTTCTCTGTATATTTGTATTTATACATATGGGAGGAGGAGGTGCCATATTGATTCCCTTAGACAGTACAGTATGATGGTATAGCTTATTGTGTGCCCAGAACATTCCTTCTCTGTATATTTGTATTTATACATATGGGAGCAGGAGGTGCCCTATTGATTCCCTTAGACAGTACAGTATGAGGGTATAGCTTATTGTGTGCCCAGAACATTCCTTCTCTGTATATTTGTATTTATACATATGGGAGGAGGAGCTGCCATATTGATTCCCTTAGACAGTACAGTATGAGGGTATAGCTTATTGTGTGCCCAGAACATTCCTTCTCTGTATATTTGTATTTATACATATGGGAGGAGGAGGTGCCATATTGATTCCCTTAGACAGTACAGTATGAGGGTATAGCTTATTGTGTGCCCAGAACATTCCTTCTCTGTATATTTGTATTTATACATATGGGAGGAGGTGCCATATTGATTCCCTTTGACAGTACAGTATGAGGGTATAGCTTATTGTGTGCCCAGAACATTCCTTCTCTGTATATTTGTATTTATACATATGGGAGGAGGAGGTGCCATATTGATTCCCTTAGACAGTACAGTATGAGGGTATAGCTTATTGTGTGCCCAGAACATTCCTTCTCTGTATATTTGTATTTATACATATGGGAGGAGGAGGTGCCATATTGATTCCCTTAGACAGTACAGTATGAGGGTATAGCTTATTGTGTGCCCAGAACATTCCTTCTCTGTATATTTGTATTTATACATATGGGAGGAGGAGGTGCCATATTGATTCCCTTAGACAGTACAGTATGATGGTATAGCTTATTGTGTGCCCAGAACATTCCTTCTCTGTATATTTGTATTTATACATATGGGAGCAGGAGGTGCCCTATTGATTCCCTTAGACAGTACAGTATGAGGGTATAGCTTATTGTGTGCCCAGAACATTCCTTCTCTGTATATTTGTATTTATACATATGGGAGGAGGAGCTGCCATATTGATTCCCTTAGACAGTACAGTATGAGGGTATAGCTTATTGTGTGCCCAGAACATTCCTTCTCTGTATATTTGTATTTATACATATGGGAGGAGGAGGTGCCATATTGATTCCCTTAGACAGTACAGTATGATGGTATAGCTTATTGTGTGCCCAGAACATTCCTTCTCTGTATATTTGTATTTATACATATGGGAGCAGGAGGTGCCCTATTGATTCCCTTAGACAGTACAGTATGAGGGTATAGCTTATTGTGTGCCCAGAACATTCCTTCTCTGTATATTTGTATTTATACATATGGGAGGAGGAGCTGCCATATTGATTCCCTTAGACAGTACAGTATGAAGGTGTAGCTTATTGTGTGCCCAGAACATCCCTTCTCTGTATATTTGTATTTATACATAAGGGAGTGGGGTACCATATTTTTTAAGTACAAGAGTAAACTGAACCCATATTGTCAATTTAATTTGATTTTTTTCGTTTTTTTTGGGGACCCCTTGCCATTACCAGCTGCAGGCTGCAACTAGGCAGAAGTTGATAACTTTTAATGAAAAAAATTAGTATGGTGTAGTTTTTATTTTCAAATTACACATTTTACACTGCAAATAATTTAATCCACAATATAAAATTTCATTCCTGAACCAACAAGTGTATTTAGTTGTAATATTGGTGTGTAGGTGCATCTCAGGTCATTTTGCCTGGTCATGTGATTTCAGAAAGAGCCAGCACTTTAGGATGGAACTGCTTTCTGGCAGGCTGTTGTTTCTCCTACTCAATGTAACTGAATGTGTCTCAGTGGGACCTGGATTTTACTATTAGGGATGCACCGAATCCAGGATTCGGTTCGGGATTCGGCTTTTTCAGCATGATTCGGATTCGGCCGAATCCTTCTGCCCAGCTGAACCGAATCCGAACCCTAATTTGCATATGCAAATTAGGGGCGGGGAGGGAAATCGCATGACTTTTTATCAGAAAACAAGGAAGTAAAAACTGTTTTCCCCTTCCCACCCCTAATTTGCATATGCAAATTAGGGTTCGGATTCGGTTCGATATTCGGCCGAATCTTTAGCGAAGGATTCGGGGGTTCGGCCGAATCCAAAAAAGTGGATTCGGTGCATCCCTATTTACTATTGAGTACTGTTCTAATTTTGTTTATTGAGAAAATACTGTAACACGAACAAAATCTTATTACATAACAAAACTTGAAAACAGAGCAATATAGGTACAATCTTCTTTACAAAAAATACCCAATGTATTATATACAAAACAGTTAACCAATAAGCAAATTGTTTCTCCCTGAAAAACTTTCCCTTACAGCTGTATCATTAACTGAAAGCTCCCTCTCCTTCCCAGACACTCCCTATTTTATAGTAAACTGTATTTAATCAGTTGCCCCTTTAGATTTCTTTGAGGATTTTGGGGCCTTTGGGGATTTAACAAAATCTTACCTCCAATCCATCCCCAAATCTCTTTACCTGAATTCCTTTTACTCCTTGGGAATCACATTGTAACGATCTGTTACCTGGGATCCCGGAGGAGGACAGCTGGTCCTATGCAGACAAATGGCAACTGGAATTCCTCTACAGCTCCGGTCTTCACCGACGCCCTTTTGGGGCCCCGGACTTTCTGCGGCGGAGTCAGCAAAGGAGCCAAGCGTGTTAGCCAAAAGCGAAGTATCCAGGGATCAGGCAAAGGCGTAGTCAATTACAGGCAGTGGTCGGTTTCAGGAAGCAGAGAAGCGAAGTACCAAGGGATAAGGCAAAAGCGTCGTCAAGTTCAAGCAGTGGTCGGTCCAGGCAGCGAAGGTACAAAGTTGAATAAACAGGCCAAGGGTCGAATAAACAGGAAAGCAGGCAAACGGGGCTTGAGCAGGAACTGTGGAAACAGAAGCCAGCTTGGGCAATGTGAGGAGGAAGAGGAAGGTATTTAAGGGGACAGGAACCAATCAGGAGCAGGCTGAGGAAGACAGACAGATCAGGGACCAATAGGAAGCCAGGCGCCCAATTTAGATGTCATAGCTCCTCAGTGTTTTGGTGGGAGCATCCATTTTGGTGTGCACCAGTGTTTATGCGCCGGCGCCTAAGTTGACGCGCTCCAGCGTTTATGCGCTGGCGCGCTGCTGGTGTTACAGTACCCCCCCCTTCAGGAGACCCCTCCGGGGGCTCCCAGGGCTTGTTGGGAAACCTCCTATGGAAGGTCCTCAATAATCTGGGGGCATGGGTATTGGCAGCACTCACCCACGATCTCTCCTCAGGACCAAAGCCTCTCCAGTGGACCAGGTACTGGACTCCTCTTCTGGACCTACGAGAGTCAATAATATCTTGTACCTCAAATTCCTGATGGCCATTCACGAAAACAGGAGGAGGAGGTGATTCCAGAGAAGAAAATGCATTCTGGACAACAGGTTTGAGCAATGAAACGTGGAAAGAGCTGGAAATGTTCATGTTGGGAGGAAGGTCCAACCTCACAGACACCGGATTAATGATTTCCTTTACTTTAAAAGGACCGATGAATCGGGGACCCAGCTTAGGACAGGACTGCTTGAGCTTGATATTCCTAGAAGAGAGCCAGACAGAGTCCCCTACCTTGAACCCGGGAGCAGGGCGACGATGTTTATCGGCAGCCACCTTCTGGCGCGAAGAAGCCTTGGCAAGGGCGGAATGAGCATCTGTCCAGATCTTCTGAAAGTTCCGAAACAAGGAGTCAGCTGCAGGAACGTCCACTTTGACAGCAGTTGGAGGAAGAGCTGAGGGAGAGAGACCATAGACACAGAAAAAGGGAGAGCAGTTCAAAGAGCTATGTTTGAGATTATTATGTGCAAACTCAGCCCAAGGAAGAAGATCAGACCAGTTATCCTGATTTTGTGAGATGAAACATCGGAGAAACTGCTCCAAAGATTGGTTCGTCCTTTCAGTCTGCCCATTACTCTGAGGATGGTAAGCCGTGGAAAAGTTCAGATGAATGTTCAGAAGTTTACAAAAAGCCCTCCAGAATCTTGAAACAAACTGAACGCCACGATCAGAGACAATGGAGGAAGGAATGCCATGCAGACGAAAAACCTCTTTGACGAAAAGCTGAGCGAGAGTGGAGGCTGTGGGCAGCTTCTTGAGGGGAACAAAGTGTGCCATCTTCGAGAATCTATCCACGACGACCCAAATGGTAGTCATCCCCGAAGACTTGGGTAAATCCACCACAAAGTCCATTGCAATGTCCACCCAGGGTTGGGAGGGAGTGGGTAAAGGTTGAAGAAGGCCACAAGGAAGGGAACGAGGAGTCTTCTGTTGAGCACAGGTGACACAGGAAGACACAAACAAAGAGACATCTTGTTTCAAGGAGGGCCACCAAAAGTACCTGGATAACAAATCGATGGTCTTGTTGACACCAGGATGCCCAGCCAACTTGGAGGAATGAGCCCAGGACAGGACTTGAGGGACAGAGTAGGCAGGCACAAAGGTCTTCCCAGGAGGACATTCTGGAGGAGAGACAGAAACAGGAGCCACAATGAATTCAGGAGGGATAATTGGAGTAGGAGAGAGAACAGGGGCTTCATCCGACGAAAATGATCTGGACAGGGCATCAGCCTTGGAGTTTTTTGAACCAGGGCGAAAAGAAATTATGAAATTAAATCTGGAGAAAAAGAGAGCCCAACGTGCTTGGCGGGGATTCAGTCTCTTGGCAGAAGAGATGTATTCAAGATTTTTATGATCCGTAAGAATGGTGATAGGTTCAGCCGAACCCTCCAGTAAATGACGCCATTCCTCTAGGGCCAATTTAACTGCTAAAAGTTCTCTGTTGCCCACGTCATAGTTTCTCTCAGCAGAGGAAAATTTCCGTGAAAAGAAGGCACAGGGATGTAACGGGCCATGAAAGTCAGACCGTTGTGAGAGGATGGCCCCAACTCCGGAATCAGAAGCATCCACCTCCAAAACAAAAGGACGAGAAACATCTGGATGAATCAAAACAGGAGCAGAAGAAAAGGCTTGTTTCAGGTCATCAAAAGCTCTCTGTGCTTCAGGGGTCCAGACAAACCTTGTACCCTTCCTAGTAAGGGCAGTGATGGGAAGGACGATGCCGGAAAAATTTCTAATGAACTTCCTATAGAAGTTGGCGAAGCCCAGGAACCGTTGGACTGCTTTCAGATTAGAAGGAGGGACCCATTTGTGGACCGCAGAGACTTTTGCTGGATCCATCTCAAAACCAGAGGCAGAAATGATGTAACCAAGAAAGGAAATCTTGGGCTGATGAAATTCGCATTTGTCAATCTTGGCAAACAAATTATTCTCTCTGAGGCGTTGAAGGACCTGTCTCAGATGAGAAACATGAAGAGATTCACAAGGGGAGAAAATCAAAATGTCATCCAGATAGATGACAACAAAGGAGTAGAGGAGGTCTCGGAAAATATCGTTCATGAAGTCTTGAAAGACAGCGGGGGCGTTGCAGAGGCCGAAAGGCATGACCAGGTACTCATAATGGCCGTCTCGTGTGTTGAAGGCTGTCTTCCACTCATCTCCTTGCCTTATACGGATAAGATTGTAGGCTCCCCTGAGGTCTAATTTAGAAAAAATTTTGGCGCCCTTGAGCTTATCAAAAAGTTCAGGAATGAGAGGGAGAGGATATCTGTTTTTGATAGTTATCTTGTTGAGACCACGATAATCGATGCATGGCCGAAGACCCCCATCCTTCTTCTGAACGAAGAAAAATCCGGCACCAGCAGGTGAATTAGACTTCCTGATGAACCCCCTAGATAAATTGTCCTGGATGTAGTCCTTCATAGCCTGAGTTTCAGGTATGGATAAAGGGTAAGTTCTTCCCCTAGGAGGGACGGTTCCAGGGATCAGGTCAATGGGACAGTCATAGGGTCTATGTGGGGGAAGGACTTCAGCGCTTTTCTTCTCAAAGACATCAGAAAAGTCTCTATAACAAGCAGGAAGAGACTCGAGGGTGGATAAGGAACAAACGGAGACTGGAGAAGAAGAAGAAGAGCGCAAACAATTGGAAGAACAGCAGGAATTCCAAGCAGACAGTTCTCCAGCAGACCAGTCAATAGCAGGGTTATGCAGTTGCAGCCAAGGCAACCCTAGGATGACCGGAGTGGAAGGACAGGAGATGGCCAAAAACGAAATCTTCTCTTTATGGAAAGAACCAACTTGCAAGTGCAGAGGGCAAGTGGAGTGAGTAATCAGTCCAGGAGAGACGGGATGTCCATCAATTGCTTGAGCCGCCAGAGGCACTTGAAGAGGAACAAGGGGCAAGGAAGAGGCTCGGGCAAAAGAGAGGTCAATGAAGTTCCCAGCAGCACCGGAGTCGATGAAAGCCTGGCAAGGAATGGTTTTGGAGGAGTGCTTAATAAGACATGGAACCAATAGGCGAGAGTAATTTCTTGGTGGAGAAGAAGCGGCAGTGCCCAGGACGGTCTCCACCGGCCGACCTAGGCTTTGGAGTTTCCCTGCGGCCGAGATTGAGACTTGTTAGGACAAGTTTTGACAAAATGACCCTTCAGGCCACAGTAAAGGCACAGACCTGCCGTACGACGACGAGACCTCTCCTCGGGGGTAAGTCTAGTAGCCCCCAGCTGCATGGGTTCCTCCGGCACAGGAAGAGAATTAGCTGGAGAAGGAATGTTGGAGTCGAGGAGCAGTCTGTGAGCACATGATTTGGCCGAAAGCCTCTCCTTCAGTCGAACATCAATTCGGATGACCAAAGAGACCAGGTCTTCAAACTGCGGAGGAAGATCTCGGGCAGCCAACTCGTCTTTTAGGGACTCATTGAGACCGTTCCAAAAAGCTGCCACAAGGGCCTCGTTATTCCAGGATACTTCCGCGGCAATGGTACGGAAATCAATGGCGTACTCGGCTGCAGAGAGTGACCCCTGGGAGATCTTTAAGAGACGAGTCGAGGCATTCTCCTTCCTGCCAGGAGCATCAAAAATCTCACGGAAAGTGGATAGGAAGGCCGTGGAGTTGTGAACCAGAGGATCGTCCCGTTCCCAGAGAGGGGAAGCCCAGGCCAGGGCCTTTCCATAAAGCAAAGTCAAGACATAGGCCACTTTGGACTTTTCATTAGGAAACTGTGAAAGCTCGAAGTGGATCTTGCACTGGTTCAAAAAACCTCGACAGGTCTCGGGGTCCCCGGAGTAACGAAGGGGTGCAGAAATCTTGGGTCTCCAGCAAAAACTCTCCCCACTGGGTAAATGAGCCGAGACCAGAACTGGAGCAGGCGGTGCCACAGAAACAGGAGGCAATGGGGTCTGGGAGGCCTGCAGGACATCTAGGCGACTGGACAGATGTTGAATACTCTGAGCGAGATGCAACTGCTGGGTCTCAGAATCCTCAAGACGCTTCATGAGAGCCTCCAAAACAGTCTCCAGAGAGGAAGGTCGACCAGCGGCTTGGGAAGGATCCATTTTAAAAGGCCCAAGCTAACTGTAACGATCTGTTACCTGGGATCCCGGAGGAGGACAGCTGGTCCTATGCAGACAAATGGCAACTGGAATTCCTCTACAGCTCCGGTCTTCACCGACGCCCTTTTGGGGCCCCGGACTTTCTGCGGCGGAGTCAGCAAAGGAGCCAAGCGTGTTAGCCAAAAGCGAAGTATCCAGGGATCAGGCAAAGGCGTAGTCAATTACAGGCAGTGGTCGGTTTCAGGAAGCAGAGAAGCGAAGTACCAAGGGATAAGGCAAAAGCGTCGTCAAGTTCAAGCAGTGGTCGGTCCAGGCAGCGAAGGTACAAAGTTGAATAAACAGGCCAAGGGTCGAATAAACAGGAAAGCAGGCAAACGGGGCTTGAGCAGGAACTGTGGAAACAGAAGCCAGCTTGGGCAATGTGAGGAGGAAGAGGAAGGTATTTAAGGGGACAGGAACCAATCAGGAGCAGGCTGAGGAAGACAGACAGATCAGGGACCAATAGGAAGCCAGGCGCCCAATTTAGATGTCATAGCTCCTCAGTGTTTTGGTGGGAGCATCCATTTTGGTGTGCACCAGTGTTTATGCGCCGGCGCCTAAGTTGACGCGCTCCAGCGTTTATGCGCTGGCGCGCTGCTGGTGTTACACACATTTAACCTCCACAAACACCAGCCCCTCCCTCTGAAACTCCCTGCTCTCCCATTTCAGGGGCCCTTCCTTTCCTTTTCTTCCCCTGATCCTCTATGATGGGCTCCTTCCCCACATGCTGCTCTTGCAGAAAAACAGGGGATTCACCTTCATGAACCCTCAACTGCCCTTTCCCTTTTTGTTCCTCACGGCCTTTCACCTGACTGTCACCTTCTGCCTTATTACTCTGCCTTTTCTTTTTCTTCTACTCTTAACTTTCCTTTCTTCCTCTTCCCCCTCTATCCTTCTCAACTCCTCCTCTGCCCAGTCCCCCAGCTCTTCCCGTCTGGCAGGAGGTACTTGTTTGAGGTGGGTATGTCAGTATCAAGTACAAGTTTCCCTGGTTTCTTTCTTGATTTCCCCACTACTTTCCAGTCTTCCTCCCTCAATCCTTGTACTGGGGACACTTTCTTCTTCACTTTCTCCATCTGTCCATTCCACTCTCTGCTGCCTCCATAAAATTCCCTTCTGATCTCCCCTCCTCTGCTGCCTCCACCCTCACTTCCTGTTCTATCACTTCCTCTTGCCCAAAGAGCTCCCTCTCAACCCTGGGACAAGCCTTGACAATATTGTGCCAAACATCTGGGCACTGGTGTTGTGTGTGGCTCAGGAATGAACACAGGTTACAGTGGATCTTATTTCACTCCTTACTGACAGTTTAAAGCTCATGTCAAACTCCACCTCAGAGACAGAGATAAAGGCAAAGATATCACTGAGGGTAAAGCCCATAGACTGTTTTATTAAATTGTTGGCAACAAACCTCTCGCCAGGGCCTTCTCCTTCTCTCCCTCCCACTTGATCCTCACTACATTCCTTCTCTTCAACTCCTGTCCCTCATTCCTCTGAGTCTGCCTGGCAAAGAGTCTCCTCCTCTCCCATATATTGGGGTTCATTGGTTCTGGGGCCCTTTCCTGTGTCTCAGTCCTGCCATGAGCATCTTCCCCCCGTCACCACATGCTCACCCAGCACCTTACAGCCACTCTGTACAGGTACCCCCTTTATCACTTGTACCCCACTTGCTGCCCCCTCTATCCTCACTCACCACTTTCTCTCCAGTCAC
This sequence comes from Xenopus petersii, assembly GCA_038501925.1. Classification (NCBI taxonomy): domain Eukaryota; kingdom Metazoa; phylum Chordata; class Amphibia; order Anura; family Pipidae; genus Xenopus; species Xenopus petersii. Next base: position 155,850,390 of record CM076678.1, read on the forward strand.
AATGTCTGTGGGGGTAATGTCCATAGCATTCTGCACAGGATCAGGATTTTGCTGCTCACTCACAGAAAATCCTTTAAATCAGTCAGTAAGTGCTGCATAGTCTCACAAGGCAACTCCTGGCAGCCCTCCATCTCCCTACACTGGGGCCCTCCACCTCCTTACACTGGGGCCCTCCACCTCCTAACACTGGGGCCCTCCATCTCCTTACACTGGGACCTGCTTGTATAGAAATCTTCCCAGGGTTTGATTACACGCATAGTCTGTGTGATTTCTTGCTCCACATCATCCAGCTCCTTGTACAGCAGTGTGGCCCTTCTAATGGAATGGGCCCTCACGTGTCCCTCAGCCTGGGACATTACACTGATGTCAGTCAGTATGGCAGCTTCCAGCTCCACTTTCCTGCACTGCAGAGTCTCCATAACTCACATGGCTGCCATTATTGTACCAGAGACAAACACAGTTTCATTGGGGGATACAGGGCCCAGTTTGTTACAGTCAGTTCTAACACAGTCAATATTGACTCCCTGGGGCCCATTAGCAGCAGAGGGAATGTGAAGGAAAGGTATCACCTGCTCTGTAGTGGCCCCAGCACTGCTCCTTCTCTCCAGAGCCTTCTCTGCCTCACTCATTGCCACATTCTCACACACCGGCGCCATCTTGGATTCCCCTCTGACTGACCAGCACATGGGACTCACTTCTCCTGCTGCTTGACCTTCCTCCCAACATCCTCCTGGGTTCCCCTGGGAGTTTCCAGGTACAGCCGCTGCCTCCTGCTTTGCACTGCTGCTGCTCTGTCTCTCCTCTAGGGAGTCTGTGACCCCAGGGGAGTTCTGTGCAGGTTCCTTCCCGGGGGGGGGGGAAACTGCACAGCGATAGTACCAGAACAGTCACTAGGGATTTCTTTCAGGTTCGGCACATTTTCCCTCATCCAAGATGGCTGCAGGTACCTCATTCCCTTTTCCTCCACTACCTTTCCTCCCAGGAGCAGAAACAGCTTTGATTTTCTCCTGCAATGCTCTGTGTTCACTGGGTTTTTTGGCTTCCACAGTCGCAGCACAAACTCTGGTTCTAGTCATACGTTTGCTTGTGGCCGGACGCGCACCGGGACTCTTAGCCTTGGCTTCAGCACTGCTCTCAGCAGGTCCGGACTGAGAATTAAAATAGGCCCTGGCATTTCAGGTACACAGAGGCCCAATCACCCCACACAGAGGCCCAAACAGCCCCCACCAGCCCACTAAATACTGACTTTCTATGGGACCTTATGGCAGCCCCTCTGGCATTTGCCAGAACCCACAGATTGCCAGTCCGGGCAGGGGCGGAACTACCGGGGGAGCAGGGGGTGCGAGTGGGCCAGGGCCCGCACCCCCTCAGGGCCCCCCGGCAGTCCGCCCGCCGCATGTTCGGCAGCCACTTCCGGGTTTACGGAGGGGGGCGGGGGCCCGGCTGCGCGTCCTGCGCCAGGGCCCGCCCCCCTCTAGTTCCGTTTTTGAGTCCGGGCTTGGCTCTCAGGGCTCCTAGCCACTTTCTTCCTCATGCTGCCAATTTGGGGAGGAAAAACTGAATACATTTACAAGGCTGAAACCTTGCTTTAGCTGTTCAAACGGGTTCCTCCCAGACCCCCAGGGGCCTGGGAAAACCAATTTCTCCACAAGGTCACTCTAATCTTGTGTTAGGGAGCGGTTATCTGGTTACCTTCCCATTGTTCTGTTGTTAGGCTGCTGGGGGGGAGGGGTGATATAACTCCAACTTGCAGTACAGCAGTAAAGAGAGACTGAAGTTTATCAGAGCACAAGTCACATGACTGGGGGCAGCTGGGAATCTGACAATATGTCTAGCGCCATGTCAGATTTCAAAATTGAATATAAGAAAATCTGTTTGCTCTTTTAAAAAAATTGATTCCAGTAAAGAACTCCGCTGGAGCAGCACTATTAAATGATGTGTTTTGAAAAAAACATGTTTTCCCATGACAGTATCCCTTTAAGTACAAGGCTGCCTTTTAGTTGGTGGGAAGTATAAAGATTACAAGCGATACATTGTGATTGTGTTTGTTTGATTGACACGTGTGATGCTCATGGAGGATTTTACAATGTACAATGAACAGGTCTGAGTTGGGACGGGCTCTCCATTGAATGTTTGGAGGAGTTGGAATAAATCAGGGTGTCAGGGTTGTGCCAAATGATTCCCATGTGTCACACAACTATTCAGACGCCATTAGGGGACGTGAGAACGGTGTGATTTGGGCAGGAAGCGAGAGCTGCTCCCCATACGTTCCTATGAGCACTCGCCATTGAGAAACTTCACAAAAATTCCAAGTTGTGGCGGAATGTTCATTAACCCTTTAACCCGGTAACCCCCAGCAGCACACACAAACATTAGTTTATAGCAGGAAAATCCATTTATTTTCACTCGGTTTCTGTTATTCCCCTTGAGGCGAGAGGAATTACCGTTTATTTTTACTCTGTTACTGTAGATGATTTTTTTGGGGACAGTTTTTGAAGCTCGGCATTCACAGAACAGTCCGCTAATAATTAGGCCCTCGTGCTTATTTTGGGTTAGAAAAACACCGCCTCTGTCAGAAAAAGTTGTAAATTTTGAGTAAGCTGTCTGGGTAGCAGCTAAACCCTAGGAATGAAAGGTAATTTGGGAAAAGATAGTCGTGGCTAACAGTATTAAAGATATTGATCATGGTTAATTTGATTCAGGTACAGGTATGGGATCCGTTATCCGGAAACCCCTCATCCACAAAGCTCAGAATTATTGAAAGCCTGTCTCCCATAGACTCCATTTTATCCAAATAATCCAGATTTTTAAAAAACAATTTCCTTTTTCTGTGTAATAATAAAACACTAGCTTGTGCTTGATCCCAAATAATATATAATTAATCCTTCTTGCAATTAAAACCAGCCTATTTATTTTATTTAATATTTACATGCTTTTCTATTTTCACCTTGAAGTTAACTTTTAGTGTGTGGTCAAATGGCCAATTCTTAGCAACTTTTCAATTGGTTTTCTTTATTTATTTTTTTTATATAGTTTTTGAATGATTTGCTTTCTTCTTCGGACTCTTTCCAGCTTTCAAATGGGGGTCACTGACCCCATCTGAAAAACAAATGCTCTATAAGGCTACAAATGTATTGCTATTGCTACTTCTTACTACTCATTTTTCTACTCAGGCCTCTCCTATTCATATTCCTGACTCTTATTCAACTCAATGCATGGTTGCTAGGCAAATCTGAACCCTAGCAACAATACAAAATGGAGAGCTGCTGAATAAAAAGCTAAATAAGTCAAAAACTACAAAAAGTAAAAAATGAAAACCAATTGCAAATTGTCTCAGAATATCGCTCTCTACATCATACTAACAGTTAATTTAAAAGTGAACAGCTGCTTTAAGGTATGAAGATCCACATTGCGGAAAGCATCCGAGCATTCTGGATTACAGGTCCCATACCTGTAGTGTCATTGTCTCAGAAATGCGCCTGGAACTGCAACCGGGGAATTCTGTCCCAGAAGCAGCTCTACTGTCAGATACATGAAGCACTTTTAAGTAAGGGTTGGATGCCTTTTTAGCAGAGAAGAATCAGTTTCATGTGTGGTAGATTGACTTCCTTTGGATCAGACAGAAATGAAATAGGAATTAATGTAGCAATGGATCAGTATTGCCTATCAGCCCATTTAAACCTTGATCCACCCCAATACGCTTCCATTTCTGTGCCCGATAAATGAAGAGCCATGAACACACCCATGCACTTCAGTGACATGCCGTATAACTCTCTCCTGCTACAATAAGGGGCAGATTTACTAAATTCGAGTGAAGGATTCGAATTAAAAAAAAATTGAATTTCAAAGTTTTTTTGGGCTACTTCGACCATCGAATGGGCTACTTCGACTACGACTATCAAACGATTCGAACTAAAAATCGTTCGACTATTCGACCATTCGATAGTCGAAGTACTGTCTCTTTAAAAAAAAAATTCGACCCCCTAGTTCGGCAGATAAAAGCTACCAAACACAATGTTAGCCTATGGGGAAGGTCCCCATAGGCTTGCCCAAGTTTTTTTGATCGAAGGATATTCATTCGATCGTTGGATTAAAATCCTTCGAATTGTTCGATTCGAAGGATTTAATCGTTCGATCGAATGAATAATCGTTCGGTCGATCGATCGAATTTCCTGCGCTAAATCCTTCGAATTCGATATTCGAATTCGAAGGATTTAAATTCCTAGTCGAATAGCGAGGGTTAATTAACCCTCGATATTCGACCCTTAGTGAATCGGCCCCTAACTGTTACTCATTAATCATGGTACGTGGCTTTCAGTCTCTATGAGCATTCCCATGATGCCTTTAATTGGAAACAGTGTGAGGAGGTGCAGTAACGAGTGCATCATTTCCCTAACATTTACTGCTAATTATGTGAGCACATGCAGTGCCTGAACATTTGTTTGTTTGCTCTTTCCACAGTCCTTTCATCTTGCTGCTTTTTATCCTAATTTTAACAATAAAGCTGTTAATGGATTTCTCCCTTCCGACTTTTTAAAATGAGAATTAAAGGACCTACAAAATATAGTTTCTATATGTATGTAATAGTGACATAGGCTATAAACATGGGCACACAGGCAAGTGGCAGTCTTGGGGGTACACATTGCATGAATCAGGGCACTAGAGGAAGGCTGGGGTGCTGTCTAGAACTATGCATTGAAACAATAAGAGGAACGTTTTATTGTGAATTAAGTTGGCCTTTAAGTAAAAGAGTATCACAGATAAACCACGGTTTAGCCACATACAGTTAACTGTTAGTATGATGTAGAGAGGGTTAATCTGAGACAATTTGCAATTGGTTTTCATTTTTTATTATTTGTAGTTTTTGAGTTATTTAGCTTTTTATTCAGCAGCTCTCCGGTTTGCAATTTCAGCCATCTGGTTGCTAGGGTCCAAATTCCCCCAGCAACCATGCACTGATTTGAATAAGAGACTGGCATATAATAGGCTGGTTTTGCTTCCAATAAGGATTAATTATATCTTAGTTGGGATCAAGTACAAGTGACTGTTTTATTATTACACACAAAAAGGAAATACTTTTTTATGAAATAAAATTGAGTCTATGGGAGATGGCCTTTCTGTAATTTGGAGCTTTCTGGATTATGGGTTTCTGGATATCGGATCCCATACCTGTATAATAATTCATGGCCATTTTAAAGATTGGAAAGTATCATGGAACCATCAAACAGTAATACAGGCATGGGACCTGTTATCCAGAATGCTCAGAACCTGGGGCTTTCTTGATAACAGATCTTTCTGTAATTTGGATCTTCATATCTTAAGTCTACTACCCTAGATAGAGGTATGTGACTTGTTACCCATAATGCTCGTGACCTGGGGTTTTCCAGATAAGGGGGTCTTTCCTCAATTTGGATCTACTAGATCTTACTGTATATTAGAAAATCATGTAAACATGAAATAAAGCCAATAGGCTGTTTTTGCTTCCAATAAGGATTAATTATATCTTAGTTGGGATCAAGTACAAGGTAGAGGTATGAGACCTGTTATCCAGAATGATTGGGACCTGGGGATTTCCAGATAATGGATCTTCATATCTTAAGTCTACTAGAAAATCACCCAAGTACAAGCTACTGTTTTATCATTATAGAGAAAAGGGAAATCATTTTTACAAATTTGGGATTATTTGGATAAAATGGAGGCTACGGGAGACAGCCTTTCTGTAATTCAGAGCTTTCTGGATAACGGGGTTCCGAATAATGGAGCACATACCTGTATATTAATAGGAAGTGCTATTTAGGATTAGGGCCACTTATTGCGTCAGTCCTTGTGGGATGGATGCAGAGAGTTGCCTATAGAATCGAATAAATACAAAGGAAAGCAAATCCTTAAACTCCTCCAAAATCAGAGCATATCATTGATGTGTCTCTCATCTCACAGTGATTCCTTGCGAAGACTTGGGCTGGGCACTTGGGCAATGTGACTTCCAATAATTGCCCATCTGAGAATGTTACTAGCCCAAGTCTATGCTTGGAATACTAGGGAAATGGAAGAGAATGGAGGTGATCCTCATTGCTGGTTAGCATTTATGCTCATTGGGGTGTGCCTGATACTTTGTCCCCCAAGTCTTTATGGTTTTGTTCTCCTTTAAGCTTCTCAAAAATTCACTACTACAACCCACAATACCCCCAACAACTGCATGCCTTCTATTTATTATTTGCTTCAAAGCAAACTCACATCTTTTTCCATTTCAGTTAAATTAATATTTGGAAAGTTCCAGTCCAGAAAGTGATTTTGCTGTTGCACCGCGTTCCTTTAAACATGTGGAACATGGATCTCTGTGTGCCTCGCCTCCAAACCGTTTATTTAATATTAATTTAATATCTATTGGGAACATCCTTTCCTCTTGCTGCATGCCAGAAAATAATCCCCATCCAGTCATGTTTGTAGCTGAACTGGACTCAATGAGTCTGGAAGTCACGAGGGCACCTATTTAGTGCTACTAATCCCTATTTCTGTAGTGATTGGCTGTGCTTTCCTGTAGCAACATTGACTGGCACAATCGTCTCTGGGAAGGGACTGTGGGATAGAAGGTATAGTAGGGAGAGATGGTGCCTATAGTAACAGTGGGATAATAGTCTCTGGGAAGGGAGTGTGACTGTGGGATAGCAGGTATAGTAGGGAGAGATGGAGTCTATAGTAACAGTGGATAATAGTCTCTGGGAAGGGAGTGTGACTGTGGGATAGCAGGTATAGTAGGGAGAGATGGAGTCTATAGTAACAGTGGATAATAGTCTCTGGGAAGGGAGTGTGACTGTGGGATAGCAGGTATAGTAGGGAGAGATGGTGTCTATAGTAACAGTGGATAATAGTCTCTGGGAAGGGAGTGTGACTGTGGGATAGCAGGTATAGTAGGGAGAGATGGTGCCTATAGTAACAGTGGGATAATAGTCTCTGGGAAGGGAGTGTGACTGTGGGATAGCAGGTATAGTAGGGAGAGATGGTGCCTATAGTAACAGTGGGGATAATAGTCTCTGGGAAGGGAGTGTGACTGTGGGATAGCAGGTATAGTAGGGAGAGATGGAGTCTATAGTAACAGTGGATAATAGTCTCTGGGAAGGGAGTGTGACTGTGGGATAGCAGGTATAGTAGGGAGAGATGGAGTCTATAGTAACAGTGGATAATAGTCTCTGGGAAGGGAGTGTGACTGTGGGATAGCAGGTATAGTAGGGAGAGATGGTGCCTATAGTAACAGTGGGATAATAGTCTCTGGGAAGGGAGTGTGACTGTGGGATAGCAGGTATAGTAGGGAGAGATGGTGCCTATAGTAACAGTGGGGATAATAGTCTCTGGGAAGGGAGTGTGACTGTGGGATAGCAGGTATAGTAGGGAGAGATGGAGTCTATAGTAACAGTGGATAATAGTCTCTGGGAAGGGAGTGTGACTGTGGGATAGCAGGTATAGTAGGGAGAGATGGTGCCTATAGTAACAGTGGGATAATAGTCTCTGGGAAGGGAGTGTGACTGTGGGATAGCAGGTATAGTAGGGAGAGATGGTGCCTATAGTAACAGTGGATAATAGTCTCTGGGAAGGGAGTGTGACTGTGGGATAGCAGGTATAGTAGGGAGAGATGGTGTCTATAGTAACAGTGGGGATAATAATCTCTGGGAAGGGAGTGTGACTGTGGGATAGCAGGTATAGTAGGGAGAGATGGTGTCTATAGTAACAGTGGATAATAGTCTCTGGGAAGGGAGTGTGACTGTGGGATAGCAGGTATAGTAGGGAGAGATGGTGCCTATAGTAACAGTGGGTTAATACTCATGGATATAGGACAGTGGTGTAAGTTCTACCTCCAGCCTTTGGTTCTATTCTCATTGGATAACAACTTCCCCAAAAAATCTGCACTGTCCTGGATCTCACACAACAGGTGGCCCTGGAGTCAACAATTTATGTTCTTAGGTGGTAAAAAATGTTAACATATTGTTGGCGTTTGAAAGACAGACGTCATGAAGAATGTTTCCCCCAGGGGTTATATATTTTGTGCTCTTCCATCTCTTCCAAATGGTTTGTGGAATAAGATTGTAATCCTTAAAAAATTCCGCCCCCGAGACTCACACAAGATAAAAATCCCCCACAGCTGTGAAGTTGTCCTGAAAGCAAAGTATTTTAATCTCATGTTGTCACAATAACGCACAAACCCTGGGGCAGTTGTGTAGAACATGATGACATCACACACATAAAAGAAAGAAAAGCCTATTGATCCAAGGCCTTAGTCTGGGGATCTCTGTTTAAGGAAGATCCATATAAAGGAACATTATATATTATATTATATATGTTATATAATGGCTGGCCAATTACTAGCAACTTTGTAATTGGTCTTCGTTATTTACATTTTATAGTGTTTGTTTGCCTTACTCTTTTGCCTCTTTCCAGCTTTCACACAGGGGTCACTGACCCCATCTAAAAACAAATGCTCTGTAAGGCTACAAATATATTGTTATTGTTACTTTTCATTATGCATCTTTCTATTCAGGCCTCTCCTATTTATATTCCAGTCTCTTATTCAAATCAATGCATGGTTGCTAGGGGAATTTGGACCCTAGCAACCAGATTGCTGCAATTGCCAACTGCAAAGTTGCTGAATAAAAACCTAAAATACGCAAAAACCACAAATAATAAAAAATGAAAACAAATTGCAAATTGTCTCAGAATATCCCTCTCTACATTTTACTGACAGTTAATTTAAAGGTGAACAACCCATTTAATGTCATTGGGAGCAGCCATGATGGCTGACAGGGGGTCCTTATCCTCAGCCTCCTGTTTGTTTCCTACCAGGGTACTATCGCCATGTATATTTCATGCTTTTTCCATGTTTGGGTGACCTCCAAATCACAGTACAGGTATGGGACCTGATATCCAGAATGCTCGGGACCTGTGGTTTTCCGGATAACGGATCTTTCCGTAATTTCATGCCTTAAGTCTACTAGAAATTCATTTAAACATGAAATAAACCCAATAGGCTGGTTTTGCTTCCAATAAGGATTAATTATATCTTAGTCGGATCAAGTACAAGCTACTGTTTTGTTATTACAGCGAAAAAGCAAATCGTTTTTAAAAATTTTGATTATTTGGATAAAATGGAGTCTATGGGAGACAGCCATTCCCTAATTCGGAGCTTTCTGGATATAGAGATCCTATACCTGTAGTAGAAAGGTAGCTCTTTAGAGAAGATGTGTAGCCAGATTGTAAGCTCTGTAGGAACAGGTTCCAATGTGATTAAACTTTAAAGAGGTGGTTAACCATTAAGTTAACTTTTAGTATGTTATAGAATGGCTAATTCTTAGCAACTTTTCAACTGTCCTTCATTTTTTCTTTTATAGTTTTTGAATTATCCACCTTCTTCTTCTTCTGAGTCTTTCCAGCTTTCAAATGGAGGTCACTGACAAATGCTCTGGGATGCACCAAATCCACTATTTTGGATTCGGCCGAACCCCCGAATCCTTCGCGAAAAAGATTCGGCCGAATACCCAAACCGAATCCGAGTCCTAATTTGCATATACAAATTAGGGATGGGAAGGGTAAAACATTTTTTACTTCCTTATTTTGTGACAAAAAGTCATGATTTCCCTCCGCGCCCCTAATTTGCATATGTAAATTAGGATTCGCATTGGCTGAATCTGAATCCTGCTGGAAAAGGCCGAATCCTGGCCAAATTCCGAACCGGATCCTGGATTTTGGTGCATCCCTAATTGTTATTGCTACTTTTAATTACTTATCTTTCTATTCAGGCCTATTCTTATAATTTTTCAGTCTCTTATTCAAATCAGTGCTTGGTTGCTAGGGTATTTTGAAACCTAGCAATTAGATGGAAAGAAATTGCAAACTGGAGAGCTACTGAATAAAAAGCTAAATAAATCAAAAACCACAAATCATAAAAAATAAAAAAACAATGGCAAATTGTCTCAGAATTTCACTCTCTACATCATACTAACAGTTAATTTAAAGGTGAACAACCCCTTTAAAACAAATGCTCTGTAAGGCTACAAATGTATTGTTATTGCTACTTTTCCTCCTCTCCTATTCATATTCCAGTCCCTTATTCAAATCAATGCATGGTTGCTAGGGTATTTTGAACCCTAGTAACCAGATGGCTGAAATTGCAAACTGCAGACTTGTTGGATAAAAAACGAAATAACTCAAAAAACACAAATAATAAAAAATGAAAACCAATTGCAAATTGTCTCTGAATATCCCTCTCTACATCATACTAACAGTTAATTCAAAGTTGAACAACCATTTTAAGGGTAAGGTCACACTGGGCGATTTGGGGAGATTTAGTCGCCTGGCCACTAATCACGTCGTTTTTGCGGCGACCAATCTCCCCATATGCCTTACCTCTGTTTTGCGCCTGCTAAAATGAAAAATCGCCTGCGGCATGGCACACACGTCGCTTCGCATTCCAAACTCGTGAGGCAACTTCGGGCGACTTCAGAATATGAAGCGACGCATGTGTCATGCGGCAGGCAATTTTTCATTTTAGCCGGCGCAAGACAGATGTAAGGCATTTGGGGAGATTGGTCGCCGCAAAGACGAGACGATTAGTCGCCAGGCGACTAAATCTCCCCAAATCGCCCAGTGTGACCTTACTCTAAAGGTGGCCATAGACGCACTGATAATATTGTACAAAACAAATTTTCCTTTGAAGGCACCTGAACATCGCCCATTATTAATGCTGAATCGTCAGATACAAGTAGAATTCAATTGTTTCTTTATATTAATCTAACAAAAGATCTTTCTTGGAAAGCTGTTTTCCAGGAAAGTTTGTAGTTGTAACGTCTATGGCCGCCTTTAGGGTAGTGGCACAGAATGTTTAGTGGCAAGAGAATTTGTTGCTCTTAGGATGGAGCCCAAAATGCTGAGAACCTTTGTCCTGCACCCTGTGAGCCATTGCCTTTCATTGTGTGAGTGTTACATAAAAATTCGGCGATATCCAGAGAGTCCTGGTCCCATTGGCCGAGCCAAATTGACTAATTTCCCCGGTGCTTTTTGATTGCCGTCCCCAGGCTGATGCACATTAGCAGCAACGACGTCTCCTCGTATTCTCACAGTCACTTTCACACTGCACTTAGACCGTGGCACGATGCCTCGTAGACATGCCGCACATTTATGGCTTAAAAAAAAACATTTTTCATCCACCTTTCTTCACGTTCCCTCCACCCACCCGAATATGTAATGGATCCCCGTGTTTGTTCCTCTTCCATGTGTGTATAAATGGCATTTCCCTGTATGTGCCAAGAGAACCAAACACCGTTCCGCTCGTCACATGTTCTTAATCTTCGCTCTTTCCCACTGCGAAGTGTCTCTTGGAGACGGATTCCATATTGAGTGCCGTAATTAAATAAGATTCCTGTCTCAGAGATTTCTTTTATCTGCTTTTAAAAGCTTCGATGGCTTCTATAAATTCTATATTTATAAGCTTTCATCACTTCGCTGGCTTGCCCTCTCTTCGATACAGTGTAGCAGTTTGTTTTTCCCACTGTGCTCTATTGTATTTCTTAAAGTAATTGTTCAGTATAAAATAAAAACTGGGTAAATAAATAGGCTGTGCAAAATAAAACATGTATCTAATATAGTTAGTTAGGCAAAAATGTAATGTATAAAGGCTGGAGTGAGTGGATGTGTAACATAATAGCCAGAACACTACTTCCTGCTTTTCAGCTCTCTTGCTTTCAGCTGATTGGTTACCAGTCAGTAACCAATCAGAGTCTTGAGGAGGGGGCCACATGGGACATATTTGTTGCTTTTGAATCTGAGCTGAATGCTGAGGATCAATTGTAAACTCTTTTAACAGTTATGTCTCATGTGGGCCCCCTTATAGTCACTGACTAACTCAGAGTTAAAGAGCTGAAAAGCAGGAAGTAGTGTTCTGGCTATTATGTTACACATCCACTCACTCCAGCCTTTATACATCACATTTTTGGCTAACTATATTAGAAACAGTTTTTATTTTGCACAGACTATCTATTTACCCAGTTTTATTTTTACACTGAACTGTTCCTTTAAGTAATAATATGGGCACAGTGTGGTCCAGCCCAGTAACCCCTTGCAACCAATCAGAAATTTGCTGTAGAGTAGGGCTGGTAAATGAGCCCCTGCTCTTGACCAATCTCTATTCACAATGTAGCTGAGTGACAGACCTGTGACTGTTCGGCCGAATCCCCTGAATTTGGCCGAATACCGTACCGAATCCTAATTTGCATATGCAATTTAGGGGTGAAAAGGGGAAAACAGTTTTTACTTCCTTGTGACAAAAAGTCATGTGATTTCTCCCGCCCCTAATTTGCATATGCAAATTCGGATTTGGTTCGGCCAGGCAGTAGGATTCGGCCGAATCCGAATCCTGCTGAAAAAGGCCGAATCCCGAACCGAATCCCAATCTGAAATCTGGATTCGGTGCATCCCTACCTGTGACAGACCTGTGAAGAAGTGTGGCATTGTGGGAAATGTGGTCTTGACTGGAAGAGAGCTGACTTTTGCTAAATTGTTTTTAGTCAGAACCAGAAGTGCAGAAAGGGTCAGGCAGACACTGCTTTTATTAGTAGTTACAATTGCACATACCTTTAAACCCAGTTACAGTAAACGGATATTGGGAAGTTGCTTAGAATTATTTCCTTTCACTGGGCAACATTGTATCCCCTTTAAAAGGGGTGGTTCATCTTTAAGTTAACTTTTAGAGGCCCATTTATCAAAGGTTGAATTTCGAAATTCATGTGACTTTTTTTTCAACTTTAATAAACTCGAATATATTCAGAATTCGATTGGGAGGTTATTTAATGAAAAAAAAAAACGAATAGCTTAAACTCAAACAAATATTAGGGACCCGAAAATGTAAATCAAATTCGAATCAAATGCGACTAAACTCAAATTGTTTTTTCTCCGAAAAAAAAAACTTGAAGGCTATTCTACACTTCAAATAGGTCACTGGACCTCTCCCATTGACTTCTTCATAAACTCGTCAGGTTTTAGGTGGCGAATAGTCGAATTTGAATTGTTCCAAGGATTAAGGTTTGATAAGTCTCGATTTTCGAATATGAATTAAAATTCTAACCGAGTTTGGATTATCTCCAATTCGAATAAAAAAAAAGTCGAATTTGAATTTACAATTCGACCCTTAATAAATCTGCCCCCTAGAATGTTTTAGAATAGCCATTTCTTAGAATTTTTTCAAATGGTCTTCATTTTTTCTTTTTTTATAGTTTTTGAATCATTTGCCTTCTTTTTCTGACTTCTTCCAGCTTTCATATGGGGATCACTGACCCCATCTAAAAAACAAATACTCTCTAAGGCTACACATTTATTGTTATTGCTCTTTTTATTACTCATCTTTCTATTTTAGGCCTCTCCTAATTATTATTCCAGCCTCTTATTCAAATCAGTGCATGGTTGCTAGGGGAATTTGTACCCTAGCAACCAGATTGCTGAAATGACAAACTAGCGAACTGCTGAATAAAAAGCTAAATAACTCAAAAAACACATATAATAAAAAATGAAAACTAATTACAAATTGTCTCAGAATATCCCTCTCTATATCACACTAAGGGGCACATTTACTAATGGTCGAATATCGAGGTTTAATTAACTTCGACTATCGAATGGTCGAATAGTCGAACGATTTTTAGTTCGAATCGTTCGATTTGAAGTCGAAGTTGCAAAATATATTTTGGGTCGGAGACATCAGCACTCCCAGAATACACTCGCTACTCACTGGGAAACACACAGCCGACCCGCTGCTGCTCACAAATCCTGGAATCATTTAAGGATGGCTGAAGCCAAATTGTTCCATGTGTTGGAAACTTGTTTACCGGTCGGCGGCCAAGATCAGCCATTAGCCGTGATCACGCCGAGTAAGATGCTTCCTGCCGGGTTGGACAGCGCCATGTTTTATTACTTGGCGTTCGGATTTTCTCTGAGGAGGATCTGGATACTTTCAAACACCACTGTGTTAAAAAGCACTTATTTCACACTTTTATGTTTTGTCTTTTACCTTAAAAAACTTTTCAGTAACCAAGAGACATTTTTGAATATTTTAACCCCCTTTTTCTGCCAACAAAAAATGAAGGCATAATTGTGTCTGTAGCATAATAGTCCAACCCAGGGCCTTCTCAGGGTACACACACACGTGCCACCCTTATGTTCTTTTTGCATTACCCTCTGTCTCATAGTAGGGACTTCACACACTCAATGTTCACAAAGTTCTAGAATGAGGGTTTCTTTAGAATTGAATTAATTGTGGGTCTTGATCTAAAAGTGATCTACAATGGATCTTTGTCTTAGATGGTACACAGTTAATGTCACATGCTCAGACAGGATAGTAAGGCCTCCAACTGTACTCCAAGAGACTTCCGTCTAACTTGAGCCTTCCCACTTGAGTCCCTATACTTGAGACCCCCACCTGGGGAACACGCTGTTCTGCTTTCATTTTTAAATCTGTGAGTAATTGCCTAGCTCCCACAATGTATCTCTCAGTTCAAGAGCAAGCTAGAGCGTAGGATCTAACCCAGCTTTGAGGTCAGTTAGGGTATGATTTGGAATCAACACATTTTTTGTTGTCCAGCTTTCTTGGAAATATGGATACACCCTTGTTTTCTTATATCTATAGTTTTGTTAAGGACTTAGACGAACGTTAGACCTCCCAGGGTTGTTAGAAGCAAAAACATCTGAATATCACTGATCTAACTTTTCATCAGCTGTTTCTCTTCATTGAGGCCTCTTCAGCCTCAGGCTTTTGGCACTGTCCAAACCTCTCAATAAGTTGACCCCAAAGTTAGACCTTCAAGGGTTGTTTGAAGCAAAAAAGACTGAAACCACTGGTCTAACCTTTCCTCAGCTAATTTGCTTCATTGAGGACTCTTCTACCTCATGCTCTTCGCACCAACCAGCCCTCTCAATAAGTAGACTCCAAAGTTAGACCTGCATGGGATTTTTGGAAGCAAAAAGTCTGAGAACCTTTCCTCAGCTAATTCTCTTCATTGAGGCCTCTTCTGCCTCAGGCTCTTCGCACCATCCAAAACTCTCAATAAGTAGACTCCAACATCATAAAAGTTAGACCTCCAAGGGTTGTTTGGAAACAAAAAAGGTTTGAGAACCTTTCCTCAGTTAATTCTCTTCATTGAGTCCTCTTCTGCCTCATGCTATTCGCGCCAACCAGCCCTCTCAATAAGTAGACTCCAAAGTTAGACCCCAAGGGTTGTTTGGAAGCAAAAAGTCTGAGAACCTTTTCTCGGCTAATTCTCTTCATTGAAGCCTCTTCTGCCTCTGGCTCTTGACACCATCCAACCCTTTCACGAAATAGACTACAAAGTCACAAAGTTAGACTTCCAAGGGTTGTTTGGAAACAAAAAAATCTGAAAATCTTTCCTTAGCTAATTCTCTTCATTGAGGCTTCTTCTGCCTAAGTCTCTTGGCACCATCCAACCCTCTCAATAAATAGACTTCAAAATCCAAAAGTTAGGCCTCCAAGGGTTGTTTGAAAGGGAAAAAAGTCTGAAAACCCTTCCTTAGCTAATTCTCTTCATTGAGCCCTCTTCTGCCTCAGTATTTAGGCACCATCCAACCCTCTCAAGAAGTAGACTCCAAAGTCCCAACATGGCTGCACCTCTGCATTTCATTTTTTAAGGGTACAGCAGCAGATCTCTCTGTATCCATTGGCATTTCCCACCTACTGCATAATCTCACCACACACACAGATGCAGAACTTCTCCCACCCAGTTTTAACTAACATACCATATACCAGTACTTTTACTGAATGGAAGCTAACATAATTGTTAAGGTAAAACAAAAAACAATTTTTGAACTATGAAGTTCGTTGAGGATTTGGGAAGTGAATGGTCACATGTGAGTGTTTCTGTTTTGATCAGGAGCATGGCCTAAAATGTGCAGATAATCCTCTCTGGAATCCGGAACTATACTAAACCAGTTGCCAAACACCCTAGCACAAAACCAGTAAAGTGTCCAGAACTTTGGATATTAGTTCAAGTAAGGGCCTTGTCTTTCTATCTCTTTCAATTTCATCAATGATTTTACTTCAAAGGAAGTAAAAAAACTACAGAATACTCAATATTATTGCTGTAATGCCATAGATAATGTAATAAAAGCAACATTTTCAGCAGGTCTAGTAACCCGTAGCAACCTATCAGAACAGACAATTCCATTCTCATTATCCGCTGCTGCTACTGCTGAATCCTCTGAAGTTTTACATCATTTACAGTGATCATGTAGCGAGGCGGAATTGACTCTGCAACACTTTGTATACTCGCGCCGTAACTCAGAAATATTATGACAGTTAGAATTTTATGGCGACTGTAAAAGTCGCTGAGGTCAGCGCAGCGAGATGAGGTCAGCGTTGGAAGTTTTATTAACCAAACTGTTGGAGTATTAGCACATGAGTTACTATTCCAGGGGGCTTTGGAATATTGCCTGGATGTAATCAACACAGTAAATTCTTAGCTCAAGAAAAAAAGTCCATGTAAGCTTTTATTTTTGGTGGTTTTAAGAAGCCAAAGTGTGTCGGCAGTTTGCAGGCTTTGGGTTTAATGGTACTGTAGGTACCAGGCAGTTGCACCATCGCTGCTGTTCTCTTGTTAGACTGGGAATCCTCTTGGTATTTGGGAAATAACCTGTTGTAGAACATGCCCATGAGATACAAGTGAGATGAAAATGGGAGATGCTCCTGTGTTATTGTGACTGGTAACTGGACCAGATAAACTGGGGTGCATTAAAACTTGGAACTCCCTGCCACCCAGAACAAAACCACTGTGTTTCCTTGTATGTGACGAGCGGTGTCTAAAGATGCTGAAAATGCCCCTAAACTGTGAAAAATTGCCATAATGGCAATGATAGTAAAGAGGTGATCCACCTTTAAGTTAACTTTTAGTATGTTATAGAATGGCTCAGCTCAATTAGTCTTCATTTTTTCTTTTCAGCTTTCAAATGGGGGTCACTGACCCCATCTAAAAACAAATGCCCTGTAAGGCTACTCATTTATTGTTATGGCTACAGGTTCCATTATTTGAAAGCCTATTATCCAGAAGGCTCTGAATTACAGGAAGGCTGTCTCCTGTAGACTCCATTTCTGTGTAATCATAAAACAGTCGCTTGTACTTGATCCCAACTAAGATATAATTAATCCTTATTGGAAGCAAAACCAGCCTATTGGCTTTATTTAATGTTTATATGATTTTCTAGTAGACTTAAGGTATGAAGATCAAAATTACGGAAAGATCCATTATCCAGAAAACCCCATATCCCGAACTTTCTAGATAACAGGTCCCATACTTCTACCTTGTACTTGATCCCAACTAAGATATAATTAATCCTTATTGGAATCAAAACCAGCCTATTGGGTTTATTTAATGTTTACATGATTTTCTAGTAGTTGAAGATCCAAATTACAGAAAGATAGCTTTAAGAAGGGGTTGGATGATGTTTAGAAAGTGAGGGAATACAGGGATATGGGAGATAGTTCATAGTACAAGTTGATCCAGGGACTGGTCCCATTGAGTCAAGAAGGAATTTTCCCCCTTTGAGGCAAATTGGAGAGGCTTCAGATGGGGTTTTTGCTTTCAACTGGCAGTTAGGCAGGTTACATATAGACTAAAGGTTGAACTTGATGGAAGTGTGTCTTTAATTTAATTTAATTTACTAAATTACCATGTATCTGTTATTCTGGAAAACCCCAGGTCCCGAGCATTCTGGATAACAGGTCCCATACCTGAACTTTTTATTACTCATCTTTCTATTCATGCCTCTCCTATTCATATTCCAGTCTCGTATTCATATTATTGCACGGTAACTAGGGTAATTTGGACCCTGACAACCAGATTGCAAGCACGTTATCTGTGCTTAGAACCCCCTTAAACGGGTTGTCCACCTTTGAGTTAACTGTCCGTATGATATAGAGAGGGATATTCTGAGATAATTTGCATTTAGTTTTCATTTTATTATTAATTGTTGTTTTTGAGTTATTTAGCTTTTTATTCAGCAGCTCTGCAGTTTGAAATCGCTGCAATGTGGTTGCTAGGGTCCAAATTACCCTAGCAACCATTTGAATGAGAATATGGAGTATAGCGGATAGAGGAGGGTTGGAACAGAAAGATGAGTAATAAAAAGTAGCAAAAACAATAAATGTGTAGCTTTAGAGAGAATTTGTATTTAGAGGGGGTCAGTGACCCCCATTTAAAAAATGGAAAATGTCAGAAGAATAAGGCAAATAACTCAAAAACTAAAAAACAAGAAAAAATTAAGACCAATTGAAAAGTTGCTGAGAATTGGCCATTCTATAATGGTTATGGTTATTTATGAAAGTCCGAATTTATATCAGCATTTTCCAAACTCTGAATCCGCTCTGCTTTTTTACGCTTATTTATTACATTTTCCCGAAAATTTGCTTTGTGGGAAAAACTCTGATTTTCATGTTTTTTTTGGATTTTTTCATCCGATTTTCACAATTTTTTTGGAATTTTCACCTGAAAACTCCGGAAACTTCAGGGTATTGCACGAAACCCAGCGCACATTGGGACTTCTCCCATTGACTTATATGCAACCTCGACAGGTCTGAGATACCTGATTTTCGTAATTCTGACTTTTCCATCCTCTGGGTTTAATAAATTCTGAAAAATTTGTGATTCTTTAAAAGTCCAATTTTATAAAAAAAAAAAAATCACAAATTTTTGCATTTGGACTTTAGTAAATAAACCCCTAAAAGTTAACCTGAAGGTGAACCACCCCTTTAAAAGTTTTTGCAAACATTAAATAAAATCTCAGTTTTTGTAAATGTGTCCTTTTTTTTATTCCCACGTTGATTCCTTCTATATCTAGATATATATGTACATATATTAAAAAAATCGAATTGTCTTCAGAGACCCATTCTGAGAACTGAACCGGTTCTGTCAGACCCAGCGAGTTGCAGTTGATTTGATCCATGTCATCAGAAGTGGATTCATTTTCCTGCGCGACCACATCTTGCATTATTATCATTAGAAACATATTGTGTTTTGTTTTTGGAAGGCGAGTGTAAAATATGACATTGTCTGTACAGTATAATTCTGTGTATAAAAAAATGACCGACGGAACAGAACTTTCTCCTGGAACTGCATTTAAGCACTTGGTTATGGTTTAGGGATTATAAGGATTAATAAAGATTTACTGTGAACTCTGCAACTTTAGTCACATGTCATCTCTGCTTTACTCAAAAAATACAAATTAAAGGAACTCCAAGACTAGAGATGTTTAACCAAAACAGACTGTATAGAAGGTATTTTGGTGTGTGTGTGTGTGGGGGGGGGTGATTGGACAAAAAAAGTTATCTGGGACCTAATTGTTTGTTATACGCACTTATTTTTGCATTTCAGCTACAACCGCTGAATTATGTGAGCAACACTCACATAATTTGTCACCATCTCTCCCTACTATACCTGCTATCCCACAGTCACACTCCCTTCCCAGAGACCATTATCCACTGTTACTATAGACACATCTCTCCCTACTATACCTGCTATCCCACAGTCACACTCCCTTCCCAGAGACCATTATCCACTGTTACTATAGACACATCTCTCCCTACTATACCTGCTATCCCACAGTCACACTCCCTTCCCTGAGACTATTATCCACTGTTACTATAGACACATCTCTCCCTACTATACCTGTTATCCCACAGTCACACTCCCTTCCCAGAGACTATTATCCCACTGTTACTATAGACACATCTCTCCCTACTATACCTGCTATCCCACAGTCACACTCCCTTCCCAGAGACTATTATCCCACTGTTACTATAGACACCATCTCTCCCTACTATACCTGCTATCTCACAGTCACACTCCCTTCCCAGAGACTATTATCCACTGTTACTATAGGCACCATCTCTCCCTACTATACCTGCTATCCCACAGTCACACTCCCTTCCCAGAGACTATTATCCACTGTTACTATAGGCACCATCTCTCCCTACTATACCTGCTATCCCACAGTCACACTCCCTTCCCAGAGACTATTATCCACTGTTACTATAGGCATCATCTCTCCCTACTATACCTGCTATCCCACAGTCACACACACTCTCTTCCCAGAGACTATTATCCACTGTTACTATAGACACCATCTCTCCCTACTATACCTGCTATCCCACAGTCACACTCCCTTCCCAGAGACCATTATCCACTGTTACTATAGGCACCATCTCTCCCTACTATACCTGCTATCCCACAGTCACACTCCCTTCCCAGAGACTATTATCCACTGTTACTATAGGCACCATTTCTCCCTACTATACCTGCTATCCCACAGTCACACTCCCTTCCCAGAGACTATTATCAACTGTTACTATAGACACATCTCTCCCTACTATACCTGCTATCCCACAGTCACACTCCCTTCCCAGAGACTATTATCCACTGTTACTATAGGCACCATCTCTCCCTACTATACCTGTTATCCCACAGTCACACTCCCTTCCCAGAGACTATTATCCCACTGTTACTATAGACACATCTCTCCCTACTATACCTGCTATCCCACAGTCACACTCCCTTCCCAGAGACTATTATCCCACTGTTACTATAGACACCATCTCTCCCTACTATACCTGCTATCTCACAGTCACACTCCCTTCCCAGAGACTATTATCCACTGTTACTATAGGCACCATCTCTCCCTACTATACCTGCTATCCCACAGTCACACTCCCTTCTCAGAGACTATTATCCACTGTTACTATAGGCACCATCTCTCCCTACTATACCTGCTATCCCACAGTCACACTCCCTTCCCAGAGACTATTATCCACTGTTACTATAGACACCATCTCTCCCTACTATTCCTGCTATCCCACAGTCACACTCCCTTCCCAGAGACTATTATCCACTGTTACTATAGACACCATCTCTCCCTACTATACCTGCTATCCCACAGTCACACTCCCTTCCCGGATCCAAAGAATGCCAACATTGCTTGGACACATTTAAAGAGAGCTATATATATATATATATTCTGGGAAACCACTGATGGGGCCCTACAATGGACCTGCCTGGATTGAAAGTCCACAAGATATAATTGGGCAGGTTATAAAATCTGAGCCATGGACAGCATCAGCTTGTTAATGTGCTCCTTGCTCGGATTTCCTACATTTACTAGCACTTGGGCTAAACAATCACATAAGCCTGATATTGGCAAACTTAAGGTGGGCATATTGGGGAAAGAGGTTGTCAAACGAGGGGATCTGTAAGTGTATAGCCAGGCTTACTGCAGTGAAGAAAAAGCCCTAGATAAAAAATATAATAAAAAAAGAATTACAGGCGCTTGATATAAACTAAAGGCGAGTTACTTAGATGTAATTTTACTATTTTCTTATAGGCTTCTGTTGATTGCTGAGTTTTATTACCAACTGAGATGCCAGATCTCGCAAAAGAGTCAAGGGCTTCCAAAATTATGTGGTGTTGAGAGAAAAGCCAGAGAGAGAGAGAGGTTTCTTGTGTTTAAAAAACATTCACATTTTTTTTCTTCTTCTATGAATGTACCCGATGCAGTCGTACCATCTTGGGCACTTCATTTTTCCGTTCTTGTTTCTAAATTTCTGTTCAAAAATTAATGATGCATTTAAAGGCAACACTATATTATTGCACCTTAAAATCCATCAGCCTCAATAGATTTCCTAAATGAGCCCAAAGCTGCCGTTGTATAAACCCCATTATAAATATTGTTCCAGCTTATTCATGCAAACATGACACCGGGAGGTAAAAAAAAAAACGGTGCCTTTCAAGCCAAATGGAATTCGCCGTTTCCTATTTCCGTAAGGATTAGCTTCCATGGCGAGTTTATTAGACTGCTGGAAAAACAACAATCCGAATTCCTCATTGTATTCTTTAAATTCAGTGAAGTAATCATGGGGCTCTCATCATCCAAACCGGCACAGAATGTTTTCGCTTGAAGGCCGGGCTGTATGAAACACCTGCCTGTGTGTTAGTAATCCAAAATAAACACACACCCCATCCAGCACATCTTACAGTCATATGAAAAAGTTTGGGAACCCCTCTTCATTTTTTGGAGTTTTGTTTAGCGTTGGCTGAGCTTTCAAAGCAGCAACTTTCTTTTAATATATAACATGCCTTATGGAAACAGTAGTATTTCAGCAGTAACATAAAGTTTATTGGATTAACAGAAAATATATAATATGCATCATAACAAAAGTAGACAGGGTGCATAAATTTGGGCACCCCAACAGAGATATTACATCAATACTTAGTTACAAATGTAACCGCCTCTAGACGCCTCCTATAGCCTTTGATGAGTGTCTGGATTCTGGATGTGGGTATATTTGACCATTCGTCCATACAAAATCTCTCCAGTTCAGTTAAATTTGATGGCTGCCGAGCATGGACAGTCTGCTTCAGATCATCCCATAGATTTTCCATGATATTCAAGTCGGGAGACTCCAGAATATTGTACTTGTCCCTCTGCATAAATGTCTTTGTAGATTTCCAAGTGTGTTTAGGGTCATTGTCTTGTTGGAATATCCAACCCCTGCAGCGGAACTTCAACTTTGTGACTGATGCTTGAACATTATCCTGAAGAATTTGTTGATATTGGGTTGAATTCATCCGACCCTCGACTTTAACAAGACCCCCAGTCCCTGAACTAGTCACAACGGCCCCACATAGGGTTGCCACCCGGCCTGTATTTTACCGGCCTAGGGCCGGGGCAATGTAGCTGCCGGTACTTTGTAATACCCTTAACAAAAGCACTTTGCCATCGGGTGGTAACTTACCTTTTCTTCGTCTTCTGCTCCTCTTGCAATGTGGTCCCGTCCCCTTTTGGGTCCCAACCCGTGACTTCACCCCTTTTTACATCACGGCCCACCCATTTAATTACCGCCCCCACCACTGGCCGGTAAAATATTTTTAAAAAGGTGGCAACCCTAGCCCCACAGCATGATGGGACCTCCACCAAATGTGACAGTCGGTAGCAGGTGTTTTTCTTGGAATGCCGTGTTCTTCTTCCGCCATGCAAAGCGCTTTTTGTTATGAGCAAATAACTCCATTTTTGTCTCATCAGTCCAAAGCACTTTGTTCCAAAATGACTGTGACTTGTCTAAATGAGCTTTTCCATACAACAAGCGACTGTTTGTGTGAGGGCAGAAAGTGCTTCTCATGCCCCTGCCATACACATGCTCTTTGTGCAAATTGTGCTGAATTGTAGAACGATGTACAGATACACCTGCATCTGCAGCAAGATGTTCTTGCAGGTCTTTGGAGGTGATCTTTGGCTTGTCTGTAACATTCTCACAATCCTCCGCATATGCTGCTCCTGTATAGCTGGCCATAGACGCACACGATTTTTGGATCGTGTGTGGAGAGTCCCGACATTTTTCTTCCGGCGGAGATTGGTCGATCGGACAGGTCGGCTGCCGATCTCTGCATGTATTGCCGATTGTACGATTTTCAGTGGGAGACTGTCACCAGCTAGGTCGGACATAAACTTTCTTACGATTGCTGTAGGGTGAGAACATCGTTCGTCTGATCTTTGCGTCTAGGGCCAGCTTAAGTTTCCTGGCCTGTCAGACCTGGGTTTTACAGCAACTGTGCCTGTGGCCTTCCATTTCCTCATTCCATTTCTTACAGTTGAAACTGACAGTTTAAACCTCTGAGATAGCTTTTTGTAGCCTTCCCCTAAACCATGATACTGAACAATCTTTGTTTTCAGATCTTTTGAGAGTTGCTTTGAGGATCCCATGCTGTCACTCTTCAGAGGAGAGTCAAACAGAAGCACAACTTGCAATTGGTCACCTTAAATACCTTTTCTTATGATTGGACACACCTGCCTATGAAGTTCAAGGCTTGACGAGCTAATCCAACCAATTTGGTGTTGCCAGTAATCAGTATTGAACAGTTACATGCATTCAAATTAGCAAAATGACAAGGGTACCCACATTTTTGCACAGCCATTTTTTCACATTTGATTTAATTTCATACAACTGAATACTGCTTCACTAAAAATTTTTGTCCAGAAAACACCCCAAGACATTCTACTGTTATCTTTTTTTTTTGTTGTAAGTGGAGTAAATTATTATGCAGACTGAGAGGGTTTTTCATATGACTGTATATATGATAGTTCTTTATAGGGGAGACTATTTCCTTTGATCTTGTATGTGCCCCTCTCAAAAAGCGTAAACTCTTTACTGCAATAAACAGTCGTTTTGGATTCTACTTCCCAAATGTAACAGATCCTTAACTCTTGCCCTCGTTGCTTTGCCTGCTTAATAATGTTACCACTTACATCAGAGCTTTCAGTTTTCTTCAGTTTCCAAAATGCTACGACTCCCACCCTGCTCTTATAACCAAATATACCATTGCGTGTTGGCAGGCTACGAAACGATGGTCTGTAACCAGAGGCCTGGAATTAAAGGGGCATTTATACAGAGCACAAAATGAGAAAAGGCATCTGAAATGGGAAATGCACCAAATCCAGGATTCAGTTCGGGATTCGGCCGGTCAGTCTTTTTTTAGCTTCGGCCAAATCCTTATGTTTGGCCAAACCGAATCCAAATCTGCATATGTTAATTAGGGACGGGAAGGGAAATCAAGTCACTTTTTGTCACAAAACAAGGAAGTCAAAATTTTTTCCTCCACTTTTTCCTTTCCGAATCCAGAATATGGTTCAGGAATCAGCTAGGATTTGCCCTTTTTTAGATGGATTCAAATTCCTCCGAATCATTGTGCCTGGCCAATCCGAATCCTAATTAGCATATGTAAGTTAGGGGCAGGAAGGGAAATCATGTGACTTTTAGTCAGGAAGTTTCCCCCCCACTTTTTCCTTTCCAACCCTAATTTGCATAGGCAAATGCCAGTTCTGTATTCGGTGAATCTTTTACGAAGGATTCAGGTATTCGCGAGTCCCAAATACTGTATATACTCGAGTATAAGCCGAGTTTTTCAGCATCCAAAATGTTCTAATATCACACAGCGCCCTCTGTTGGTTATATGAAAGAATAACAGTGACTGCAATATCACACAGCACCCTCTGTTGGTTGTATGAAGGATTAACAGTGATGACAATATCACATAGCACCCTCTGTTGGTTATACGAAAGATTAACAGTGATGGCAATATCACACAGCACCCTCTGCACATGGTAGTGGGACAGTGGGACAATGCACACAGTAATCCGTTTGGGAATTCTCTGTCACCATCAACTTTGCAAAGAAGTCCGGTTGATCGCTGGGGGGGTCGCTTTTGCAGAATGTGCGCTGCTGGGAGACAGGGCTGTAGTTGTGTCTAGGCTTATACTCGAGTCAATACGTTTTCCCAGTTTTCGTAGGTAAAATTAGGTACCTCGGCTTATACTCGGGTAGGCTTATACTCGAGTATATATATATATGGTAGTGGATTTGGTGCATCCCTAGAAATAGTCTCTTCACCGTGGAAATGACGCCCATAGACTTGTATGGTGTTGTGGGTCAAAAAAAAAGACGTGCATCAAAAATTTTGATGCGCATCAAAAATAAAAAAATTGACGCCCATAGGCTTTAATGGGTGTCACCGACATTTTGCCTGCAGGAATTTTTGGCAAAACAGAATGGGTCAAATTCACCCATCCCTAGTGCCTAAATATTCCATCAAACTGTTTCTTCCTGCAAGAATTCAGGAAATTGGAATGATGGGAGTATGATTCAGAATCTCTGATAATTATTATGCGTTTCTGTTTTATGAACAATAGGAAGAGGAAGTGAAATGGGGGTGTGGCTTCTTTTCACATAAGTTGACCATACTCGTACAAATAACATCGTTTATAAGAAAAAAGACACCCATGCGGGGCAAATATATCAAGGGCTGAAATTTCAAATTTGAAAAACATTGAAATTCAAAAAGACCAACCGAAATTAAATCAAAGGTTTTTTTTTGGCCAAATAGGTCAGTTTTCGATCGAATTTGAATCTTACAAAGCGAAGTAATAGCGCATTCAATCAAATTTGAATTTCCAAAAAAAAACTTTAATTGACTCCAAATAGGTTCTAGGAGGTCTCCCATAGGCTTAAACAACAATCTGGCAGGTTTTAGATGGCAAATGGTCGGTCAAATTTTTAAAGAGACAGTACATGAAAAATTTCGAAATTCAAATTTTTTTTTCAGATTTGAATCGAATTTGGACTATTCCTTGTCAAAGTACACAAAAATTAGCTCGACATCTGCCCCTAAGTCTGAATGCTAAAAACTCGAAAAATGCAAGTTTTTTTTACTATAAAATCTTATTTTTACTCTTAAAAAAAACCCTCAAATTCTTTAAGATTTATTATACCCCAAGGCTGCAAAAAGTCTGAATCCAAAAATCCACCATTTCAGAACTGCCGAGGTTGTATATAAGTCAATGGGACTATTTGGAAGTTTCTGTGGTCTGCTCTGGAATTAGTCATTTTCAGGAAAAATTCTGGCTTTTCAGGGGAAAAAGCACCAACAAAAATCATACCATTCGGGAAAAAAAAACACCAAAAAAACCTACGATTCAGGGTTTCCCCCGATCCGATTGAATTGTGCTTTTTTAATAATAAATAAGGTCTGACATTTTAAATCAGAAAAATGTGGATTTTGGTAAATAACTCCCTATGTTTAATTGTCACACATCATACAAGTTTAACCTATTTGTCCTCGTAAGACTTCCTAACTGCTAGTTGATCCAGATTATTGGTACTTACACTTTATATACTGTTCAGGCTAGGGATGCACCAAATCCACTATTTTGGATTCGGGCTAACCCCTGAATCCTTCGTGAAAGATTCGGCCGAATACCGAACCGAATCCTAATTTGCATATGCAAATTAGGGGTGGGAAGGGGAAAACATTTTTTACTTCCTTGTTTTGTGACAAAAAGTCACGGAATTTCCCTTTCGCCCCTAATTTGCATATGCAAATTAGGATTTGGTTCGGCTGGACAGAAGGATTCGGCCGAATCCTGCTGAAAAAGGCCGAATCCTGGCCGAATCCCGAACCGAATCCTGGATTTGGTGCATCCCTAGTTCAGGCATCAGACAGGTTTAATAATTTTCATTTGTGTAGACTTTGTTTCACCCAGTTTATGTAACACAATGTAACATTGTTTTCATTTGATCAGTGTAGTTAGTGGATGGAAATGGAAGTGTGTTCAGGGTATCCATAAAGATGTGGTTCTCCTTCAAGTTAACTTGTTATAGAATGGCCCATTCTAAGCAACTTTCCCATTGGTCTTCATACGTTTTTATTTATAGTTTTTAAATTATTTTCTTTCTTCTTCTGTCTCTTTCCAGCTTTCAAATGGGGGTCACTGACCCCATCTAAAAAACAAATGCTCTGTAGGGCTACAAATGTATTTGTATATTGTGATTTCCAGTCTCTTATTCAAATCAGTGCATGGTTGCTAGGGTTATTTGGACCCTAGCAGCCAGACTGCTGAAATTGCAAACTGGAGAGCTGCTGAATAAAAAGCTAAATAAGTCAAAAACCACAAATAATAAAAAATGAAAACCAATTACAAATTGTCTCAGAATATTCCTCTCTACAACATACTAACAGTTAATTCAAAGGTGAACAACCCCTTTAAGTTAACTTTTAGTATGTTATAGAATTGACTAATTCTAAGCAACTTTTTATTGGGTCTTCATTTTTTTTATAGTTTTTGAACTATTTGCCTTTTTCTTCTGACTCTTTTCATTTTCAAATGGGGGTCACTGGCCCCATCTAAAAAACAAATGCTCTGTAAGGCTACAAATGTATTGTTAATGTTACTTGGTATTCCTCATCTTTCTATTCAGGCCTCTCCTATTCATATTCCAGTCTCTTATTCAAATCAATGCATGGTTGCTAGGGTAACTTTGGCCCTAGCAACCAGATGGCTGAAATTGCAAACTGCAGAGCTGCTGAATAAAAAGCTAAATAACTCAAAAACCATGAATAATAAAAAATGAAAACCAATTACAAATTGTCTCAGAATATCCCTCTCTATATCATTCTAAAAGTTAATGCAAAGGTGAACAACCCCTTTAAGAAGGATATAAATGAGCTGGGGAGAGTGCAGAGACTAAGTGCAACTAAACTGTTGGGAGGGAGGGAAAAATGAAACTGTGAGCAAAGACTGTGGAGAAAAGATGCAATGATTATACTATTCTGATTAGCAGTGAGAATGGTTTTAAATGGTGAGAGCAGTGATCATGTGGAATGTCTTGTTTGGCATTAATTCTGTTATCTGGAAACCCTTTATCCATTACGAGATAGTTATAGACTCCATTTTAATCAAATAATTAAAAATGTTAAAAATGATTTCCTTTTTCTGTGTAATAATAAAACAGTCGCTTGTACTTGATCCCAACTAAGATATAATTAATCCTTATTGGAAGCAAAACCAGCCTATTGGCTTTATTTAATGTTTATGTGATATTGTAGTAGAGTGAAGCTATGAAGATACAAATGATAGAAAGACCCCTTATCTGGAAAACCACATGTCCTGAGCATTCTAAATGACAGATCCCTTATGTATCCATCTATAAATGTTAATGCTATTTCATGTCAAACGTAAGCGATGGAGCAGATTTTGGGATAAATTGTGTAACTGTGGAACGTGGCAATGAAGCTACTAATGCAAATAAATCGTGTCTTGCAGGTGGACGCATTGAGGCTTCGACTGGAGGAAAAGGAATCGTTTCTCAGCAAGAAAACCAAACAGCTGCAGGATTTAACGGAAGAGAAGGGGACGCTGGCCGGAGAAATCCGAGACATGAAGGACATGCTGGAAGTAAAGGAGAGAAAAATTAACGTCTTGCAGAAAAAAGTAAGAATACTCATGTCATTGAACACTGTAAGATGCAGAGAAAAGGACAAGATGGAAACAGTAGTACAATATGGAGACAGTTGGGAAATATGACAGTTGAGCAACATGACAGTCAGGGGCGATCCTCCGCCGCCGAGGCAGCAGCAGTTGCTGCCATCCTCCCCAGTGTGCTTACCTTTTTGCGCCTGAGGGGGTCCGGGGGGGGGTACACCAGGGCAGCAGAGAGGGCCAATGCACTAGCGCAGAGAATCTAACTGCGCTCTCTGCGCTAGAAGAGCCGAATTACCGGTTTGAAAACCGGAAATTCGGCTCTTAAAGCACCAGGAGCGGCATTTTTGCTGCCCCTGGTACCTAGTGGGGCGCTGCCGCCTGAGGCGACAGTCTCAAGTCGCCTCATTGGCAAAGCGCCCCTGATGACAGTTGGGCAATATGACAGTTGGGCAATATGACAGTTGGGCAATATGACAGTTGGGCAATATGACAGTTGGGAAATATCACAGTTGGGCAATATCACAGTTGGGCAATATGACAGTTTGGCAATATGATAGGTGGGTAATATGACAGTTAGACAATATACAGAAATGAGGGCAAGAAGATATAAGAACTAGGGATGCACCGAATCCACTTTTTTGGATTCGGCCGAACCCCCGAATCCTTCGTGAAAGATTCGGCCGAATACCGAACCGAATCCAAACCCTAATTTGCATATGCAAATTAGGGGTGGGAAGGGGAAAACATTTTTTACTTCCTTGTTTTCTGACAAAAAGTCATGCAATTTCCCTCCCGCCACTAATTTGCATATGCAAATTAGGATTCGGATTCAGTTCGGCTGGGCAGAAGGATTCGGCCGAATCTGAATCCTGCTGAAAAAGGCCGAATCCTGGCCGAATCCCGAACCAAATCCTGGATTCGGTGCATCCCTAATAAGAACCAGATCAAGGTTATTTGGCACCCAGTAATAGTAATAATAACCTAAAGCAGTTGTTTCTTACCCTTTATATCATGGTTACCCAACCTGTAGCCCTTTACTTGTTCTTGTTCAGCCTAGAAATCACTATTGAATGTCCAATCTATGGTCATTACTAATACTGGATCCCAGCACAGTCTGCTTTGCCCCATTACTAAAGACAGCTGTGACTCCATCTTTGCTTCCAGAAGTGGCCATCTCTCGCCCGCATGTGTTGCTGGGATAGCATAATGGCAGTCCAAAAACGACAAGCTTTCGTGGAATATCTCTTATTTTTATGAACTTTCTGCAGATGAGCAAAACGCTAGATTTTCTATTTCTGAACTTAAAACAGCAAGTGTGTAATTGCTTTAATTCCCCAGAGACAGCTGGGAGTTGTAGTCCAGTAGCAGCGGCTTTGATAGCTCTGTCCTAGCTCTTTGCTGATGGCATATTAAAGTAAGCGCTGCCTCTCGATGGCGCTGTGATACTTCGTTGTTTGGAACATCGGCTCTGGTGCTGAAAACAGACGTAAGTCTCTAATGGGACCTGAAATTTGTCAGGCTTCTTTTTATCCAGCTTTATTCCTGAAGTTAAAGTTATGCTCTCTGTCACACTGACATCTGGCCCAGGGAATGGACACGGCAGAGAAGGACCATCAATTATTTAGATGTTTTACATTGCACAGGTCCCTGGAGAATCCCCAGTTGGGACTTTTTAAGCAAACCAGTCAAGTGAGCCCTTCAGTCAAGTAGATAAATGAGCCTGGCGTGGGCCTAATAGGACGTAGGCAAAACTTCAGGATTGTGATTCATTTCCACTGTGACAGCTTTGAGTGCAGTTTGATAAAAAACACAGACCAACTCAGATAACAAGTGCTCTCCGCTACTCACTGTATCTCACTAACTTCTGACTTGGAGCTGCTGAGAAATTGGCCTTGTCCTCTGGGATTTGGGTATCTGTACACAATGGGTTATCAGAGAAGATGGGACCATTGCTCAAAATCTGTTACTTCTAATGCACGTTAATGTGTTGTACCCCTGTAGGTTTACTTGTAGTATCCCTCTTAGAAATACAGCACAACATAGTCTGTCAGTGTGATTCCTCTAGTAAATTATTTATTTGTCTCCAGCGCAGAGAAAATGGACAGCTGGAAACTATATAAATAAATAAGGGGAAGTACAGCGCTGGGAATTATGTTGGCGCTATATAAATACGTGTTAAAATTAATAATAATATTAATAATAATAATAATAATAATAATATGATCACTATATATAAATATATAAGAGGGATATGATCACTATATATAAATATATAAGGGAGATATGATCACTATATATAAATATATAAGGGGATATGATCACTATATATAAATATATAAGGGGGATATGATCACTATATATAAATATATAAGGGGATATGATCACTATATATAAATATATAAGGGGATATGATCACTATATATAAATATATAAGGGGGATATGATCACTATATATAAATATATAAGGGGATATGATCACTATATATAAATATATAAGGGGATATGATCACTATATATAAATATATAAGGGGATATGATCACTATATATAAATATATAAGGGGGATATGATCACTATATATAAATATATAAGGGGATATGATCACTATATATAAATATATAAGGGGGATATGATCACTATATATAAATATATAAGGGAAATATGATCACTATATATAAATATATAAGGGGATATGATCACTGTATAAAAATATATAAGGGAGATATGATCACTATATATAAATATATAAGGGGACATGATCACTATATATAAATATATAAGGGGGATATGATCACTATATATAAATATATAAGGGAAATATGATCACTATATATAAATATATAAGGGGATATGATCACTATATATAAATATATAAGGAAGATACAGTGCTACGCAATATGTTGGCGCTATATAAATACATGTTAATAATAATATGATCACTATATATAAATATATAAGGGGATATGATCACTATATATAAATATAAAAGGGGATATGATCACTATATATAAATATATAAGGGGGACATGATCACTATATATAAATATATAAGGGGACATGATCACTATATATAAATATATAAGGGGGATATGATCACTATATATAAATATATAAGGGGGATATGATCAATATATATAAATATATAAGGGGGATATGATCAATATATATAAATATAGAAGGGGGATATGATCACTATATATAAATATAGAAGGGGGGATATGATCACTATATATAAATATAGAAGGGGGGATATGATCACTATATATAAATATAGAAGGGGGATATGATCACTACATATAAATATATAAGGGGGATATGATCACTATATATAAATATATAAGGGAAATATGATCACTATATATAAATATATAAGGGGATATGATCACTGTATAAAAATATATAAGGGAGATACAGTGCTACGCAATATGTTGGCGCTATATAAATACATGTTAATAATAATATGATCACTATATATAAATATATAAGGGGATATGATCACTATATATAAATATAAAAGGGGATATGATCACTATATATAAATATATAAGGGGGACATGATCACTATATATAAATATATAAGGGGACATGATCACTATATATAAATATATAAGGGGGATATGATCACTATATATAAATATATAAGGGGATATGATCACTATATATAAATATATAAGGGGGATATGATCAATATATATAAATATAGAAGGGGGATATGATCACTATATATAAATATAGAAGGGGGGATATGATCACTATATATAAATATAGAAGGGGGATATGATCACTACATATAAATATATAAGGGGGATATGATCACTACATATAAATATATAAGGGGGATATGATCACTATATATAAATATATAAGGGGATATGATCACTATATATAAATATATAAGGGGGATATGATCAATATATATAAATATAGAAGGGGGATATGATCAATATATATAAATATAGAAGGGTGATATGATCACTATATATTAATATATAAGGGGGTATGATCACTATATATAAATATATAAGGGGGATATGATCACTATATATAAATATATAAGGGGTATATGATCACTATATATAAATATATAAGGGGAAATGATCACTGTATATAAATATATAAGGGGATATGATCACTGTATATAAATATATAAGGGAGATATGATCACTATATATAAATATATAAGGGGGATATGATCACTATATATAAATATATAAGGGGGATATGATCACTATAAATAAATATATAAGGGGGGTATGATCACTATATATAAATATATAAGGTGATATGATCACTATATATAAATATATAAGGGGATATGATCACTATATATAAATATATAAGGTGATATGATCACTATATATAAATATATAAGGGGGTATGATCACTATATATAAATATATACGAGGGATATGATCACTATATATAAATATATAAGGGACAGTAATGAAATAGAGAAAGTAGAGAAAAGAGCGACTAAGCTGATAAAGGGAATAGTTTCATTGGAGAGGAGATACTCAAGTGGAGTTATAATCAATATGTATGAATATAAAAGTACAATACACTGTGCGGTGCTTTATTAAGTACAACCCTTAAAATAAAGTGAATGATGGTTCCATCTTGATTATGCAGCAACAATTTGGTCTTCAGTGTGCAAGGAACATTATGGGAATAGAAACAGTACAGAAAAATTAATAATTTAGTGAATAAAAGGATTGAAAAGTTGCCAAGTTGTACTTAAAGAGATCCATTTTATTTGTACTGTATTGTGTAATATTACATGCTCACACGAGGGAGAAGCTAGGACGTTACAATTTATTTATTTCAAATCAATTTTGGGAAATACTTGGAGATTGTGGGGTCTTACTGTTGCTCTATTTAAAGAATAATTCTTTTAGGTTCAGTTAAGGATTTTGTGAAAACCCAATAATGCAAATAGCTGACGCAAGAACTGCTGCTACTGTAAATTATAAACAGGCAGTTAGTGTTGACTGATAGAGGCAGGTCTCTTGGCCTATTGACTGCAGCTAAGGGGTCCAACCTGTTCCACTGACTTGCTTTGAAGTTGTGTTACTTTCAGCCAGTCCAAATGTGGCACTAAATTTAACCCAGATTTCCATCTGCTGCACACCTGCCCCAGGCAGAAACTAACTGTCGGCTGTTTGAAAAGCACCAGAATTCTTAAACTAAATTTATTGATAAGCTGACATCTCATACTGTTCCAATGCAGAGGCTATAGGCTTGGACCTACCGTATCTTGTTACATAAAGCATTGTTACAGTGACTGCATGAGCTCCAAGTCTTAAATTCTACTTACCTTAATAGGAATGCCCAATGCCAACAGTTTGGGAAACCTCACGTCTAAGGAAAACTTTTAGGAACCCCTACCCATATGTATAAATACAAATATACAGAGAAGGAATGTTCTGGGCACACAATAAGCTATACCCTCATACTGTACTGTCTAAGGGAATCAATATGGCACCTCCTCCTCCCATATGTATAAATACAAATATACAGAGAAGGAATGTTCTGGGCACACAATAAGCTATACCCTCATACTGTACTGTCTAAGGGAATCAATATGGCACCTCCTTCCCATATGTATAAATACAAATATACAGAGAAGGAATGTTCTGGGCACACAATAAGCTATACCCTCATACTGTACTGTCTAAGGGAATCAATATGGCACCTCCTTCCCATATGTATAAATACAAATATACAGAGAAGGAATGTTCTGGGCACACAATAAGCTATACCGTCATACTGTACTGTCTAAGGGAATCAATATGGCACCTCCTCCTCCCATATGTATAAATACAAATATACAGAGAAGGAATGTTCTGGGCACACAATAAGCTATACCCTCATACTGTACTGTCTAAGGGAATCAATATGGCACCTCCTCCTCCCATATGCATAAATACAAATATACAGAGAAGGAATGTTCTGGGCACACAATAAGCTATACCCTCATATTGTACTGTCTAAGGGAATCAATATGGCACCTCCCTCCTCCCATATGCATAAATACAAATATACAGAGAAGGAATGTTCTGGGCACACAATAAGCTATACCCTCATACTGTACTGTCTAAGGGAATCAATATGGCACCTCCTCCCATATGTATAAATACAAATATACAGAGAAGGAATGTTCTGGGCACACAATAAGCTATACCCTCATACTGTACTGTCTAAGGGAATCAATATGGCACCTCCTCCTCCCATATGTATAAATACAAATATACAGAGAAGGGATGTTCTGGGCACACAATAAGCTATACCCTCATACTGTACTGTCTAAGGGAATCCATATGGCAACTCCCTCCTCCCATATTTATAAATACAAATATACAGAGAAGGAATGTTCTGGTCCCATTCTAAACATGACCTTTGATATCACAGTTAAGGAGTTGTATTTTCTACAACAGTCTTCACATCAAGCATCAATACACTCAGCACAATGTAATGTTCATTTACTTATGTATGATTCCATTATTTGGCATTTTATCCCTAAATCCAGGCAGTGTTTGATACAGTGCAGAGTTAATTTAATTTGATGTCAGGACAATACGATATTTTATCATGTTGACGGACGATGGAAGAAAGAGGCATCTCCAGGCTTCGCTTTCCAAGACAGACTGAGAAATAATTGGTTCTGTGTTCTGGGCTCGAGCCGATAGTCAGTGGGGTTCATTAATAGCGAATGTGTAAATGTCATTTCTCTGCTGGAACGTATTACTAATATGTTTCATCCATAACGAAGCATCATGAACGGAGGCCAGGAGAACCGCAGCCAACGTACAAGGAACGAGCAGCTATTGATCCAGCCAAAACATTGCTGTATGAACATATGTATAATTAGTGCAGACTTTCCCAAGGAGACGATCTGAATACTTTGATTGTTTAACCTTTTAGAGTTTTGCTGTTGAAGCGTTGGCTAATTAATCACAGGCTATGGCCTTTTTTTTATAACTTACTAATAAATATAAATCATTTCACAGGGGGGCTGAGTATGACCCAGCTTCTATTTCATTGTTTAATTATTCCTGTAGAATGGGGAGAATTTACAAACTATGAAACAGAAGGGATTTCACTGAAGGAATTAGGCAGAATCTAATAGCTTTGGGTTGGTTCTAACTAAGATAAGAGTTTCTCAGAGGATTGGGTTACAGAGAACACCAAGAAACATCACGTTCATTTATTATTCTTCACCATTCATCTTCTGTTTTCTCATCTGTCCATCCTATCTCATGCTCTTTTTTCCTTCGCACATCTCGTCTCCTGTTCTTCTGTCCTCTCATTAGTCTTCCCTGCCTCCCCAACTTCTTCTCCCACAAGTTTATCTCTTCTCTTAAATCCATTAATTTGTCTCTTTCTCTTATAACTCCTTCTCTGTTCTTTCTAGATTCTAGTCAGTTCTACCTCTTCCCCTTCTGTCCTCTCATTATTCCCTTCATCCTCTTCAACTTGTGTTCTCTCACCAGCCTGTCCTGTCTTCTCTTCTTTTGTTTTCCATCTGTGCATCCTATCTCATGCTCTTCTTTTCTTAGTACGTGATGTCTCCTGCTTTTCTGTCTTCTCATTAGTCTTTCTTGCCTCCTCAACTTCTCTTCTCCCACAAGTTTATCATTTCTCTTAAATCCATTAATTGTCCCTCCTCTGTTATAACTTCTTCTCTGTTCTTTTTAGAGTCTAGCCAATTCTGCCTCTTCCTCTTTCATCCTCTCGTTAGTCCCTTCTATCTCATCAACTTGTGTTCACTTGCCAGCCTGTCCTATCTTCTCCTCTTCTTTTTCATGAGTCCCATTAGCTCCTGTCATTTCAAGTCAACCCTCTCTGAATCACGCAACCCATCTCTTATTCTTCTGTTTTCTTATCAAACAATGCTATCACCTTCTGTCCTATCACCTCCTCTTTTCTGCAGTTATCAGATCATCCTTTCTCCTACTCTTTTGTTCACTCTTCTATCCTCTTCTCTTCTGTCCTCTCATCAGATCATTCTCTTGCTCTTATTTTGCATCCTCTTGTCAAATCCTGTCTTTTATTTTCTCATTAGTCCATCTTGTCTCCTCCTCTTGTGTTCATTTATTAGTCCAATCTTTGCTTCTGTAAAATCATGTTTACAGTTACAATCAATCAATCCTATACTTTTCTCCATATTTAGTCTATTCAACCTCACCTTTTCTGTTTTATCATGAATCCATCCTCTCATCTCCTTCTTCCCTTCTCCTGGCTTTACTTCATATTTTCTTCCACTCATATCTTTATGTTCAGTGTTGTGATCCCATTATTTTTTCCATTCTATTATAACTCCATACCTTTTTTTATCCATATTGTTCTCCCTTTTGTCTTCACTTTTTCAGTCTCTTCTGTCTTTGCTCCACTCTTATTGTCTCACCAGAAAATCCTTTCTTCTCCTCTTCCCTTATCCTATTTATCTGCTTCATTATGTTTGGTTGCTCTACTGTACTTACCTACTTTAACACTCTTACCTCCTCTAACACTCTCACCTACTCTAACACTCATACCTGCTCTAACACTCTTCCTACCACTGCTTCTCTGTACAACCCTACTGTGTCTGTGCCCCTCATATTTGCATTCCCATAAAGACTTTTCTGGTCCCAAAAGTTCAATTTGTGCAGAACTGAACTTTCCCCATTAACTTTCAGAATTCTCACAACAGGTTTGTCTGTTGAAATCCTCTGATAATTATATAAATGCTTCCAATCTCTTAAGAAAGATCTTTTTTTTTTTTTTTTTTTTTTTAGTACTCCACTCCTTTTCACTACTGGCAAAGGAATACTAAAATATTTGTAGGGTTTTTCCAACCTGCGCTTCTAACGGAGATTGTTTGAGGGGGGGATTGGGAATCTATTATACATCTGGAAGGAAGAGGGAAAAATGCTGGAGGCAATATCTGATGACTTCCATATGGAATTGGGTCATAAAAAAAATGGTTAATGGGAGATGGTCCAGGGACGGGGAGATAGTAAAGAGGCAGAGAACACAGATTGAGATCTAGGCAGGATTCCGGGAATTTCTGCAAGGGAATTATAAGGCACATATTGTATTCTTGGTAGGAATCTCCCAAATTCATAGTCCTCTAGCAAAAGTACTTAAAGGAAATATTTCTCCGTTTTTTTTTTGTGGAAAAGAGGAGGCATATAAAAATATATGTTAAATTGAGTTTCACTATGAAATGAAAGGCCATATAAAGCCCCTTACTTGGGAAGTTATCACCACTATGGCATTGGGTAAGGGTAAAACCGACTCATTTCTCAACTCAATATATTACTCTACCCTCCCTAACAGGTGCCCCCATGATTCCTGAAGTTAATCTCAATGGTTTGAAAGCCAGGCAGGCATTATGTGTCTTATCTATCTGTTATCAGCCTGCCTTCAGCTGACCAACCCTGTGTCCAAGGGTAATCATTCAGAGCCCACTCATACTCACTGCCTAGCTTTAAAACTGCTCAGATGCCTCCAGGCATGTAAACAAAGCTGTGAATCCCTATACAGAAAGCCCAACTATGGGGGCACTGCTCTATTGTAAGCATGCTTAGTATAAATGCCCACCGATGCTTAACTGAGAATGTGTTTGTCAACAGAGGATGAGTGCACTTTAAGCTGCCCAGGGGGTATGTTATTAGGCATAGAGCTTCTGGCTCTGAGTAGCACAGTAAGAATTAAATATTACTTTTCTGAGCTTCTAGACAAACAGTTAAGCTGCTATCTGGTTACTAGAGTCTCTGGGGCCTGAACAGTGAGATAAGTCATAACAAGAAATATTTTGGAGTGATGCCATTTACTTGCTAAGGTCAAGCAAACACCAATTAGGCTCAGCATGTAAATGGCTTATATAAAGCAAATTAATTAGCAATTCTTGTATTGTCCGATTAAGTGCTGTCATGCCTATTGGCCCCTGTGCACAGTACTACTTTATCCATTGATTCAGTGGGGTCTCCCATGATCATTGGCTTAATAATTAAAGGAACAGTTCAGTGTTCAAAATAACTGCCTTTTGCACAAATCCTGCATGTAGAGAGACATGATGTCTGGTGATTTTAATAGATTGAGCTCTAATACATCTTCTAGGCAAGAAGACATATTGGATCTAACTGTCAATGATTAACTGTCACCCAACTGCTGCATGAAGAGAAACAGGTGCTGAGAGAGGGATAGTGAAGATAAACCTGATTATTTCAGAAACGGTACAGAATTTTTAACAGATTATATTTAGACTTCTTATTTCAGTGTGGTGAATCTTGTATTACATTTTTATTTTTGTGCTAGTTCCCCTTTAAAAGACCATACAGGATCCTAACAGCCCCTCAAATACTTCCAGCTCCCAGTTCATATTCCTGTAGTGCTTCTCTCCCATGGGAGTTAAAGGGGACCCGTCACCCAAAAAAAAAATATTCAAAATCCTATTTTATCACAGTAGTCAAGCAAAATGAACTATACTTACACAATATAAATTATTTATATCTTGTTTCCTTCAGTCTGGGAATTCATAATTATAACAAGCAGGCAGGAGCCATTTTGTGGACACTGTTATTAAAGGAAAACTATACCCCCCAAACAATGTAGGTCTCTATTAAAAGATACTGAGTAAAACAGGTCATGTGTAAAACCCTGCTTCATGTAAATGAACAATTATCATAATAATATACTTTTTTAGTAGTATGTGCCATTGGGTAATCATAAATAGAAAATTGCCATTTTAAAAAATAAGGGCCGCCCCCTGAGATCGTAAGATTCACTATGCACACATACAAACCACATGTAAGGTCACATGAGCCAATTAACAGACAGAGTTCTGCCTTTTGCTTCCTCACTTCTTCCTGTTACAGTTAGTGTTGTAGTATTTCTGGTCAGGTGATCTCTGAGGCAGCACAGATAGAGTCACGAAATGGTGGTTCAAGGCAAGAGATGTAAAAGGGCAATATTTATGTAAATATATATTACAGTTTCGTAAGATTCTTTAATATGTCATTCAATTTGATATAAACTGTTAATCTGTTGCTTAAGTATTCATTTTTGGGGTATAGTTTTCCTTTAAGACAAGCCTTGTATCATCTCAGAATCTTGTTT
This sequence comes from Xenopus petersii, assembly GCA_038501925.1. Lineage (NCBI taxonomy): Eukaryota > Metazoa > Chordata > Amphibia > Anura > Pipidae > Xenopus > Xenopus petersii. The sequence continues at coordinate 155,890,325 of CM076678.1, forward strand.
GTGCACCAGAATGGGGGACCTGATGTCCATCCCCATGTCCTGGTTAGACAATTAAATGGTGAAGAGATTGGGGGGAATGTGGGGAGAGCAGTGACATGTAGGAAGTGCTGAATGGAAAGTGAAAGTAATTGTCTAAGGAGGAGGGGCAGACAATATTTGATTGACAGCTGAGATGTTTAAATGAGTTTACAACAGCTATGAATGCTTTAATAAAAAATAGAAATTGGATTTCATGTTTAATTTGAAAGGGACTTTTATTGTACAGATTTTTGTGTCTGGGTGACAGGTCCACTTTAAGGTGCTTTACAGAAATCCATGCAAAAAAGTATGATATGATCCTGGGCAACAAAGAATAGTTATCAGCCCTGGATCCCTACTTGGGGAGACGTGGATCCAGCTGCCATATTGCTAACGTCCATGTAAGTAAAAGGAGATACCTCTGAATACCTTTCCCAACTACCCCCCTCCCAACGTTCTAGTAACTTCTTACTTGTGGCCCATGCACCGGCTCAGGATTCTTCTTCCATATTGTTCCTGAGTTCTAGGCATCCCGTACCCCACCCAGGGTGACCCTGTTTATCCTTCAGAACCTTCTACATTGCCATTACCCTCAACTTCAGTAGGTACAGGAGAAGCATCTCCAGCACAGGGTGGGACATGTTTGCTTGTTGTAGTGAGACAGCCTGTACTGAATGATAATCAGGACACAATACGTGACCTCTCCTTGTTTATATTCCAGCGTTTCCTCGTCTGTTTCTAGTGAACCTAATGTAACAACTGCGTCTTTATTGTGGGGATCACCTTTCTTCTCTTCAGGGACAGAGTATTGTGTTTATAGGAGAAAGAAGATTCGGGGAATATCAGGTTTTCCATTTGTTCCAAAGTAAAACTGCTCTCGCCGACCAAATGCTAATTTTATAGGCAAAATGCTGCCGGAATCAGGAAACACTAACAGAATGTCATCTTGTTCTGCCTCAGACGCTCATTGTCTGCCGCGTATTATAAATATCACAAACCCAACTGCCGTCTTGGAGTATCGACTGTGGTTTTCCCACAATCCATTTGGGAATCTTTAATTTTCCTCATTGAATGTTGTTCCCTTTTGAACTTGTTTCTCTTTCCTTTATTCTCTTATTTGTCAGAGAATCTACGTTCCACTCACCCTATATCTTACCTGGTGCTATTCCTATATTCAGATTTATACACCTCGGGGCCTACTTATCATGCTGTGTAAAAAGTGGAGTGAAGTAGTAATAGTGATGTTGCCCAGAACAACCAATCAGCAATTAGATTTCTACAGTTAGAAACAAATGCAAAGATCTGATTGGTTGCTCTGAGCAACATCAACGATAAGTTTTTATTTTACATTTTACACAGCATCATCAATAGACCCTCTTCTCTCTTCCTCCCCATCTCATTCTCTCTCCACAACACATGGTCCAAGAGCTGGTTAGACAATTTAAATATTAATATAAAATATCTACATATCATCACATTATCTTGTTACAAAATGCAACACCCAAAGCAGTGATCTCCCATAAAAAGTTAACCAAGCTTCTCCAGCCTCCTCTAAACTCCTTTCTATAACACCTTCATCACCCTTCCCAGAGACTATTATCCACTGTTACTATAGGCACCATCTCTCCCTACTATACCTGCTATCCCACAGTCACACTCCCTTCCCAGAGACTATTATCCACTGTTACTATAGACACATCTCTCCCTACTATACCTGCTATCCCACAGTCACACTCCCTTCCCAGAGACTATTATCCACTGTTACTATAGACACCATCTCTCCCTACTATACCTGCTATCCCACAGTCACACTCCCTTCCCAGACACTATTATCCACTGTTACTATAGGCATCATCTCTCCCTACTATACCTGCTATCCCACAGTCACACACACTCTCTTCCCAGAGACTATTATCCACTGTTACTATAGACACCATCTCTCCCTACTATACCTGCTATCCCACAGTCACACTCCCTTCCCAGAGACTATTATCCCAATGTTACTATAGGCACCATCTCTCCCTACTATACCTGCTATCCCACAGTCACACTCCCTTCCCAGAGACTATTATCCACTGTTACTATAGGCACCATCTCTCCCTACTATACCTGCTATCCCACAGTCACACTCCCTTCCCAGAGACTATTATCCCACTGTTACTATAGGCACCATCTCTCCCTACTATACCTGCTATCCCACAGTCACACTCCCTTCCCAGAGACTATTATCCACTGTTACTATAGGCACCATCTCTCCCTACTATACCTGCTATCCCACAGTCACACTCCCTTCCCAGAGACTATTATCCACTGTTACTATAGGCACCATCTCTCCCTACTATACCTGCTATCCCACAGTCACACTCCCTTCCCAGAGACTATTATCCACTGTTACTATAGACACCATCTCTCCCTACTATACCTGCTATCCCACAGTCATACTCCCTTCCCAGATACTATTATCCACTGTTACTATAGACACCATCTTTCCCTACTATACCTGCTATCCCACAGTCAAACTCTCTTCCCAGAGACTATTATCCACTGTTACTATAGACACCATCTCTCCCTACTATACCTGCTATCCCACAGCCACACTCCCTTCCCAGAGACTATTACCTCACTGTTACTATAGACACCATCTCTCCCTACTATACCTGCTATCCCACAGTCACACTCCCTTCCCAGACACTATTATCCACTGTTACTATAGGCATCATCTCTCCCTACTATACCTGCTATCCCACAGTCACACACACTCTCTTCCCAGAGACTATTATCCACTGTTACTATAGGCACCATCTCTCCCTACTATACCTGCTATCCCACAGTCAAACTCTCTTCCCAGAGACTATTATCCACTGTTACTATAGGCACCATCTCTCCCTACTATACCTGCTATCCCACAGCCACACTCCCTTCCCAGAGACTATTACCTCACTGTTACTATAGACACCATCTCTCCCTACTATACCTGCTATCCCACAGTCACACTCCCTTCCCAGACACTATTATCCACTGTTACTATAGGCATCATCTCTCCCTACTATACCTGCTATCCCACAGTCACACACACTCTCTTCCCAGAGACTATTATCCACTGTTACTATAGGCACCATCTCTCCCTACTATACCTGCTATCCCACAGTCACACTCCCTTCCCAGAGACTATTATCCACTGTTACTATAGACACCATCTCTCCCTACTATACCTGCTATCCCACAGTCACACTCCCTTCCCAGAGACTATTATCCCACTGTTACTATAGGCACCATCTCTCCCTACTATACCTACTATCCCACAGTCACACTCCCTTCCCAGAGACTATTATCCACTGTTACTATAGACACAATCTCTCCCTACTATACCTGCTATCCCACAGTCACACTCCCTTCCCAGAGACTATTATCCACTGTTACTATAGACACATCTCTCCCTACTATATCAGCCATGCCACTGTTACTTCCCATATGCGATTATTTACAGCACTACTATATGATACTTGCAGAGGACTTATTTTTTCATTGCTTTATGAAACAGTTGATACCTACAGCTAATATATTAAGTTGATTTATCATGTGTTTAGAGCGGTTTGTCCTTTTTGGACCTCCCTCAAAGACAGCTGTGAGAGCCTCTTAAGGGGACAATCATGACAGACTTGTCTTCAATCCCATTATATTGTAATTGGTCCACAATAAAGATCATTCTTACCAGTGTCTTGTTTTTCCATATGTGGGGAGTTATTTAGTGTTTAAAGCTACAACTTGATTCACCGTAACCCTGCCAATCAATTTAAAATAGCCCCCAATTAATTCCTGCTACACTATTCATGGTATTAGGCCATTGTGCCATTGAGCGGTGTGAAACGCATGAGGCTATTTGTTGGCTATTCTGATAAAATAAACAGTTTTTTCCTCTGGTTATTGAATTACTGAGTTTCTGCCCATTTATTATCTTATGAACAGGGACAATATACAACAAAATAAACTAGAATACATTACAACATTGTGTTACAATAAATGTACTGCCTTTATCCCTCTGCTTGAATAATGTGTGAGGATTGTGCAGTTACAGTATAATTCCCATTTCTGGCACCAGAGGGCGCTGACGTATCCCATACGAGACTGGTGGGTTGACATTGAGGCATTGGAATCAATTTGCAGAAAGAGAATTATTTGGAGCTTTGCAGTTTATAAACGTGAGGATTTAACCTGTGGGGAAGGTGAGACGGCTGACAAGGGGGCACAACGGGAACAAGGTATTTTCTTTTTTCTTAGAAGATCCTGTAGGTTTTAAGGACATTTTTTAAACTGCATTTTTTAGGAAGTTTGTGTTGTTGCAGCTTTGAAAATCCACAGTCTTTTTGCTTAAGGACAGATAATAAAAGCAATTTTCCCTCTGAGAAGCTGAATTTCTGTGGAATTCCAGTGTCTGTCTGCAGGTGCTGTTTCATTTAATCCCTTGATTTGTTAAGAAGCATTCCTCAACCCCCAGCCATTAACTCTTGCCTTCAATCCCAGCCTCCTGCCACAAGGATGGAGAAACTGCAAAGAGTTCAGTGTGATTAAGCAGTGGGTGGGGCTACAACACTCTGATGCTTAGAGGGGGCGGAGCAGTGGGTGGGGCTAGAACAATCTAATGGCAGCTTATAGGTGCCCCAATCACAGGCCATGACATTTGTTTTATGGTGATTATATTTACTTTATATCATTTATCCCCATGTCGAGGGGTTTGGATATATCTTATGTATGTGTGTGATGGGGACTATATATAATATTATATTATAATCTGCTTAAAGGCAGCGACTGATGTAGATGATATTTAGTTCTTTGTTAAGCCCAGGGGAATATATTGGCATTGTATAATTAAAAGATGATACAAATGTAAATGGGTATATATATAAACAGTAGAACCCCCATTTAACATTTTTCAGGGGACCAGAAAAAAAAAGGTGGAAAATCCAGGAAAATTTAAAATCAGGGAAATATATTATGCATAATATATAGGTGAGACCACAAAACAGCAATGTAAAATGAGGGAAAACTTAAAAAAACTTAAAATTAGGGGATTTAAAATTGAGGTTTCACTGTATATTCAACATCTCATTCCTGATTCAAGGAAGGTTAATATGAAGTTGCCCCTCCCTTTGCTGCTATAACTGCCCCGGTGCTTCTGGGAAGGTCCCATTAGGGGGCAGATTTATCAAAGGTCGAGGTGAATTTTTGAATGAAAAAAAATTCATTCAAGCTATTTGTTGTGTACTTTGACTAGGGAATAGTTCAAATTCGATTAAAATTTGTACTGTCACTTTAAAAATTCAACATCGACCATTCGCCATCTAAAACCTTCCGAATTGCTGTTTGAGCCTATGGGGGACCTCCTCAAACCTTTTTGGAGTCAATTGGTGGACTTCGAAAAATAGTTTTTTTTGATGGGAAAATCTTCGAATCTAATTCAGTCGAATACGCTATTCATTCGATTCCTACGATTCAAATTTGTCCGAATATGGACCTATTTGATCGAAAACTGATCTATTCGACCAATAAAAACTTCGCCTTAATTTCAGATGGTCTTTTTTAATTCGAATGTCGAAGTTTTTTCAATTCAAAATTCGACCCTTGATAAATATGCCACTAGATGTAGGAACATTGTTGCTGGGAGTTGCTTCCATTCAGCAAAAATGCATCGCACTCCGCATTGAAATACATTTTTGAAGATTTCTCACAGTCCTGTGTGCCGTTGGAATTCCTTTGCTGTACTCTGTTGTGGGGCTGCCGAACCTCTGCCAGTGAGCACCAGGCATATTGCTGTTATTCGTTGGGTGTGCGGGATCCTGCTTTGTTCCTAGTTGCTTCCATTCAGCCACAAGAGCATTAGTGAAGTTGGGCACTGATGTTGGGGATCAGACTCACAGTTGGGGCTCCAATTCATCCCACAGGGTTCAGTTGGGTTGAGGTCAGGGTTCTGTGCCCCCTCAGTGGTGTAACTAGAGTGCCCTGGGCCCCGCTTCAAAAAAACCTTCAGAGGGGCCCGATGCCCTCTGATCCCCTTTCTTCCTCCCACCTCCACCCCTCCCATGCCCCTCCCCGCCTCCACCCACGTTCCACCCCGACTTCGCCCACGTCCCGCCCTGACTGTCCCCTTCCTTGCCAATAAGAGAGAGCTGGGGAGGAGGGGGTTTTCTGTGGAGGAAGCAAATCTCACAGTCCGGGCCCCCCTGCAACTGTGGGGTCTGCTTCCTCTATAGTTACACCACTGGGCCCCCCAAACTGTTGCACAAATTATATATATATATATATATATATATATATATATATATATATATATATGTTGCTCAGCTTGTTGCTGTTGATGACTGTCTGTCTTATTTAGACCCCGAGCTCGGCACACCAATAGAAAAGCCTTACAAGCTCCGGATGTGTAAACCCCAGACCTCACATTCTAAAAACACTCAGGAAAACTTCATGGGGCAAATTCTCCAAGATGGGAAGTTGCGCCAGGCGCAACTTCGCCGCACTTCGCCAGGCGTAGTTTCGCCAGCGCTCCGCAAATTCACTAAAATCCGAAGTTGCGCACAGTGGTAGCGTAAGGTTGCGAAGTTGCGCTAGCGTTGATTCGCTATATATAGCGAAATTCTAATTTCAATGGAGGAACACGTATCAGCACTACAAATGCCTAGAAAACCTTCAAATCAGCAAATAAATTTTTTTTTTTGCCCTACACATGTGCCCACTGTCTAGGTAAGTTGCCATGAGTCAGGAAATGTAGGGGGGGAGGAAGGTGAGCCCCAAAAAAAATTTCGATCTTTTTCAGCCTATCACCCATCATGTAGAAAACACGCCAGCGTTTTTTGGGACTTAGAAAAAAGATGGACTTTTTTGGAAACAATCCCTATCTACTCTATTGCGCTTCGCCAGGTCTGAGGTGGCGAAGGAAGTCTAGCGTAAAAGGTAGCGTTCAGTACACTGCGCAAGTTAGTGAATTTGCGTAGTTACGTTGCTAGCGAAAATTCGCCTGGCGTAAGGATGCAAAGTAACACTAGCGAAACTACGCCAGCGTTCGTTAGTGAATTTGCGCAGTAACGAAAATGCCAAATGCTAGCGAATTAACGCTAGCGTTCGGCGCTTCGGCGCTTAGTGAATTTGCGCCCATGAGTGGCCTTGGTACCTTGCCCAGAACCTATAGCTCTAAGTGGTTCATACAAACAAGTCGAATGCAAACACTCCTTCTGCCACTTTTTAAAAAGTTATCTTTATTCCAAACGACCAAAAACAGACATTGGCCTGACGCGTTTCATGTCTGGGCGACACCTATTCATAGGCACAATATGAAACACATTGGAAATTCAATTTAAAAGCCAAAAAGCAGGGATCTCCAACCTTTGTTACTTGTGAGCCACCTTCAAGTGTAAAAAGAGTTGGGGAGCAGCACAAGCATGAAAAATGTTCCTGGGGTGCCAAATAAGGGCTTTGATTGGCTATTTGGTGGCCCCTGTGTGGACTGGCAGCCTACAGGAGATTCCGTTTTGCAGTACATCTGGTTTTTATACAACCAAAACTTGCCTCCAAGCCAGAAATTCAAAAACAAGCTCCTGCTTTGAGGCCACTGGGATCAACATCAGAGGGGTTTGTAGAGCAACAAGCCACTGGTTGGGAATCACTGCCCAAAAGGATGTGACCTCACAAAAAGAAGCACACCCCTATTTATATATTTACCCCGTATCCTTCCCATTCTTCACTCCTATGAGATTAAGAAGGTTATTTATTAAGGATCGAGTTGTGTTTTCTTCGAAAATTCGAGTTTATTTTTTTGGTCAAAATTCAAAGTTTCATGGTTAAAATAAAAATTCTAATTTTTTAAATTTGTTTAAAAAAACAAAACAAAAACTTTTCGAGATTTATTATACCCCGAATCTGGAAATTGCTTGAATCTGAAAATACACCAGCTAAAACCTTTCAAGGGCATTTAGGAGTCAAGGGCAGAGGTCCCTTGAACCATTTGAAGATGTTAACAGCCTTCATGAGGGTTTTGCCAAAAAAATTGGAGCAACTCAACTTTTTTCCATTCGACTTATGAGTTAAAATAAAGGTAAACAGAATTCTTAAAATTCAACCTTTGATAAATAACCCCCTAAATCTCAAAGGAGCAATCTGAGCATTACGTCATCAGTATCAATATACTAGTCGATAACGCTGAAATACTTAAATTCTGTCTTAAGCTTAATAGTTGGGTTGGGTTCCCGGTGGTCCCACAATACTTTAGTCTGACTGGAAGAAAGTAGACAGGCCCTGGTTAAGTAAAAAATAAATAAAAAAATTCTAATTCTGCAGATTATGATGAAATGATGTCACAACAAATAATATTTCAGTCTCGACATTAACAAGAATTCATTTGCCGTAACCCGAGATGTCCGTAGCAACCAGCTCATTAGAATGGGGGATTTTTTTTTTCCTTTGTTTTCTTTGGATGTAAAAATTCTTTTAAATGAAAAATGTATATTTTGTGTTGACTTCAACAAAGTAAAACATCTCTGACTTTTTTTTTTTTTAATTCATGGGAAATTCAGATGGTTGGCTTAGAATACTTAGCAGGGGAAGCCAATGCCTGCGATGTTTTTTGGGAAATAAAATCTTTAAGTACAATTAGCTCAAAATACCCAAGGTCTAATTAGGGAAAAGTTTAGGAACAACCATATAACAAATGACTGGACCAATATTTGGTGAAGAGGGGCCCCGATCAAGGCATATTGTCTAGGGCCCAGTAAAGGAGAGACACTGAAAGTTACAAAATTCCTAGTACATAATATGTAACTGTGATTATTATACATTCTTTGTATTTTTATCCATTTCTCCCTACAGAGGACTCCTCCATAATTCTCTCCAGCATGGAATGTTTCTATGGTCAAAATCTTATTTGTTCACAGAAATACAGATAATTCCATATGTAATTTCCTATAAAGTGTTTCCTGTTTATTGTGTTTATCACCTGGATCAGTTTCCTCTTTGAGTTTCTAAAGAAATGTTGATTTTGTCCATTATTTCCATTTCTCACACAAAAAATGTCTGACTTTGCAATTACAGTCTTGTGACACTCAAACTATGTATGTATTTCTCCTATACACAGAGCTGTACATACAAGTGTCTGTAGTGTTGTCATTCCATTCTGGATATTTGGACACACAAGTTAGTGATGTTTTTTTCTGTGACATTGTGTCTATAGCGCATCTCGAGAACAATGCGGGAAAAGTTGTCAAATGTAGAGGGAGGGTGGGTGGGATGGTTCAGAGGCTGGATTGGTTGGTGAGTGTAGAGGGAAGGAGGGTGGGGCAGTTCAGGGGCTGCGTGGGTTGTGAGTGTAGAGGGAGAGAGGGTGGTTTGGTGAGCATAAACAGAGGGAGGGTGGGACAGTTTAGGGGTTGGTGAGTGTAGAGGGAGGGTGGGGCAGTTCTGGGGCTGGGTGGGTTGTGAGTGTAGAGGGAGGGGGGTTGGTGAGTGTAGAGGGAGGGTGGGTTGGTGAGCATAAAGAGAGGGAGGGTGGGGCAGTTCAGAGGCTTTGTGGGTTGGTTAGTGTAGAGAGTGGGTGGGTTTGTGAGTGTAGAGGAAAGGAGGATGGGGCAGTTCAGGGGTTGGTGAGTGTAGAGGGAGGGTGGGGCAGTTCTGAGGCTGGGTGGGTTGTGAGTGTAGAGGGAGGGTGGGTTGGTGAGTGTAGAGAGTGGGTGGGTTTGTGAGTGTAGAGGAAAGGAGGATGGGGCAGTTCAGGGGTTCGTGAGTGTAGAGGGAGGGTGGGGCAGTTCTGAGGCTGGGTGGGTTGGTGAGTGAAGAGGGAGGGAGGGTGCGTTGGTGAGTATAGAGAGTGGGTGGGTTGGTGAGTGTAGAGGGAAGGAGGGTGGGGCAGTTCAGGGGTTGGTGAGTGTAGAGGGAGGGTGGGGCAATTCTGGCACTGCGTGGGTTGTGAGTGTAGAGGGAGGGTGGTTTAGTGAGTGTAGAGGGAGAGAGGGTGGTTTGGTGAGCGTAAACGGAGGGAGAGTGGGACAGTTCAGGGGTTGGTGAGTGTAGAGGGAGGGTGGGGTAGTTCTGGGGCTGGGTGGGTTGTGAGTGTAGAGGGAGGGTGGGTTGGTGAGCGTAAAGAGAGAGAGGGTGGGGCAGTTCTGGGGTTGGTGAGTGAAGTGGGAGGGTCGGGGATTGTAGGGTCAGGGAGGGTTGGACTGTTTAGGGGCAGGGAGGGTGGGGGAAGTAGGGGAGAGAGGGTGCAGGGACAGAAAGTACAAAGTGTGTATATGGATAAACAAGCCATGGTGATATCAAACCCTCCCAACAAGAGTGGGCATAGAAGGCAATAGTGATGCCACAATGTACAATGGAACCAAATGTACCCCCCCCCAAAATATACAAAAACGATTTTAATAGTAATACCCAATGACCCAAGCAACCAGCCATTTATGTATAAGCCTGAATAAAGGGAAATAGAATATTCTCAGCCAATGAATCTGGAAGGTGGTTTCCTTTGGAATATGAGAAAAAAATCAATAGACACTAAACTTTAAAAAATATTTAAAAAAGAAAGCCCTTGTACTTGTGAGTAGATGACTTCCATCTGAATCATTCTGAAACTTGTCCTTTAAAGAAAAATCGTTTTGGTTCCAGGCGGATGAAGAAGACGGATGAGGCCAATGTGTTTGAATTCGGTGTATTTGTATTCACTTTGGCGGAATGTTCTGAATTTAATCACAATCCCCCTGTGAGAATCATTTGTCTTGTGTGAATGTTCCAGTTTGCTGTAACCTTACGCTTATCGTGTTATCTACGTGTAATCCTCTGTTTATACGACTGCTTCATGTCCCCGACATTAATACACCTCCAAACACACGGACCTTAGAGCAGCGGCGAGGGGGACTTCTGTACTTTTTGTTGTGACTCCATTCTGGATCGTTGGACCTGGTGTGAAACATTTGACATTTAATTCCTGAGAACAAAGTGCCATCTCCAAATTGCCAGTAACTTAGTGCTTTTATATCAAGCTAGCAACTGATCTAAGGTATGTAGTATTAGAAATGTCATGGTTCAAAACCCGCAATTAGGCTAAACCCATTCGACAAAAACACTGGCTTTGTGCTAGCCGCCATATTGTTTCCCTTAGACAGTACAGTATGAGGGTATAGCTTATTGTGTGCCCAGAACATTCCTTCTCTGTATATTTGTATTTATACATATGGGAGGAGGGAGGTGCCATATTGATTCCCTTAGACAGTACAGTATGAGGGTATAGCTTATTGTGTGCCCAGAACATTCCTTCTCTGTATATTTGTATTTATACATATGGGAGGAGGAGGTGCCATATTGATTCCCTTAGACAGTACAGTATGAGGGTATAGCTTATTGTGTGCCCAGAACATTCCTTCTCTGTATATTTGTATTTATACATATGGGAGGAGGAGGTGCCATATTGATTCCCTTAGACAGTACAGTATGAGGGTATAGCTTATTGTGTGCCCAGAACATTCCTTCTCTGTATATTTGTATTTATACATATGGGAGGGAACTCTGTTGCTGAAATGTGAATGTGTGACATATTTAATTTTCTTCCCAGATTGAAAACCTTCAGGAGCAGTTGAGAGACAAAGACAAACAACTGATCAACCTGAAAGACCGAGTCAAGTCGTTGCAGACTGATTCCAGTAATACGGACACAGCCCTGGCGACGCTGGAAGAAGCTCTCTCGGAAAAGGTATCAGCAGAAGATTTGGATATTGGGGTGGCCACCTTTAGAGTTACATTAGGGTGCTCATATGGGTGGACATAGGGTGGGTGGGTGCCAGAGGAAAACAAATGACAAATGGAAACAATGGCTACTCCAGCCAGAATAAAGCTTTGATAATTACACCTTCACTGATATGAGGAAGATTTAAGTGATTTATACATAAAATTTGAAATAGTTACTATAAGAATTTAAGAGGAAAATAAATGTGTAACTTTTATCAATCCTTATAAAAGGGATTTCCTTATTGGAGATTAGCATGTCTGGCACTGAGCCTCAAAGGGGTTGTTCACCTTGAAATTAACTTTTCGTATTACGTAGCGAGACAAATTGCAATTGGTTTTCATTTTTTATTATTTTTGGTTTTTAAGATACTTAATTTTTTTCCCAGCAGCTCTCCAGTTTTACAGATTCAACAATCTGGTCGCTAGGGTCTAAATTCCCCTAGCAACCATGCATTGATTTGAATAAGAGACTGGAATATGAATAGGAGAAGCCTGAATAGAAAGATGAGAAATAAAAAGTAACAATACATTTGTAGCCTTACAGAGTATTTGTTTTTTAGATGGGGTCAGTGACCCCAATTTGAAAGCTGGAAAGAGTCTGAAGAAGAAGAAGGCAAATAATTAAAGACATTTAAAAAAAAAAAAAGAAATACATAATTAAGACCAATAGAAAAGTCATGATTTTTATGATGTTTACACTGTAAATATTTCACTCTTCAGTATAAAATGTCATTCCTGAACCAGCAAGTGTGTTTAGTTGTAATATTGGTGTGTAGGTGCATCTCAGCTCATTTTGCTGGTCATGTGCTTTCAGAAAGAGCCAGCACTTTAGGATGGAACTGCTTTCTGGCAGGCTGTTGTTTCTCCTACTCAATGTAACTGAATGTGTCTCAGTGGGACCTGGATTTTACTATTGAGTACTGTTCTTAGATCTACCAGGCAGCTTTTATCTTGTGTTAGGGAGCTGCTATCTGGTTACCTTCCCATTGTTCTGTTGTTAGGCTGCTGGGGGGGGTGATATCACTCCAACTTGCAGTACAGCAGTAAAGAGAGACTGAAGTTTATCTGCTTATCAGTCACATGACTGGGGGCAGCAGGGAAACTGACAATATGTCTAGCCCCATGTCAGATTTCCAAATTAAATATAAACAAATCTGTTTGCTCTTTTGAGAAACGGAATCAGGGCATGATTCTGCTGGAGCAGCACTATTAACTGATGTGTTTTGGGAAAAAAAAACCCACATATTTTCCCATGACAGTATCCCTTTAACTTAAAGCTGAACCACCCCTTTAAGTCATTATAGTGTGGCTAAGCAGGAACCCAGATGGCTACCCCTATCAGCAAGCACTGTGCCTGATTTTTAGGGATGCACTGAATCCAGGATTCGGTTTGGGATTCTGCCTTTTTCAGGAGGATACGGATTCGGCAGAACGAAATCCAAATCCTAATTTGCATATGCAAATTAGGGGCGGGGAGGGAAATTACATGATGTTTTTTCACAAAACAAGGAAGTAAAAACTGGTTCCTTCCAGACTTGATGTATAAGGTCCCAGGGCCAAATATTGGCGTTCCTGAGTCCGGCAACTGAGCGTATGGACGGAATTCCTCGTAGAATCTCAGCCATTGAGCTGTGTTATAGAAAGGACAAGCCTGCCAATATAAATACACGTAAAACAGAAAGTCACTGTTCAGAGTTTATACGTAGTTCTTGTTAATGACGGGGAAGCCTTGGATCCTCACACTCATCATACCATAATCATAGTCTGAGGCAATTAAAGGGGAACTATCACTGTCATTTGCAAATGCTATTTGTAAATAATTGCAGTTTTATTCGTCAGGTTCCTTAAACTGACATATTTCTTCTTCAGGCAACTTACTCATAGTGTGAGCCCTAAACTGACAGAATGAGCATTTGGCTGTAAAATTAATTAGGCTGGGTATAACGTGATACTGAGTGGCCTAGTCATCTATTTGGAATACCCATCTGCTTAAAGGGGTTGTTCACCTTTAAATTAAAGGGATACTGTCATGGGCAAAACATTTTTTTTCAAAATGAATCAGTTAATAGTGCTGCTCCAGCAGAATTCTGCACTGAAATCCATTTCTCAAAAGAGCAAACAGATTTTTTTTATTTTCAATTTTGAAATCTGACATAGGGCTAGACATATTTTCAATTTCCCAGCTGCCCCAAGTCATGTGACTTGTGCTCTGATAAACTTCAATCACTGTTTACTGCTGTACTGCAAGTTGGAGAGATATCACCCCCTCCCTTTCCCCCCAGCAGCCAAACAACAGAACAATGGGAAGGTAACCAGATAACAGCTCCCTAACACAAGATAACAGCTGCCTGGTAGATCTAAGAACAACACTCAATAGTAAAATCCAGGTCCCACTGAGACACATTCAGTTACATTGAGAAGGAAAAACAGCAGCCTGCCAGAAAGCATTTCTCTCCTAAAGTGCAGGCACAAGTCACATGACCGGGGGCAGCTGGGAAATTGACAATATGTCTAGCCCCAGCCATGTCAGATTTCAAAATTGAATGTAAAAAAATCTGTTTGCTCTTTTGAGAAATGGATTTCAGTGCAGAATTCTGATGGAGTAGCACTATTAACTATTTCCGATGACAGGATCCCTTTAACTGTTAGTATGATGTAGAGAGTGATATTCTGAGACAATTTGCGATTGTTTTTTTATTACTATTTGTGGCTTTTGACTTATTTAGCTTTTTATTCAGCAGCTCTCCAGTTTGCAGTATCAGAAATCTAGTTGTTAGGTTACAAACTCCCCTAGCAACCATGCACTGATTTGAATAAGAGACTGGAATATGAATAGGAGAGGCCTGAATAGGAGGAGAAATAAAAAGTAGCAATAACAATGAATTTTGTTTTTAGATGGGGTCAGTGACCCCTATTTGAAAGATGGAAAGAGTCAGAAGCAGAAGTTTTAAAAAAAACTATAAAAATATAAAGAACGAAGACCAATTGAAAAGTTGCTTAGACTTAAATATACTAAAAGTAAACTTAAAGGTGAACCACCCTTGTTATTGTTAGTTTATCCACAGAATATATTCTCCACATAAGTCAATTGTAAGCCGTTTTTATATCTCCAGTACAGACCTAAAACCCCCTAGGATGGAGCAAGCAATAAAGTGAAGCTTCATGTCAATTGAGTGGAGCCCAGGGATCCTGGCTCTGCAGCCTTTAAAGGGGCAGTTCACATTTCATTTAACTTTTAGTATGTTATAGAATGGCTAATTCTAAGCAACTTTTCAATTGGTCTTTGGTGTTTTTTATACTTTTTTTTTTGCCTTCTTCCTACTTGTTATTACTCATCGTTCTATTCAGGCCTCTGTTATTGAATAGCTAATTCTAAGAAACTTTTCAATGAGCCATTTTTTTCTTTTTTGTAGTTTTTGAAATATTTGCCTTCTTCTTCTGACTTGTTCCAGCTTTCAGATTGGGCGTCACTGACCTCAACTACAGAAGAAATGCTCTGTAATGCTAAGTTTATTGTTATTACTCGTGTTTCTATTCAGGCCTCTCCTATTCATGTTCCAGCCTCTTATTCAAATCAGTGCATGGTTGCTAGGGGCATTTGGACCATAGTAACCAGACTGCTGAAATAGAAACTGGAGAGCTCCTGAATAAAAAGCTAAATAAGTCAAAAACCACAAATCATAAAAAATGAAAACCAATTGCAAATTTTCTCACAATATCCCTCTCTATGTCATAATAACAGTTCATTTAAAGGTGAACAACTCCTTTAAAGGGAATGTTCCTCCAAAATCCCCATTGAGCTTCGTTAAAATGAAAACATCTTTAAACCTGAAAGTGAAAAGGTAAAATAAATTTGAAAAGTGATCAAGTGAGCAGTTCCCAGATCTGGGGAAAAGCTTTATTAGATCTGCTGGGTAATCGAGTCAGGCATACAGCCCCCAATCTAAAACAAATGGGCATTTGAAGAAATAGAATTTCCAATCACTTCTCCCTAATAAAGTGAATACGTTTTGTGCAAAAGTCCTGACTCCTGATCTACGGAATTTTTCTCTTTTCCCATAAATACAGATGTGAAATCTGCAGACACAGAAAAGTGAGTGACGACGGAGCTTTAATCATAAGATCCCACTAATCACTGAGTGGAGAATTAAAAGCCTTTCATTAGTTGTGCTTATAGTGTTACTAACTCTATTAACACCTCATTCTATAACCTCTTGCATGGCCGTCTCTCTCTGGGGTAAATTTATCAAAGAGTGAAGTTCCGCCACTAGAGTGAAAGGCGTATTTATCAATGGGTGAAAGTTCACCCTTTGATAAATACGCCTATAAAAATCCCATAGAAATGAATGGAAAGTGGCGGAACTTCACTATTAACTTCACTCTTTGATAAATATACCCCTATGTGTCTGTCACCACACAAATAAGGTTCAATTATAATAACCTGCCTTAAAGGAGAAGGAAACATTAAACACTCATGGGTGACAATATGTTGGGCAATTCTCAATGTGGCAAATCACTGGGGTTGCACAAAATCTCAGACAGGGCCTGGAAATTTGTTTTGCGGGAGCCCAGGTCTCTCTGTTGATAAATAGAATTTATTTCCCCATTCACAAAGGTGTAGCCTGAGCTATGGCCTGTCTCTAATGTAAGTGTCTCTGCTACTTGTGCCTTGTTTTCCTAGGAACGAATAATTGAGCGTTTGAAAGAACAACGAGAGAGAGACGACCGAGAACGACTAGAGGAAATAGAAAACTACAAGAAGGAAAACAAAGATCTGAAAGAGAAAATCAACACATTACAAGCGGAGCTGATGGACAAAGAGGTGCACTTTATTGGTTTAGATGCACATAAGTACTGGGCAATCCAGGAGGAAATATGTTGGGACTTAAATATGTAATATATAGAGACAGAGACAAGAGGAAAGTGTTGGAAGGGTTACTGTCTGCTCTCTCTCATTTCCCTACAGAAATAGGGATTGGTAACACTAGATAGGTACCTAATATATAGAGACAAGAGGAAAGTGTTGGAAGGGTTACTGTCTGCTCTCTCTCATTTCCCTACAGAAATAGGGATTGGTAACACTAGATAGGTACCTAATATATAGAGACAAGAGGAAAGTGTTGGAAGGGTTACTGTCTGCTCTCTCATTTCCCTACAGAAATAGGGATTGGTAACACTAGATAGGTACCTAATATATAGAGACAAGAGGAAAGTGTTGGAAGGGTTACTGTCTGCTCTCTCTCATTTCCCTACAGAAATAGGGATTGGTAGCACTAGATAGGTACCTAATATATAGAGACAAGAGGAAAATGTTGGAAGGGTTACTGTCTGCTCTCTCTCATTTCCCTACAGAAATAGGGATTGGTAGCACTAGATAGGTACCTAATATATAGAGACAAGAGGAAAGTGTTGGAAGGGTTACTGTCTGCTCTCTCTCATTTCCCTACAGAAATAGGGATTGGTAACACTAGATAGGTACCTAATATATAGAGACAAGAGGAAAGTGTTGGAAGGGTTACTGTCTGCTCTCTCTCATTTCCCTACAGAAATAGGGATTGGTAGCACTAGATAGGTACCTAATATATAGAGACAAGAGGAAAGTGTTGGAAGGGTTACTGTCTGCTCTCTCTCATTTCCCTACAGAAATAGGGATTGGTAGCACTAGATAGGTACCTAATATATAGAGACAAGAGGAAAGTGTTGGAAGGGTTACTGTCTGCTCTCTCTCATTTCCCTACAGAAATAGGGATTGGTAACACTAGATAGGTACCTAATATATAGAGACAAGAGGAAAGTGTTGGATTAGTAGCACTAGATAGGTACCTAATATATAAAAAATGTAGAAATGTTTAACTTGGGGGAAATAGTATTCCGTTATTTCATGATAATGAGATGGATAACAAATCCAAAAATAGGTCTTTGGTCGAATGAAGGCATAGAAGTAAGTGGGGGGTGCTGTATTCAAATTGTGAATATTGGGGGGGGGTTAATTAGTTTTATTGACATAGTATTTATTGTAATTAATTATGCAAATACAGACAAGCCTAATTGACTTGAAGGAACACGCCTCAACGCTGGCCTCCTCGGGTGTAAAACGAGATTCCAAAATGAAATCGCTGGAAATGGCCATCGAGCAGAAGAGAGAAGAGTGCAATAAGTTAGAGGCGCAGTTACAAAAGGTGAGAAGAACGAGAATCACAAAATTCATAGTTTTATTTACTACTCTCCCAGCATGCTTGGCTGGATGGGGATTCTGGGAGATTTTTCAGGCCACGTAAGAGAATTGAGCCAACGCTCTGCTCCTGTTATCAGATAATACGACTCCCCCTCTTCAAAGCAGAGTTTGATCACAGGCTAGAGGAATATATTTCGGGAAGTTTATATATATATATACAGTATATAATGGCTTGTCCACAAGGAAACTGAGATGAATCAGAGAGACATTACAGCTAAAGAATATTCTATTTTTCCATTAATATGACAGACTGAGCCCACTGATAAGAGACATAACAGATACACAGCTCTCTGTGTGATTGTTCTTTCTGTCTGTCTACTGTATCTGTCTGTATGTTCTTATTTATCCATTCCGTCATACCTTTCTCCATCTATATACGTCTCTACTTGTCTATCTACCTCCCTCTCTCTGTGGCATCTATTTCTATATCTCAGTCTATGTGTTTAGCTGTATTTTTCTGTCTCTGTCTGTCTGTCTGTCTGTCTGTCTGTCTATATATCTCCCTCTCTATGTAACATTGTATGTGTTTGTACTTAAAGGGGACCTGTCACCTTAAGAAATAATTCCAAATCCTATTTTATGATGTTAGTCAAGCAAAATAGACTTCCCCTGTCTGGGGTTTTTTGTCTTGGAATTCACAATAACAGCAAGTAGGCAGCAGCCATTTTCTTCACACTGTTATTAAGACAAGCTTTGCATCATACCAAAATATTGTTTTTGTACCAGAATGGGGCACCTGATACCCATGCCCATGCACTGGCTACGCAATTCAATGGTTATTTGGGAGGGCGAATGTGGGGAGTACAATGACATCTAGAAAGTGCAGAATTCAAAGTGACAGTAATTTACTGCTCCGCCTCTTTTTATGTTTGCCTGACGGGTCCCCTTTAAGTCTTTATTTTATCTGTCTATTTACCTCCCCCTCTCTCTCTGTGTGTAGTGTCTATTTCTATATCTATCTCTTTATCATCTATCCATCAATCCATCTATATATCTATTTATTTATCATCTATCTATCTATCATCTCTTTATTATCTATCTGTCATCTATCTATGTCACTATTATCTATCTATTTATCTATCTATCTATCTATCTATCTATCTATCTATCTATCTATCTATCTATCTATCTATCTATCTATCTATCATCTATCTATCTATCTATCTAACTATCTATCTATCATCTATCTATCTATCTATCTATCTATCTATCTATCTATCTATCTATCTATCTTTTTATCATCTATCTATCATCATCATCTACAATATTACCTATCATCTATCTATTTATTATCTATCTATTTATCATCTATCTATCTATCTTCTATCAATCTATTTATCATCTATCTATTATCTATCTATCTATCTATCTATCTATCTATCATCTATCTATCTATTTATCATCTATCTATCTATCTATCTATCTATCTATCTATCTATCATCTCTTTATTATCTATCTGTCATCTATCTATGTCACTATTATCTATCTATTTATCTATCTATCTATCTATCTATCTATCTATCTATCTATCTATCTATCTATCTATCATCTATCTATCTATCTATCTTTTTATCATCTATCTATCATCATCATCTACAATATTACCTATCATCTATCTATTTATTATCTATCTATTTATCATCTATCTATCTTCTATCAATCTATTTATCATCTATCTATTATCTATCTATCTATCTATCTATCTATCTATCTATCTATCTATCATCTATCTATCTATCTATCTATCTATCTATCTATCTATCTATCTATCTACCTATCAATCTATTATCTAATTGTCCTCTCTTTGTCTGTCTATCTCTATGTATTAATAACCTTTCTGTAAAACTCCCAGCATTCTCCAGCAGAACTGTGTGGTTGGCAGGACATTCTGGGAGAGGGTTGCTTTATTATCTGGATTAGTTATACTGTAGCTCAGTGTTTTATAACCAACCCACTATACTGGCTGGGGTGTAGTTATTAACATTGGAGACAAATATCACCAGCGATGCTGCACATAGCAACCAATCAGCAATTAAATTTGAACAGTCGCCTACAAGTAAGAAAACAAAAGCAAAGATCTGATTGGTTGCTATGGGCAGCATCACTGGTGATGTTTGTCTCCAGTGTCAATAAATAGGCCCCTTGGAGAGAGTTGAAGAATAGTTAAAGGTCACCTGACCTGATCGCTCCTCAGATTCCTTTCTGCATTACAATCTAGAATTTGTCCAACTTTTTATTATTTTAAACTTCTATCTAATATATATATATATATCAGTATCTCTGTCCAGCACTTATATCTGCTTCTCCAATCAACATCAGAGTTGAACAGAGGCTGAGCAGCTAATGGAGATATTGGGACAACACTTTGTCTCAGTGCCACTCACATAACAACCCTCCCCACTAATGATGGAAACCACTAAATTACCCTGTGATTACAACCGGCCAGGCACTTGCCATTAACCTATTTACTTAATTAGCCATTAACTCTTAGCCACTCCCACAGGCACTCAACAGCCGTCCCATCCATCTGTAATTGTCTGCTGGGTGCTCATTAGACCTGGACAAACACCCGGCCACTTCCCTCTAGAATTCTTTCTGCTGCACTCGCCCATTATTCATCTCAAGCCTGATAAATGGCACTTTGTTTTCTCCAACTGCCAGGGACAAGCCAGTTTGTAGCCACTGATGATGTTTGTCTTTCACTTAACTCTTTGGGTTCTGACCTGCTTTGTAATCTTATTTAAATGGGGATGTAACCCCAAAATATAATTATTAAGGACATTTAATAATAGAAAATAAAGAGAAAATAGAATAATATATCCACATTTGAAAATATTAAAGAATATTAAAAGTCACAAGATGTTATGATTGATTCAAATCCATATGCTGGACAATCCATAGTTCAGGGAACTCTGAGTATCACTCATGTATTATAAGGGATAATGTACCCCCTACTGTAAATGATAAGGATATTAGAAGTCACTGAGGGGTTGTTCTGTGACCATATAAAGGCACAAGGCTGCAGGCTGAGTTATACAGGGAACTCTGAGTATCACTCATGTATTATAAGGGATAATGTACCCCCTACTGTAAATGATAAGGATATTAGAAGTCACTGAGGGGTTCTGTGTCCATATAAAGGCACAAGGCTGCAGGCTGAGTTATACAGGGAACTCTGAGTATCACTCATGTATTATAAGGGATAATGTACCCCCCTACTGTAAATGATAAGGATATTAGAAGTCACAGAGGGGTTGTTCTGTGACCATATAAAGGCACAAGGCTGCAGGCTGAGTTATACAGGGAACTCTGAGTATCACTCATGTATTATAAGGGATAATGTACCCCCTACTGTAAATGATAAGGATATTAGAAGTCACAGAGGAGTTGTTCTGTGACCATATAAAGGCACAAGGCTGCAGGCTGAGTTATACAGGGAACTCTGAGTATCACTTATGTATTATAAGGGATAATGTACCCCCTACTGTAAATGATAAGGATATTAGAAGTCACTGAGGGGTTGTTCTGTGACCATATAAAGACACAAGGCTGCAGGCTGAGTTATACAGGGAACGCTGAGTATCACTTATGTATTATAAGGGATAATGTACCCCCTACTGTAAATGATAAGGATATTAGCACAAGGTTTTAGACTGAGTGCTGTTATAGAAGAAAAAAGTTATAATATTATTTTGCGGTCTGGGTTATAGTTTCTACACCTTGTCTAGCAGGATATAGTTTTCTTGTAATATGCTGAATTAATTAAGTGAAATGATGCAAATGAACGGTTACTTTTCCTATTACAGGTATGGGATCTGTTGTACAGAATGCTTGGGACCTGGGGTTTTCCAGTTAACGGATCTTTCTGTAAACATCAAATAAAGCCAATAGGCTGGTTTTGCTTCCAATAAGGATTAATTATATCTTAGTTGGGATCAAGTACAAGCGACTGTTTTATTATTACACAGAAAAAATGAAATATTCTATAAAAATCTGGATTATTTTAATAAAATAGAGTCTATGGGAGGCGGCCTTCCCATAATTCGGAATTTTCTGGGTTTCTGGATAACGGATCCAATACCTGTACTGTAATTCTCACTGTCAGGGCTCAATTTGACTCTCAGTGATGGCAGTAATACGAGTGACAGCTCGTTAACATTCCAGTGCTTATTTCATGGGTTACTGTGTGTTTATGATGATGAATAGCAGGTTTGGCAACAAGCACTTCGGACACACGTTATGTATGATGAAAGGGAGGGGTCCTTGTTAAACATGAGAGAAAATAAAGCAGCAAAAACAGTGTTCTTCTGCATAAACCCATTCTCTTCTAGGAGCCCGAGGGAACATCTCCATTGGTCCATGTGCCCTGGCTTTAACCAAATGTGTTTTTGCCTCTGACTTGTGTTCATTGACTTAATCCTGAATCTTCTTTTCCCGTCTGTTCCTTCCCGACTTTCCCGTCGTAGCAAGCTGAGCAGTTGTTCAATCAAATGTACAACCCAGTAAGTCCTTTTTCTCACTCAGTTGTCACCCATTGACGCATGTCGGCTCGCTCACGTGCACAATCGCTGGCATGAAGCTTCGCGGCACCTCCACATCAGTCACATATGTCAGGAGATAATCATTCGCTCATTGGACTCTAGTATCAGCTTACTGCTTTGAATGGTGGCTCTGGGTGCTCATGCCCAAGACCAGGGATCCCCAACCTTTTGAACCCATGAGCAACATTCAGAAGTAAAAGGAGTTGGGGAGCAACACTAGCATGAAAAGTGTTCTTGGGTTGCCAAATAAGGGCTTTGATTGGCCATTTAGTAGCCCCTATGTGGATTGATAACCTACATTGAGGCTCTGTTTGGCAATGCACCTGGTTTTTATAAAACAAAAACTTGCCTCAAAGCTGGAATTCAAAAATAAGCTCCTGCTTTGAGGCCACTGGGAGCAACATCCTACAGGGTTGGAGAGCAACTTGAGCACGAGCTACTGGTTGGGGATCACTGCCCAAGACCTTCAGCTTAGGAGAATAAAGGGGCCATAGACATTACAGTTATGATATTGCCTGGAAAAGACGTTTCCAGGAAATATTGTTCGTTTCAATACAGACGTGTAGAGCTGAATCGTAGAAACAATAGAATTCTACATAAAAAATGGCAAATGTTTGGGTGCCTTGAAAGGCGCCCGATCAAAGTCGGATCAAAGTCTTCTGATATCCAAGTATTCTGCTGATATCAGTCGGCACAGTATGAAAATCTGTTTCGCACAATATAATCAGTGTGTCTGTGGCCTTTAGAATACAGGCACCAATCCAAACTAAATGTGGAATCCAGGAGCCAAAGTTTTTTATTTCATATTATGATAAAAAAAAAAAATGACAGCCTTACACGTTCCGTGTTAATGAGGACACTTAATCGTAAATAATTTTTTTTGGACTAAATAAACCAATGTAGCACAACTACAACTCAGTGTGCTGCTGGTGATTCTTTTTAGCATACGATTAAGTGTCCTCATTAACACGGAACGTGTAAGGCTGTCATTTTTTTTTATCATAATATAAAATAAAAATCTTTTTTTCAACTACAAAACTTTGGCTCCTGGATTCCATATTTGGTTTGGATTGGTGCCTGTATTACACTATATTACCAGACGCTAATTCTTTTTGGTACATGGTTATCGCCCCATGGCAGACGTGGGCCCTCCAGTACAGCACCTGACACCACAACTTGGGTGTATTCTATTGGTTTCAGCTCTCCATATCCGCTAACTTGCACTAAGGGGCAGATTTATTAAGGGTCGAATGGTAAATTAGAATTTGAAATTTCGAATCGTTTTTTTGGTGTCAAAATTCACACGCTCCAATTTTAATCCCCCACTTCGAATGTCAGTTTCGAATGTGAGATTTATCACATCTCGAGTCGACCATGGAAACTGTTCTAATTCTAGTTTTCGCCACCTAAAGCCTGGCATTTACAAGTCAATGACAGAGGTCCGTTGAACCATTTGAATATGTTAATTGCCTTCCTGACATTCGAGTTTCGTTCAGAGGGAAAACTCCGCTCAGGACTATTTAATCCAATATTAGCCATTCACATTGTTTCTTAAATAACCTCCCGTTCGAGCTGTGAGTATATTCGGATTATTATATTAAAAAAAAAATTCACGTAAATTTGACCTTTGATAAATCTGCCCATAAGTATCAGTACACTATTGGGAAATAGAGCCAGTCACAATTTACATGGATGGAGTCTCCAAAAAAAAAGGACCAATCTTTTAAATAGGCAGAGTATCCAAAAATAGCTCAGTCAAGTTGAATGTAATGAGCCATTTCATGTATAGGGTCATAAAGAATACAATGTATGGCAATACATTATCATAATGTACCAAAAATACAAGAAATACAAAAAAAATGTACAAAAAGTATACACAGCAAGATCTATCAAATTCAGAATTTAATTCTGGGGGTTGCCTAGTTCCTAAGTGAAACTCTTTCCTTAATAGACAGCATAGGTGCTAAATTGTGCAAGTGCAGTTGCCGGTAGCAACGAGTCTGTGGTACTACAAATCAAATGAAAGACCCATTCATTGTTAGATTGTTAGAACCTTTGTTTGTAAATGAGCCCTATTATCCTCTATATAGTTGGTATGTTTCCCCTTTAAATCCACATCTCCTTGGCCTTATTGTTACAGTCTGCAGATGAGAAACAAGTCAGACAATAGAACTATAGACATAAATTGGCCCCACGTCTAGGTATGGGCGAATTTTTTTGCCTCGTTTCGCCGAAAAAATGACGCCCATAGACTTGTATGGCAGCGTGCGTCCAAAAAAAAGACGCGTGACAAAATTATTTTGACACCCATAGACTTTAATGGGCGTCTGCGACATTTTGCCGGCGGCAAATTTTTGGCAAAGCGAAACAAGTCAAATTCACCCATGCCTACCCACGTCTCATAAGATGCTGCAACTCTGCATGTGCATGTCCGAAGCGCCTTTTGCATGTTACTTTGCTGCATCCTTCAGAATGTTAGCAACTTCCTTATAACCATTTACCAAAAATGCCATGGACATGATAAATGTTCTATGGAAGCTTTATTCTTGGCAATATTCTGTTTCTTTATAAACTAAATGGACCAGACTAAAACTAGGGGTGTGGCTGGGCATCTAACTGTAGCAGTGGGCAGGGTTAAAGCATTGATGGCAGCTTACAGTGGGAGGGGCATATCATTTAAAGGGATTGCTTACCTTTGAATTAACTTTTAGTATGATGTAGAGAGTGATATTCCGAGACAATAAGCAATTGGTTTTCATTTTCTATTATTTGTGGTTTTTGAGTTATTTGGCTTTTTATTCAGCAGTTCTCCAGTTTGCAATTTCAGCCATCTTACATAGTTACAAAGTTAGTTGAGGTTAAAAAAAGACCAAAGTCCATCAAGGTCAACCCTTCCAAATGAAACCCAGCACCTATAAATACACACTGACCCCCCTCATTCCCCTAGCAACCAAGCATAGATTTAATTAAGCGTCTGGAATATGAATAGGAGAGGCCTGAATACAAAGATATTTGCAGTTTTTGAGTTATTTAGCAACTCTGTAGCAGTCTGGTTGCTAGGGTCCAAATTATCCTAGCAACCATGCATTCATTTGAATAAGAGCCTGGAATATAAGTAGGAGAGGCCTGAATAGAAAGATGAGTAATAAAAAGTAGCAATAATAATACATTTGCAGCCTCACAGCATTCTAAATGGGGTCAGTGACCCCCATTTGAAAGCTGGAAGGGGCCAGAAGAAGAATGCAAATAATCAAAAGACTAAAAAGATAAGTAATAAGGACCAACTGAAAAGTTTCTTAGAACTGGCCATTCTATACACATTAAAAGTGAACTTAAAGGTGAAGCACCCCTTAAAGCAGTGGCTAGATTACAACACTAATGGCTAGTGATGGGCGAATTTATTCGGCAGGCGCGAATTCGCAGTGAATAAATTCGCAAAACGCCCGCAAAAATTCAGGCGAAAAAATTCGCCGGCATCAAAATTTTTTTTGCCAGCGTCAGAAAAAAACAAACGTCGGCGTCAAAAACATTTCGCAAGTTTTTCGCCGTTTCGCACAAGTTCGCAAATTTGTCGGCAAAGCGGCGCAAATTCGCCCATCACTACTAATGGCAGTTTACAGGGAAGGGTGTCTGTGACTCAAGCAGTGGGTGGGACTAGAACATTCTGATGGGAGCTTACAGGGCAGGGGGCAGTAAGTAACTCGGTAGACCAGGGGGGGATTTTGTTTAGAGTAGAGATAAAAGATGGCTGTAAAAAGTTATTTTGCTTTAGGGGGTTATTTTTTAAAGTCTGAATGCTGAAAACTCAGAAAATTCAAGTTTCTTACTATAAGATCCAAATTTTTAGTGGTAAAAAAACTCAAATTTTTCAAGCTCTATAATACCACGAGGCTTCAAAAAGTCTGAATCCGAAAATACTCCATCTTCAACCTGACAAGATCCTGTAGAAGTCAATAGAAGAGGTCCTATTTGCATTAAGAAGATATCCAGGTCTGCACTGGGTTTTGTACGATGATCCGAACATTTCTGGCTTTTCCGCTCATCTCACCAAAAATTCTGGCTTTTCAGGTTTCAAAGAGGAAAAAAAATTCAGATTTTTCGCTCGACAATCCAAAAAAGCTGCTTTTCTGTGGTTTTAATACTCATAAATAAGGGTAAATCGTGGCTTCTAGTTTGGTCTGACTTTTTTATCAGAAAAATTTGGATTTTGGTAAATAACCCCTATGGGATTAACATTTTGTAGGATATTTGAATGGAGTTAATGTTGAGCTTACCATATACACAGCCCTGTCGTGTGCTACAATTTGCTCATTTATCTGGATAAAAAATTCCCACGCTTTGGAGTGTGATTGATGTAACCGGCGCTTTAGCTTTCATTTAATCATCCCACAAATAACTCATCTGACTTAGCAGGGAGACATATCTGGAGATGGCAGCGCTGGAGCACTCAGATAAAGTTGTTAGAAGGGATTATCTGATGATTGGGGAGGGATTCAGACCTTGGGCCCCAGGCTGAAGCAATAAAAGAAGAGTTATTGTTATCAGTTAATTCCCCCCCCCCCCCCCCCCGAAGGGCCTCTTTTAAAAATGATTACACAGTGAATATATCTTCCAGAAAGCCATCTCATAGATGAGCAGGTTGTATTTTTTCAGGGCAGTGGCCAATGGGTAGATTTGTCGCCCCTGATTATTTATAGATGACTGCTGGCGTCAAATTTTCCTGAAAATGTGTCTCCATTAGAAATAACTGAAATCGCTAGCAGTAAAACCAACAAAGTTGTAGGTTAAAAGGGGATGTGGGGTATCACATGTGAAGGCAGAAGTTGAGACTGTAGAGAAAGGTGGAGACAGTAGGGCAGGATATTGCTACATGATGGTAAGCCAGCATGGTGACAGTTGGATATGATGAACAGAGTTGGATAAGTTGAAGGCAGTAGGGCAAGATGGAAACAGTAGAACAAAATGGAGACAACAAGATAGAAAAAGTAGGTCAAAATAGTTTCAAAGATGGAGACAGTAGGATATATGGCGATAGCAAATGAGTATGATGAACAAAGTTGGATAAGTTGAAGGCAGTAGGGTAAGATGGAAACAGTAGAACAAAATGGAGACATTAAGATAGAGAAAGTAGGGCAAATGGTTTCAAAGATGGAGACAGTAGGGGATATGGCGATAGCAAATGAGTTAGATGAAGACAGTGTGGAAACAGTAGGGAAAGATGGAAACAGTAAGATAGACTCTGTAGGAAAAGATGGGGATAGTAAGGAAACATGGTGACAGTTGGGAAAGATGGAGGCAGTAGTGCTAGATGGAGACAGGAGGATAAGGGTTAAACAGTAGGGCAAGATTTAGACAGTAGGACAAGACAGACACTGTAGGAAATGATGGAGAAAGTAAAATGAGGACAACAGTAGGCTAGTATGTAACAGTTGCAAAAGATGAATATAATAGGTCAATATGGGGATAGTAGAGCAATGTAGTGAGAGTTGTGCAAGAGGAAGACAGGATGGAATGACGGATACAGTAGAGCAACATCATGGCAGCAGGACAAGATAGAGACAGTAGGGCAATATGGAGATAGTAAAGTAATATGGTGACATTTGTGTCATAAAGTAGGGCCAAATGGTGAGAACAGGACCAGGTTGAGACAGTGGGACAATATGGAGATAGTAAAGGAATAGGACAACATTTGGGTAAGATGGATTCAGTAGGACAAAATGGATATATTAGTGAAAGAAGATGACGATTCCATTGGGGCATTACGTAAGAATGAAGACTGCAAAGAAGTAACAGTTGCACAAGATAAAGACATCAGAGCAACATGGAGAGAAGGGAATGTGGAAGACAGTAGGGGAAAATGGAGACATTGGAGCAACATGGTAATAGTAACAATAACACATTATAACACTGTTGCTCAGCATTGTGAGGAGTCATATATCATAGTACCTGCAGTATGTGTGTGTGTGTGTGTTATACATTGTCTGATGCTCAAGCTGTCAGTAGTGTGATCCACTGAAACTGCCATCATTACGTACAAACTGATTGTTGGAATTGGATGGAAGCTTATGTGGACATGGCAGGAGTGGAGGTATGGCCTAAAGTTTCCTTCCCAATCGGTAATATTTAGAGCTATAATTGATTACTTGGGTATATTTAATGGAACATTATGAATGTTTAAAATAATAGAAATTCCCTTTACCGGCTGTACCTGAACTTTGAAGGATTCTGCAACGTGTATGCTCCATGCATGCCTCGCTATTCTCATTTATTAGGTATAAGGTCACATTGTATCATAAATCTTTCTTTTTCTATCAGTGTCATGTGATAAAAGCTAAATTAAAATTATTTAAAATATTTTCAAGCTAAACTACGCCCCTCTGTAACCGTTCCTCATCCCCCGTGCTGTACTTGCACTTCCACACTTATCCACTGGGGGCTCCATAATACAACAATCCCTAATTAAAGCTCTGTATAATCCTGGAGATTTGAGAGGCCTGAACCTTTTCTCGGATACATCAGCTCTATGGTTGAGCCACATTATCAATAACACTGTCGTTTGCAGGATTTCATTGTCCTTGAATTAAACGGTAACCCTACTGTCTATTGTCCCTTGTTCAGGTCTATAAATCAGTTTTCTGGAAATGTTCAGCCTTTTCTGTCCTCTTCATTATGCCTATTATGCCCTGGCACTGAAGATTTCATTCATTTATTATATTGAATTTTAACTCCAATTCTTTTTTTTTTATTTCTTTGCAAAGAATTCCAACCTTCTCACTGCAGTTTTGGTATATATACATTTTTTTTAAAATGTCATTTTTTTTTTCCTGCATGTGATTTCTTTTCTTTAACTTGAATTTAATGGAGTTGTT
The DNA here is from genome assembly GCA_038501925.1 of Xenopus petersii. Classification (NCBI taxonomy): domain Eukaryota; kingdom Metazoa; phylum Chordata; class Amphibia; order Anura; family Pipidae; genus Xenopus; species Xenopus petersii. Next base: position 155,919,749 of record CM076678.1, read on the forward strand.
GCTTGCCTGCCCCGTTTCTCTCTTGCCTGCCCCTCGAAGACGTCAGTTAGGAGTACTGAGAAGCAAGGGGTAGGCTTATGATTCTGACCTTCCTTGTGTTTGTTGGTCTGTGCTCACAGTGCATTGAATAATGATATTTATATATTCCCCACATTGTGATGAATGGTTGTGTGTTGCCGTGTCCCCTGTGTTTGTCTCACTGCACGTAAAGTGTTTTTTGGTTTATTTCCTCTCGTTTCACAATCATTGTTGCGTGTGAGGAAACAATAGATCCGACCGCCGCACAATTTATAGCAGATTTCTACGACGGTGCCTCCGGGAGGAAAACTATTTTTCTCCTACAGAATTGGCTTTAATTATTTTTGTACAAGGAATAAATAAATTCTTTACCCAAATATGTGTATTTTTCACATATAAATGAAATGCCTCATTGAGTTGCGGGCCCCGTGATGAATAACTTCCATTGTATGGGGTACAAAGGAACACAAAAATGTATATATCTGCTTTGGTTTCCTCACACGGCAACTTAAAGGGAAATGCAACCAATTATGAGTATAATTTTATCCTCCATTTATATTTGTATAAATATTATCAGACTACATGGTGCAAGCACAAGAAGTAGCAGCTTCCATTTTCTTACACAGTATTGAATCTGTATATTTTATTTATGTGTAAGGGGTTAGATACTGCAAGCCTCTACCGAGGATATCCATACATGGCACATAGGAAAATAGCTCACCTATCTGAGAATGGACATTGTTATTTTAAATAAATTTGGAAGATGGAGACAGCAAAGTAAAATGGTGACATCAGGGCAAGATGGAGACAGTGGGACAAAATGGAGAGAGTAGAACAAGATGGAGACAGTAGGATAAGATGGAGACAATAGGACAAGATGGAAGCCACAGGGCAAGAAGGAGACAGAAGGACAAGATAGAGACAGTAGGACAAGATGGAGACAGTAGAACCAGATGGAGACAAAAGGATAAGATGAAGATAGAAGGACAAGATGGAGACAGTAGGACAAGATGGAGACAGAAGGACAAGATGGAGACAGAAGGACAAGGTGGAGACAGTAGTACAAGATGGAAGCCAGAGGGCACAATGGAGACAGTAGGGTAAGATAGAGAAAGTAAATAAATTTGATGACAGTGGGGATGAAGATGAAGACAGAGAAGATGGAGACAGTAGAACCAGATGGAAATAGTAAGGTTGCTTATGACAGTTGGGTAAGACGAAAACAGGGGAAAATGGTGACAGTAGGACCAGGTGGAGATAGTGGGACAAGATAAGGATGGTAAAGTAACTTGGTGACAGTTGGGTAAGATGGAGACAGCAGAGCAAGACAGAAACTATAGGCCAGATAGTAACAGAAGTTAATATGTAGACAGTATGGACATAAGGTGCCAACTGACTGATGATAAAGACAGTAAAGGAACATGATGACAGTTGGGTAACAGTTACACAGTCTATATTATTGTTGTCTGTGATAAATGGCTCAGAATAGGAAAGCAGTAGGGCCCCACTTATCTGTGAATGAAGGTTATTGCACCCTTTATTATCTGGAATATAAATGGAAGATACATCTTTCTTATTAGTAGGATGAATGTTATAACTTTTCTCTACCCTATTGAAGGCTCATGAAGCTGAAGAGGAGGTCCGCATGAAACCCGACTTTTCAGACAGACTCAAACAGTTGGACAATGAAGTCTCGTACTACAGGGAAGAGTGCAGCAAGGCCCAGGCTGAGGTTGACCGACTGCTGCAGATTCTGAAGGAGGTGGAGAATGAGAAGAATGATAAAGACAAGCAGATTGCGGAGCTGGAAAGGTAACGACAACCTAGTGTACTAATTATGGAGAATTACGTATAACAGCTCATCATATAACCCCAGCCATAATCTGTATATACAGCTATGGGACCTGTTATCCAGAGCTGGGGTTTTCCGCATAACAGATCTTTCCGTAATTTGGATCTTCATACCTTTAATCTACTAGAAAATCATATAAACATTACATAAACCCAATAGTCTGGTTTTGCCTCCAATAAGGATTAATTATATCTTAGTGGGGATCAAGTACAAGCTACTGTTTTATTATTACACAGAAAAAGGAATTCATTTTTATAAATTTGGATTATTTGGATAAAATGGAGTCTATGGGAGACGGCCTTCCTGTAATGTGGAGCTTTCTGGATAACGGGATTTCAGATAACTGAAAATGATTGTGGTTTTTGAGTTATTTAGCTTTTTATTCAGCAGCTCTCCACTTTGCAATTTCTGGTTGCTATGCTCCAAGTTACCACTTGTTGATATTTCTCCTATTTAATTTGTCTATAAAAGCTATTTCTTTCAGTATTTGATTTTTCAGATATTAACTTCCCAAATATTATGACATTCCTATTTTGATGTTTGTCTTAGTAGACACTGTTTCTGTTCATTTGTAAAGGTGAGAAATGTGAGTTTTTTTTTAATGTCCAAACCTCTTGGCCAGTGTGCTTACATTTCTGTCACGGCCTTTGATGCTGTCGATACATTCACAGCCCTCACAATGTTGAGCTGAATTTGGTGCAGGGGACCCGTTGACAAAAGAAAATCTGTCAATCAATTCCTAAGGCAACATTTTACTTGTCATTTTTAATCACATGTTGATGGTGTTGTGTGTTCTGGAAAATCTCACGCTCTCCTGTTTCTCACCAGGTTTAGCGACATTTAAGTCCGATTTGATCTCAACATTTTCTGCTACAAACTCCCATCAAATCCGCTCGTTTGTTTTTACACTTATTTATTATTACATTTTCCCAAAAATTTGGTTTGCGCGAAAAAAAAATAAATCAGATTTTCATGGTTTTTTTCGGATTTCTTATGCTTTTTTGCCCGGAAAACTCAGAAAACTTTGGGGTATTGCAAAAAATCATTGGGACTTCTCCCATTGACTTATATGCAACCTGAGATGCTGGATTTTCTAATTCGGATTTTTCTATCCTCGGGGGTGTAATAAATTCCGAAAAATTCGTGATTTTTGAAAAGTCCGATTTTATAAGATTTTTCAGGATTTTTGCATTCGGAGTTTAGTAAATAACCCCCTTAAATTTACATTCTTACTACATTTTGAGTTTTTCACTGCAAAATATTCATTAAGTTTTCAAAAGTGTTTCTAATGAACACAGGAAGAGCCCCCCAAAATGTCCAGGAAGCAAAAACGAAGGAAGTTTTCTCTTTAAAAGCAGCGCCAAATAGTTCTCCCGTGTTTGATTTTAGGCACATGGTGTATTGCTAAATGTCTGTGTTTTTGCTCAATACAAAGTCATCAGCGAAAGTCCTTGGGTGTCAATTGACCAAAACATGTTTTTTGTCTTCTTTTTTTTTTTACGTCTGTTTTTGGGTTCAGCTACGGGTAAGTAAATTGACCGATATTTGTCCTGATCTGAATGTGCGCATGGAAAATGTCCAAATTACGGCTTTGATGCTGGAAGCATGATGATGATGATGATGATGATGATGTTTCTGCTTGCCCCTATACCCCTATGCAGTGCATTAACCATTGCATCTCTAGTGATTAGCAAAAGACTTTGCACAATGTAATATTGAAGAGATGGTTCACCTTCAAACAACTAGTTGGTTTCAGACAGTTCACCAGAAATAAAGACTTTTTCCAATGACTTTCTGTTTTCTATGTGTGACCGTTTTTCCAATATTGAAATGTAAATTGTCATTTTTCACCTACTAAAGCTGCTCTGAGTGGGGGGTCGCCGACCCTTTAAACTATTCTAAATTGATATATTTAGTTGATACATTTCTTATCTTTGTCCCTGCTGAGCAGAATCTCTGGGTTACATTACAGGCAGCTGTTAGACTTGATACAATAGTTACTGATACTCCAGAGATGTTGCTGAGAAATGGATCAACTAAATGTTGTAAAATTGTAACAGTTTAGAATCTGCACCTGAATTACTGAGCTGTCACTCAAACACCAGAGACACCAACATTCAACTTTACACTTAGATTTTGAAATAACGGTACAAAATGGAAAGTAGTTGAAAAAAGTCTTTATTTCTGGGGAACAATCTAAAAACAATTGAAAAAAGTGTTTGGAAAGTGAACATCCCCTTTAAATCATTTGCACTATTCTGCACCACAAGCATGATAAAAAAAAGGATTACCTTTTAAATGATTTATTTTGGGATTTTATTCAATTTTTTTTAACAGTTTTGTTGCTCTGTGTCTTCTTATAGAGGTTGTTCACCTTTAAATTAACTGTTAGTATGATGTAGAGAGGGATATTCTGAGACAATTTGCAATTGATTTTTATTTTTTTACTATTTGTGTTTTTTTGAGTTATTTAGCTTTTTATTCAGCAGCTCTCCAGTTTGCAATCTGGTTGCTAGGGTCCACATTCCCCTAGTAACCATGCACTGATTTGAATAAGAGACTGGAATATGAATAGGAGAGGCCTGAATAGAAAGATGAGGAATACAAAGCAATAACAATACATTTGTAGCCTTATAGAGTATTTGTTTTCAAATGCTTCAAGGACAAAATAAGTAAGGAGAAAGAAAATTGGGCTTAGAGAGTAGAGAGACAAGAAGGAGAGAAGGGAAAGGGGGTTAGGGAGTAGAGAGACAAATGGGGGACAGGAGAAATATAGAAGGGGAGAGAAGAGGGAGGATGGGGGAAGATGGGGGAGAGTAAGGCCAAACAGTTGGGGGAGAAACGGAAAGGAGATGAGAGACAGAAGGAGAGAAGGGAAAGGGGGTTAGGGAGTAGAGAGACAAATGGGGGAGAGGAGAAATATAGAAGGAGAGAGAAGAGGGAGGATGGGGGAGAGTAAGGCCAAACAGTTGGGGGAGAAAAGGAAAGGAGAGGGGATGAGAGACAGAAGGAGCGAAGGGAAAGGGGGTTAGGGGGTAGAGAGACAAATGAGGGAGAGGAGAAATATAGAAGAGAGAGAAGAGGGAGGATGGGGGAGAGTAAGGCCAAACAGTTGGGGAGAAAAGGAAAGGAGAGGGGATGAGAGAAGGGAAAGGGGGTTAGGGAGTAGAGAGACAAATGGGGGAGAGGAGAAATATAGAAGAGAGAGAAGAGATGGGGGGGAGATTATGTTCAGAATATAAAACAGAAATGAAAATGTACAAGGGGGAAAGAAGTTCTCAGCAGCTTTGCTCTTATTCACTATGGACGTTACTGTTCCGTTGCAGCTTATTTGTCAAACGCAATTAATCATTTGAAAACTGTTACTGGAAAATTGTAATTTATTTTGTTGGCCTCTCCATATAAATGTGCATTGTGTTATAGTGCGGTTAGTGTAGAAGTTATTGTGGTCCCTGCCGCATATTAAACAATCACTTGCAGGAATCACATTGGCCACATGTCCCTCCTGTTACCAGCGCTTGGGAAGTTTCATTGATCGGCCAAATGTGAGAGTAATAATAAGCAATAATGATATTTCCCCATTCAGTTCAGGAGCGAGACTTAGCGACTCATGTTTCACCCTCCTAAATCTCTTCAAATTGAATAAAAGATTCAAAACTTAATAACCCGGCGCTGATTTGTAGCCTTGTGTTTCTGATGGAAGTTCCCGTCAGGAGAGTGAATTAGAGACGACCAAATGTTACTCGTTAGTAATTAGTTAATAAAGAATTACCTTAGGGCTGTGTATTTGTCACGATCGCCGCCCGGAGCAGTTCCAGGAGCTCTGGGCGGCGCGTCCTTCCCTGCCGGCGTCGCTCCCAAAATGGCGGCGCCCATGGCCGCCACGTGGGTAGCGGAGCTGGCGCGATTACGTCAGTGCGCCGAGGTCAGCGCAAGGACACCAATGACGTCACAATGGCGCCAAATTCAAATATAAAAACGCTACCAAGATGCCAGAATGGCGCCCAAGTATAGGAAACTTTCCCTGAGTGTATCCTGGGTTCCCTGTGAGCTACTATTGCTAAAATCTTGTTCCTGATTATTATCCTGACCCTTGCCTGGACTTTGGACTTTGCTGTTATCCGCCTGCCCGTGAACTCTTGCCTGGATTCTGACTACTCCTTTGATTAACCCTTTGGACACCGCAACCTTGCTCCCTCAAGAGGGCTTCCTCCTCGATCCTGACTACCTCCCTGGAGGGAGCTCCCGGTTCCCTGACAGTATTCTCTTCTGCCTTTTATAATATTCAGTTCTTGGTTTAAACTTCTCTTGTTTGAATTCCCTTTGTCATTTGCTTTCATTCTATTACTCCTTACTTCTTTCTTCCTCATCACCTTTTCTTTTTTACTCTCACATTCCCGTATCTTAGGAACATCTCCCCTTTTCTCTTCACTGCTCCCTCTCCTTCTCCCCATTTATTTTCCATTCTTTTTGTTTTCTTTCTGTCCTGCTCTTCCATTTCCAAGACACAAGGCAATAGTAGAAAACATATAGGAAAGGAACAAGTTAAAGAGCTGATTCACCTTTAGATTAATTTTTAGTATGTTATAGAATGACTAATTCTAAGCAATATTTAGGGGCAGATTTATCAATGGTCGACGTGATAATTTGAATTAAAAAAATTCTAATTTCGAGCTAATTTATGTGTATTTCGGCTACAGAATAGTCCAAATTTGATTTGAATTTGAAAAAGATTCATAAATTAGAATTTTTAAAATTTATCATGTACTGTCTCTTTAAAAATTTGACTTCACCCATTCGCCATCTAAAACCTGCCAAATTGCTGTTTTAGCCTATGGGGGACCTCCTAGAACCTATTTGGAGTCAATTGGTGGACTTTGAAAAATCAATGTTTTTTTGGGGGAAAACTTAGAATCGTACGATTTGACTGCGCTACTACTTCGATTCATAAGATTCAAATTCGATTGAAAAGGGACCTATTCAACCAAAAAAAACCTTCAATTTAATTTCAGTTGGTCTTTTTGAATTTGAATTTTTACTTTTTTCAGATTCGAAATTCGACCCTTGATAAAATCTGCCCCTAAAATTGGTCTTCATTATTTATTTTTTTGTCGTTTTTTTTAATTATTTGCCTGTTTCGTCTGACTCTTTCCAGCTTTCAAATAGTGGTCACTGACCCCATCTACAAAACAAGCGGCCTGTAAGGCTACAAATGTATTGTTATTGCTACTTTTTATCACTCCTCTTTCTATTCAGGTCTCTCCTATTCATATTCCAGTCTCTTATTCAAATCAATGCATGGTTGCTAGGGGAATTTGGACCCTAGCAACCAGATGGCTGAAAATGCAAACCGGAGAGCTGCTGAATAAAAAGCAAAATAAGTCAAAAACCACAAATAATAAAAAAATGAAAACCAATTACTAATAATCTCAGAATATCATGCTCTACATCATACTAAAAGTTAAAGAGGTTGTTCACCTTTAAATTAACTGTTAGTTTGATGTAGAGAGTGATATTCTGCTTTCATTTTTATTTTCATTTGTGGTTTTTGAGTTATTTAGCTTTTTATTCCGCAGAGTTGCAATATGAGCCATCTGGTTGCTAGGGTCCAAATTACCATAGTTACCATGCATTGATTTGTATAAGAGGCTGTAATATGAATAGGAGAGGCCTGAATATAAAGACGAGGAATAAAAAGTAGCAATAACAATACATTTGTAGCCTTATAGAGAATTTGTTTTTTTAGATGGGGTCAGTGACCCCCATTTGAAAGCTGGAAAGAGTCAGAAGAAGAAGACAAATAATTCAAAAACTATACAAATGAAAAAATGAAGACCAATTGAAAATTTGCTTAGAATTAGCCATTCTATAAATTACCAAAAGTTAACTTAAAGGTCCACCACCCCTTTAACTCAAATAGCAACAACCCCTTTAACATGTTCCTTTCCTATATGTTTCCCAGTATTGCCCGGTGTCTTGTCTTGCACTTCTGCTGTAAGTCTGTGAGTTGTATTAGCAGTGGGGCTGCCATCTTTTGGCAGGGGGCGAGGACATGATGCTGTGGGGGTGGGCTATGATGATTGCTGCGTCAATCATAGGGAATGATCACCCAAGTGCCTGGTGGTCCCCCAGTGTGGCTGCAGCCATATACAGTGAATAAAGTACCCCCTCTTGTAAAATAAAAGGATATTATAAGTTACTGAGGAGTTTCATGACCATATAAAAGTACGAGGCCGAAGGCCGAGTGTTTTTATACAGGTCATGGAAATCTGAGGTAACTTCTAATATCCTTATATTTTGCAACTGGGGGTACTTTATTCATTATAATACATAAGTTTAAGTGAGTCATGTGACAAATTACATCAGAACTCACCGTTTATAACTGATGACATCAGAACTCACCGTTTATAAGGATATAATTTACAAGATATTCATGGATTTTGTGTATTATATATATCTACACTATTCCCAGCCTGGAACATGTTTATATCCCCACCCTTCCATCCGCTTTGAACGTCTCTGCTACAAAGTGAGACTCATTCGTCACCGCGAGATCTGTTTGGGAAGGAAAATAAATTTCGCACATTTGTTTTTGTAGTTAAATTTACATCACTCGCATGTTCATACGACAAACTCATTTTGCTGCTATTAAACGTCAGTCTCTGCGGCATTTGTCTCGCAAGATCCATCGCTGTGGAAAGCTCGTGAGAGACGCAATGGAATCTTCTCTACAGATGAGGCCTGTCCTTAAAGGGCCGCTGTCATTTCTTATTTTCCAGTTTGGTTTTGCAAAGAAAGTTCGGTGTAAATATAACAACTGGGTAAATAGATTGTTTGTGCCAAATAAATAATGTATCTAATATAGTTAGTGAGGCAGCTCTCTTGCTTTCCACTGATTGGTTACCAGGCAGTAACCAATCAATGACTGAGGGAGGGCACATGGGACATAACTGTTGCTTTTGAATCTGAGCTGAATGCTGAGGATCAATTACAAACTCACTGAACAGTTATGTCCCATGTGGCCCCCCTTATAGTCACCGACTAACTCAGAGTTAGAGAGCTGAAAAGCAGGAAGTAGTGTTCTGGCTATTATGTTACACATCCACTCACTCCAGCCTTTATACATTACATTTATGTCTAACTAACTATATTAGATACATTTTTTATTTTGCACAGTCTATCTATTTACCCACTTTTTATTTTTACACTGAACTGTTCATTTAAGTGCCAATATAAAGAGTTGAATTTAGATTTTTTTTCCAAAATAATTATTTTCCCCATTTCTATAAAGCTGATATTGCTACAACTTACAATTTTTTTTGCACAAAAAAACTACCTGGAAGCATGACCTAATGTCATTGTGTGCATACTCCACTAAAGGCAGATGATAATGCAATTATGCAAAAACCTCTCCAGCATAGGTATTCCCTGTACTAAGCACAATTCAGCAGGAACAGTCCCCTAAATTTGCTCATAGTCTGTACAGAGAGATCCCATAAAACTATGGCAGCATAGGTATTCCCTGTACTAAGCACAATTCAGCAGGAACAGTCCCTAAGTTTGCTCATAGTCTGTACAGAGAGATCCCATAAAACTATGGCAGTATAGGTATTCCCTGTACTAAGCACAATTCAGCAGGAACAGCCCCCTAAGTTTGCTCATAGTCTGTACAGAGAGATCCCATAAAACTATGGCAGTATAGGTATTCCCTGTACTAAGCACAATTCAGCAGGAACAGTCCCTAAGTTTGCTCATAGTCTGTACAGAGAGATCCCATAAAACTATGGCAGTATAGGTATTCCCTGTACTAAGCACAATTCAGCAGGAACAGCCCCCTAAGTTTGCTCATAGTCTGTACAGAGAGATCCCATAAAACTATGGCAGTATAGGTATTCCCTGTACTAAGCACAATTCAGCAGGAACAGTCCCTAAGTTTGCTCATAGTCTGTACAGAGAGATCCCATAAAACTATGGCAGTATAGGTATTCCCTGTACTAAGCACAATTCAGCAGGAACAGTCCCCTAAGTTTGCTCATAGCCTGTACAGAGAGATCCCATAAAACTATGGCAGCATAGGTATTCCCTGTACTAAGCACAATTCAGCAGGAACAGTCCCTAAGTTTGCTCATAGTCTGTACAGAGAGATCCCATAAAACTATGGCAGTATAGGTATTCCCTGTACTAAGCACAATTCAGCAGGAACAGCCCCCTAAGTTTGCTTATAGTCTGTACAGAGAGATCCCATAAAACTATGGCAGCATAGGTATTCCCTGTACTAAGCACAATTCAGCAGGAACAGCCCCCTAAGTTTGCTCATAGTCTGTACAGAGAGATCCCATAAAACTATGGCAGTATAGGTATTCCCTGTACTAAGCACAATTCAGCAGGAACAGTCCCCTAAGTTTGCTCATAGCCTGTACAGAGAGATCCCATAAAACTATGGCAGCATAGGTATTCCCTGTACTAAGCACAATTCAGCAGGAACAGCCCCCTAAGTTTGCTCATAGTCTGTACAGAGAGATCCCATAAAACTATGACAGCATAGGTATTCCCTGTACTAAGCACAATTCAGCAGGAACAGCCCCTAAGTTTGTTCATAGTCTGTACAGAGAGATCCCATAAAACTATGGGAATTCCCCTGTACTAATACAGTACATCTATGTTGTGTGTAGCACTGTGTACTGTACAAACGTATATGGATGAAATGACAAACTCACTCTTGACTTGAAAAATGTGAAACAGGAATTTTGAAGCCATTCTCCAGTCAGTTATGCTCCGTGTGGCTTTCAGTGCAACTAAAGGGAACATTGGAAGTGGAGCAAATTCTCCATCTCACCGTGGCCTTACTTTACCCTAAATTGAGGGGCGTATTTATTAACATTGGAGCATTTGCCTGTCACCTATAAGTAAAACAAAAACAAACATATCATTGGTTGCTATGGGTGATAATGATTAATAAATGTTATTAATAATGTTAATAAATGTTAATTTATAATTAATATTAATAAAAATAATATTTATTGTTATTTTTAATAAATTATTAATATACAAGACAATGAATGAATTAAAAAAAATATCAGTGTTCTTCTGAGACATGTTAATGCTCCATTTTGCATGGCATCTTGAAAACGATCACAAATGCACTTTGTATGGAATCATATAATCCTGACTGATGCCAAATTAAATACAACGGCAGAAAGCAAATATTTATTTTAAAGCTCTACAAAGTGTCTAATAATCTGCTTTTTTATCTTCTCTGTGCTTCTTCATTCCCAGTTTTCTCCCCAGGTCAGTCTTTCTTATCTTACTGTTTTCTTAAACTTCTTTGTCTCACTCCAAAAAAAAAACATTTTCTTTCTAAATAGGGCAGGTCTTGCCTTTTTGGAAGGAATATATAACATTTTTTAACGGCTTCATTCTGTATAAATGATCAGTAAAATGTATTGGCATAGGGTATTTTTACATTTTAATCTGGGAACCATTATTGCTCTGACCAGAAGAACCTGCTATAGTTCCAGGGGTACACAGGGCACAAATAAGCACTAACCCCAAATCTCCCCCTAACTGACCTTCAGGCTGGGCCCCCTTAGCTCATAACAAGGTTACACATATATAGAAATAGTGGGGTAACAGTCACCCTGCTATAGTTCCAGGAGTACCCAGGGTACAAATAAGCACTCACCCCAAATCTCCTCCTAACTGACCTTCAGGCTGGGCCCCCTTAGCTCATAACAAGGTTACACATATATAGAAATAGTGGGGTAACAGTCACCCTGCTATAGTTCCAGGGGTACCCAGGGTACAAATAAGCACTCACCCCAAATCTCCCACTAACTGACCTTCAGACTGGGCCCCCTTAGCTCATAACAAGGTTACACATATATAGAAATAGTGGGGTAACAGTCACCCTGCTATAGTTCCAGGAGTACCCAGGGTACAAATAAGCACTCACCCCAAATCTCCTCCTAACTGACCTTCAGACTGGGCCCCCTTAGCTCATAACAAGGTTACACATATATAGAAATAGTGAGGTAACAGTCACCCTGCTATAGTTCCAGGAGTACCCAGGGTACAAATAAGCACTCACCCCAAATCTCCTCCTAACTGACCTTCAGACTGGGCCCCCTTAGCTCATAACAAGGTTACACATATATAGAAATAGTGGGGTAACAGTCACCCTGCTATAGTTCCAGGAGTACCCAGGGTACAAATAAGCACTCACCCCAAATCTCCTCCTAACTGACCTTCAGACTGGGCCCCCTTAGCTCATAACAAGGTTACACATATATAGAAATAGTGGGGTAACAGTCACCCTGCTATAGTTCCAGGGGTACCCAGGGTACAAATAAACACTCACCCCAAATCTCCCCCTAACTGACCTTCAGACTGGGCCCCCATAGCTCATAACAAGGTTACAGATATATAGAAACATTGGGGTGTCACCCTGCTATAGTTCCAGGGGTACCCAGGACACAAATAAGCACAAATAATTGGATTGTGAGACATGGGGAGAGGGGTTGGTGCTGAACTACAAGTTGATATAGTGATATATTAGGAGAGGTATTTCGCAGGCTGTCACAGGGCTGCTCTGTGTAACCTCAAATCTGTGTTTCTGGGGCAGAAAACTGACTAATCCAGGAGAGATCACTGTGACAGGAGGAGAATGAATTGCTTTAGTACAGCCGGGGTACATGGGTAATACAAGGTGGAGCATTAAAGCTGCAGTACATTGTTTCTTGTTTCTTGCTTTTCCTTGTGCCTAATGTAGAAATTAAGAGATAAATGTAGAAAGAACCTTCCCATAGCCTTCCTTTTGTGTTATCTCCTTGGGGGAACCTAGAAGGGGATATAGACTGGGGGTTCACTCACTGCCGTAAATGTTGAAATGCTCCTGCAGGGTCCAAGCAATTGCCATTTAGATAATTGTCAGTCAATTACAAGCATTTTGCCCCCTGTACACTTGCCTTTCGTTACACAGGTTGTTCTTTTATTGCCATTGGACTAATCCAACTTGTATTCATCCCCCCCCTTCGGCCAGCTAATGGCACTTGTAGTTGTGCGAGTCCCGATGTTTAATAAATCTGACCCAGGACTCCCCATACTCCCCGCACCTGCAAAAACAAATCAACACACGACACGTCCTGGGAAATATTTACTCTCATTGCCCGACAGCAATAAAGATATTTTATGGATTGATGGAACCGGCCTCCCTCCGGCAGTAATAGCGAAACGCGTTGATACAGGGGAGATATTGGGACACCTATGGGCTGTATCAGTGGCGTAACTAGATGAATTCATTCATTTTAGGGCCACAAACATATCCACAGTTTCTCCTGTTCTACCTATAGACATTGAAATTGCTCATTATTTGGGCCTCATGGGGCCCCCTATAACTTCTGGGCCCCTCTGCAACCACAGGTAGCGTCCAGTGGGTCGGGTACCCGTGGGACACCCGCAAAAATCTGCTGTACCCTGAGGGTTCCAGATAGACGTTTCAGGAGCAGGTATAGACGTGGGTCGGTTCTTCAGGTTTGTAGGTCGCGAATCTTCTCAATAGCGAGTTTTACTGCTTTTTTCTGATCACACCTACTTCTAATGATGTCACTTCCGGGTTACAATGACAGTACTTCCTGTTTTAATTCTTTTTTTCTGATCACGCCTACTTCTAATGATGTCACTTCCAGTTTTACTTCTTTTTTTCTGATCACAGCTACTTCTAATGATGTCACTTCCAGGTTACAATGACAGTACTTCCTGTTTTAATTCTTTTTTTCTGATCACGCCTACTTCTAATGATGTCACTTCCAGTTTACAATGATAGTACGTCCTATTTCTTGATGGTCAACGGGTTGCGGATAAGATTCTTGCGTGTCGGGTCGGGTAGTAGGTCCAAGCGGGTAAGTATGCGAGTTGTGGGTCGGGTTCAAGTTTAATAAATTGGTTCCACTCAGGGTCTGCTTCCTCTGTAGTTACACCCCTGGTCTATATATATATATATATATATATATATATATATATATATATATATATTTATTTATTTATTTATGTATGTATGTAGAGAGTGATATTCTGAGACAATTTGCAATTGTTTTTCATTTGGTTATAAATGTATTGTTATTGCTTCTTTTTATTCCTCATCTTTCTATTCAGGCCTCTCCTATTCATATTCCAGTCTCTTATTCAAATCAGTGCATGGTTGCTAGGGGAATTTGGACCCTAGCAACCAGATGGCTGAAATTGCAAACTGGAGAGCTGCTGAATAAAAAGCTAAATAAGTCAAAAACCACAAATAATAAAAAAATGAAAACCAATTGCAAATGGTCTCAGAATATCCCTCTCTACATCATACTAACAGTTAATTTAAAGGCCCACAGGAGCAATTTGTGTTGTTCCCCTATTAAAAAATAATAAATTCCAGCAGGGGAGTGCGTTTAGGAGAACATGGCTGCCGCAGAGTGGATCAATAATAGACTGAGTCTGGGCCCTTGTTTACTTTCCCTCCTGAGTGGAATGAGGGGGCTGATAAGATGATTGGGTCGGGGGGCTGCTGCTCCGTGCGGGGAGGCTCTTTGCAGGCACTAGAGAAATATTGCAGCTCATTTATGAATGTAAATGGATTTTTAAATGTTTAAAAAAACAAGTTCATCCACTTTGATTAATTGTTCTGAGGATTCTGAGATTCCGTAGGACGTGCGTCTGCCACTCGCAGGAGGGGCCCTTAATGACAACTCATCACTTGTTAATGAGAAACATGTCTGTGTCCAGTGATAAGGGCAGAGATTTCTCTCTTTCTTGTGTTTCACTGTTTCAAAAGGGGGCAGCCTGATATTAACTGCTGGGCTCTGTATCTGCCAACTGGACTAATAAAGGGTTTTCTTCTTGTTTGTTGTTGAGGCCGGAACAGTGAGCACAAATGTAGGGACCCTTATCATTGTTGGGGCCCTGACATTTAACGTTTTATTTGGTTTAGTCACAAGGGTCCCAGAATAAAAAAATGAGTGGGGTGTGGATGGGGCACGGGAATATGAGTTATTAGAGGGTTAAGGTTAGTTAACTAGGGGTGCAGAATGAGGACCAGCCACAGATTTTGAATAGATCCATGTCCAACCTCAAGATCAACAGCAGCCTGAGAAGCTGCTCACATTGGGTGGATGACTGACATTTCATGGGGACCAATATCATTCCCGCACACAAACATGGCATCTGAGTGAGCGAGGAAACTGAGTGGGCATGAGTGGGAATGAGTAGGAAACTGAGTAGGAATAAGTGGGAATGAGTAGGAAACTGAGTAGGAATGAGTGGGAATGCCTAGGAATGAGTGGGAATGAGTAGGAAACTTAGTTGGAATGAGTGGGAATGAGTAGGAGTGAGTGGTAATAAGTGGGAATGAGTAGGAAACTGAGTAGGAATGAGTGGGAATGCCTAGGAATGAGTGGGAATGAGTAGGAAACTTAGTTGGAATGAGTGGGAATGAGTAGGAGTGAGTGGGAATAAGTGGGAATAAGTGGGAGTGAGTAGGAATGAGTAAAATTTGGTGGGAATGAGTGGGAATTAGTGTGAATGAGTAAGAATGAGTGGGAATGATTAGAAAACTGAATTGGAATGAGTGGAAATGAGTAGGAGTGAGTGGTGGTGAGTGGGAATGAGTGGGAGTGAGTGGGAATGAGTAGGAGTGAGTGAGAATGAATGGGAATGAGTGGGAATGCATGGGATTGAATGGGAATGAGTGGGAATGCGTAGGAATGAGTGGGAATGAGTAGGAATGAATGGGAATGAGTGGGAATGAGTAGGAATGAGTGGGAATGCGTAGGAATGAGTGGGAATGAGTAGGAATGAATGGGAATGAGTGGGAATGAGTAGGAATGAGTAGGAATGAGTGGGAATGCGTAGGAATGAGTGGGAATGAGTAGCAATGAATGGGAATGAGTGGGTATGAGTGGGATTGAGTAGGAATGAGTGGGAATCAGTAGGAATGAGTAGGATTGAGTAGGAATGAGTGCCTCGGCTGGAAAGAAACCCAGCGCTATATTGGGATTGAAGAGAGAAAAGAGATACAGACCTAAAATCATTTTTATTTCTTTGTTTCACTCCAAAATACACTATAAATGTTTCAGCACGCCAGATGGAAATGTGAGAAGCTTACTTTGGAGCAGAATCTAATGCTTTTAATATTTAATCATCAAGTTTAATATAAACAGAACCAGATGTTTGGCACCATTAGATTCCCATTCAGCATTGTCTGGCATGGGCCTATCTATCCTTTCAAAGCTGACGGCAGACCTGTCAAATTTGTGGTCATCCAATATCTTCAGCCGGCCCCTGACTGAGAAACAAGGTGCCCACACAGGAATAGACACTGGGTGCCTACGGGGAGCTGCTCGGCACAATTAGCAGAATTTGACCCATACGTGAGGGCTGCTCTTGAATCAGTGAGACCCAGGTCCCAACCTTGGAGTTTCAGAGGGTCAGATGCACAACGAGGGTGTCCAGATGAGCTTTCCAATCAATAGGAAGCCCAGATACACCGTAATAGTAGCAAATGTACCATTGATACAATGTAGCAATGGTCAGCTCTCCAGCCAAGACTCCAGTTGTGCATTTTTATTATGTGCTGCAAATCTCCCGGTCAGCCATGGCCCTTAGTGTTGAGCACATTTCAATGAAATCATCACCTCACTCAAAATACTTGGGCGCACAATGGAACATTAAAGAGGAAAACCTTCTTTTTCAGCCCTTCTCAAGGGCTTTTTTTTAAGGCAGAGGTTTTCAGTTCCCCTTCTTCTATCCGTCATGCTCAGTCCCTGCTCCACAGTTTGGAGACCCTTACTTTAGAGGGGTTTTCACTCTACCCCCTCTCCTCTTAACTGTTGAGTTTTGCCTGGGTTTTGACCTCTGTCACACCTTCTGAAGCTTCTTTCTATGGAAGCTATATTATCTTGTAATACGACAATGGGCCAACTATCTTTGTAACCCGGAGTTCCTACCCAGACTTACCCCTTGAGGGTGATCCAAGAGTCCAGCCCACGATTTGGAGAACTCTTCCTTAGAACGATTTTCACTCAACCCCTTCTCCTCTTAATGTTTGAGCTTGGGTTTTGACCCCTGTCACACCTTTTGAAGCTTCTTTCTATGCAAGCTATATTATCTTGTAATACCTACAATGGGCCAAATATCTTTGTAACACAACCTATTCCCTAGAGTTTCTACTCAGACTTACCTGCTGCAGGTGAGTCCAACCCACAATTTGGAGACTTCTTCCTTAGTTGGATTTTCACTCTACCCCTCTCCTCTCTACTGTAAGGTTTTGACCCCTATTGCACCTTGGGATGTAAGCTTCTTGCTATGCAAGCTATATTGTCTTGTACTGTCTACAATGGGTCAACTTCCGTTGTAACCCAGACTCTTCACCAGGTTACCTACCCAGACTTGCCCCCTGAAGGGGATCCAAGAGCATCACCAGTCCTTTATATTGCTGTGGGAGTCATCTTATGCTTCCTATTATATGGAGCAATAGATGGTACAACACAGAGGGGTGCCATAAGCTCTCTCAGTGTCTATATCCCAGAGAAAAAGTTTTCTATCAGGTAGTCTCCTCGTTACATTTTTGTCTCTACCAGGCTCTTGCTAAAGGGGCAGACCCTAGATTTTGAAAGCTGAAACACTAAACTCATCTTCTAGTTCCTGACTATAAAAGACTATTCTCAGTATTCTATTGTGGACATCAGTTTGCATGAGATGTGGTTGGAATGGATGACATTGACCATAATGTATGTGGTAGGGAAGATTGTAAGCTGCACTTGGACAGGGGCTGACGGCAATTCTAAATGATATATACAACTTCAGAACTGAATTCCAAAATGCTTGTCCCACGTTGCACCATATTTGGGCGGGTTGTAGAAAGACGACTCAATATCAAAATGAGAGTTTTGTGTCCTAAATGGAGAACTGGAGATCATATCGTTTCATGAGAAATAATCCTATTTATAGAGAGGAATATGTCTGTAGCTCTGAATAGAAATATTAGTAATTTTATTTAGCTTGGGAATGGATGACTTGTTTGGTGTTCCGACGCTGACAGGCTTATCTGGTGTCACGTAGGTGCTAATAATATGAGTGTTTAGGATATGAAAATCGCTAAAGATTTGGGACGTTTTCCAAAAATAATCAACATGTCTTCAAACATTCGCTTGTACTCTGAACTTTATAGACATGTGTAGTTTATGTTTCAGCTGAATGCACAAAAGGCCATTTTCATTAAGGACTTAACAGAAAATTGGCAGTTAGAAATGTCTCTTTTCCGAGGCTGACTGCCGGCACTGAATTCCACGTATTTTTCATAAAGAGTAGGGCTCTTCTTTCAGAAGCCGAAAGAGAAATGTAGGGGCCCCCACTGACTGGGCAGAAGTTTTGCTGCACTGGAAAAAAATTGTGATAAAAATGGTGAGGAATTTGCAGCCCTTGTCTGTATTTGGAGGTTATTTCCTGACTCTCAGTTCGTGTCATTGGTTGGTCCATTTATACATTTAAGAAATCAGAAATCACAATTTGGACAGAAATATGTCTGAAAAATTACTATATGTGTCATTAGAAGTAAGTTTTAATATACTGGGGCCCTGGGAAATGCAAACATAGTTGGACCTAATTCTTTATATGAGTTTTGACAGCACTCAGCCTTCATTGACAGTCTTTTTAGTTGTACAACAACTTATGTGTCCAAAGTAGTGGCGTAACTATGGTGTAAGCAGACCCTGGGGGGGCAGATTGCAGGGTCTGCTTTCTCTGTAGCTAAAAATAATGCCCTCCAACCACTCTCCTACCTATGGGCAGGGTGCAGGTGGGTAGGAGACTCAGAGGTAGGGATCAACATGCATCGGACCCCTCTGAAGATTTCTTGAGCAGGGCTCAGTTATGTCACTGATCCAAAGTTAGTATACACTGATATAAAGCATTTCACCATCTTGTCCTACTGTCTCCAAGTTGCCTCATACTTTCTATCTTACACTACAGTCTTCATCTTGCCATACTGTAACCATCCTATCCTACTGTATTCATCTAATCCTACAGTTAACAATCCAATGTCCCCATTTTGCCCTACCGTCTAAATCTTGTCCAATTGTCTCTATCTTGCCTCACTGTCCCTATCGTGTCCTACTGTCTCCATCTTTCGTTAATGTCTCCATCTTGTCCTACTGTCTTCAGCTTGACCTGCTGTCTCCATCTTGATCAATTGTCTCCATCTTGATCAATTGTCTCCATCTTGCTCTACTCTTTCCATCTTGCCCTACTGTCTCTGTCTTTTGTTACTGCTTCCATCTTCACCTACTCTTTCCATCTTGCCCTACTGTCCCCATCTTGCGCAGGGCCGGATTTACATAGTGGGCGCCCCTAGGCCCACTAACGTTCGTCGCCCCTGTCCCCTCCAGGGGAACAGGAGAAATGGAGATTGGTGCACGGGAAATTTAAAAATTGATTGTATCTCCAGTGCATCTCCAGTGTTTTTGAACCAATGTGGGTGTGGTTGGGCAGCATGCCGCCCCCTAAAATCCTGCCGCCCTAGGCCCGGGCCTAGGTGGCCTTTCCACAAATCCGGGCCTGATCTTGCGTATTGTCTCCATCTTGCCATAATGTCTCCATCTTGACCTGCTGTCTCCATTCTGTCCTACTGTTTGCATATTGTCCTACTAACTCCATCTTGCCCTACTGTCCCTATCATATTCCTACTGCCCCCATCTTGTCCTACTGTCTCCATCTTGACCTACTGTCTCTATCTTGACCTACTGTTTCCGTCTTGCCCTACTCTTTCAATCTTGCCCTACTGTCCCCATCTTGCCCTACTGTCTACATATTGTCCTACTGTCTCCATCTTGTCCTACTGTCTCCATGTTGTCTTACTGTCTCCATCTTGTCCTACTGTCTCCATCTTCTTCAGTGGCCCGTATGGCCCCACTGTGCCTAGAAAGACAGCGGTGGCTTTTGGTTTCAAGGTTATGAAATAAGCCACATTCCCCATGCATACAAACAGATCAACTTGCCACTCTGTGATGAAAAAGGGCAGACAAATTGATGGCAGAACTTTGACTTGAAATGCCGCATAGTTTGTGTCAGAGACAAAATCCATTCTTTCCTTCATTCTGTGCAATACGCAGTCTCACTCATCTTGTACTATTGTAGGAGGAAATCCCCGGCTGTTTACACTGAGGGATTAATTCTGAGAAAGATAAAGTTGATAGAATTCAGGAGGATGTCTGCCCAGCTACTCCTTATAGTAACAACCACCCCCCGTGCTAGTCTTTTAGGGATAGTGTTGCTTCTGAACGACCCCAGAAAGTATTCACGTCTCTTTCAACGAGAAGGGAAGGAAAACAAAACAGGAACTCTGCAAAATTCCCATTCATAGCCAAAAACAATTCCTAAGCGCTAAACGCAGACGCGTCACATGGGAGACATGAGAGCGGCCTGATCTTATCCCTTTTCTAAATGTTTATTAAGTTCCACATTACCCTGCCCATTTATAGGGTTATGGCAGGACAAGGGCAGCAATATTATTTCATTACTATATTTCTCATACTGAGAGTTGGCTGTCTGCATAATAATTTGACAAAATGCATTACAAATTATGCAATTTTCTGGGTGAAAATGGTTTATAGGAATTAGGTGTAATAAAAGGACATATTGACATGGTAGCAAAGGACAGAGACAAGAGGAAAGTGTTGGAAGGGTTACTGTCTGCTCTCTCTCATTTCCCTACAGAAATAGGGATTGGTAACACTAGATAGGTACCTAATATATAGAGACAAGAGGAAAGTGTTGGAAGGGTTACTGTCTGCTCTCTCTCATTTCCCTACAGAAATAGGGATTGGTAACACTAGATAGGTACCTAATATATAGAGACAAGAGGAAAGTGTTGGAAGGGTTACTGTCTGCTCTCTCTCATTTCCCTACAGAAATAGGGATTGGTAGCACTAGATAGGTACCTAATATATAGAGACAGAGACATCAATCAATCTGACTTGTGGTTTTTATGATCTCTAGATTAAAAAAAGAATATTGAACAAAAAACTAATTTTGAACTCTTGCCAGCAACATCTGTAGAGTGGTCTCTAAATTCCTGTTTTTTCTTCACCACAACTTTTGTTTTAAAAAATAATCCCTGGTAAATGTTTTTCCCATGACTTTCTTGAATTGCTGCAAAAAAAACAAAAAAAAACTTGGATTTAATAAATCAGCCCATAGTATTTGGCCAACTTTAATTCCTGCAAAAATAAAAAAAAAAAGGCTGGGAGTTGGCCAAAGTCCAAATCCTGGATTCAGTGCTTTTTATTAACTTAATATTATTATTATTATAGTTAGATGAATAGTGTATCTATTTCCTTTTAATATATTTCCACTAGTTTTCAACTCATTTGTCTTTTAATCTAAAACAATCACTGATCGTGCCTAATATTCCGCTATTAATTAACCCTCGATATTCAGCTGTCGAAGTTAAATCCTTCGACTTTGAATATCGAAGTCGAAGGATTTAGCGCTATTCGTTCGATCAAGCGAAAAATCCTTCGATCGAACGATTAAATCCTTCGAAACGATTTTTGTTCAACCAAAAAAAGATAGCCAAGCCTATGGGGACCTTCCCCATAGGCTAACATTGACTTTGGTAGCTTTAAGGTGGCGAACTACGTGGTCGAAGTTTTTTCTTAAAGAGACAGTACTTCGACTATCGAATGGTCGAATAGTCAAATGATTTTTTAGTTCGATTCAAAGTCGGTGATCGAAGTCGAAGGTTGAAGTAGCCCATTCGATGGTTGAAGTAGCCAAAAAAAACATTCAAAATTCTAAGTATTTTTCCTCTATTCCTTCACTCGAGCTAAGTAAATGGGCCCCTAAATGATAGAGGGACCTCAGCATTAAGTGGAACAGTGAGCCCAGCATTAAATGATAGACCTTATTAAACTGTTCATTAGAAACAGGAACAGTCCCCTAAGTTTGCTCATAGTCTGTACAGAGAGATCCCATAAAACTATGGCAGCATAGGTATTCCCTGTACTAAGCACAATTCAGCAGGAACAGTCCCTAAGTTTGCTCATAGTCTGTACAGAGAGATCCCATAAAACTATGGCAGCATAGGTATCCCCTGTACTAAGCACAATTCAGCAGGAACAGTCCCCTAAGTTTGCTCATAGCATTAAGTCATGGAGGTATTGTTCCCTTTAACAGGATAATATCTTGAGCAGAGTGTAGTAGGAATGTGAGAAGGGCAGAGTGTTCCAGCAGGGGTCCCAGCCTTGAGTAAGTACCTGAGTAAATAGAAGTGCAGAGAGGTCGTTTACACTGGCACACTTGCTGGAATCGGCTAACCTACAAGGAATTGTGGGTAGGAGAAGAACACGTCCCCCCTTAGTGAAACAGAGTTTACTGAGAGTAGAAACTATAAATTGCTATCTTTGTAGTTACTGCAAAACCTCGGGGGGTGCTGGCATAGAATAATTTTGTTTAACATACACTTTCCTGAAAAATTCCTGGTTATCCTAAATAACAAGTAATATGTTTATTTGTGCCCTTGCCTTACACAGCGACGCTAACCTGTTAAAGGGGAACTACACCCAATAACAGTTTTTTTTTCATTTAAGAAAATGGAGAGGCCCATTTATTAATATTCTCATTTTAGTGGTTTTAGAGGTTTTCAAAAACCACAAAAAAAAACACTGAACGGTATGAATAAAACCTGCAAAACCTTTAAAAAAAGAAAATGTTCAGTAGGATTAGAACAGCTCCCGCTGACTTCTATTGGACCGCGACTGCTTTTATTTGTTGAAGTTTTGTGTGGATTTTACACTTCATAAATCTTGCATTTTAGAGGAATTTAAAAAAAATACAAATTTTTTGATAAAATATTTGATAGTGTTCCATCTCATTGGCTGCACCCCAGGAATGGATTTTTCAGCCATAATAAGGTCATGGTAAATGTAGAAACATCAATATTTTATTCAGTGGTAACTACCATTACTACTAAATTAAATGTTTAAACAACCAAATTATGAAGCTTTGTTAGTACATCGGGCACTTTGGAATGCAAAATGGATTTTATAAAATTTTCATGAATTGTTTTTTTGTCATCCCAAAATACATTTCATGATCACAAAATGTTTTATTTCACGTGAGGACCTATATATCAAAGGTTGGATTTTGGAGGTTTTTGAAACCAGGACTAAACTCTAATCGATATCCGATTGTTAGTAAATGGGCCATTAAAGTTATTTTAAAAAATATGTCACAAAGTCATTTAAAAGCCACGAAAACCACCCAAAAGTTGTCGAGGTCCTATAGACGGCAATGGGAGACGCATTGATCTTTTTGGACTGTTCAAAATCAATTTGGACTTTTAGAGGTTTTTGTACCTTAGAGGAATTGTACAAAACGTTCTTCTTTAGAGGTTTTGGAAATATTTGAAAGTTTTTTGAGTTCAGCTGTATTTTCCAGATTTTTTAATAAATCGCATGACATTCATAGTTTTAGAGTTTGCGAGTTTAGTTGTTTAGTGGTTTCAACAAGCTCTAAAACCACTAAAATCCGACTTTTTGTAAACTGGCCCCCACATTTGACTAAAAATACAATTATTTTTGTCTAAAAGAATATTTTGCCACCATGATTAATTTTAACTATTTTTATACTGACAAATTGATTTTGTGTTCAACCGCCCCACCCCCCCTAAAAAAAACCCTTTGTATCCAGGGAATTAATTTTCATAGCACAGAATACATTTTAATTCAAGGACAAAATTAATTCTGTTGACAAATTGTGCTTAGAAAATGTATTTTCTTTGTAGAAAGTGAATGAGTCATTTTGTTATCACAACAGTTTTTTCTCAAAAAGATATCTTTTAACACGATTTCTGGCAACAATGATAAAATAATTTTAAACATGCTTTTACAAATTGTCCATTTTCTATTAATGGAATTTATTTCGTGTCAACAAATTCCATTTTGTGATTTCAAAAGGATGTGTGTGTGTGTTGACAGAATTCATTTTGTGCGGATAAAATCGATTCTGTGATCATCTAATTGTCATTAAAATCAATCAAAAAGTTCAGTAGCCTTTGGTATTGCTTCATGTTTGGGTACATTAATATAATTGATCTTTTGCTGTTATGTTTCTAAATAAAATTGGATGTTTTGTGGTCCATTCTACAAGCTACTGACCACATCACGCTGTTGACAGTGATCTATTTGTGTAGACAACAATGAATGGCATTTGACTCTTCCTGTTGAAGAACTAAACCCATTGTATTCTGTGGAGCTTATCTGCTATATAACCTGTGCCCTATTATACCAAGAATGGCTGCCTCCTCAGCCTAGTTATGATTTTTTTAATTATAAAACCCTTTCATTTTTGGAGATATGCCTTTAAGTGCATCCCTGTTTTTCCCTGCCGTGATGGGGCCACCCATTTGAAATAGTCTTCTGAATCATGTTTATACTTTGGTGTATTTTGAAGAAATAAAATACAAATGGCTAATCTATAAGCCCCAGAATTTTTATAGCACTTTAAAAATATCTTTGTACTGAGTCACGTTGAGCCGTGCTTGTTTGTGTGAGGTCATGCAAACTGACAGTTGTTAATAGAAACACACTGACTGTAAATCTCCCATTAGTCTTTTTATCTGTTACATTTGAGGAGAAATCAGGCTGAATACAGAATAGGGACAATCTCTGTTTATTTTACTTGATTAGAGTGTTTGTGTTACCCTGTCGGACTCTGGTTTCTCTACGGCTCTGCTCCTTTAATCTTCCTTTATTTCATTCCTTCGCCTCTTCCAGCTGCCGCCTCTATAGCTGATATGTCGGCAGTCGGCAGCTTATTGGCCCGTGTGTGGGGCCATCCGACGGGCTTCCCCGATCACTATCCGGTCGAATTTTTTTTTATTTTTGTTAAGGTTTTTAAATTAATTGCAATTCATTCATTTTAAACTCATTACAATTTTTTTTCTGTTTCACTAGTTCTTTTGTTTGTATTTTAATTGCAATACCTCATTAGGATGACATTCGCAGTTCTTCCGTTTCATCCTACTTTTCAATAACCTTTTTTAGGTATAATTAACACATATTTCATTGTCCACAAAACAGAGAAGAAAACAAGATCGTTACCAAGTCAACCAGTTTTTCTTAATAAAAAATAAAGATCTTTAACAAATCACCAGTTTTCATAATTAATATTAAAGATCTTTACCAAATCAACAGTTTTCTAAATTAACTGTAAAGCTCTTTACCAAATCACTAGTTTTTCAAATTAAAACTAAAGATCTTTACCAAATCACCAGTTTTTAAAATTAAAAGTAAAGCTCTTTTCCAAGTCAGCCAGTTTCAAAATAAAAAATAAAGATCTTTACCCAATCATGAGTTTTCAAAATTAAAACTAAAGATCTTTACTAAATCACCAGTTTTCACAATCAAAAATAAAGATTTTTACCAAATCACCAGGTTTCAAAATTAAAAGTAAAGATATTTGCCTAATCACCAGTTTTAAAATAAAGATCTTTATCAAATCACCAGTTTTAAAATGAAAAATAAAGATCTTTACCAAACCACCCGTTTTCAAAATCAAAAATAAAGATTTTTACCAAATCACCAGTTTTCAAAATTAAAAGGAAAAGTCTTTACCAAGTCAACCAGTTTTCAAAATTAAAAATAAAGATTTTTACCCAATCACCAGTTTTCAAAATTAAAAGTAAAGATCTTTGCCAAATCACCAGTTTTAAAATTAAAAATAAAGATCTTTACCAAACCACCCGTTTTCAAAATCAAAAATAAGGATTTTTACCAAATCACCAGTTTTCAAAATTAAAAGGAAAAGTCTTTACCAAGTCAACCAGTTTTCAAAATTTAAAGTAAAGATCTTTGCCAAATCACCAGTTTTAAAATTAAAAATAAAGATCTTTACCAAACCGCCGTTTTCAAAATCAAACTCACTTTGGGAGGGTTGGTTGACTTGATTGGTTTCAAAAAGGTTGATGAGGAATTTGGTTGACTAAGAAGTGTCAAAAATAAGAAAAAAATCTTACAGATACAGAACTTCCATTGGCAGCCAACCAGGACTATATACATTGTTGATGTCAAATCGTGACCATCATCAGTGGCGCTACCCATCAAAGCCACAATGTTTTTTTATGGCACAATCATAATCTGGAATCACCAGGAGTAACAGATCAAGAAATTGCTTCTTCTCCAGAGCAGTAAGTCTTTTAGTGGAAATATGATAGGCCAAACTATCACAATCAATTCAATACTAGGCAACAATAATCAGTAACTGAGGTTAGAAATAGAACTTTCTTATTACCTACACTCTGCTACTGTTGCAGCCGTCCAAACACTGATCTACCTTCTGTATTTGCCACTAGCAACATGAATCATTGACCCCCTACTTTTGTAGTAAAACTGCACCAAGTGCCTCACTATCCATCGCTGTTGCACCCCAATGTTTTGAAGTTTGTACCATTGTATCAGTGTCTCTAATGCTACAAAAGATCTCCAGTGAACCATGACCTATGGTACAAATGAACCAGATATGAATTAATGCTTAATTCTTACAGAATTATGTTATAACGTAGAGATCTTATTTCATAAATTTCATGATTTTTGGGGGTTTACTGGTCCAAACAAAGTACTGAAACCCCTAATTCAAAAATTACATAAATATTGGTTTGAAAAAGTAGTAGTTACTTAATTTTTAATTGTTTTACACGTGGTTGAGTCTTTCTTAGTTAACCTAAAACTTCACTTTTTCTTCTTTTCATATCCTTTTAAAATATTAGATTTTAAATATTAATTCATTTGCTCTATTAAAGTATGAGGACGAGTATGAAGTTTCCATTAAAAATGTTCTGACATTTTTCTTCTGCTTTTCTTATTAGCTCCATTTTTCCTGTTTAAAATAATCACCGGGCTACAGGGTTGTGATAAAAGAGAACATAATTCATAATTTGACCCAGAGCTCGTATCACAAGACTAGAAAAATACTAAAGTTAGGTCCATGTTTGCTAGGAAATATGCAGGCTGAAAAATGGCTATAACATTTTTATTAAATTAAATAATTTCCCACCATTGATTCTTTCGCTAAACCACTTACATTTAGGGGCAGAGTTATCAAGGGTCGAATTTCGAAGTAGAAAAAACTCTGAAATTCACCCATCGAATAGAATCCTCTGGATATACATCTTACGATTCTACTGCGATAGTACTTCGAATCGAACAATTTTAACGTACGATTGTACCATTTCCCCAAAAAATCATTTGACTTAAAAAAACACACAGGAGGTCCCCCATAGGCTAAACAGCAATTCGGCAGGTTTAAGCTGGCGAAGTGTTGAAGTTGAAGTTTTTTTTAAAGAGACAGTACTTCGATTATCGAATAGTCGAACGATTTTTACTTGAATCGAAGTAAATTTGAAGTCGTAGTATCCTAGGTATCCAAAAAATTACTTTGAATTTTGAATTTTGTTACTTCGAAAATTCCCTCGAATTCACTTCGACCCTTGATAAATCTGCCCCTATGTATTAAGTAAACACAAATGCTTTGTGATAGCATCCCTTTAATCTCTGAAGTCCTTTTCTACTGCCTTAAAGTTATATTAAAGTTGCCTCCTACCTCCATTATATCTTCTTCTGGATCAGTAGCAACACAGGGGTTTATGGGGCTTCTTTCTAAACTAAATGTATTTAGATGTGAAAATATACTTTTCGATTTCCGAAGCACCAAAAATATCCACCTGTGCTGCGAGTAGCTAGTGTCATGTGGTTTATGTGTCTGTTCTTCTCAAATTGGCTCTATGGGGTTAAGGTCATCACTATCCCCTTTCTTTGATATTTCTTCTTCTTCTTCAGATAGGCTTGCAAAGGCTTGGGTATGACATGGGGTTGAAGAATTCTGTGGTAGCCCCTTTGATTTTCAGTTTCAGTAACTCTATGCAGGTCCCACCTTTAGAGCCAGCAAAACACCTTCAAACCGTAACAGAACCCCCTCATTGCTTAACTGCTGCAATTGGAGAATTCAGTGATTGAATAAATACAAAAATTTATGGTTTTTAAACTCCCCTAAATTCAAAATCCGACTATCGAAATGTATTAATAAAATTAAATTTTTTAAACTCGAACTAATTTAAACGACCCAAATCTAATTAGATTTTTCGATTGTGCAGGAAGGCTACAAACATCACCAAATTGATCCCTGGACCTCTCCCATTGACTTATGCAGTAATTCTACAGATTTAAGGTGGTGAATAATCAAATTTGGGTTCTTAAAGGGCCAGAGTATGATAAATCTTGAAATTCAAATTCGAATTAAAACTCTAATCGAGTTTGGATAATTCACAATTCGAATTTGAGAGTTTTGACCAAAATTTTATTTAGAAAACTCAAATTTTCACTTCGACCCTTCATAAATCTGCCCCTGAGTGTTTAATTTTGGTTAAAACAGGCTCCTGTGCATCCCATAAGAATTAATAGCTTTCACCAGATATGGAGTAGAGAAAAATGTTTTTTTTGTTTGATATAGATTTTACATGTGGTACAATATGCACTTTTGCTCTATTTAACACATAATTTTAAGTGTTGGGACAATTCATAATTTTTTAATTAGAGGTGCACAACATTTACATTTTTGTTGAGGGTGGAAGGAATTTCGGCACACATCTTTTAAATTTAATTTTTCACATGTTAAGAAGAACAGCCTAGAAATGTACCATTTGCAACAAATGATTAAATAGGCCTTTAAACTATTTCAGGCTCATGAAGGATCAGAACAAGAAGGTGGCCAACCTGAAGCACAATCAACAGATAGAGAAGAAAAAGAATGCACAGCTTCTAGAAGACGCCCGAAGACGGGATGATAATATCCCAGACAATTCTCAGCAAATGCAGGTTTGTTAATTTCTTACCAAGTATTGCCCTTTGTTTCAGTGGTCTAAATAACTGATCCCAGCATGAGTCAATGGTCAGGAACGGACAATAGCCAATCAGCAAGGCTACATATTTTGTCATAGGGAAGATTATTAGGTTAAGAGAGTGCTCTATCAATAATGGTTGATAGGTCCTACTGGTTCACCCTGGAGGAACATGCGTTATGTTGGACTTCTTTTTCTTCAGCCAGGCCCTCTCTATAGATTTTGAGGTGTTGTGAAGCTTCATCTACATAATAATAGGCATGTAAGTTCATTTGGTATGAGCAAGCCCAATAGTTCCCAACCACAGCAAACAGAGACCTCCAAGTTGGGCTAAAAAGGGATTAATCTCGACTCCGGTTCTACACACTGGAATCCCTATGCTGGAAGGGCTCTACCCATCGGGGGGCCTTCAGAATGTGCAGTTTATAGTCCTGGGTATGTGATGCTCCTCAAGCGACTATATTTAGAGGCAGGTTCATTAAAATTTGAAATCAATTTTTTTAAAACTCAATCCCAACAAAAATGGACTTAAACTGGATCATTGAAATGTGATTTATTTTGCCACAATAGCTAGCATATGCACCAAAATTGTACAAAAACCTGATTGTGTTCATTTGCGAGAAAAAAACTGGGAAACAAAATCAATTCATTTTTAAAACTTGCCCAGTTTTAGCTGCTGGAATGTCTTCATTCAAATTTTAGAGATTTTTTTCGATCAATAAATTTTGAAATTTTAAGGAATTTTTCAAATATTTTAATTCATGAGTTGTGCTCCAATGTTCTCAAATTTATCAATTTGTCTCATGGGATCTGACTTTTAAAAATAATCTTTATTCCCTGGGTTCCCATGCCCTGGCTTGCATATTGTATGGAATTTCATTACCGAAAATATAAAAACATTTCAGTAAAAAAAAAAAAGCATCACATTATTAACCAATAATAATCAGAATTATCACAAATGAAAATGCTTGCATATGGTAGGGAGCTGCCATATTAATTCCCTTAGACAGTACAGTATGAGGGTATAGCTTATTGTGTGCCCAGAACATTCCTTCTCTGTATATTTGTATTTATACATATGGGAGGAGGTGCCATATTGATTCCCTTAGACAGTACAGTATGAGGGTATAGCTTATTGTGTGTCCAGAACATTCCTTCTCTGTATATTTGTATTTATACATATGGGAGGAGGAGGTGCCATATTGATTCCCTTAGACAGTACAGTATGAGGGTATAGCTTATTGTGTGCCCAGAACATTCCTTCTCTGTATATTTGTATTTATACATATGGGAGGAGGGAGGTGCCATATTGATTCCCTTAGACAGTACAGTATGAGGGTATGGCTTATTGTGTGCCCAGAACATTCCTTCTCTGTATATTTGTATTTATACATATGGGAGGAGGAGGTGCCATATTGATTCCCTTAGACAGTACAGTATGAGCTAAAAAGAGAAATATTCAGTTGTGAGTAAAATAAAAAGCACAAGGTACAATCTGCCCTAAATGAACTATATGATGAAGCTGCTGAGCTTTGGATATTGCGTGTGTAATTCTCTCAGTGGAACAGTTCAGTCCCTACAAGACTAACAGGTTACTCTATGTTCCACTTGTCCAACAACTGTGTCACTATTTACACTTGTCCAAGACGTCATTGACTACACAAGGGCTTTTATTATTTCGAGATCAATGTTTTCTTTTCTTCACACTTTCATTACTAATATTTGTGCTTCTGAGGTCCAATCGCGCCGCGTCTTTCATGTTGACATGAGCCGTTATTTGTTTAATGGACCAGTCGCACGGCACTTGATCATTCGCAGTCATTTAGTGAACTGAAGACTTGACGGTTCTTGACTTTGAGGAACGGAACATTCTTTCCTGGTTACGCTCGGGGTTTTTCGCCTCCTCTGTTTCACTGTGAACTTTACACTCAATTCCGTGCCAACGTTGACTTCTCGCCACATTCTCAGCGCAGTCGGATTATAAACAATTGTGACTCTCAAACACTTCTGACAAATAACTATTGTTTCATTATGAACTCAGGGCCCTCGACCCGGTGCAGTTACATGTTAACGCTACACTCGAGTTCTGGAGGAAAACCACTTGTAAGTGAAGTAAATCTACACAAAGGCCCAGGGCATATTAAAGTGCACAATCAATCAATATAAAGAGCTGCAATCATAGCACAATTGTGGTTTTTCAGTTTTCCATTGTGTTTGCCTCAATTAATCAAGATTTACAGAATTTATTTTTTAAAAACCAAAGTTCTACTGCCTAAAACCTGCCAAGATAATATAGAAGTCAACAGAAAGGGGCGGATTTATTAAGGTTTGACTTTTGGTTTCCATGAAAATTTTAGTCGAATTTTTTGTTTTTTTGTGAAATACTCAAATCTTTGCCTCAATTAATTAAGATTTACAGAATTTTTTAAATTTTTTTTTTAAACCAAAATTCTACTGCCTAAAACCTGCTGAGATACCGTAGAAGTCAACAGGAAGGGGCAGATTTATTAGGGTTTGAGTCGTGTTTTCCATGAAAATTTGAGTCCAATTTTTTGTGAAATACTCAAATTTTTTCCTCAATTAATTAAGATTTACAGAATTTTTTATAAACCAAAATTCTACTGGCTAAAACCTGCTGAGATACCGTAGAAGTCAACAGAAAGGGGCAGATTTATTAAGGTTTGAGTTGTGTTTTCCATGAAATATGAGTCAATTGTTTTGTTTTATTTGTGAAATACTCAAATTTTTGCCTCAATTAATTAAGATTTACAGAATTTTTTTAAAAAAAAAATTTAAACCAAAATTCTACTGCCTAAAACCTGCTGAGATACTGTAGAAGTCAACAGGAAGGGGCAACAGAAAGGGGCAGATTTATTAAGCTTTGAGTTGTGTTTTCCATGAAAATTTGAGTTAAATTTTTTTTGTGAAATACTCAAATTTTTGCCTCAATTAATTAAGATTTACAGAATTTTTTTTAAAAAAAAATTTTTAAACCAAATTTCTACTGCCTAAAACCTGCTGAGATACCGTAGAAGTCAACAGGAAGGGGCAGATTTATTAAGGCTCAAGTTGTGGTTTCCCTGAAAATTAGAGCTTTCAAGTTTTTTTTTGGTCAACTCACATTCTCGGGTTTAAAAAAAAAACTAATTTTTTTTTTAAAACTAAAGTTTTTCGAGTTTTTTTGAAAGAATTTTTCGAGATTTATTATACCCCAGCAGTCCCCAACATTTTTTGCACCATGGAGCAGTTTCAAGCAAGAAAATTTTTCCAGGGGGTGCGGGGAGAGGTGCATGGGCGCATTTCAGGATTATTAAAAAAACTGACCAAACATTACTTTGGTCCTTGTCGCAATCAGTAGATAGCTTCCTGGGCTTCGGACTACTGTTTTCATGGCAATGACATGTCAGGGAACTGCGGCTGGGACCAGTTTGGCACAGCCCGCGGGCCGGCGGTTGGGGACCCCTATTATACTCTGACCCTGGAAATTACTTGAATTTGAAAATACATTATCTACAGTAAAACCTGTTGAGGTCATGTAGGAGTCTCTTGAACCATTTGAACATGTTAATAGCCTTCATGATATTCTGTGATGTTTTTTTCTGAGGGTTTTTCACATTCAGGCAGGCGATATTGAGCTAATGTTATAGTTCAGCTCTAGGCCAAACAGGAATATGGGCTGAGATCAACAACCCAATGTAGTCCTTGATTGGATGGGAAGATCAAACCTGCCTGATAAACATGTGGCTAATTTTTGGCCTGAAATTGGTTGGGGTGGCCCATCTGAGGGCCCCATACACAAGCAGATAAGCTGCTGAATCAGTATAAAGGACCTGAATTGGCAGCTTCAATCTGCTGTGTATGTTCACCTTGTAACATGGTAGCTTCCGGGGAGAGGCGGTGCCTATATATACAGGGGTGTTGCGCCAATGAGATGAGCTTAGGCAGCAGCTCCCCACTAGTTACCAGGGTCAGCAAAATGCCGCTCCTCTAACTTCTGGTTTTCAAACCCGAAATTCATCTCTTCTAGCACAGAGAATGCAATTGCACTAGTGCGCTAGCCTTCTGCCCCTCCCCCTGATGTTATGGACCGCCCCTCGACTCCACCAGTGCATAAAGGTGAGTGTGGGGGGAATGGGCGGTGGCAGCAGCTACCTGAGGCGGTAAAGGGCCAGGATCTCCCCTCTATACAGGTATGGGACCTGTTATCCAGAATGCTCGAGACCTGGGGTTTTCCTGATAAGAAATCTTTCTGTAATTCGGATCTTCATACCTTAAAGGGTTTGTTCACCTTCAAAAAACCAGTTATTTTCAGATATATCACCAGAAAGAACGACTTTTTCCAATTACTTCTTATTTTCTATGGGGCAGATTTACTAAGCTCGAGTGAATGTTTGAATTTCAAAAACGAAATGGCTATATTCGACCATTCGACTTCGATTTCGAACGATTTGAAGTAAAAATCATTCGACTATTCGATAATCGAAGTACTGTCTCTTTAGAAAAAAAACTTCGACTTCATACTTCGCCAAATTAAAGCTACCGAAGTGCAATGTTAGCCTATGGGGACCTTCCAGAGCACTTTTCTACGTTTTTTTTGGTCTAATAGAAATCTGTCGATCGATTGCTAAAAATCGTTTGAATTGTTCGATCATTCGACCGCAGGATTGCCAAATTTCGATGTTTTTTAATTTGATGGTCGAATTTCGAAGTTTTTTGTACTTCGAAATTCGACCCTTGATAAATCTGCCCCTATGTGTCACTGTTTTTCTAATATTGAAGTGTAAAGTGTTTTTTATGTTCTAAAGCAGCTCTGGGAGGGGGTCGCCGACCCTGTTCACTGTTCTAAAGTGATACATTTAGTTGATACATTTCTTATCTTTGTCCCTGCTGAGCAGAATCTCTTGGTTACAGCTTGCAGCTGTTAGACTTGATACAATAGTTACTGATACTCTAGAGATGAGAAATGGATCAACTAAATGTTGTAAAATTGTAACAGATCAGAATCTGCACATGAATTACTGAGCTGTCACTCAAACACCAGAGACGCCGACATTCACCTTCACACTTCGATTTTGGAAAAACAGTAAAAAAAAGAAATAATGGAAAGTAATTGAAAAAAATCTTTATTTCTGGGGAACAATCTGAAAACAACTGAACTGAAAAAAAGTGTTTGGAAGGTGAACATCCCCTTTAAGTCTACTGGGAAATCATATAAACATTAAATAAACCCAATTGGCTGGTTTTGCTTATTTAAATATCTCTGTGTGTTCAGTAAACGTCCTGCCTATGATTAAGCGCCTGCGAGGCACGAAACGTGTAAGGCTACATCATTTGCGATGCTTTTTGTTAAATAAAATATACTTTTAATGGCATCAAGCGTTGGAGTGAAGTCCGGTTTGTGCCAGTCCTGTATGAATATCTAAAGCTGAAGGTTTGGGGCTTGTGCACCTGGACCCCCTCATACTTTTTGGTAAGTTAAAACTGTTTTCATACTACAACCAACACTGGACTTTCATTTGAAAGAATTTGTGTTTTAATTGTATCTTAGTTGGGATCAAATATAAGCGACTGTTTTATTATTACACAGGAAATTGTTTTTAAAATCATTGATTATTTGGATAAAATGGAGTCAATGGGAGGTGGCCTTTCCGTAATTCTGAGCTTTCTGGATAACGGGTTTCCGGATAAGGCATCCTATACCTATACAAAAGCCCCCAGCCTGCTGCTGGACTTGGCTAAATCTGGTGGCAGAGCATATGTTCTTCATAGGTGGCCATATGTGCAGATCACCAACCAATCTTGTTCCTCTATAGTCACCTCGAGTGGCCGATATCGGGTTTATCCAATTGTCAGCCCTAGGGCCCAACGTTCACATCACAATGAGGGGAATGCTGGCGGTCGGTGCAATGATCCAATAAGATATTTTTTCCTGCCTGATTTTTGCCCAGATATCAGTTGGGGAAGTGCCTTGGAGGGCCCCCATACACTGGCCAATAGGCATCTTTTATCTGCCACTTTAAGGGGCCAATTCATTAACTTCGAGTGAAGGATTCGAAGTAAAAAAACGTAGAATTTCAAAGTGTTTTTTGGGCTACTTCGACCTTCGACTACGACTTTGACTTCGAATCGAAGGATTCAAACTAAAAATCGTTTGACTATTCAACCATTCGATAGTCGATGTACTGTCTCTTTAAGAAAAAACTTCGACCCCCTAGTTCGCCACCTAAAAGCTACCGAACCCAATGTTAGCCTATGGGGGAGGTCCCCATAGGATTGGCTAAGTTTTTTTGGTCGAAGGATAATCCTTCGATCGTTGGATTAAAATCCTTCGAACGATTATTCCTTCGATCAAAGTTTTTGCGCAAAATCCTTCGACTTCGATATTCGAAGTCAAAGGATTTTTATTCCCAGTCGAATATCGAGGGTTAATTAACCCTCGATATTCGACCCTTGATGCATCGGCCCCTAAAGGTGGCCATACACGGGCCGATAAAAGCTGCCGACAGACTGTGTCGGCAGCTCATTGGCCCGTGTATGGGGGCCCCCGAAGGGCTTCCCCGATCTAGATCTATCTCGATCGGATGGGTTTAAAAACCTAGTCGGATCGCGGCCGCATCTGTTCGTTGATGTGGTCCCGCGATCCGACCGCCCATTTGCGAATGCTAGGATCAGATCGTTGGGCCCTAGGGCCCACGATCGGATCTGCCCGATATTGCCCACCTCAAGGTGGGCATATCGGAGGGAGATCCGCTCGTTTGGCGACATTGCCAAACGAGCGGATCTATCAATGTATGGCCACCTTTACTGTACTGCTCATGTGCCAACCAGGTGGGAGAGGGGCTGGATGAGGGGGCATGATGGGGCACGTCAGAGAGATGGTGACTACTCACATTGTATCATTTTAAATAATAGAGAATGGGCGCGGGCCAGGCCTGGACTGGCAATCTGTGGGTTCTGGCAAATGCCATAGGGGCTTCTGTAAGATGCCATAGTCACTATTTAGTGGGCCTGTGGGGATTATTTGTGCCTCTGTCTACCTGGAAGGCCAGGGCCTAATTTGAGTGCCAGTCCAGACCTGCGGGTGTCTAAAGGTCAACTCTAACAACCCTGCGAGCAGAGATCTACATTTATTGATTGTGCCCTTGATTACTTGCCCTTTAATGGCTAAAAAATGTGGCCACAAAGTCATAAATAAGCCACCAGTCCTGCTTTGGGAGGGAAGAGTTTTTGAGTCATTGCCTTATTGCTTGAATCGAATCTTCTCTGCTTGGAATGATCGCTCAGCTACACGGCGTCTACGAACACAGACAGTGAACCGCCAATAACCTGGATTTGATTGGAACCAGAGATTAGTCGGATACCCGGCCGAGGAGCTCGGAGAGCCTTCCCAAACGCATTCCCACAATTGAGTGACAGATTTAAGACGTAGCTCGTACCTCACACCTCCTAACAGTTTCTTGTGCTGCGGAAAAAAAGCTGTTGTGCAAAGCATTGTGCGTTATTAAAACCACCCTGAACTGCGGTTTTAAGGTGAACCACACACAGAGCAACTGGCGGTTATACGGGTTATATATTATAGCACAACAAGATATTGTCTCTTTCCTTTGGCTTCTACGGAGCTGGAATGTTTCATACAATCTCTCCCCATTCTGCCGTAATGGGCTTTGTAGGTTCCTTTGTGGTTCTTCTGTTTGGGTCAAATCATGTAAAACGAGGATTGTGTTACATTCGGCATTGTGTTCTACACGGAGTCATTTCGCAGACAATGGGGTCGTTTTTACGTCAGGGAATCAATAAATAGTGTGCGAAAATGCACAAATAAAGAAGTATATTTGTATTTAAGTTATGTATATTATCAGCCACCCGCTGAATCTTACTCTGCTTAGACTGGTTACACAATCAAAGCCGCAACTGCCAGATACGCAACCAGACCTGCTACCTGCTGGCCAACATGAAACTGGAAGTAGGGTTGTCACCTTCTGTCCTGTGGAACTCAGACAGGGAGGCGGAGCCTTGACATAATGGGGGCTGGTCCATGACTTGGTGGGGTGGGTCATGACATTAGGGGCGGAGCTACGACTTGGCAATTGGCAGATCGCCATGTCAATCATTGGAAATCCTGCCCGGTTTTACTAGTTTGGAAAACCAGGCAGGCAGTTTTGACCTGGAGAGCTCTTCAAAAAACCAGGCTGGCAACCCTAACTGGAAGTGATGTCATCACAAACTATTAGTGACATCATCAGAAGGTGGAGGAGGTGCATAAGACTGGAAAAAAGCACAACAGCTTATACTGAGATCTGCGACCCACATACCCTCTTTCCAGAAGTTTTTTGTAGGTAACCTATGCAGGACTGTAGCATGGGTGCACCTTAAACCTGCAGCAGATTTGGGTGGTCCTTAGAGATATCAGCCTCCCACAATGCTAGACTTAGGGAGTTGCATCGCGTGGCATTTGGGGGTTCCTGGTGATGTCACTGCACATGAGCATAATACACTGTTAAATGAGTGATTCGGCTTTAAATGAGTTTTTAGGATGTTATGTTCTACACAACTTTTCAATTGGTCTTCGCATTATTTTTTACAAAATTTTTTCCTGATTTCAGGTGTGGGTCACTGACCCCATTTAAAAACAAATTTTAAAAGTTACAAATGTATTGTCACCTATTCATAGTCCAGTCTCTTATTCAAATCAATGCATGGTTGCCGGGGTAATTTGGACCCTAGCAACCAGATGGCTGAAATTGCAAACTGGAGAGCTGGCAAATAAAAAGCTAAACCACAAATAATAGAAAATGAAACCCAATTGCATATTGTCTCAGAATAGCACTCTCTACATCCTATTAAGAGTTAATTTAAAGGCGAACAACCCCGTTTAAAGCACCTAATGCTCAATGAACTTGTACAAAGGCCTTTTTGCAGAACTGAAGTTTCAAGTCAAAAGAAAATCCAAAGGATTTAGGCACGGTTTCTTGGGTGGCATGTTAGAGGCAATCCAGGTCCAGGTTTTTATGACCCAGTATCACTAGTACCAGTGCAGGATTAGGCCCAATCTTAAATCTCCTCCTGGTACAAATCCAAACACTTAGGTTAAGGTTCCAGTTTTTTTCCACAAAAATTGCTGTATTTTTTCATCAAAACTCATTTTTGGATTAAAAAAAAAACCAAGTCAAGTTTCAGGTTTTCTTAAAAGAAAACTTGCATTTTTCACGATTTACTATACCCGTTATTTATTATTAGGTCTATTATACCCAAAAATATACCACCGAAAACCTGTCAAGGTTCTGTAGGACTCCGTGTTGGAGGTCCTTTGAACCATTTGAAGAGGTTTTTTTCAGAGGGCTTTGCCCAAAAACTTGATTGATTTGAGCGATTGTGTAAGAACTTACCCTGGACTAGCGGTGGTGCGATGGGGACGCCCGTTGCACCCACGGCCGCGTCCTTCTCAACGAGCGCTGATGCACGTTCTAAAAGAATTGCCGCACCGTTCGCTTCCTGGTTTGAAGTGGTGGCGCGGGTGACGTCAACGTGTTTTGCGCGACCTTTAAATATTTTAAGGTGCAGGCGCCAATTATTTCTTGCCCACTGTAGAAGTCTATTCGTAGTTCCTTGGTGTGTTATATAGTGTTTCTGATCTGTTCTGACCCTGCCTTTTGCTGATATTACCCAAGTTTGCTGCCTTTCCTGACCCTTGCCTGTATTTCGACTACTCCTCTGGATTTCGATTCCTACCTTGCAATTGGAGTGTTTGACTCGGCCTGTGACCTCGCCTACTCTAACGTCTCCTGATTTTGTACCGCCTGCTCCCGTTTGATCAACCCAGCCTGTCCCTCACCACTACCCTTGTTCTCCGTTCCTGTATCATGAGTGGTTCCCTTACTTGCCCAGAACTCTTCCCCTTGTCCTCTCACACTAAGACCTGGCGGCACCTGATTAGCGGAGGGCTCCTCCCGAAGTGAAAGGTGGCTGTTAAAGGCAGAAGACTGAGCCGCGACTGGGACCTTGGGCAGAAATGGAACTACAGGGGGGCGGGCCCTGGCACAGGACGCGCAGCCTGGCCCCCGCCCCCTCCGGAAACCTGGAACTGGCTGGGATTTGCGCGGTGCGCGGACTGCCGGGGGGCTTTGAGGGGGTGCGAGCCCTGGCCCACTCGCACCCCCTGCTCCCCCCGGTAGTTCCGCCCCTGACCTTGGGGCTTGTTCTGTGTTGGGAAACCAATCGTAACAGATTGGAGTTTATTTTTTGGTTTGCGGGTAGGGATGCAACGAATCCACTATTTTGGATTCGGCCGAACCGCTGAATCCTTTGCGAAAGATTCGGCTGAATACTGAACCGGATCCTAATTTGAATATGCAAATTCGGGGTGGGAAGGGGAAAAAAAATTTACATCCTTGTTTTTTGCAAAAAGTCACACGATTTCCCTCCCCGCCCATAATTTACAGTTGCATATGCAAATTAGGATTCAATTCGGCCGGGCAGTAGGATTCTTCCGAATCCTGCTGAAAAAGGCTGAATCCTGAACCTGGATTCGCTGCATCCCTAGTTGTGGGACTCGAACTCGCATGTTCGGGGTTTTCTCTTCAATAAGTTACCATTCGAGTTTATTTGAGGTAAAAAAAAACCACTAACAACTCAACCTTTGATAAATAACACCCCCTAACGTTGCGTGACTTTAAAGCTCTGGACAACAACATAACAATTTGTTGTTTGAGATTGATGGAATTTTTTGGTTATCCTCAAATTTTAAAATGCAAATTCAGGTACTTCTCATCTTGCAGTTTCAGCCTTCCCTTGGCCGCCATTGTCACATAATCCGGTCATAAAGCTACACAAATGCACAACGATTCACTTGCAGATGAGCAGATCTTTCCCTGATCTTCACAACTGAAATCCAAGCGATTAGATCAGAGTAACCAGAAGAGGAAGAAGATGTTTCTTTCAGTAAATATTTGATCCCCAAGCAGATATCAGTCAGAAGGGCTTTCATTTTGCTCCGGCACAAGTAAACTGCCAATTCTTTCTGGGTCCAGAACTCCATTCAGATCAGCATTGCCCTATACTCAACATTTGAGGCTCATTAATATATATTGACGAGACGTTTTTTGAGGCTCATGTGTTCCCTGTTACAAGCCACAAATGTGGAAGAGAAGTCCAATATTGATATCATCTGGACACCGTTGTGATTGAAAGTATGAAATGCAATTCGTGAGATCCAAATTCCCCGATGTATTTACAGCCGTCATTCTGGGCTTTCGGTTTGGAGAAGAAGCAAAACATGTGCCAACGGCTCTAAAACTGAGACTAAAGCTCCTTCTTGTCCACAAATCCCCTCCTCTAAACTCTACATTTATCTCCGGTGGTTTGGGAGAAAAAAAAAGAAAACTTGCACCAGAAACATGAAAATGAAAGAGAATTGGGGAGGAATGCGGTTAGTCGATGACATAACAGATTAGGGTTGGGTATAATTTGAGGCAGAAAAGCTTGCTCTCGTTAGTGCTCCACATCAACAAGGGGGAAAAAATGTGATCTGGAACATTTCTACTTGAGCCGTCACAATCTCCACTGAAAGGCAATGACAGAACATTCCGTGATTTTGTCTCTTTTACGCGGTTTTACTTGGTTGCAAACTCCTGATTTAATTACATTTGTCCAATCAAAACATTACAGTCTTCTCAAGGTTGGACCAATCAGAGCCTTTGAACATAAAGCACTTAAAATCCAATCATCACAGTTTTCATAGGGCTACACCAACCTACAGCCAATTGAAGCATTAGAACATTCACAGGACCAACCTGTAGCCATTACAGTCTTCACAGGTCTAGACCAGTCTCTTTCCAATCAGAGCTTTAGTACATTAAGGGGGATGTTCACCTTTAAATTAACTTTTAGGGGGTTATTTACTAAAATACAAATTTATCTCATATTTTATTAAAAAAAACCATGACCAAATTCCCAAGCCCAGTTTTAGCTTATTTATTAATGTAAAAAAACTCGATTCAATCGGATTGCAGAAAAACTTGATAAAGTTGAGAAAACTTTTTCAAGTTTTTGTCAGAAAACACAAAAAAGTCGGATTTTCTGATAAAAAACCCTGAAGACCCCGATAAATTCAGTTTGGGATATAGGCGCAAATTCACTAAGCGCCGAATGCTAGCGTTAATTCGCTAGCGTTTGGCATTTTCGTTACTGCGCAAATTCACTAACGAACGCTGGCGTAGTTTCGCTAGTGTTACTTCGCATCCTTACGACAGGTGAATTTTCGCTAGCGATGTAACTACGCAAATTCACTAACTTGCGCAGTGTACTTAACGCTACCTTTTACGCTAGACTTCCTTCGCCACCTCAGACCTGGCGAAGCGCAATAGAGTAGATAGGGATTGTTTCCAAAAAAGTCAAATTTTTTTCTAAGTCCCAAAAA
Source organism: Xenopus petersii (assembly GCA_038501925.1). NCBI lineage: Eukaryota > Metazoa > Chordata > Amphibia > Anura > Pipidae > Xenopus > Xenopus petersii. Next base: position 155,960,963 of record CM076678.1, read on the forward strand.
ACGCTGGCGTGTTTTCTACATGATGGTTGATAGACTGAAAAAGATCGAAAATTTTTTTGGGGCTCCCCTCCTTCCCCCCTACATTTCCTGACTCATGGCAACTTACCTAGACAGTGGGCACATGTGTAGGGCAAAATAACATTTATATTTGCTGATTTGAAGGTTTTCTAGGCATTTGTAGTGCAGATACGTGTTCCTCCATTGAATTTTGAATTTCGCGCCGTATGCAAATTAGCCTTCGCTAGCGTAACTTCGCTTTATATAGCGAATCAACGCTAGCGCAACTTCGCAACCTTACGCTACCCCTGTGCGCAACTTCGGATTTTAGTGAATTTGCGGAGCGCTGGCGAAAATACGCCTGGCGAAGTGCGGCGAAGTTGCACCTGGCGCAACTTCGCATCTTAGTGAATTTGCCCCATAGGGTTGCCACCGGTCCAGTTCTGACCTGGACAGCCCCGTATTTTGAAGGGCTGCCTGGGGTCAAAACTTCCTGCCCAGTTTCCCAAATAAGAAAAAACGGCCAGGATTCCCCATGATTGACACGAATGGCCAATTGCTGCATCATAGACCCGCCCCTAGATGTCATGGCCCCGCCCCTGCGGAGGAGGAAAAGGTGGCAACAATATTGGTATAGATGCCTCTCCCATTGACTTGTACTTATACCTTGACAGGCCTGAGACTGCATTTTTTTGGATTCAGGATTTTTGCAGCATTGTGGTATAATAAATCTCGAAAAATTTTAGTTTTTTTTCCCCACGAAGAATTACAGTTTTCTAGTGAAATAACTTGAATTTTTTGAGTTTTTACCATTAGGACTTTAATAAATAACCCCCTTAGTATGATGTAGAGAGGGATATTCTGAGACCATTTGCAATTTGTTTTCACTTTTTATTATTAGTGGTTTTTTATTTATTTGGAATCCTTCACAGCCTGGAGATGCCTCCCTATCACTATTCAGCCACTGTATGAAGCATCAGCTACAAGATTGTGGCAAATAGAAAGAAGACACTATGGGGAATGACTTTCCCGTATTTGGGAGCTCTCTGATCATTGTCCTGCTGTTGTTGGCCCTTTAATTGCCATTATTGCAGATTTAACTTCATGGCTGGAAAGTGCAAGACAAACAAAGCGGCGTGCGTGTGGCGCTCACAGGACAGACAGCAGTGCTGTGTAGTTCAACAGGAGCCGGTATAATTGGATGTGACGGCAGTAATTATATGTGCAGGGTGGGGGGGGGTGCGGGGGGCTCCCATCAATGTGCCAATTCTAGCAAATCCAGCTCCGTCCTGCAATTAAACAGAAACGAGTGCGGCGTCTCCTGGACAAACACGGGGCGGCTGTACAAGTTGCAGATCAGCTCTTGGGGGGCACCCATGTAACCCCTTCAGATTAGGCGCAACGTGCTGCTACATTTACATTTTTTACATTTAAACATCAGTGTCCCTTTAATTAGCGCTGCTGGATGCCATGGGCATTCAACATTCATACAGATTCATTCATTCCTTTTAATCAGATTTAGGCAGTCAGCTCTTGGGACCAGCGATGGAGAAGCCAAATAAGGAAAGTCGTACTCAGCCCCTTGGCGTCTAATGGAACTCGTGCCCCTGTCATTGTATCCTAGACACATGCCACTTCTTCCTATCCAGAGTTCTGGCCCTTTAAATACAGCTGTTCTGATTGGCTCATCCATTGTAATGGTTATAATGGTTGCAGTTTGACCAAAACCTGTAATAATTCTCTGATTGGCTGTTCAATGGTCTATCCCTGTGATTGTTCTAACATTCTCATAAAAAGTCTGTCACCTTTTAGTTAACTTTTAGTATGTTATCGAATGGCCAATTCTAAGCAACTTTTTAATTAATCGTTATTTCTTTTATATCGTTTTTTAAGTATATTTTTTAAGTATTTGCCTCCTTCTTCTGATTCATTCCAGCTTTTAAATGGGGGTCACTGACCCCATATAAAAACTAAATGCTCTGTAAGGCTACAAATATATTGTTATTGTTACTTCTTATTACTCATCTTTCTATTCAGGCCTCTCCTATTCATATACCAGTCTCTTGTTCAAATCAGTTCATGGTTGCTAGGGGAATTTGGACCCTAGCAACCAGATGGCTGAAATTACAAACTGAAGAGCTGCTGAATAAAAAGCTAAAAAACCTTTAATAATAAAAAATTAAAACAAATTGCAAATTGTCTCAGAATATCCCTCTCCACATCATACTAACAGTTAAATTAAAGGTGAACAATCCCATTAAAGGGCATATTAAGACAAACCCTTCAGGTCAATGTCAGGCAGAGGCTGGTGGGGAACCTGCAGTTCATTTGTCACCTCTCAGATGTATTAGGTCTGACGGGGGGGGGGGGGGGGAGGCAGGGGTTGCTCTGTGGGAAGCTGCTGCTACTTAACATATCAGACCAAGAAGAAATTTAACATTTGAAAAAATCTTACTCATTTTTTTAGAAAACAAAATAATACAACAGCTGCTCATGAGTTTGTGATGTCAGCAAATCCCTCTGATGTCATAAATCCCATGACCAAAGCAGTATTTTTAGGCACAGCCTCCCTCCCTCCAACCCTTGAATAGTAATTAATATAAAATCAACCGTCACAATGTAGCTTATTGGGATGGATGCTGCAGTGAATTAGCATGCAGTGTAATATACAGGTTATTGGGGCGGTATGGGGGAAGGGTAATGTGATGTTTTAAAGGAGAATTTAAGATAAAAGTATTAGGCTAGAAATGCTGCACAATATGTTTGTATTCCTGTACCAGCCCCTGATCCCCACAGCCCTTTAGCAGGGCCCATCTCCTTCTTCTGATTCCAGAACATTCTCTGTCACTTACCTGAGCTTACGGACCCCCTCACAATATACAGTATATATACAATATAACAGTTACAATATACAGTATATATACAATATAACAGTTACAATATACAGTATATATACAATATAACAGTTACAATATACAGTATATACACAATATAACAGTTACAATATACAGTATGTATACAATATAACAGTTACAATATACAGTATATATACAATATAACAGTTACAATATACAGTATATATACAATATAACAGTTACAATATACAGTATATACACAATATAACAGTTACAATATACAGTATATATACAATATAACAGTTACAATATACAGTATATATACAATATAACAGTTACAATATACAGTATATACACAATATAACAGTTACAATATACAGTATATATATATGCAATATAACAGGCACTATATACAGTATATATATATATATATATACACAATATAACAGTTGCAATATACAGTATATATATATATATATATATATATATATATATATACACACAATATAACAGTTACAATATACAGTATATATACAATATAACAGTTACAATATACAGTATATATACAATATAACAGTTACAATATACAGTATATATACAATATAACAGTTACAATATACAGTGTATATATATACAATATAACAGTTACAATATACAGTATATATACAATATAACAGTTACAATATACAGTATATACACAATATAACAGTTACAATATACAGTATATATACAATATAACAGTTACAATATACAGTATATATACAATATAACAGTTACAATATACAGTATATATACAATATAACAGTTACAATATACAGTATATATACAATATAACAGTTACAATATACAGTATATATATACAATATAACAGTTACAATATACAGTATATATACAATATAACAGTTACAATATACAGTATATACACAATATAACAGTTACAATATACAGTATATATACAATATAACAGTCACAATATACAGTATATATACAATATAACAGTTACAATATACAGTATATACACAATATAACAGTTACAATATACAGTATATATACAATATAACAGGCACAATATATAGTATATATACAATATAACAATATCACAAGAGATGCCTAACAAGATCAGGAGATGGGGAGCTGCTGGGGAAGGGCTGGATCATTACTGTTATAGGGCGGCTGGATCTCTGGGCTGGTACAGTAAGTACAGTATATAAAATACAGCATTTTTAGTCTTTTTTTCACTCTCCTGAATTTGCCTTGTGAAGTTTTATTCCTTTGCAGCCTATTTATATTTCTATTGTGACCTCGACACCCCCCAACCCCCACCTGATCCTCCCGTTCTGCTTTATGGGAAAGGGTGGTGCGTACGCCATCTTAATTATTTGATGAATTCCGGCCCGTGCGCTCGGCAGAACAACTCAATAAAGCTCCTTCAGCCGTCACGTTACACTTTGTGCCGGATTACAGACTTTAGGCCCCGGGTTTGCAGAGATTTCATCTGATCGTTTCATAAGTGAATTTAAAATGACAGGAGCCTTATTTTAGGAAGGTCAAATTCACTTGCGTACACCTGTTTTTTTTCTGCGCAATATAGAACTGCTTGTTCCCCGGCCAGAGATTCCCGGGAGGCATCAGTCAACTCCTGGCTTGGCTTTTGCTTCGCAGGTAGTGAGTAATGGCGGTGAGTAATGGCAGTGAGTAATGGTGGTGAGTAATGGCGGTGAGTAATGGCTCCAGCACCAACATTGAAGTGGGATCAATTGGAAAGCAACTGCCGGGCCCAATGGAACAGCCTGAACCTCTCAACGTGACACCCCCAGAGCTCTGCCAACTTTCCTAAACCCTCTTGAAAATTCCTGAAATCTCAGACTTCAAGGGAAGGAAAACGTGTTGTGCGGAAATGTCAAGTCTTTTGCTGCCATTAAAAGAAAATGGGACGATTTTCTGACCCATAGGGACAGCTCCCTTAATCAATTTGATATTTGGATTTATAAAATTGGAATCAATATTTGTGTGTCTGTATTTCAAGTCCAGATGCTCCGAATTTGCCCAACTACTACATTACAAGTATGGGATCCGTTATCCAGAAACCCATTATCCAAAAAGCACCTGAATTACAGAAAACCCATCTCCCATAGACTCCATTTTATCCAAATAATCCAAATGTTTAAAACTGATTTCCTTTGTCTGTGTAATAATAAAACAGTCGCTTGTACTTGATCCCAACTAAGATATAATTAATCCTTATTGGAGGCAAAACCAGCCTATTGGGTTTATTTAATGTTTATATGATTTTCTAGTAGACTTAAGGTATGAAGATCTAAATTTCAGAAATGATCCTGCAAGTCCCAAACATTCTGGATAACAGGTCCTACACCTGTACTATATTTTTCACTAAGTGGCCAATTTACTAATATTTCGATTTTTTCCATGAATTGTATTTTTTTCAATTTCATCATTTTTATTGGGTTTTCCAAAGCATAAAAGATTTACATTTTAACAGAACATGTGAAGTACAATAAAATTGCATAAATGCATACGCCATAATTCTATAAATATAAGCACCATAACTACATTATATAAGGATAACGAGCCAATAAACCCATAAAGTAATACTAATTAATATTAATTGTATTTTTGCTCTAAAAATTAACATTTTTAGATTTCTCTAAAGTTTTAAAAATTTGACATTTAACAAGTGTACAAACCACAACAAACCGAAGTCCCATAGAAGACAATGGGAGCTGCACTGATTTAAAGGTTTTTAGAAAAACCTATTATTTTTTTTAGATTTACCGATATTTAAATATTTTTGCACATTGTTCAGCTTTTTTTTTCCTTTCATTTTCTTTATATTCGGATCTTTTAATAACTTTCATGGCATTTGTGCTTTTATAGAAATAACCCTCATATGTAATAAAGGCACTGCCCGGGGGCAGTAACCCATAGCAACCAATAGGATGCTTGCTTTTAAACAGGTGGCTGTAAAATTCATCCTATAATAAGTTGGCCTCTATATAGTCGGCTGAATCCTAAACCGAATCAGAACCCTAATTTGCATATGCAAATCAGCCTTATCCCAGAAAAAAATAAAAGGAGAACTAAAGCTTAACAAAGAAGTTGGATACAAGTGATATACTTTAGGGGTCATTCATTTAGGGGGCTGGGGTTTGAATGACAGATGAATAAGGTCTCTCGATACCATTTATATTAGAGGGATGGTTCACCATTACGTTAACTTCCAGTATGTTATAGAATGGCTAATTCTAAGCAACTTTTCAATTGGCCATTATTTTTTCTTTTTTGTCGTTTTTGAATTATTTGCCTTTTTCTTCTGACATTTTCCAGCTTTCAAATGGGGGTCACTGACCCCATCTAAGAAACAAATGAAAAAATTAAACCCAATTGCAAACTGTCTCCGAAAATCACTCTCTACATAATACTAACAATTATTTTAAAGGTGAAAAACCCCTTTAAAAACCACCCACAACATCTTGCTCTTGGCTGGCTGTGCATTCTGGGAATGGTAGTCCATAAGGCCACAGGTTATACTGTCCCTGGTGTAGAGCATTAATCCTGCATTTTGTTTGACACGTCTTCATTGTGATGTTCCCACTGGGCTTGTGTCCACTCACTAGCCTCGCACTCCACAGCTGACAGTTAGACAGCTCCCGGCAATATGAATCCGTCCGGCTGTTCTGTACCTTCTGCCAGTGACTCCAGGAAAATGACACTTTGGGAGTTATTTACTAAAATCTGAATTCATCTCATATTTTATTTTAAAAAAACCACGACCTAACCATGTCTGATTTTAGCTTATTTGTTAATATAAAAAAACTCTAATTTTGGGCTTTTTCCCGAATTGTTTAGGCTTTTCTCGTTTTTGCCCAAAAAAGTCAGATTTTCGAGCAAAAACCCCTGAAGACGCCGATAACTTCAGTTTTGAGATAGGTGCCTCTCCCATTGACTTATACACGACCTTGACAGGTCTGAGATGGCAGATTTTCGGATTCAGACTTTTTGCAGCATCGGCTTATAATGAATCTCAAAATTTGTAGCTTTATGAATTCTAGTGAAAAAAAACTGTTTGAGATTTTTAACATTCGGACTTTAATAAATAAACCCTCTTTATCTTCAGACAATATTCTCCTTAGCAACACTTACCCCACTCGTTCAGAGAAAATCAATGTAAAAATTAAAGACGCCAAACCCCCGAATCCTTCGCGAAAGATTTGGCCAAATACCTGAATCTGAATCCTAATTTGCATATGAAAATTAGGGATGGAAAGGGGAAAACATTTCCTACTTCCTTGTTTTATGACAAAATGGTACGTGAATCCGAATCCTGCGGAAAAAGGCAGAATCCTGGCCGAATCTAATCCTGGATTCGGTGCATCAGTAGTAAAAATATGACATCTAGTAACATCAGATTATGGAGAGAAGCTACAGACGTGACTGTACCGCCCGAAATATCGGAACCAGGACTTTCTTAAACTGTCAGAAATATTAGCGCTCTGGGTTTGGAAGGCCAGTTATGTGAAGGCAGATCCAGGAAACAACTTGCATGTGTCCTCTCACCGTTCCAAGGTGAAGGCTCATTTCATGTTATAACAGGTGTTGTGTCAATACCTTCTGTTTAATGAGGCTTTTACACTGTTTGCCCAACTTCCTCGTTAGCTACAACGGCCTTGGTGGGATTTCTCGGGGCACAATTTGCTCTTTACAGATGGGGGATTGTACATAAAGCAGCAGGTGCTCCCTCTGTGAGTAAATACAATGTTGATTTTTATATATCGTCTCCAATACCTGAGTTTCTTGAGTTATGTGCCTGGCTCTTTTTCCTCTTCAGGCTTTCAAATGGGGGTCACTGACCCCAGCTAAAAAAAAACAAATGCTCTGTAAGGCTACAAATGTATTATTATTGCTACTTTTTATTCCTCGTCTTTCTATTCAGGCCTCTCCTATTTATATTCCAGTCTCTTATTCAAATCAGTACATGGTTGCTAGGGCAATTTGGACCTTAGCTACCAGATGGCTAAAGTTGCAAAATGGAGAGTAGCTGAATAAAAAGGTAAATAACCATAAATAATAAAGAAATTTAATAATCTCAGCATATCACTCTCTTCATAATGCTAAGAATTAGATTAAAGGAGAAGAAACCTTTTAAAAGCAACTTAAGGGGGTTATTTATTAAAGGGGAAGTAAAGTGTAAAATAGAATAAGGCTAGAAATGCTGTATTTTGTATACTAAACATGAACTTACTGCACCACAAGCCTAATCAAAAAAATTATTTATGCTTTCAAAGTTGGCCACAGGGGGTCACCATCTTGTAACTTTATTAAACATCTTTGCAAGACCAAGACTGTGCACATGCTCAGTGTAGTCTGGGCTGCTTAGGGATCATCATAAACAAAGCTGCTTGAGTTCTGCATGGCTGGGAAGTAAGGCGGGGGCTCCCCCTGCTGTTCATAAGTATGATTGTTTCCCTGCAGAGCAGTTAGGGACCGTCTGACAATTCCTATCCACAGCAGTAAATGAAGGGAGAATTTCACTGCATACAGTCAGGTTTCTTATAAAAACGGTACAGATTTTTTAATTAAATTATATTGGAGATAGGTTTCTTTTTCATTAAAGAAAGTAAAAATGGGATTTTATTTTTTCGGAATTTATTAAACCCAGATTGAGTTAAAAGTCCGAATAAAAATGTGCTCCACCTCAGAACTGCCGAGTTCATGTAGAAGTCAGTGGGAGAAGTCTCAAAGATATCCTGATCTGCACTGGGTTACCTTCAATAATCCGAAGATTTTGTGGTATTCTGCAAAAATCCCGAGTTTTCGGGTGTCAAATCCAAACAATTTGTACAATGATTTTATCGCGTTTTTTCCCACACAGGAGATTTTTGGGGAAAATGTATTTGGTAAATAAGGGGAAAATCTGTGCGGATTTGGTCGGACAAATGTTACCGAAAATGATCAGATTCTGATAAATAATCCCCTAAATAATGCCCATTCTGTCCTGAGGAGAGCGCCTTTGTTTTGACAGGTTGTCGAAGACTTGAAAATTCTTCTCTGTTCAACCTGAAGGGGAAAAATAAATAATTTGGCTCCAGGGAAACATTTCAAGTGATTTGTATACAGAGACTTTCCATTCTAGAGCCTGGGAATGGGGTCACTTCATCCAGGGACCGAGATACGGAATGAAAGCACGTATAGTTCCCCTTTAACATGGTGTTCATGTCTATACCAAGAATAAGCTTTAATGGTGTCATTTCCATCTCTCTGACTCCTTACAGCTAGAAATGACAACATCAAAATATATTGGGGGAATAAACGAGTGGAACTGCAAAGGGGCCAAATACAGCACTGGGTTTTTTTTTGTGCCACTTTTTAACAATATATTTTGGTATATGTTACTATTTCTGGAGTTGGAGACACCAGTAGAGTAGGTGAGAGTAGAGTAGGTGAGTACTTGGGACTGACCTAGAGAATGTCGCCATTGTTCTGACCCGCTAGTAAGAACCCATTCCAGGCTGGTGGAAAAAGAACCCCATTACTTTTTGGGGACAATTTTTATCATTGTATTTTACATTATATGCCAGTCCAACATAAGATTTGGGGGCCTAGGGCCCACCCCACACCCACTCCCAGGCCCCTGCCCCAGCCGCTAAGCCCCTCTGACCCACAATGGACAAGTGGCAACACTAGACTTAATTTAATTTGTGGCAGCATGGCAGCTCCTACCCATATGTATAAATACAAATATACAGAGAAGGAATGTTCTGGGCACACAATAAGCTATACCCTCATACTGTACTGTCTAAGGGAATCAATATGGCACCTCCTCCTCCCATATGTATAAATACAAATATACAGAGAAGGAATGTTCTGGGCCCACAATAAGCTATACCCTCATACTGTACTGTCTAAGGGAATCAATATGGCACCTCCCTCCTCCCATATGTATAAATACAAATATACAGAGAAGGAATGTTCTGGGCACACAATAAGCTATACCCTCATACTGTACTGTCTAAGGGAATCAATATGGCACCTCCTCCCATATGTATAAATACAAATATACAGAGAAGGAATGTTCTGGGCACACAATAAGCTATACCCTCATACTGTACTGTCTAAGGGAATCAATATGGCACCTCCTCCTCCCATATGTATAAATACAAATATACAGAGAAGGAATGTTCTGGGCACACAATAAGCTATACCCTCATACTGTACTGTCTAAGGGAATCAATATGGCACCTCCCTCCTCCCATATGTATAATTACAAATATACAGAGAAGGAATGTTCTGGGCACACAATAAGCTATACCCTCATACTGTACTGTCTAAGGGAATCAATATGGCACCTCCTCCTCCCATATGTATAAATACAAATATACAGAGAAGGAATGTTCTGGGCACACAATAAGCTATACCCTCATACTGTACTGTCTAAGGGAATCAATATGGCACCTCCTCCTCCCATATGTATAAATACAAATATACAGAGAAGGAATGTTCTGGGCACACAATAAGCTATACCCTCATACTGTACTGTCTAAGGGAATCAATATGGCACCTCCTCCTCCCATATGTATAAATACAAATATACAGAGAAGGAATGTTCTGGGCACACAATAAGCTATACCCTCATACTGTACTGTCTAAGGGAATCAATATGGCACCTCCCTCCTCCCATATGTATAAATACAAATATACAGAGAAGGAATGTTCTGGGCACACAATAAGCTATACCCTCATACTGTACTGTCTAAGGGAATCAATATGGCACCTCCTCCTCCCATATGTATAAATACAAATATACAGAGAAGGAATGTTCTGGGCACACAATAAGCTATACCCTCATACTGTACTGTCTAAGGGAATCAATATGGCACCTCCTCCTCCCATATGTATAATTACAAATATACAGAGAAGGAATGTTCTGGGCACACAATAAGCTATACCCTCATACTGTGTAAGTTTCTATGAATGTAGATATACAGGGGAGGATAGTAGTTTCCTGTGTATTTAAAGGAAAGTAAGTGTAATATAGATGGTGCTTATAAGGAGGCTGCATTTTCCCCTTTATTCAGTGAGAGGTCCTGTTCATGATGGGATTTTATAAGCAAAGGTATCGAATCAGGGAAACCGCCGCCCTGTTTACTTAGTAAATCTCCTCATGACTGGTCTCTCTTGTGGGGCCGAGATGTTTTTCCACTCATGTTGTTTCAGCAGTGAGAGCTCTTAGTGCCGCTGGAGACAGTCGAACAAGTGCCGGTGTTTTCATAAGTGTCTGTCACTGATTAGGCCCGACACAATCATATTCCCCCTAAGCTCAAGGTTCTGCCTAATGACGGGGGGCGGAAATGGCCAAAGAGACCCATTTGGGCAGATTAAGTCCAAATCCTTCAATGTTTTGCGCTTAAAGGAGATGTTTAGACATGGAAATTGCTGCTCTCCTTGGTTATATGTGATCTCTGAGTGCTAAATCCTCTCCAAACAAACCCTAATTCAGCCTGGAATGTCTCGGCCTGATCTTAGACATGATATTATAGGGACTTATAGGAACGGACCTGCCTCAACTATAATTATCTGCACATTCCAGCTATGAGCGTGAGCCTTGCACCCAACTGAGACCCCTTTTATTGGCCCTGCAAATTCACTCACAGTAACCCCTTCACTGCCTCTTCAGTGCATGTGACTTCTGACAATAGTCTTTATTGTATGTTAAAGAGATACTGTCTGCTAAATAAATCTACCTGAACCTAGGAAGCATTTCCTTCTAATTGTGTGATTAAAGGGAAAACACACTCAAAAGCTGATTTTTTTTTAGAAATAAATATAATTCTAAGAAACTTCCCAAAATACATCCATTCCTATATTCTTACTGGGTTTGTAGTGAAACCTTGATGCAGAGGCTTTAACAGACTTAAAGGAGGAGTTAGACCCAGAAAACAGACTAACAGACAATAGCAGACACACTGACAGTTACACAGAAATATAAACCCAGTGAGAATGAGGAATGAATGGATATTGGGAAGTTGTATCAGGAGTCAGAAGCAGCAGTGCAGAGAAAGGGACAGACACAATGACAGTTACACAGAACTATAAACCCAGTGAGAATGAGGAATGAATGGATATTGGGAAGTTGTATCAGGAGTCAGAGGCAGCAGTGCAGAGAAAGGGACAGACATAATGACAGTTACACAGAACTATAAACCCAGTGAGAATGAGGAATGAATGGATATTGGGAAGTTGTATCAGGAGTCAGAAGCAGCAGTGCAGAGAAAGGGACAGACACAATGACAGTTACACAGAACTATAAACCCAGTGAGAATGAGGAATGAATGGATATTGGGAAGTTGTATCAGGAGTCAGAGGCAGCAGTGCAGAGAAAGGGACAGACACAATGACAGTTACACAGAACTATAAACCCAGTGAGAATGAGGAATGAATGGATATTGGGAAGTTGTATCAGGAGTCAGAGGCAGCAGTGCAGAGAAAGGGACAGACACAATGACAGTTACACAGAACTATAAACCCAGTGAGAATGAGGAATGAATGGATATTGGGAAGTTGTATCAGGAGTCAGAAGCAGCAGTGCAGAGAAGAGAAAGGGACAGACACAATGACAGTTACACAGAACTATAAACCCAGTGAGAATGAGGAATGAATGGATATTGGGAAGTTGTATCAGGAGTCAGAAGCAGCAGTGCAGAGAAAGGGACAGACACAATGACAGTTATACAGAACTATAAACCCAGTGAGAATGAGGAATGAATGGATATTGGGAAGTTGTATCAGGAGTCAGAGGCAGCAGTGCAGAGAAGCACAAATAGATGGGGAAATACAACAGAGAGTTGGGGAGAGAGGGGACCAGACATGGGGTAGGTGACAGAGAAGGTTTGTGATTTCTCTGCTGACCCCTATTTCCGGCCCCTCCCCCCTCCCAGTCCACCAACTGTACTTACACACGTAATTTCACTTTTTCTGCAGCAACTGCCATGTCCCCCTCAGCCCCCAGCTCCTCCACTGATTTTCGACAACAAGATCTGGTGGTGGCTTGGGGGGGGAGAGTTTAGGGAATTTTTTTTGTTTAAAAATTGTAGCACCCACATAATTCGACCCCTTTCCTCCCACCTGTGTATAAAGCTATGGGAGCAGGTTAGAGATGGACAGGGAAATGTACAACCTGGGAATCACAAGTGGACAACAGTTAAGAGATGGGACGGCCCCCAGGAATGGGGCCCCTGGGATTTTACCGCGTATACTGGTGGGCCAGTCTGACCTTGTTATTGGGGAAGTCTCAAAAAACTTATTTTATTAAAAAATGTTACTGAGACTCAAATCCACTAACCTCCGAAAATTCGCCAGCGTCCGCTTCGCTCACATTGCAACACTTCGCCAGGCGTAGATTCGCCAGGACAATGCTAATTCATTAAAGTCCCGAGTTGCGTCCAGGGCGCGAACACTGGCGAAGTTGCACTAGCATTGACTCTGGTGAATTTTTGCCCGTATTAGTCACTTTGCCCTTTAGTAAATTTGCCCCTATGTCTATAAGGGCAGAGACAAACGCTCAGATTCGGGGAGATTTAGTCGCCTGGCAACAAATCTCTTCTTCTTCGGGGTAATTAATCTCCCCGAACTGCTTTCCGCTGGCTTGAATGTAAATCGCCGGCGGGATGGCAATCGGCGCGCTTCGTTTTCCAAAGTCGCCCAAAGTTGCCTCACGAGGAAACTTCCAGCGACTTTGGAAAACGAAGTGCTTTGGGTGTCATTCCACCCGCAATATACATTCTAGCCCACGGGAGGCAGACAAAGTATCGAAAGGATTTTCCTTAGTATCCTAAGGAAATCCATTGAATTCACAGTGAATAATATACATAGTATCCTAAGGAACGTCCAGTGAATAATATACATAGTACCCTAAGGAATTCCCAGTCAATAATATACATAGTATCGTGAGGAATTCCCAGTGAGTAATAAACATAGTATCCTAAGGAATTTACAGTGAATAATATACATAGTATCCTAAGGAATTCCCAGTGAATAATATACATAGTATCCTAAGGAATTCCCAGTGAATAATATACATAGTATCCTAAGGAATTCCCAGTGAATAATATACATAGTATCCTAAGGAATTCCCAGTGAATAATATACATAGTATCCTAAGGAATTCCCAGTGAATAATATACATAGTATCCTAAGGAATTCCCAGTGAATAATATAGATAGTATCCTAAGGAATTCCCAGTGAATAATATACATAGTATCCTAAGGAATTCCCAGTGAATAATATACATAGTATCCTAAGGAATTCCCAATGAATAATATACATAGTATCCTAAGGAATTCCCAGTGAATAATATACATAGTATCCTAAGGAATGTCCAGTGAATAATACACATAGTATCGTGAGGAATTCCCAGTGAATAATACACATAGTATCGTGAGGAATTCCCAGTGAATAATATACATAGTATCGTGAGGAATTCCCAGTGAATAATATACATAGTATCCTAAGGAATTCCCAGTGAATAATATACATAGTATCCTAAGGAATTTCCAGTGAATAATATACATAGTATCCTAAGGAATTCCCACTGAATAATATGCATAATATCCTAAGGAATTTCCAGTGAATAATATACATAGTATCCTAAGGAATTCCCAGTGAATAATATACATAGTATCCTGAGGAATTTCCAGTGAATAATATGCATAATATCCTAAGGAATTTCCAGGGAATAATATACATAGTATCCTAAGGAATTTCCAGTGAATAATATGCATAATATCCTAAGGAATTTCCAGTGAATAATATACATAGTATCCTAAGGAATTCCCAGTGAATAATATACATAGTATCCTAAGGAATTCCCAGTGAATAATATACATAGTATCCTAAGGAATTCCCAGTGAATAATATACATAGTATCCTAAGGAATTCCCAGTGAATAATATACATAGTATCCTAAGGAATTCCCATTGAATAATATACTGTCCATAGTATCCTAAGGAATTCCCAGTGAATAATAAACATAATATCCTAAGGAATTTCCAGTGAATAATATACATAGTATCCTAAGGAATTCCCAGTGAATAATATACATAGTATCCTAAGGAATTCACAGTGAATAATATACATAGTATCCTGAGGAATTTCCAGTGAATAATATACAAATCCCCTAGGAATTGCCAGTGCATAATATACATAGTATCCTAAGGAATTCCCAGTGAATAATATACATAGTATCCTAAGGAATTCCCAATGAATAATAAACATAATATCCTAAGGAATTTCCAGTGAATAATATACATAGTATCCTAAGGAATTCCCAGTGAATAATATACATAGTATCCTAAGGAATTCCCAGTGAATAATATACATAGTATCCTAAGGAATTCCCAGTGAATAATATACTGTACATAGTATCCTAAGGAATTCCCAGTGAATAATAAACATAATATCCTAAGGAATTTCCAGTGAATAATATACATAGTATCCTAAGGAGTTCCCAGTGAATAATATACATAGTATCCTAAGGAATTCCCAGTGAATAATATACACAGTATCCTAAGGAATTCCCAGTGAATAATATACATAGTATCCTAAGGAATTCCCAGTGAATAATATACATAGTATCCTAAGGAATTCCCAGTGAATAATATACTGTCCATAGTATCCTAAGGAATTCCCAGTGAATAATAAACATAATATCCTAAGGAATTCCCAGTGAATAATATACATAGTATCCTAAAGAATTTCCAGTGAATAATATACATAGTATCCTAAGGAATTCCCAGTGAATAATATACATAGTATCCTAAGGAATTCCCAGTGAATAACATACATAGTATCCTAAGGAATTCCCAGAGAATAATATACATAGTATCCTAAGGAATTCCCAGTGAATAATATACATAGTATCCTAAGGAATTCCCAGTGAATAATAAACATAGTATCCTAAGGAATTTCCAGTGAATAATATACATAGTATCCTAAGGAATTCCCAGTGAATAATATACATAGTATCCTAAGGAATTCCCAGTGAATAATATATTGTACATAGTATCCTAAGGAATTCCCAGTGAATAATAAACATAATATCCTAAGGAATTTCCAGTGAATAATATACATAGTATCCTAAGGAATTCTCAGTGAATAATATACATAGTATCCTAAGGAATTCCCAGTGAATAATAAACATAATATCCTAAGGAATTTCCAGTGAATAATATACATAGTATCCTAAGGAATTCCCAGTGAATAATATACATAGTATCCTAAGGAATTCACAGTGAATAATATATATAGTATCCTGAGGAATTTCCAGTGAATAATATACAAATCCCCTAGGAATTGCCAGTGCATAATATACATAGTATCCTAAGGAATTCCCAGTGAATAATATACATAGTATCCTAAGGAATTCCCAATGAATAATAAACATAATATCCTAAGGAATTTCCAGTGAATAATATACATAGTATCCTAAGGAATTCCCAGTGAATAATATACATAGTATCCTAAGGAATTCCCAGTGAATAATATACATAGTATCCTAAGGAATTCCCAGTGAATAATATACTGTACATAGTATCCTAAGGAATTCCCAGTGAATAATAAACATAATATCCTAAGGAATTTCCAGTGAATAATATACATAGTATCCTAAGGAGTTCCCAGTGAATAATATACATAGTATCCTAAGGAATTCCCAGTGAATAATATACACAGTATCCTAAGGAATTCCCAGTGAATAATATACATAGTATCCTAAGGAATTCCCAGTGAATAATATACATAGTATCCTAAGGAATTCCCAGTGAATAATATACTGTCCATAGTATCCTAAGGAATTCCCAGTGAATAATAAACATAATATCCTAAGGAATTCCCAGTGAATAATATACATAGTATCCTAAGGAATTTCCAGTGAATAATATACATAGTATCCTAAGGAATTCCCAGTGAATAATATACATAGTATCCTAAGGAATTCCCAGTGAATAACATACATAGTATCCTAAGGAATTCCCAGAGAATAATATACATAGTATCCTAAGGAATTCCCAGTGAATAATATACATAGTATCCTAAGGAATTCCCAGTGAATAATAAACATAGTATCCTAAGGAATTTCCAGTGAATAATATACATAGTATCCTAAGGAATTCCCAGTGAATAATATACATAGTATCCTAAGGAATTCCCAGTGAATAATATATTGTACATAGTATCCTAAGGAATTCCCAGTGAATAATAAACATAATATCCTAAGGAATTTCCAGTGAATAATATACATAGTATCCTAAGGAATTCCCAGTGAATAATATACATAGTATCCTAAGGAATTCCCAGTGAATAATATACACAGTATCCTAAGGAATTCCCAGTGAATAATATACATAGTATCCTAAGGAATTCCCAGTGAATAATATACATAGTATCCTAAGGAATTCCCAGTGAATAATATACATAGTATCCTAAGGAATTCCCAGTGAATAATATACTGTCCATAGTATCCTAAGGAATTCCCAGTGAATAATAAACATAATATCCTAAGGAATTCCCAGTGAATAATATACATAGTATCCTAAGGAATTGTCAGTGAATAATATACATAGTATCCTAAGGAATTCCCAGTGAATAATATACATAGTATCCTAAGGAATTCCCAGTGAATAATATAGATAGTATTCTAAGGAATTCCCAGTGAATAATATATATATTATCCTAAGGAATGTCCAGTGAATAATATACAAAGTATCCTAAGGAATTCCCAGTGAATAATATACATAGTATCCTAAGGAATTCCCAGTGAATAATATACATAGTATCCTAAGGAATTCCCAATGAATAATATACATAGTATCCTAAGGAATTCCCAGTGAATAATATACATAGTATCCTAAGGAATGTCCAGTGAATAATACACATAGTATCGTGAGGAATTCCCAGTGAATAATACACATAGTATCGTGAGGAATTCCCAGTGAATAATATACATAGTATCATGAGGAATTCCCAGTGAATAATATACATAGTATCCTAAGGAATTCCCAGTGAATAATATACATAGTATCCTAAGGAATTTCCAGTGAATAATATACATAGTATCCTAAGGAATTCCCAGTGAATAATATGCATAATATCCTAAGGAATTTCCAGTGAATAATATACATAGTATCCTAAGGAATTCCCAGTGAATAATATACATAGTATCCTGAGGAATTTCCAGTGAATAATATGCATAATATCCTAAGGAATTTCCAGTGAATAATATACATAGTATCCTAAGGAATTTCCAGTGAATAATATGCATAATATCCTAAGGAATTTCCAGTGAATAATATACATAGTATCCTAAGGAATTCCCAGTGAATAATATACATAGTATCCTAAGGAATTCCCAGTGAATAATATACATAGTATCCTAAGGAATTCCCAGTGAATAATATACATAGTATCCTAAGGAATTCCCAGTGAATAATATACATAGTATCCTAAGGAATTCCCATTGAATAATATACTGTCCATTATATCCTAAGGAATTCCCAGTGAATAATAAACATAATATCCTAAGGAATTTCCAGTGAATAATATACATAGTATCCTAAGGAATTCCCAGTGAATAATATACATAGTATCCTAAGGAATTCACAGTGAATAATATACATAGTATCCTAAGGAATTCACAGTGAATAATATACATAGTATCCTGAGGAATTTCCAGTGAATAATATACAAATCCCCTAGGAATTGCCAGTGCATAATATACATAGTATCCTAAGGAATTCCCAGTGAATAATATACATAGTATCCTAAGGAATTCCCAATGAATAATAAACATAATATCCTAAGGAATTTCCAGTGAATAATATACATAGTATCCTAAGGAATTCCCAGTGAATAATATACTGTCCATAGTATCCTAAGGAATTCCCAGTGAATAATAAACATAATATCCTAAGGAATTCCCAGTGAATAATATACATAGTATCCTAAGGAATTTCCAGTGAATAATATACATAGTATCCTAAGGAATTCCCAGTGAATAATATACATAGTATCCTAAGGAATTCCCAGTGAATAACATACATAGTATCCTAAGGAATTCCCAGAGAATAATATACATAGTATCCTAAGGAATTCCCAGTGAATAATATACATAGTATCCTAAGGAATTCCCAGTGAATAATAAACATAGTATCCTAAGGAATTTCCAGTGAATAATATACATAGTATCCTAAGGAATTCCCAGTGAATAATATACATAGTATCCTAAGGAATTCCCAGTGAATAATATATTGTACATAGTATCCTAAGGAATTCCCAGTGAATAATAAACATAATATCCTAAGGAATTTCCAGTGAATAATATACATAGTATCCTAAGGAATTCCCAGTGAATAATATACATAGTATCCTAAGGAATTCCCAGTGAATAATATACACAGTATCCTAAGGAATTCCCAGTGAATAATATACATAGTATCCTAAGGAATTCCCAGTGAATAATATACATAGTATCCTAAGGAATTCCCAGTGAATAATATACATAGTATCCTAAGGAATTCCCAGTGAATAATATACTGTCCATAGTATCCTAAGGAATTCCCAGTGAATAATAAACATAATATCCTAAGGAATTCCCAGTGAATAATATACATAGTATCCTAAGGAATTGTCAGTGAATAATATACATAGTATCCTAAGGAATTCCCAGTGAATAATATACATAGTATCCTAAGGAATTCCCAGTGAATAATATAGATAGTATTCTAAGGAATTCCCAGTGAATAACATATATATTATCCTAAGGAATGTCCAGTGAATAATATACAAAGTATCCTAAGGAATTCCCAGTGAATAATATACATAGTATCCTAAGGAATTCCCAGTGAATAATATACATAGTATCCTAAGGAATTCCCAGTGAATAATATACATAGTATCCTGAGGAATTTCAAGTGAATAATATACAAATCCCCTAGGAATTGCCAGTGCATAATATACATAGTATCCTAAGGAATTCCCAGTGAATAATAAACATAGTATCCTAAGGAATTTCCAGTGAATAATATACATAGTATCCTAAGGAATTCCCAGTGAATAATATACATAGTATCCTAAGGAATTCCCAGTGAATAATATACATAGTATCCTAAGGAATTTCCAGTGAATAATATACATAGTATCCTAAGGAATTCCCAGTGAATAATATACATAGTATCCTAAGGAATTCCCAGTGAATAACATACATAGTATCCTAAGGAATTCCCAGAGAATAATATACATAGTATCCTAAGGAATTCCCAGTGAATAATATACATAGTATCCTAAGGAATTCCCAGTGAATAATATACATAGTATCCTAAGGAATTCCCAGTGAATAATATACCGTCCATAGTATCCTAAGGAATTCCCAGTGAATAATAAACATAACATCCTAAGGAATTTCCAGTGAATAATATACATAGTATCCTAAGGAATTCCCAGTGAATAATATACATAGTATCCTAAGGAATTCACAGTGAATAATATACATAGTATCCTAAGGAATTCCCAGTGAATAATATACATAGTATCCTGAGGAATTTCCAGTGAATAATTTACAAATCCCCTAGGAATTGCCAGTGCATAATATACATAGTATCCTAAGGAATTCCCAGTGAATAATAAACATAGTATCCTAAGGAATTTCCAGTGAATAATATACATAGTATCCTAAGGAATTTCCAGTGAATAATATACATAGTATCCTAAGGAATTCCCAGTGAATAATATACATAGTATCCTAAGGAATTTCCAGTGAATAATATACATAGTATCCTATGGAATTCCCAGTGAATAATATACATAGTATCCTAAGGAATTCCCAGTGAATAACATACATAGTATCCTAAGGAATTCCCAGAGAATAATATACATAGTATCCTAAGGAATTCCCAGTGAATAATAAACATAGTATCCTAAGGAATTTCCAGTGAATAATATACATAGTATCCTAAGGAATTCCCAGTGAATAATATACATAGTATCCTAAGGAATTCCCAGTGAATAATATACTGTACATAATATCCTAAGGAATTCCCAGTGAATAATAAACATAATATCCTAAGGAATTTCCAGTGAATAATATACATAGTATCCTAAGGAATTCCCAGTGAATAATATACATAGTATCCTAAGGAATTCCCAGTGAATAATATACATAGTATCCTAAGGAATTCCCAGTGAATAATAT
The DNA here is from genome assembly GCA_038501925.1 of Xenopus petersii. Classification (NCBI taxonomy): domain Eukaryota; kingdom Metazoa; phylum Chordata; class Amphibia; order Anura; family Pipidae; genus Xenopus; species Xenopus petersii. The sequence continues at coordinate 155,982,071 of CM076678.1, forward strand.
ACATAGTATCCTAAGGAATTCCCAGTGAATAATAAACATAGTATAATAAGGTATTTCCAGTACATAAGGAAGGTGGCCCAGGGATCAGCAGTGATTGTTACAATGTAGTCAGTGAAGTGTTAGAGCCAGAGAACCCACTCTCTATGTACAACACACATCATGGAGATCTAACACTGTATATTCCATCAGAAGAGACGTGTTTATTTTCACTAGTCACATGTAATTAGCAGTCACTTCTCTTCCCCAATTTCATTTTCCATCGGTAACTGGAACAAGCGCAGTGAATTCCTCTGTCTGTTAAAGGCAACACTCGCGCATGCGCTTTAATTGTCGTTTTCTTTGGGATTTCATTTCAGATTTATCTTTTACTTCAAAATTTCCAGCAGTCATTTTAATAATACAGTTTTGTAATATAATTTGTTTCTAGTGTTTCTAGTGATTAAAATATGGGAGGGGAAATAATTGTACAGTTTTTGTGCCATAGACTCACATTGCGTTTGGTTTCCTCCATGTTTGACAATCGGTTCTGCACTTTTCCCCTGACAGATCCGGAACAGATTTCCAGGGATTTCCCCATGGGATACAATGGTTGTTGACTTATTAAGCAGCTTTCCAGTTTCCAATCTCCATCTGGTTGCTAGGGTCCAAATTCCCCTAGCAACCATGCATTGATTTGAATAAGAGACTGGACTATAAATAGGAGAGGCCTGAATAGAAAGATGAGGAATAAAAAGTAGCAATAACAACACATTCATTGACTACAGATCCTTTTTTTTTTAGATGAGGTCAGTGAGAGCTGGAAAGAGTCGCAAGAAGAAGGCAAATAATTCAAAAACCAGTAAAAAAAATAAAGGCCAATTGAAAAAGTTGCTTACAATTGTCATTCTATAACATAGTATAAGGTGACTTATAGTGATGGGCGAATAAATTCGCCTGGCACGAATTTGCGGCGAATTCCAGCGTTTCGCTGCCAGCGAATAAATTTGCGAATCTCCTGTGAAAATTCACCGGTGAAAATTAGTGAAAATGTCAGATTTTCACGATTTTTTGGTGAAAACCTTCAAATTTCACGATTTTTTTGTGAAAACCCACGAATTTCACGATTTCTGAGTGAAAACATCCGAATATAAGGTTTTTTTTAGTGAAAACCTTAGAATTTCACGATTTTTTTGGGAACTTTCATATTTCATGATTTTTCGCAGATTTTTCTCCATTTCGTTAATTTTGCAGGAAATTCACAAAATTCACACATTTTTCAGCGAAGCGAAACTGGACAAATTCGCCCATCACTCGTGACTTAATATTTATTTTGAATGACAGTTTTCCTGAAACAAAAATGTGGGAAATGGAACAATACGATGATGGATTAGCCTCCCTTTTTTTGTTTGTTGCATTCAATAAATTCCCAGTTAATTTTAAGCTTTGACCCATTTTTAACAAAAGGAGCAAAGAAAATTCTCAACAATATTCAATTCCGTATTTCAACTGCGCCAACAGAGTTCCTCGTCCTTGTGATAAATGTGGCCCTTCTCATGTAATGGATCTTACTATGAGAATTACAGGTTAGGGGAGGGTTATATGGCTTTTCTTTGGGCTGGTTCTGTATTGCCCATCCAGCAAATACATAAAGTGGACATACAGAAACAACTGTTACCTGATAGAAGAGGTAAAGAGGATCCTTCCCCAAAAGAGCTTACAATCTAAACAGAGTAGGGGGTATGAGACACAAGGTAAGGAGATGGGCAATATCACTTACTTTTTTGTTTCAACAGAAGAATGCAGTTTGCTTTACTCTATCCCAGTGGCTGTACAGATCCTATCTGATCCCCATTGTAAGCAGCAGTCCTGTCCTGCTTTATGGCAGCTGAGATTCTAGCTATTTGTATAACAGAACATTCTGTCCCAGTGGCTGCACAGATCCTATCTGATCCCCATTGTAAGCAGCAGTCCTGTCCTGCTTTATGGCAGCTGAGATTCTAGCTATCTGTATAACAGAACATTCTGTCCCAGTGGCAGCAGAGAAACAGAAGCATGGCTAAAGGAAATTAAACCACATTGACTGTTTATCTAAAGAACTGTGAGAACAATTGCTATTCTCAGTGTTTTATTAAACTCTTTTAAAATCCCTCATTCTTTGTCACTAGTAATTCACACCCCCTGAATTAAACGAGAGCCTTTTGTTCCGACTGCTGAGAATTCAGTAAATTAACTGTGACAGAGCCGTTCCCTATTCTTCTCTTATTATTCTTCTCTTATTATTCTTCTCTTATTATTCTTCTCTTATTGTACCTCTTATTATTCTTCTCTTATTATTCTTCTCTTATTGTTCACCTGTGTGACTCGCGGGCAATTGATAATGTCACATTAAAGGCAGGCGGAAGTATTGGGCAAGTTGTTACAGAGCATTAAATCAATATCTCCGACTGATCATTGTGGAAACAGCAGCCTTTGTCTAATATTCCTATTTACTAATAATCAGAGACGGGTGGTTTCCTGGCGGATGGTCACTGATCAGATTGGGCCGAGGATTTGGGGATTAGTGGGACAGGGGGGAACATTGGGCAAAGAATGACATTTTGGCAAATGCCGGCCTAAAAGCGTGGTCTCTCCCCCTCTCTGACCCCGCACATGAAATACTAGATGTCTGCAGGGCTGTAGACTTGCCTGCTCCAAAGATCAACATTTGTACTCACTTTAGTCACCTTTTATACACAGTGTGAGTGACATTGAGCAGAAGGACCCGTCTGACAGCCCTGGGCTTTAACACCAGTTAGAAAGTGAGCTCCACTCACAGGACTTATCTACAGCCCCCGCTGCAAATTACACTGCCTAATTGTTACTGGCCCCAAGGAATTGCCTTGCCCACACTGCAGCCTGCTGGCCTTCTGGCTTGGGACGGCAATGGGCACACAATATGCCATTCTGATTCAGTGCTTGATTATGGAAACACCCTGTCTTAAAGGGACAGTGCACCATTATTGTATAAAAGGAAGGGATGCCCTAGGCTCCAAGCTATTGCACAAGCGGTTTTCCCTGAGAATTAGGCCATTGTGGGGTGAAGTTTCATTATAAGCTGGAAAGACTTTCTGTACAAACTTAAATGGATATTTGTCAAATGGGGAGCCCCTTTCTGTCCTACTGTAACAGCAGTGGCACATGGACATTTGTAGCTTTGTGGACAGATTATGAGCAAACTTAGGGACTGTTCCTGCTGAATTGTGTTTAGTACAGGGAATACCTATGCTGCCATAGTTTTATGGGATCTCTCTGTACAGACTATGAGTAAACTTAGGGACTGTTCCTGCTGAATTGTGCTTAGTACAGGGAATACCTATGCTGCCATAGTTTTATGGGATCTCTCTGTACAGACTATGAGCAAACTTAGGGACTGTTCCTGCTGAATTGTGCTTAGTACAGGGAATACCTATGCTGCCATAGTTTTATGGGATCTCTCTGTACAGACTATGAGCAAACTTAGGGGACTGTTCCTGCTGAATTGTGCTTAGTACAGGGAATACCTATGCTGCCATAGTTTTATGGGATCTCTCTGTACAGACTATGAGCAAACTTAGGGACTGTTCCTGCTGAATTGTGTTTAGTACAGGGAATACCTATGCTGCCATAGTTGTATGGGATCTCTCTGTACAGACTATGAGTAAACTTAGGGACTGTTCCTGCTGAATTGTGCTTAGTACAGGGAATACCTATGCTGCCATAGTTGTATGGGATCTCTCTGTACAGCCTATGAGCAAACTTAGGGACTGTTCCTGCTGAATTGTGTTTAGTACAGGGAATACCTATGCTGTTGTATTTTTATGGGATCTCTCTGTTTTGCTACATTTTTCTCCCTTTAGGGCCCTGGCTGAAGCCCCCTGTGCCCTTCCCTGTACCTGTCCTATGATACAGAATTAAAGGGAATATGCACCCTAGAGAATGACGCAGCTTCTCAGTGACATAATATATATATATGACCCCTGTCCCCAAAGGTAGGAGAGAGGGGGTTCTTTCCAACTATAGAGGAATCAGACCCCACTGTCAGGGCTCCCCTGTCCCCCTGTGACCAGACTTGTCTATAGTTGCCCCAGTTTAGCCTCCATTACCCACAATCCCCTGAGCACTTACCCAACACAAAGGAGCCGTCACACCCTACAAGCTTTTACCAAAGGCCAAACAGAGGACAGAGAAAAGGAAGATGAAAGGGGAACAGATGAAGGGGGTTAAGCACATAGAGAAGTGACTTTTTCCAGATCATACAGTGAATAAGTGGCACTTATAGGATTCAAACATATTTCTTCCCATCGGCCGCCCCTCTGCACATGGAAGAGCCTCCAATTAGCCCAGATCTTTCAGCAAATCATTAATTTAACGACGGTGCAGTTGCTCCTTATTGTAAGGGACTGAGCTGTGTGCAAAGGATTAAAGGCAAAAAGCTCCGTCCATGGGGCATTTGTAGCAGGAAAGGGAGGGGAGCAAGGGAACCCCCTTATAGGACCCAGCGTTTGGTCAGGGTCCCCTTAACCAGTTCAGTTATATAACAGTTTCATTGCTATATCATACCTCCCAACTGTCCCGTTTTTTTGAGGGACATTCCCTCTTTTGACAGCTGAACCCGCACCTTATTTGTACTGGAAAGTCCCATTTTTCTCTGCACTGAACAGCCAGAAAAATAAACAAAGTTTCTAACTTAATTTTCTTTTGGCCCAGAACAGCAACAGCCACAGCTGCAGATAAAAATACTTTTGTAACAATTTCGAGATAAGCAAATGAGTAATTGTAACAATATAAGATAACAGGTCCCTTGGGAGAAGTTAGACTCACAACTTAAAGGGCAATTCACCTTCATTAAAACTGTAATAACTGAAAAAACCCACAGATGTTCAGACTTTCATAACCTGCCAAATTTGGTAAATTAGGGGGTGTGGCCACAAAAATGGGAAAAATGTCACCACGCTATGCGCCAACTTTTTTTGTCCCACTTTTTATTTTCAAAATGTTGGGAGGTATGTTATAGGCTGGGAGTCCCTGATCTGTAACCCCAACTCACCTCATTATGATGCTGCAGAGCCACTAAAGGGCCAAACCCCAGACTTATTGGTTCTGATTTGTCTGGGGCCCAGCGGAGCACAAGTCCTGCTCCAAGAGCGAAGCCCTGGGGTCCCAGCACTGCCCTACAGCACCATAATAGTATTAGTAGTAATAATGCTCTGTATTAAATTAGTACTAAACCCCCTGCACCTCCTGACAGTAAAATGTGCAGCCCCCCAAATCCTATCATTCTTTCTCTATCCCTTGTTTATGAAATCATCAGAAGACTTCAGTTTTGTATAAATTATTAGAAAGTGGTTTGTAACTTCATATAAATATATACATGGTGTTGCTGAACTACAGGCTGGTGTTTATGATTATCTCAATAGGTTTCGCTGTGAGGAAGGAACTAGAAGTGGTGATTAAAACACTCCGGGTGGCCTTGGCCAGAAGGGAATATATGGGATACCCCATAGTGATTATCTGTAATCAGCTCTTCCACTCTCATAACCAGCAGATGTATTTGCATCAATATGCAAATGAAAAGTCATGTGATTTTCCTTCCCGCCTCTAATTTACATATGCAAATTAGGATTTGGTTTGGCCGGACTCAAGGATTCGGCTGAATCCGAATCCTGCTGAAAAAGGCTGAATCCTGAACCATATCCTGGATTCGGTGCATCCATAGAAAATAATGAGGCCCCATACGACTTAGTTAACAGGCCCCTCCCCACCCGGGCCCCTAGCCAGTGGGCTGTAGTAACTAGTATGGGGCCCCAGTTTAATAAATTTGCTCAGCTAAAGAGCGTACTTGCCCATACCAACTGTCACCTTGGCCAAACCCTGTTACACCCAATCAAGCCCCTTTTCCTCCATTAAAACTCTAGGCCCCACAATTTACCCAGGGCCCAATCAGAACGTCCCTTTATTATTGCGCGCATCTGGCGTGTTTCATTAAATACTCATCGCTGTGTTTCTCATCAGATGAAATATTTTTGTATCTGCTCTGATGCACTGACATAAAAGAACCATTGTGACCGAAACCACTGTATCTTTAAGTGTTTATTTTACACTCACACAGGGCATTTTACAAGGGAAGAGGTTTCTCTATCAGGAAACTCAGACTTTTTTCTAAATATTTTCCTTAATTCTCATTTATTTCCCTCATGGTCTTATCACCAGCAGAGAAGTTCCCCACAAAACTCTGATAAATGTTAGTGAGGAATTACTGGAGTGACAAAGGTGAAATATTCCTTAAATATACCATTAGTCTTCCAATAGATAGTACAGTGTGAGAGTGAGCCCAGAACATTCCTTCTCTGTATATTTGTATTTATACATATGGGAGGAGGAGGTGCCATATTGATTCACTTAGACAGTACAGTATGAGGGTATAGCTTATTGTGTGCCCAGAACATTCCTTCTCTGTATATTTGTATTTATACATATGGGAGGAGGAGGTGCCATATTGATTCACTTAGACAGTACAGTATGAGGGTATAGCTTATTGTGTGCCCAGAACATTCCTTCTCTGTATATTTGTATTTATACATATGGGAGGAGGAGGTGCCATATTGATTCCCTTAGACAGTACAGTATGAGGGTATAGCTTATTGTGTGCCCAGAACATTCCTTCTCTGTATATTTGTATTTATACATATGGGAGGAGGAGGTGCCATATTGATTCACTTAGACAGTACAGTATGAGGGTATAGCTTATTGTGTGCCCAGAACATTCCTTCTCTGTATATTTGTATTTATACATATGGGAGGAGGGAGGTGCCATATTGATTCACTTAGACAGTACAGTATGAGGGTATAGCTTATTGTGTGCCCAGAACATTCCTTCTCTGTATATTTGTATTTATACATATGGGAGGAGGGAGGTGCCATATTGATTCCATTAGACAGTTCAGTATGAGGGTATAGCTTACTGAGTGCCCAGAACATTCCTTCTCTGTATATTTGTATTTATACATATGGGAGGAGGGAGGTGCCGTATTGATTCCCTTAGACAGTACAGTATGAGGGTATAGCTTACTGAGTGCCCAGAACATTCCTTCTCTGTATATTTGTATTTATACATATGGGAGGAGGGAGGTGCCATATTGATTCCCTTAGACAGTACAGTATGGGAGTTAATAAAAATCCAAATTATAAGGACATACAATGTATAAACTAAACTGTGGGGTTCGTGAAGTGCAGGTTATTATTCATGGAGAATCTTCTTTTTCTTTAAAGAAAGTATAGTTCGTCATGAAGTACTTAAAGTGGACCTGTCACCCAGACACAAAAATCTGTACAGTAAAAGTCCTTTTCAAATTAAACATGAAATCCAATTTCTATTTTTTATTAAAGCATTCATAGCTGTTGTAAGCTCATTTAAACATCTCGGCTGTCAATCAAATATTGTCTGCCCCTCCTCTATGCCTTAGGCAATTACTTTCACTTTCCATTCAGCACTTCCTACATGTCACTGCTCTCCCCACATTCCCCCCAATCTCTTTAACATTTAATTGTGTAACCAGGACATGGGGATGGACATCAGGTCCCACATTCTGGTGCACAAACAAGATTCTGAGATGATACAAGTCTTGTCTTAATAACATTGTCCACAAAATGGCTCCTGCCTGCTTGTTATAATAAGTTCCCAGACTGACAGAAACAAGATTCGAATAATTTATACAGTGTAATTAAAGTTCATTTTGCTTGACTAATGTGATAAAATAGGATTTTGAATAAATGTTGGGGTCCCCTTTAATGTTTCCTAATGAGTTTACAATATTCTTTCCCATGGGTGCAGATAGAGGAACTGATGAACGCTCTTGACAAGACGAGGCAAGAACTGGACTCTACCAAAGGCCGACTGGCCTCCTCTCAGCACTCGCTGGCAGAGAAAGAAGCTCACCTGTCTAACCTGCGGGAAGATCGTAGAAAACAGATGGAGGAGATACTGGACATGAAGTAAGACCTGTCTTTATTCCCCCTGTCCTGTTACTAAAGTCATGTGACTGCTATATCTGGGGCTCACCTGAGAATTTAACCCCAAGGGGGGAAAAAAAAACCATAGGTGTATCTGCTGTATCCCTACTAGTGATGGGCGAATTTATAAATTCGCGAAACCGGCGCGAAAATTTGCCATCGTCAAAAAAAATGGATGTCGGCATCGGTTTTTTTTGGACGCAAGCAAAATTCCTCCAAAAAGACGGACTCTGGCGGCAAAAACTAGATGCCGGTGCCATGTAGAGAATTTTTCGCCGTTTCGGTGAAAAATTCACGAAACGGCTAAATTTCTCGAAACGCTGAAAAATTCGCAAAACGGCGCTGGCAAAGCGAAACGCCACAAATGTGCCCATCACTAATCCCTACCCATTCAACTAACTTTGTACATGAACAATCCCAAAATACAGGCCCTAAGGTGAAAGTGAGGATTAGATTTTAGACCACCCTCCCTTTGGCACTCTCTGTAGCCATAATTATCCAGATATCTCAGTACGATCAGTACAGAAAACCAGCACTCCATTAACCCCAGGCATGCCTGTAAGTTCAGAAACACAGAAAATGTACATTTCATTAACCCCAGACATGCCAGTAATATCACTACAGTAATTGGCGATTTAAAGCATTTTTCAGTGCAACTGAAAACTATAAAAAAAATTAAAATTAAAGGTATTTGATTTTTTTTTAGGAATTCACCGAATCCACTCTTTTGGATTCGACCGAACCCTCGAATCCTTCACGAAAGATTCGCCCGAACCAAATCTGAATCCGAATATGCATATGCAAATTAGGGGTGGGAAGGGGAAAACATTTTTTATTTCCTTGATTTGTGACAAAAAGTCACAAGATTTCCCTCCCACCCCTAATTTGCATATGCAAATTAGCATTTAGATTCAGTTTGGCTGGGCAGAATGATTCAGCCGAATCAGAATCGTGCTGAAAAAGGCTGAATCCTGGATTTGGTGCATCCTTAATTTTATTTTTTTACAATGTAATTTTAAAAAAATGATATTTGGGTTTAACAAACATTTGATTTGATTGATAAAAATTCAAGAGCAATGATTGACTTAAAAAGTGTCCTAATGTTTCCATGAAAATATTAGAAGTCCCGAATTTCCCTGAAATAATAAAACTTGTACCGACTGATAAAAATGGAAATCTTTTATTTTCTGTAACAAAAAAGAGATTTGACTCCTGTCTGAAGAGACACTGAAGTGAGACGCTGAGAGAGGGAGAGTGAAGAGTAACATGATTATTTCAGAAATTATGTCGAATTTTTAATTGATTATCTTTAGAAAGTTCCTTATTTTAATGCGATGAAGCTTAAATTAAATTTTCATTATCACAATAGTTCCCCTTTAATAAAATTGAATATATTTTGCCGATAAAATTTGGTGGGTAGGAAATGTTGGTTTCTATTTTATAAAAGAAAAAAGAAGATATTCTGTAATTTCCAGTAGAAAATAACAGGCTTTGCTAGATCCTTGTTGAAAATGAAGATGTCAACATTTTCCTAAAAAAAACTTTCTTTAAAAATGATGTGGATAGTGAGTCCTGTGATTTCCCCCCCCCCAAAAAAAAGAAATTCCACTGAATTGAAATGAATTACAATTTGACAGGTAGGAAAAATGTTTCAATTTCATTTTTGTAATTTTGCCAAACAAAAAGATGTTTCTCAACTTCTCAAACACAGTAATGGAGTCGGAGATTGAGATGTCAAGAGGAAACAAAGCGGATAGATTATCATAAATTTTTTGTACTGTAATTAAAATAAAATCATCCTCATTTCGGACAAGCAACATTTTGTATAAAAATGCTAAAAATTGCGTTCTTCGACTTTTGTTCAAATGAAATGAATTTCTCTAGGTCTGAGGTGGAGATATCAGGATCAACATTTTCTCAGAGAGGGATGTTGAAGTTCTTGAATAATAGAAAGAAACAAGGAAGCAAATAGTTGATGAGTTCAGAATAAGCTACAAATGAAATATTTTTGTAAAACTTTTTTTGTTAATCTTGGCCGTTTCTAAATAGGATGATCGTTTATTTTGAGGATCAATGAGATGGATCCTGTCATATGTACAAAGAAGAATGTGTGACTATGTAATATATTTATCATGAGCGTTTCCCTTGATAGAGTCATTCATCTTCAAGCCAAAATCATAAAGAAACCCTTTCTTTGAAAATTATGTGGATAGTGTGTCCAGAGATTTCCTCCCCAAAAAAAAGAAAAATAAATTCCACTGAATTGAAATGAATTACAATTTGACAGGTAGGAAAAATGTTTCAATTTCATTTTTGTAATCTTGCCAAACAAAAAGATATTTCTCAACTTCTCAAACACAGTAATGGAGTCGGAGATTGAGATGTCAAGAGGAAACAAAGTGGATAGAGTCTCTGTGAAATTCCACTGGATTTAAAATAAAATCATCCTCATCACGGACAAGCAAAATTTGGCATCAAAATGCTACAAATGGCGTTCTTTGCCTTTTGATCAAATGTTATGAATTTCGCTAGGTCTGAGGTGGAGATATCATAACATTTTCTCAGAAAAGGGATGTTGAAGTTCTTGAATAATAGAAAGAAACATGGAAGCAAATAGTTGATGAGTTCAGAATAGGCTACAAATGAAATATTTTTTTGTTAATTTTGTCCGTTTCTAAATAGGATGCTCGTTGCATTATTTTGAGCATAAATGAGATGGATCCTGGTCATATGAACAAAGTAGATTGTGTGACTATGTAATATATTTATCAAGAGCATTTCCCTTGATAGAGTCATTCATCTTCAAGCCAAAATAATAAAGAAACCCTTTCTTTGAAAATGATGTGGATAGTGTGTCCAGAGATTTCCTTCCAAAAAAATAAATTCCACTGAATTGAAATGAATTACAATTTGACCGGTAGGAAAAATGTTTCAATTTCATTTTTGTAATTTTGCTAAACAAAAAGATGTTTCTCAGGTTCTCAAACACAGTAATGGAGTCGGAGATTGAGATGTCAAGAGGAAACAAAGTGGATAGATTATCATAAAGTCTCTGTGAAATTTCACTGGATTTAAAATAAAATCATCCTCGTTACGTATTATATTGAGGATAAATGAGATGGATCCTGGTTGTATGTACAAAGTAGATTGTGTGACTATGTAATATATTTATCAAGAGCGTTTCCCTTGATAGAGTCATTCATCTTCAAGCCAAAATCATAAAGAAACCCTTTCTTTGTTTTGAATTGCCTTCACCCCTCTCTCCGCCTGTCCGCCCCACTCCATGATAGCAGAGTCTGTTCTTTCTCCGTCTTTAGTCTAAATATTCCGTGACATCACTTATCTCCTTGCCGTCGGCTCGCAGCTTTTTGCAATAATTTCAAAAAGAAGCGATGCCTCTAAGCGGAAGGACCTGGTCGTCTTCACTTGCTGATGTAAAAAAGAGAATTGAAAATGGTGTTGGGGGTAGGGAGAAATTCAGAAATGAGACCTATAGAAGTCTTATGTTCGGAAAATATTAAAAAGCGTTGGATTCTTGTTTGTGAAATAATGTTTGTGAAATATTTTTTTTTTCTTTAAAAATTGGTGCAAAAATTAATTCAGTTGGAATTGTAATAATTTTGCAAAGCTTTACACAGTAATCCCTGAAATTCTTCACGGTCCCCTCAGAATCAGTAGTAGTTTTTATCGGGGGAAACAGTTGCCTAATTTGGAATTCCTCCCATTTCGCAGAAAAATTTTGTAAAATCGCAAAGTTCACGAAAAAATCGTGAAATTCGAACGGTTTCACGAAAAAATCGTGAAAGTCAAATGGTTTCACGAAAGAATCGAGCAATTCGAACGTTTTCACAAAAAATTCTAGCAATTCAAACGGTTTCACGGAAAAATCAAGCAATTCGAACGTTTTCACTAAAATCGAGGTATTCAAACGTTTTTACTAAAAAATCGAGCAATTCGAATGTTCTCACGAAAAAACCTAGCAATTCGAACGTTTTCACTAAAAAATTTAGGAATTCAAAGGTTTTCATGGAAAAATCGGAAATTGATTCCGGCGAATTTTCACAGGAGATTCGTGAATTTATTTGCCGGCGGCAAAACGCAGAAATTAGCTGCGAATTTATTTGCCCATCACTAATCTTGAGTTGAAGCCACTTTTTTTGGTCCAGTATTTGATCAAGGCCCCTCTCTAAGGAGCTCATCCTACTATAGTTCTTTATATATTCAGCCATTATCCTTTTGACTGGGCCACCCTTCCACTTTTAAGGTCCACTAGGTGGAGAATCCTACCTCTGCACCTAAGAGCCCTCAAGTACAGGTATGGGATCTGTTATCCGGAAAACCAGTTATTCAGAAAGCTCCAAATTACGGAAAGCCTGTCTCCCATAGTCTCCATTTTATCCAAATACAGTAGCTTGCACTTGATCCCAACTAAGATATAATTAATCCTTACTGGAAGCAAAACCAGCTGATTGGGTTTATTTAATGTTTATATGAAGATCCAAATTAGGCAAAGATCCGTTATCTGGAAACCTCCAAATCCAGAGTATTCTGGATAGCAGGTCCCATACCTGTATATGATAGTTCCTAGAGGAACCACCAGAGGGAGAAGAGTGGCAGTGAATCCTATCACCTCCTTACAATTGACTTTGTTACAATGTCTTCTTTCTTGCCTTTGAATCTGGGGAGGAATAAAAATAAAATATTTTGCTTAAATTCCCTCTCTTTCTCGTGAAGACACCAAGGCTCATGGAGACATCATGAAGATTCAAGGTTTCTGCACCTGATCTTGGGAGAAAGATTTGGAATTAATGAGAATGTTCTCCCTCTTCTTATTCACATGAGTCTGTAGTGTTTCTTTCTGTTTTTCCTTTAGGAATAACGCATTTCACGCAGAACCCCCCCCCCCACACTTTCAAATGACAATGGAAACATTCCTACCATGTAGTCATTGACTTATGGCTATGGCCAACAAGAATTCCTGTATTTAAGAACTTTTCACAATGATTTCCAGTGCTTATATTAAGGTTCAGATCTCCAAACATAGTGGGGGTCCTGCTTCATCTTCATTTGACATGTGATCCCCCTGATATTTACTGGCCCAAATTAACTGTTACTGTTGGAGGAGGTCCCCCTACATATAATTAATGGCACTGGGCCTGAATCATTGAAGGGAGGTTTACAGAAGGATAAATGGAGATTTAATGGGTGGATTAAACCGTTTACCAGGATTTCCCCCGGGGAATTTCTACTTTATGTCGTTGCTGAGAAGTTTAGATTTTTGGGAAACTGTTGGCTTTAACTCATTGGACTTGGAGCACCATCTGTTAAACACTGGGCTAACAGTATAAGGGATAGCTTATTGTGTGCCCAGAACATTCCTTCTCTGTATATTTGTATTTATACATATGGGAGGAGGAGGTGCCATATTGATTCCCTTAGACAGTATAGTATGAGGGTATAGCTTATTGTGTGCCCAGAACATTCCTTCTCTGTATATTTGTATTTATACATATGGGAGGAGGAGGTGCCATATTGATTCCCTTAGACAGTACAGTATGAGGGTATAGCTTATTGTGTGCCCAGAACATTCCTTCTCTGTATATTTGTATTTATACATATGGGAGGAGGAGGTGCCATATTGATTCCCTTAGACAGTATAGTATGAGGGTATAGCTTATTGTGTGCCCAGAACATTCCTTCTCTGTATATTTGTATTTATACATATGGGAGGAGGAGGTGCCATATTGATTCCCTTAGACAGTACAGTATGAGGGTATAGCTTATTGTGTGCCCAGAACATTCCTTCTCTGTATATTTGTATTTATACATATGGGAGGAGGAGGTGCCATATTGATTCCCTTAGACAGTACAGTATGAGGGTATAGCTTATTGTGTGCCCAGAACATTCCTTCTCTGTATATTTGTATTTATACATATGGGAGGAGGAGGTGCCATATTGATTCCCTTAGACAGTACAGTATGAGGGTATAGCTTATTGTGTGCCCAGAACATTCCTTCTCTGTATATTTGTATTTATACATATGGGAGGAGGAGGTGCCATATTGATTCCCTTAGACAGTACAGTATGAGGGTATAGCTTATTGTGTGCCCAGAACATTCCTTCTCTGTATATTTGTATTTATACATATGGGAGGAGGTGCCATATTGATTCCCTTAGACAGTACAGTATGAGGGTATAGCTTATTGTGTGCCCAGAACATTCCTTCTCTGTATATTTGTATTTATACATATGGGAGAAGGGAGGTGCCATATAGATTCCCTTAGACAGTATTGTATGAGGGTATAGCTTATTGTGTGCCCAGAACATTCCTTCTCTGTATATTTGTATTTATACATATGGGAGGAGGTGCCATATTGATTCCCTTAGACAGTACAGTATGAGGGTATAACTTATTTTGTGCCCAGAACATTCCTTCTCTGTATATTTGTATTTATACATATGGGAGGAGGAGGTGCCATATTGATTCCCTTAGACAGTACAGTATGAGGGTATAGCTTATTTTGTGCCCAGAACATTCCTTCTCTGTATATTTGTATTTATACATATGGGAGGAGGGAGCAGGCTAATATAAGTGCCACTCCTTTGCAAACACCATAAAGATGAGGGTCCCATTAAGCTGGGGGGGGGGTTAGATCCAAAGAACAGAAGTTCCTGCACAAAACAAAGGGTCGGCCGTATAAATAGCAGAGATGTCAGTGAGCTGTAAAGTTTATATCTCCCAGAAAGAGGCTGGGCGGTGGCGCCCTGTTTACCAGACAAACTGAGTCACGTTAATGATGCGCCTCCCTGATTAGCACTTGGTGGCACCTAAATTGGGGGCTTTGCCGTTTACACCTCGGCTGAAACCATAAAAGTTTATTTTGTTTTTAGTGGATTGAAAGCATTTTTCACACCTGGGCTGAACTATTTCCAATTTGCCACATTCCTCTCACAGACTGAGACAGGAACGTGGGAGAAGGTTTGGGGCAATTTCAGTTGTTTTTACTTTGTCCTGGATAAACAACATGCTCCAGTCTCATTAAAGGGAAAAACTTGGAAGACAGAATAGATTTTGGTTATAATATGACGGAGTGAAGTAATAGGGGTGATACACCTTTAACTTAACTGTTAGTTTAAGTATAGATTGACCAATTCTTACCTGCTTTCTAATTGGCCCTTATTTTCTATTTTTTATAGTTTCTTAATTATTTGCCTTTTTATTTTGCCTCTTTCCAGCTTACAAATAGGGGTCACTGACCCCATTTAGAAACAAATGCTCTGTAAGGCTACAAATGTATTGTTATTCCTACTTTTTATTCCTCATCTTTCTATTCAGGCCTCTCCTATTCATATTCCAGTCTCTTATTCAAATCAGTGCATAGTTGCTAGGGGAATTGGACCCTAGCAACCAGACGGCTGAAATTACAAACTGGAGAGCTGCTGAATAAAAAATAAATACGTCAAAAACCACAAATAATAAAAAATGAAAACCAAATACAAATTGCCTCAGAATATCTCTCTCTACATCATACTAAGGGGCAGATTTATCAAAGGTCGAGGTGAATTTTCGAATTCAAAAAATTCGAATTTCCAGCTATATTGAAAAAAAATGTGAAAATTTGAATATCGAAATTGTGTATCATTTACTGTCTCTTTAAAAATTTGACTTTGACCATTCACCATTTAATTGCTGAATTGCTTTTAGTCTATGGGGGACCGCCTAGAACCTATTTGAAGTCAATTGGTGAACTTTTTGGGAAAAACTTTGATTCAAATTCGATCGAATATGCTATTACTTTAATTTGTACGATTAGAATTCGGCCGAATATGGACCTATTCGACCGAAAACTGACCTATTCAGCCAAAAAAAACTTCAACTTCATTTCGGTTGGTCTTTATGAATTCAAATTTCGAAGTTTTTCAAATTCAAAGTTCGACCCTTGATAAATATGCCCCTAAATGTTAATTTAAAGGTGATCAACCCTTTAAATATATTTCAGAAAAAGCCATAGTTGTTCAGGGGCTGCAGGGAGTTGCAACTTGACAATAGAAGGATCATTTATTCCTATGGAGGCTGCAGCAGAGCATTCCAGAGTGAAATGAATTCCTGTCCCTCTCGGAGGTGGGGAAGGAGGAGTGAAAACACGGTGTCACCGTAGAACATGTCAGGGGTTCTGCAGATAATACCAAATCCCCGAGGACAGGCGTGTGTCAGTGAGTCAGACTTGACGGTGTCTGGGAAAAAAGAACTAGGTGGGCTGAGCTTATCGTCTCCATGTCCATCTTTCAGGGAGTCCGTACAGGAACGATTGTACAGCGTCTCCCACTGCCTGAATCACTCCCTCCTCTTTTCATCCCCTTCATGCATTTAATTGTTTCTATCATGTCACTTTGTCTGGTTTGTACCTTTCTGCTTCTGAACTGGACAGTTATGCAGCAGGTGCTGTTTGGTTGTGGAATGTATATAAAATATAATAATTCCAGGGAAACAGTAGGAACACAGCGAGAGCCCACAATGCAGCAGAGATAGTTGGAGTGAGTGTGAAGGCAATTTGGGGGGTTTATGATGTGCCTGTTGGGCCCTGTGTGTGGTCTGGTCTGGGTGAAGCTGGAAATGAGCTGTAGAAAAGTCAGTGCAGTTTCAGGGCCAATTGGTGCGGTAAATGTTCTGGGAATGAGCAGCGAAGCGTCCAGCAAAGTGATGAACTCGTACAAAACACCATCTGGCTTTCTTTGGGGGGATCCGCACTTTCCCACCGTGTTGATATCATGGGAGCCCAACACATAATCCAGAAGGATTGCTGAGTTTAAAGGAGAGTTTTCCTGGTCTGCAGCACTTTATTCCCTCCCTCTACTATCTCGTATGAAATAATGTCAATGCTTCATAATAAAGCCTTGGTTGTGCCTGTTTTGTAATGTGTATAATACAGAGGACATGGGCACAACATGACATTTAACTAAGCCCCCCCCCCACCACCACCACCACCATCACCACCACCAAGGATGATTTGCTGGAATGCAGGTAAATTTATATAAAATATAACATTCAAAAATTAATTATGAGTTTTTTATTGCTTATACATTATGTGGACAAAACCACAGGGGGTTAATATGAAGTTGCCCCTCCCTTTGATATAACTGCCCCATCTCTTCTGGGAAGGTTCCCACTAGATGTTGGAACATTATTGCTGGGAGTTATTACTGGGAGTTGCTTCCGTTCAGCCACAAGAGCATAAGTGAGGTTGGGCACTGATGTTTCGGATCAGGCTCACAGTCGGGGTTACAATTCATCCCACAGGGGTTCAGTTGGGTTGTGCTCCTTTCGCTGCTATAACTGCCCCGGTGCTTCTGGGAAGGTCCCACTAGATTTTGGAACATTGTTGCTGGGAGTTGTTACTGGGAGTTGCTTCCATTCAGCCACAAGAGCATTAGTGAGGTTGGGCACTGATGTTGGGGATCAGGCTCACAGTCGGGGTTCCAATTCATCCCACAGGGGTTCAGTTGGGTTGAGGTCAGGGTTCTGTACAGTCAGGTTCTTCACATCTCAGCAAACCCATTCTGTATGGACCTGGCTCTGCATGGGGCATTATTGTGCTGAAACAGGGAAGGGCCTTCCCCAAACTGTTCCACAAAGTTTCCTATGGAATTGTCAGGAATGTCATTGTACCCTGCAGCTTTAAGGTTTCACTGGACCCAAGGGGCCCAAACCATGGTATCAGCCCCAACCTATTATTCCTCCTCCACCAAACATCACCATTGGCATTATGCATTCAGGCAGGTAGTGTTCTCCTGGAATCTGCCCAACCCAAACTTTCCCATCAGACTGGCAGTTAGTGAGATTCCATTCATCCCTCCAGAGGACATGTTTCCACTGCTCCAGAGCCCAATGCCTTTACCCCACTCCAGGCGATGCATTGCACATGGAGGTATTAGAGACTCATAACTCTATCTCCAGTATAGGGAAGTTCCCACATTTGGTTTCTAGAATTCATTATTTCATGTTCAGGTTTGGGGGCAAAGAAAAGATTAAATGGTTTTCTTGTTTGTTCTGCAAAGAAGATTCCCCTTTTTGCATAATTTTCAGACCATCCAACAAACTGGCCGTTTTTAGTCTGGGGCGCGGCCGTTACCACTACTAATCTATATTGCAGATGCGGTGAGAAAATCTCCAACCTCAATTTGGCATCTGAAGGTCTGGGGATGTCAGTACAGACAAGAATAATCTAATTAGGGCCTGAAGGAACGATGACCTCATTAGATGACCTCACTGCTGTGATGATACATAACTTGGGCAAAGACTACATTGTGCTGTTTTATATACAGTTTTGGACTTTACGACTGTTTTGCTGCTGTTTTATGTTCTATGAGGGAGGCTTGAGCCACAGACCCACTCAAGACCGAGTGTTCCTCAGTGAGACATATGTATCCACTTTCATATAAATTGCTTGTCTTTGCAATTAAGGTGAAGGTTGGAGGAGAGCTGCATTTCTCTGTTTACCGTAGGATTTTTGACAGTTTCTTTCCTCTTTCAAGTCAATTTGGCCCAAATCCAAGAGCCCTGCAGATTTTTAAGTAAATTCTTCTATTGTTGCACTAATGAGGTTATAATGTTGGTCGGGCAGATCTCCAGGCCAGCAAGTTCCTCCAGTGGAAGATCATTAAAGAAAGAAAATAGTCTTGGTCTGTGGACCCATATCTTCCCTGTTTAATGAATGAAAGGCCAACTATCTTTTCATGGATTTCTTTCCTTGTTGGGATTCGCTCATGGAGAGGTCAAATGCCAATAATATTTGAGTGGCTCCTACTTGCTTCTCTGGTGGGTTTAATGGTTCACTTTGAATTTCTGGTATTCCAAGATTCCATTGATTCTGGCCGGTCACAGCTTTTCCTTCTAGGAGGCATCTCATAGTGGTCAATGGTGCCAACAAGGAGGCATTCTTTATCTTCAAGATTGATATATGTATCAAGGCTGTCCTGGGGAGTGGTTACTTGCTGAGGTTAGGGAGAGCGCTGGGGGACCCCTGATTAAAAATTCACCTGAGTTGTTCTTGAAGTCATGAAAATAAATCCCTAAATAATTCATTCTTGGAGTAAACCCCTACTTAGGCTTTAGATTTATGAAGGGGACACAAGTTAATTTTTCAGCCCCACTTCCAAAACTGGAACTGTCTGAAGATGCCTATGAGGCACATCTTTGTTTCCCTAGATATTATTGGGGCTATGGTTGATACAAAAGATTTTCTTGTTATAAGCCAAAAGGAGTCTTCAATCGGGTAGTGAGAGATTGGTGGAGAATGTGCATTTCCTTTCATAGATGCTCCAACAAGCTCAGTTGGGCTTAACACTTGTTTGCTTCTGTTCTTGAGCTTATGTCTGGTGGAACAGGGGATTCTGTAATCTGGTGAGGACAGGGGGCCTGGGGCCCACCGGGGCTGCTGTCTCCCTAGCTGCAACCCCTCCTTTTTTTTTTGCTGCGACCGGGGCAAGATAGAGAGGTTGGGTGCATCGCTTAGAGATTTCGACAGGGAGCACTGGGTTTTTCCCTATGCCCCGTCGGCCCAGTCTGACCCTGTCTGTAACCTTTTCATGAGCTAAAGGGGATCTCAAGGGGAAATTAAACCAAAAATTCTGAAAAATATTGCTTAAGGCAAGTCCCTACTATTCTTTGGGAAAATAACTATAACCGTATTTATTGTTTGGCTTATGGAGCACAGGAGGCAATATCACAAGATTTAATTGATGTCTTTTCCATGCTAAGTTTCCACCTGCTTGTTCAATGGCTTTCCCTCTATATCCCTGGAATCTTTTTCAGTGAACCTCCTCTTTCATTCCCACCCTGACCCCCCCTTCTTCATCCTCCATTTCACAGAACAGTAGAGCGTACTCTATCTTGCTCTTCAGCTACTTCACGGGGGTTTATAGACATTGCACCTTTATTGTGAACTCAGGGACACATTTTTCTTTGTGATTTGACATTTTTTGGCCATTAATGTCTTCCTGGAAGATAGATTTGAAAAATGTCCTACCCATTTGAAACAAATATTGAAGGGGGGGAAGAAAAGGGAGAGAATCTGTAGGATATCAATATATCTTTCTTCGTGAGGCTGGTGGGTTCACCCTGCGAAACTCACACATGTTGAACCATTTGATACAGATTTGTGTTGGGAACAGATGTGTTGAACATGTCAGAGGCGGCTGTGCTGAGGCGTGGAAAAGCACTTTGCTCCATTACTTCGCAGGAATGAAAATGAGAAAAAAAGACAAAAACATTCAGGTCTCAAAGCAGTTTATGAATAATCCCATAGAGTGTGAATAAACTGCACAGTGACTGATGAATTGCGGTTGGCTGAGGGGGGGGGCAGGTCTAGTGATCAGAGATTGGAATTTGGTGGCACATTGATCCAATCAGAGAATAGTCAGGAGCTACTGTACTTGGCATTTTTTTTATAAACTAATTTTCAATATGTTTTTGATGAAGATGGCTCAAGTGTGATAAACAATGAAATTGAATTTTTGAAAAAAATATTTAGACAGTTTCCTTTTTAATGACTTTTGGCTTGTGTCATTTTATGTATGTATGTAAAACTTTATTTGTAGAGCACTGTTAAGGAGCCGCAGCGCTGTACAGTGCATAATATTTATTTATAAAAGTATACATAGGGGGACAAATCACACAATAAATAAATACAGAATCATATCAAGACAAAGAGAGTAAGTGCTATGTGGTAAGAGACATAGTGGTAAGGAGGTCCCTGCCCCATAGAGCTTACAGTCTAAGTGGATGGCTGGATAACATACAGGTACAAATTGGAGATGAAAAAGTGCACAAGGTAAGGCATAGTCAGTAGGTACAGGACTAGGCTAATGTTCTAGTGCTCCAAAAGGTAGGATCTTAAGTTCTTTCTTGAAGAGATTGAGAGAGGATTCCTCACGGAGGATTTCAGGAATGAAATTCCAGAGGGAAGGAGCAGCAAGATAGAAGGGTTTGAGACAAGAGGCGGCAGTGGATGTGGATGGTGTGAAGAGAGGGTGACTCTGAGAAGAGCGGAGAAGACGACCAGGAACATATAGTGAGACAGGAGAATAAATGTAGTGAGGAGCAGAGGAGTGAAGGCCTGTGAATGTTAGTAGAAGGAGTTTATATGGTATCATTTGCTTAACAGGCAGCCATGCTAAGGATTTTAGTTAGGGTTGAGCAAGTTCCCTTTTAGGAGAGAGCAGAAGGATCCTGGTAGCAGAGTTTAAGATTGATTGGAAGGGAGAGAGATGGGAGTCAGGAAGACCGGTTAGGAGATGGCAATAGTCTAAATGGGATAAGATAAGGGCATGGATTAGTGTTTTGGCTGTTGTTTGTGAAAGAAATGGGCGTATCTTGGCTATATTGCGGACGAAGAAACTACAGGTTTTGGCAGTATTATTAATATGATTAGAGAAGGAGAGGGACTGGTCAAAGATGACCCCCAAGCAGCATGTGGAATTAACGGGGTTAATGGTCATGCCATCAATAGACCATGAAAGACCATGAGCTCAGTCTTGGCCAATTTGAGCTGGAGATGGGGTTGGTTCATCCAGGAAGAGATAGCTACTAAGCAGTCTGTTATCTGGGTTTGAACTTCAGAGGTTAGTGAGGGAGTGTCTAAATATATCTGAATGTCATTTTAATGAATTCTTTAAAATATTCCCTATTTTTTAACGAGTTGGATCAAGCATGTTTAAAAAATAAAACAGCATTTTTTAAAATATTACATCATATGTATTTTTTTGATGAAGTTGACTGATGTGGGCTTAAAAAATGACATTGAATTTTTGAAAAAATATTTTGGATATTTCAATTTTTTTAATTTGTCACGAGTGTGTTTATAACTTTTAATGTTGGATATTTCCTGTTTTTAATAGAATTGTTGTTGTCCCTGGATCAACTTGTACTATGAGCTATCTCCCATATCCCTGTATTCCCTCACTTGCTAAACACCATCCAACCCCTTCTTATACCTATCTAATGTATCAGCCTGTACCCCTGATTCACTTCCCATCTCTCCCTGTAACACCCCTTTCCCTCCTCTAATCTCATTGGCTCCCTCCTGTCTGCTGGGAGGAGCTACTGGTGAATAAAGCATCCGACCCTTCCTTGTACCTATCTAATGTATCAGCCTGTACCACTGATTCACTTCCCAGCTCTCCCTGTAACACCCCTTTCCCTCCTCTAATCTCATTGGCTCCCTCCTGTCTGCTGGGAGGAGCTACTGGTGAATAAAGCATCCAACCCTTCCTTGTACCTATCTAATGTATAAGCCTGTACCACTGATTCACTTCCCAGCTCTCCCTGTAACACCCCTTTCCCTCCTCTAATCTCATTGGCTCCCTCCTGTCTGCTGGGAGGAGCTACTGGTGAATAAAGCATCTGACCCTTCCTTGTACCTATCTAATGTATCAACCTGTACCACTGATTCAGGGAGACAATTCCACATCTTCACAGCTCTCACTGTAACAAACCCCTTCCCAATATTTAGCCGGAACCTCTTTTCTTCTAATCGGAATGGGTGACCTTGTGTCAGCTGGAAAGACCTACTGGTAAATAAATCATTAGTATTATATTATATGATCCCCTTATATATTTATACATAGTCATCATATCTCCCCTTAAGCGCCTCTTCTCCAGAGTGAACATCCCCAATTTGGCCAGTCTTTCCTCATAGCTAAGATTTTCCCTTTACCAGCTTAGTTGCCCTTCTCTGTCCCCTCTCTAATACAATAATGTCCTGTTTGAGTGATGGAGACCAAAACTGTACGGCATATTCTAGATGGGGCCTTACCAGTGCTCTATACAGTGGGACCCCCTCCTCCCGTGACTCTCTGCCCCATTTAATACAACTCAAGACCTTATTTGCCCTTGATGATAATGAAATGTTCACAAATTTGGATATGCCTGGAAAAGGGTGATTCCATAGGCATATTCTGGGCCTAGTGTTAAAGAGGCATTTAAAATTCAAGAGGCCGTTTTTCAATATCGGGCAGGTCCACCAAGAGTGTTTATAATCCCCTACATCTGTACAGCCTACAAGGCAATTCGGCGGAGACACAAGATGCATGGCATTCTTTCACTTAGGGGTAATATACCATCAAGAGAGCACTTTATATGCCATTACCCGGATAGAGGTACTAGGTGATATCTTGTAGTAGACATCAATATCTTAGACCAGTCCTCAGGAGACCAGGACAAGTTGAAGTCTTTTTCCCAGGCTAATATAAAAGAAGTTGACATTTCTGGTTGTACTTTGGTCAAAAATTAAATACAGTATCACTGAGATATTACACTTGGTCAATGACGAATTTTTACACGGTTTGTAAGGGTAGAGAAACATCTGTAAGGATTAGAAAAGAACCTGTAAGGGTAGGTTTCCATTGTTGGGAATTGTAAAAATGAGATAGTTGGGAATATCTCAAAAATTCCTCTGGAGGGAGTGATAGTGATTCTTGATGCCCATGATTTTAAACCTCAAAAACTCAGGACATCATATAGTTTAGTGAATTTGTGAGAGGACCACTATTGAAATGCTTTATGGTTTAAACCTGGGGGAAAGTCAGGGTTCCCTATGAGATGCTGGAGTCATGCGGGATCAATTTTTTTCTTTAGCGTTTTCCAAAGTTGCAAGTGAAATTTAATAATAGGGTTGGTTATATTACATTTCTGAATAATATTTGTGGTTGCCCATAATAGTGATGAGACCTGTAAGGGGCATATTGAGGCATTTTCGATGTCTACCCATCTAAGGGTACCAGGCATACTGGGCCACTGAATGGTTTGTGCTAGTCCAGCCGCCATTTCATCATTTCTTATATTAAGAACCTTGAGACCACCTTGGTGGGGTAATTGATACAGAATATTTCCCTTTAGTAATGGAATTGGTTCAAAAATGAGATTTCCTTTTTTTTTTTTTTTTTTTTTTTTAAACAATGTTGGATATTTCCTTTTTTTAATGGAATTGGCTCAAAAATGAAATTAACTTTTTTTTTGTTAAAATATGGAGGTTTATCTATCAAAAGTTGAGTTTTAGAGGTTTTTATACCTCATATGAACTTAATGAACTCACAACTTCAATGGTTTCAGATTTAGTTCGAGTTGCGAAACCCTGCGAAAAAAACCTCAAATCGCTTGAAATTGAGCCTTCGGCATAACCCTCCAATAAAAACTCAAACATCACGAAGGCTATTAACAAATTCAAATGATTTGAGTGACCTCTGTCATTGACTCCTACATGACCTCGACAGGTTACAGAAGGTTTTTTGGATTAAAGCTATTTCCAGGGTCGGGTATAATAGATCTCCAAAATTAAAAAAAAAAATTTACCCTAAAATAATATCCTCTAAAATTCAAATATTCATGGAAAACACAACTCAATCCTTAAAAAATAACCCCTTAATGTTGGATATTTCTCTTTTTAATGGAATTGGCTCAAAAATGTTTTTTTTTTTAAATATGGGGGTTTATTTATCAAAGGTCGAATTTAAGAGGTTTTTATACCTCAAATGAACTGAACAAACTCACAATGGTTTCTAATTTAGTTTGAGTTGCGAAACCCAGATAAGTTGATCATCTACAAGTCCTTTTCCATAATGGATTTGCCTAGTACAGTCCCATTAAGGGTATAAGTGGATATTTTCACATTTATCAACATTGAATCTCATTTGCCACTTAGCTGCCCAGATTGCCAGTTTGTCAAGATCCTGTTGCAAGTGTCACATCCTGGATGGAATTAATTGGGCTGATAGTTTTGTGTCATCTGCAAACACTGATACATTACTTACAACACCCTCCCCTAAGTCATTAATGAACAAGTTAAATAAAAGTGGACCCAATACTGAGCCCTGGGGGACCCCACTAAGAACCTTACTCCAAGTAGAGAATGTCCCATTAACAACCCCCCTCTGTACCCGATCCTGTAGCCAGTTTCCTATCCATGTGCAAACGACTTCATTAAGCCCAACAGACCTTAGTTTAGAAAGCAGTCGTTTGTGGGGCACAGTATCAAACGCTTTGGCAAAATCCAAATAGATCACATCTACTGCCCCCCCACTATCCAGAATCTTACTTACCACATCATAAAATGCAATCAAATTCGTCTGACATGACCTATCCTTCATAAAGCCATGCTGATTGTTGCTCATAATGCCATTCATTAGGACAACATTTTGAATGTGATCCCTTAACAAGCCTTCAAATAATTTGCCCACCACAGATGTCAGACTTACTGGCCTTTAATTACCAGGCTGAGGTCATAATCCCTTTTTAAATATTGGAATAACATTCAGCCATGTTTCGGCCACACCAATCACATCATATTTTCCATCCAGCACCTCCAGCTCTCCCATTTTACCAGTCATTTGTAACATACATTTAATACTGGCACCATACTGAACATATGACATGTGCTCCTCCATATCCTTAACAGTACCCCCAGCCAAATCTACTCCCCCATTTTCCCTTTCTTTGCCCACTATCTCATCTAACCTGTTTTCAGATATTCATGGCTTTTGTGTATTATACAGTGAATAAAGTGCCCCCTCTTGTAAAATATAAGGATATTATAAGTTATCAAGGAGTTTAATGACCATATAAAAGTACGAGGCCGAAGTCCGAGTTATACAGGTCATGGAACTCCGAGGTAACTTCTAATATCCTCATAAATTGCAACTGGGGGTACTTTATTTATTATAATACACGAGTTTCGTTGAGTCATGTGACAGAAATGACATCGGGAGAAGATTATTGGCGCATGATAAGACGCAACACAGGTGGGGGGGATGGGTTGCATTTAGGTTGGAAGGGGGCAACCGGTGCCTGCCAGGAGGGCCTTTGGTGTTGCAGCCCCGGTGGGGCTCTAGTCCCGCACTGAACTTGGATCTCCTGCTATTAAATCTACTTGTGTCCTGATCACAGAGCTGCCATTCTTCTCCGTAACAAACTGTCACTGCCATACTGCTCCATTCCAAACTGTCACAGCCATACTGCTCCGTAACAAACTGTCGCTGCCATACTGCTCCATAACAAACATTTGCTGCCATACTGCTCCATAACAAACTGTCACTGCCATACTGCTCCGTAACAAACTGTCACTGCCATACTGCTCCATAACAAACATTTGCTGCCATACTGCTCCGTAACAAACTGTCACTGCCATACTGCTCCGTAACAAACTGTCACTGCCATACTGCTCCATAACAAACTGTCACTGCCATACTGCTCCATAACAAACTGTCACTGCCATACTGCTCCATAACAAACTGTCACTGCCATACTGCTCCATAACAAACTGTCACTGCCATACTGCTCCGTAACAAACTGTCGATGCCATACTGCTCCATAACAAACTGTCACTGCCATACTGCTCCATAACAAACTGTCACTGCCATACTGCTCCGTAACAAACTGTCACTGCCATACTGCTCCATAACAAACTGTCACTGCCATACTGCTCCGTAACAAACTGTCGATGCCATACTGCTCCATAACAAACTGTCACTGCCATACTGCTCCATAACAAACTGTCACTGCCATACTGCTCCGTAACAAACTGTCACTGCCATACTGCTCCATAACAAACTGTCACTGCCATACTGCTCCATAACAAACTGTCACTGCCATACTGCTCCGTAACAAACTGTCGCTGCCATACTGCTCCATAACAAACTGTCACTGCCATACTGCTCCGTAACAAACTGTCGCTGCCATACTGCTCCATAACAAACATTTGCTGCCATACTGCTCCGTAACAAACTGTCACTGCCATACTGCTCCGTAACAAACTGTCGCTGCCATACTGCTCCATTACAAACTGTCACTGCCATACTGCTCCGTAACAAACTGTCGCTGCCATACTGCTCCATAACAAACATTTGCTGCCATACTGCTCCGTAACAAACTGTCACTGCCATACTGCTCCGTAACAAACTGTCACTGCCATACTGCTCCATAACAAACTGTCACTGCCATACTGCTCCATAACAAACTGTCACTGCCATACTGCTCCATAACAAACTGTCACTGCCATACTGCTCCATAACAAACTGTCACTGCCATACTGCTCCGTAACAAACTGTCGATGCCATACTGCTCCATAACAAACTGTCACTGCCATACTGCTCCATAACAAACTGTCACTGCCATACTGCTCCGTAACAAACTGTCACTGCCATACTGCTCCATAACAAACTGTCACTGCCATACTGCTCCGTAACAAACTGTCGATGCCATACTGCTCCATAACAAACTGTCACTGCCATACTGCTCCATAACAAACTGTCACTGCCATACTGCTCCGTAACAAACTGTCACTGCCATACTGCTCCATAACAAACTGTCACTGCCATACTGCTCCATAACAAACTGTCACTGCCATACTGCTCCGTAACAAACTGTTGCTGCCATACTGCTCCATAACAAACTGTCACTGCCATACTGCTCCATAACAAACTGTCACTGCCATACTGCTCCATAACAAACTGTCACTGCCATACTGCTCCATAACAAACTGTCACTGCCATACTGCTCCGTAACAAACTGTCGCTGCCATACTGCTCCATAACAAACTGTCACTGCCATACTGCTCCGTAACAAACTGTCGCTGCCATACTGCTCCATAACAAACATTTGCTGCCATACTGCTCCGTAACAAACTGTCACTGCCATACTGCTCCGTAACAAACTGTCGCTGCCATACTGCTCCATTACAAACTGTCACTGCCATACTGCTCCGTAACAAACTGTCGCTGCCATACTGCTCCATAACAAACATTTGCTGCCATACTGCTCCGTAACAAACTGTCACTGCCATACTGCTCCGTAACAAACTGTCACTGCCATACTGCTCCATAACAAACTGTCACTGCCATACTGCTCCATAACAAACTGTCACTGCCATACTGCTCCTTAACAAACTGTCGCTGCCATACTGCTCCATAACAAACTGTCACTGCCATACTGCTCCATAACAAACTGTCACTGCCATACTGCTCCGTAACAAACTGTCGCTGCCATACTGCTCCATAACAAACATTTGCTGCCATACTGCTCCGTAACAAACTGTCACTGCCATACTGCTCCGTAACAAACTGTCACTGCCATACTGCTCCATAACAAACTGTCACTGCCATACTGCTCCATAACAAACTGTCACTGCCATACTGCTCCATAACAAACTGTCACTGCCATACTGCTCCATAACAAACTGTCACTGCCATACTGCTCCATAACAAACTGTCGCTGCCATACTGCTCCATAACAAACTGTCACTGCCATACTGCTCCGTAACAAACTGTCACTGCCATACTGCTCCATAACAAACTGTCACTGCCATACTGCTCCGTAACAAACTGTCGATGCCATACTGCTCCATAACAAACTGTCACTGCCATACTGCTCCATAACAAACTGTCACTGCCATACTGCTCCATAACAAACTGTTGCTGCCATACTGCTCCATAACAAACTGTCACTGCCATACTGCTCCGTAACAAACTGTCGCTGCCATACTGCTCCATAACAAACATTTGCTGCCATACTGCTCCGTAACAAACTGTCACAGCCATACTGCTCCATAACAAACTGTCACTGCCATACTGCTCCATTCCAAACTGTCACAGCCATACTGCTCCGTAACAAACTGTCACTGCCATACTGCTCCATAACAAACTGTCGCTGCCATACTGCTCCATTCCAAACTGTCACAGCCATACTGCTCCGTAACAAACTGTCACTGCCATACTGCTCCATAACAAACTGTCACTGCCATACTGCTCCATAACAAACTGTCACTGCCATACTGCTCCGTAACAAACATTTGCTGCCATACTGCTCCATAACAAACATTTGCTGCCATACTGCTCCGTAACAAACTGTCACTGCCATACTGCTCCGTAACAAACTGTCACTGCCATACTGCTCCATAACAAACTGTCACTGCCATACTGCTCCATAACAAACTGTCACTGCCATACTGCTCCATAACAAACTGTCACTGCCATACTGCTCCATAACAAACTGTCACTGCCATACTGCTCCATAACAAACTGTCACTGCCATACTGCTCCATAACAAACTGTCACTGCCATACTGCTCCATAACAAACTGTCGCTGCCATACTGCTCCATAACAAACTGTCACTGCCATACTGCTCCGTAACAAACTGTCACTGCCATACTGCTCCATAACAAACTGTCACTGCCATACTGCTCCGTAACAAACTGTCGATGCCATACTGCTCCATAACAAACTGTCGCTGCCATACTGCTCCGTAACAAACTGTCACTGCCATACTGCTCCGTAACAAACTGTTGCTGCCATACTGCTCCATAACAAACTGTCACTGCCATACTGCTCCGTAACAAACTGTCGCTGCCATACTGCTCCATAACAAACATTTGCTGCCATACTGCTCCGTAACAAACTGTCACAGCCATACTGCTCCATAACAAACTGTCACTGCCATACTGCTCCATAACAAACTGTCACTGCCATACTGCTCCATAACAAACTGTCACTGCCATACTGCTCCATAACAAACTGTCGCTGCCATACTGCTCCGTAACAAACTGTCACTGCCATACTGCTCCATAACAAACTGTCGCTGCCATACTGCTCCGTAACAAACTGTCACTGCCATACTGCTCCATAACAAACATTCACTACCATACTGCTCCGTAACAAACTGTCACTGCCATACTGCTCCATAACAAACTGTCGCTGCCATACTGCTCCATAACAAACTGTCACTGCCATACTGCTCCGTAACAAACTGTCACTGCCATACTGCTCCATAACAAACATTCACTACCATACTGCTCCGTAACAAACTGTCACTGCCATACTGCTCCGTAACAAACTGTCACTGCCATACTGCTCCATAACAAACTGTCACTGCCATACTGCTCCGTAACAAACTGTCAC
The DNA here is from genome assembly GCA_038501925.1 of Xenopus petersii. NCBI lineage: Eukaryota > Metazoa > Chordata > Amphibia > Anura > Pipidae > Xenopus > Xenopus petersii. The sequence goes on from CM076678.1 coordinate 156,012,022, forward strand.
TGCCATACTGCTCCGTAACAAACTGTCACTGCCATACTGCTCCATAACAAACTGTCACTGCCATACTGCTCCGTAACAAACTGTCACTGCCATACTGCTCCATAACAAACTGTCACTGCCATACTGCTCCATAACAAACTGTCACTGCCATACTGCTCCGTAACAAACTGTTGCTGCCATACTGCTCCATAACAAACTGTCACTGCCATACTGCTCCATAACAAACTGTCACTGCCATACTGCTCCATAACAAACTGTCACTGCCATACTGCTCCATAACAAACTGTCACTGCCATACTGCTCCGTAACAAACTGTCGCTGCCATACTGCTCCATAACAAACTGTCACTGCCATACTGCTCCGTAACAAACTGTCACTGCCATACTGCTCCATAACAAACATTCACTACCATACTGCTCCGTAACAAACTGTCACTGCCATACTGCTCCGTAACAAACTGTCACTGCCATACTGCTCCATAACAAACTGTCACTGCCATACTGCTCCGTAACAAACTGTCACTGCCATACTGCTCCATAACAAACATTCACTACCATACTGCTCCGTAACAAACTGTCACTGCCATACTGCTCCGTAACAAACTGTCACTGCCATACTGCTCCATAACAAACATTCACTACCATACTGCTCCGTAACAAACTGTCACTGCCATACTGCTCCGTAACAAACTGTCACTGCCATACTGCTCCATAACAAACATTCACTGCCATACTGCTCCGTAACAAACTGTCGATGCCATACTGCTCCATAACAAACATTCACTACCATACTGCTCCGTAACAAACTGTCGATGCCATAGTGCTCCATAACAAACTGTCACTGCCATACTGCTCCATAACAAACTGTCAAGGCAGCCGAGTATCCTCCCACGGGTGCCAGTGACATGTACTGAATGGCTCTGTTTCCTGATAGGTGTAAGAATTCCTGACAGTTCCCGGAAGAGCATAATTGCCAAAGTCTCACGCAGAGGCCAGACCTTAGCTGAGCTCTTTGGGTTTAAGTGGGACAGACAAAGGGGGGATTATAGTAATTTGGGGAGCGCTGCAGATGAGCAGGGAAACTGTCGGGAATCTCGGCTTATGAAACATGAAAGAATCCAGAGATATTTGTGTTTTGTATTAGTAGTACTTCAGTGGTTACACCGCACCGGTATGATGGGAATGTTCTTGTAAATTGTGTCAAAATCTTCCCAAAATCTTGGCCAAGAGACCCGCAAACTCCAAAGAAATGGATTTTAGCTGATTTGGATTTTTTCTCACTAAAGTTAACTCTTCGGTTGCTGTTGAACAGCGCGGAGCTTTGAGTGACCGTCCTGGCACCTTTGCTTGTGTCGGGGTTAAAACTGCCCCAGCGTTGCACGGTATTTGGAAACCGATCTGCCCTCCCCGTGTGGCTTCCCCCATGTTCACGGCAGCTGTGTTTGGATAATGTGATTATTTCAGCCTGTGCCGCTGATGGAGGAACCACCGCAGAACCTGACACTCTGATTGCCCGTCCTGTTTCCCGGCACAATGTTCCACTGCAAATAGTCTCTGATTAAGGGGATACACTCGGCACCCAGAAGCTTTCTCTGACCCTCCACACCACAAAGTTATTATTATTATATCTATGGTGCCAACATATCCTGCAGCGTTGTACAAAGATTATATATCATTCCCACAGACACTGCCCCAGTGAGCTTACAATCTAAGGTCCCTATCATATTACCATCAGTTGCTTCCTCAATGAGTTTACAATCTAAGGTCCTAATCAGATTTCCATCAATCCCTGCCCCAGTGAGTTTACAATCTTAGGTCCCTATCACATTCCCATCAATCCCTGCCCCAGTGAGCTTACAATCTAAGGTCCCTATCACATTCCCATCAGTCCCTACCCCAGTAAGCTTACAATCTAAGGTCCCTATCACGTTCCCATCAATCCCTGCCCCAGAGTGCTTACAATCTAAGGTCTCTATCATATTCCCATCAATCCCTACTCCAGTGAATTTACAATCTAAGTTCCGGATCACATTCCCATCAGTCCCTGCCCCAGTGAGTTTACAATCTAAGGTCCCTGTCACATTTCCATCAATCCCTGCCCCAGTGAGTTTACAATCTAAGGTCCATATCACATTCCCATCAATCTCTTCCTCAGTGAAGCTTACAATCTAAGGTCCATATCATATTCCCATCAGTCCCTGCCCCAGTGAGCTTACAATTTAAGGTCCCTGTCACATTGGCATCAGTCCCTGCCCCAGTGAGCTTACAATCTAAGGCCTGTATCATATTCCCATCAGTCCCTGCTCCAGTGAGTATACAATCTAAGGTCCCTATCACATTCCCATCAAGCCCTGCCCCAGTGAGCTTACAATCTAAGGCCCCTATCACATTCCCATCAGTCCCTACCCCAGTAAGCTTACAATCTTAGGTCCCTATTGCATTCCCATCAGTCTCTTCCTCAGTGGAGTTTACAATCTAAGGTTCTTATCACATTCCCATAAGTCCCTGCCCCAGTGAGCTTACAGTCTAAGGTCCCTATCACATTCCTATCAGTCCCTGCCCTGGTGAGCTTACAATCTAAGGTCCCTATCACATTCCTATCAGTCCCTGCCCTGGTGAGCTTACAATCTAAGGTCCCTATCACATTCCCATCAGCCCCACACACGTCAGTCAGTTTTATCATGAGCCAATAAACCTGCCTGTATGTAGTTGGGAGGAAAGCATTAATCAAGGCTCATGAGGAAATTTCTAATACAATAATATTGCTGTTTAGTTTTTCAAAGGGGGTCAAATTTCCCATTTATTATGAAATGTATCAAGGGCAAGTTGAGCTATTTATTCAGATGTTTTCCATCTCACACATGATGAATAATGTTGATGGTAAAGCTGATGGTGACTTTTGAAAAATGCTTTAGAAAATAGGGAGAAAATATTCAATTGAAAAATTACAAATATGAAAAAAAAATTGGGAGAAATGCCATTAAAATGTAAAAACCTACAGAGGGGAACAATAACTCACACTACATTGTCTTGATGTGTTTTGCACATGTAGTCAGAACCAGCAGTGCAGAGAATATCACAAAATCAGCATTTTTTCTTTCAATAGGCAAATTGTTGTATTTGGGTTTGTATCTACTTTCAAGCAAGAAGAGACAAGGAGTTTGTTAGCAGGTTCTGCATCTAGAATTTCCCCAGTCTTCCTCCTCCTCCTCCTCCTCCGGATCTCCAGGAGTTATCTGGGTGGCTACTGATTGAGAAGCCCCTCTGGCCCGTATAGTATTTACTGTGTGAGGCACAAACCCAAACACTCGGCTCATCAGGAATTCCCGGGTTTCTCCAACTGGAAACTGTATCTAGTGAGTGGGAGCTGCGGTGTCATTAGTGAGCATTACCCACCCCAAACAATAACACTCTTATTTACTCGCTCTCCTGCTCTCATAACATTTCCTGCTACACACACTTTACTTACCACAAACACTACACAGACTTAATAGCAGATAAGATCTAAAGCCAATATTTACTCTGTATCTTTCATTCCCTCCGGCTCTCAGTGATATTGTCTCTTATCTCTGCCATTCCTGGTGCAATTCAGCTCCATCATCTCCACTCTTGTGCCGCTGATTATTTGTTGTACAGAGCTTACAATCCATGGTCCCTATCACATTCACACACACACTGAGATCAGCCAATTGCCCACCAGTCCATATTTAATAGAAAAACTGGTGCCCCAGCCTCAGGCTGAAGGTAAGGATTTTGGCTCCCTGTGGGGTGACTAAAAACTTTTTATTGCACTTTAAGCATTGAGTAGTGGCTTCTGTGCTGCACACCTAGGGGCAGATTCACTAACTTCGAGTGAAGAATTCGAATGAAAAAAACTTAGAATTTCGAAGTTTTTTTTGGGTACTTCGACCATCGAATTGGTTAAATTCGTTCGAATTCGATCGAAGTCGAACGAAATCGAACGATTCGAAGTAAAAATCGTTCGACTATTCGACCATTCGATAGTCGAAGTACTTGCCCTTTAAAAAAAACTTCGACCCCCTACTTCGGCAGATAAAACCTACCGAAGTCAATGTTAGCCTATGGGGAAGGTCCCCATAGGCTTGCTAAGCTTTTTTTGATTGAAGGATTTTCCTTCGATCGTTTGATTAAAATCCTTCGATCGATCGATCGATCGAACGATTAGCGCTAAATCCTTCGATATTCGAAGTCGAAGGATTTCAATTCGAGGGTCGAATTTCGAAGTAATTTTAACTTCGAAATTCGACCCTTAATGAATCTGCCCCCTAGACTCAGGCATTGTACAAAGGCAAAGGCCCGGCTTATACTGCAAGTTTGGGGCTTTTTGTACTACAATAGAACATAGCGTTAATGTGACCATAGACACACAGATAATATCGTATGAAATACATTTTCGTACGATATTCTGTGTGTGTATGGTGGGAAAAGAGCCGACCGAGATCAGCAGAAGACTTGAATATCAGTCGGCTTGTCAATCGGCCTGGATGGAAAATTTTAACATTGTCTGTTGTTAGTGCTGAATCGTCAGATACAGGTAGAATTCTATTGTCTCTATATGTATATCTACCTGTATATCTGACGATTCAGCTCTGCTCGTGTATTGAAACATCTTTTCCAAGAAAGATCGTAATTGTTACATCTATGGCCATCTTTAGTCCTTTATCAGCAATGTAACAGAAAATTAACGTAAGCGAAGAAATTGTCCAGAAATGCAGCTCCCGTGTTAATATGTTGAATGTAATATGTGAATATGTGTGAATATGTGTGAATATGAGATGGTGCCTATAGGAACAGTGGGATAATAGTCTCTGGGAAGGGAGTGTGACTGTGGGATAGCAGGTATAGTAGGGAGAGATGGTGCCTATAGTAACAGTAGGATAATAGTCTCTGGGAAGGGAGTGTGACTGTGGGATAGCAGGTATAGTAGGGAGAGATGGTGCCTATAGTAACAGTGGATAATAGTCTCTGGGAAGGGAGTGTGGCTGTGGGATAGCAGGTATAGTAGGGAGAGATGGTGTCTATAGTAACAGTGGATAATAGTCTCTGGGAAGGGAGTGTGACTGTGGGATAGCAGGTATAGTAGGGAGAGATGGTGTCTATAGTAACAGTGGGATAATAGTCTCTGGGAAGGGAGTGTGACTGTGGGATAGCAGGTATAGTAGGGAGAGATGGTGCCTATAGTAACAGTGGGATAATAGTCTCTGGGAAGGGAGTGTGACTGTGGGATAGCAGGTATAGTAGGGAGAGATGGTGTCTATAGTAACAGTGGGATAATAGTCTCTGGGAAGGGAGTGTGACTGTGGGATAGCAGGTATAGTAGGGAGAGATGGTCCTATAGTAACAGTGGATAATAGTCTCTGGGAAGGGAGTGTGACTGTGGGATAGCAGGTATAGTAGGGAGAGATGGTGCCTATAGTAACAGTAGGATAATAGTCTCTGGGAAGGGAGTGTGACTGTGGGATAGCAGGTATAGTAGGGAGAGATGGTGCCTATAGTAACAGTGGATAATAGTCTCTGGGAAGGGAGTGTGGCTGTGGGATAGCAGGTATAGTAGGGAGAGATGGTGTCTATAGTAACAGTGGATAATAGTCTCTGGGAAGGGAGTGTGACTGTGGGATAGCAGGTATAGTAGGGAGAGATGGTGTCTATAGTAACAGTGGGATAATAGTCTCTGGGAAGGGAGTGTGACTGTGGGATAGCAGGTATAGTAGGGAGAGATGGTGCCTATAGTAACAGTGGATAATAGTCTCTGGGAAGGGAGTGTGACTGTGGGATAGCAGGTATAGTAGGGAGAGATGATGCCTATAGTAACAAACAAACAAAAAATAAAATGTACACATTAGTATAAAAAAAACTGTAGATGCAGATTAATGGCTGTGCAATTACACAAGGAATTGTGCAACTAAACAAACAGACATTGGTGTAAGACTAGAGAAGAACACAATAGTTATATATAATAGTTTTACTCAGGGTCTTTAAAAAGTCAAGGGAATCTTTCACTTACATCAATGACCCGTGGTCTCCTGAACAAACACATAAGCTAGGAATATATGGTTTAAAGGAACAGTTCAGTATAAAAATAAAAACTGGGTGAATAAATAGGCTGTGCAAAATAAAAAATGTATCTAATATAGTTAGTTAGACATAAATGTAATGTATAAAGGCTGGAGTGAGTGGATGTGTAACATAATAGCCAGAACACTACTTCCTGCTTTTCAGCTCTCTAACTCTGAGTTAGTCAGTGACTATAAGGGGGGCCACATGGGACATAACTGTTCAGTGAGTTTTCAATTGATCCTCAGCATTCAGCTCAGATTCAAAAGCAACAGTTAAGGCCCATATGCCCCCCTTCAAGTCTCTGATTGGTTACTGCCTGGTAACCAATCAGTGGAAACCAAGAGAGCTGATGCAGATGCAGAATCTTGTTCCATGGTTCTTGTGTGTTCTATAAGAATAATGTGTCGCAGCTGGCACTATAGCACTCAAATGGCAGTTTACAGGGGGTCTGGCAGGAAGTCTGTAACTCAAGCAGTGGGCGGGACTAGAATGCTAATGGTGGCTTCCAGGGGGTGGGGCAGGATGTCTGTAACTCAAGCAGTGGGCGGGTCTAGAATGCTAATGGCGGCTTCCAGGGGATGGGGTGGAAAGTCTGTAACTCTAGCAGTGGGTGGGTCTAAAATGCTAATAGCGGCTTCCAGGGGGTGGGCAGGAAGTCTAACTCAAGCAGTGGGCAGGTCTAGAATGGTAATGACGGCTTCCAAGGGGTGGGGCAGGAAGTCTGTAACTCAAGCAGTGGGCGGGACTAGAATGCTAATGGTGGCTTTCAGGGGTGGGGCAGGAAGTCTGTAACTCTAGCAGTGGGTGGGACTAGAATGCTAATGGTGGCTTCCAGGGGGTGGTCAGGATGTCTAACTCAAGCAGTGGGCATGTCTAGAATGCTAATGGCGGCTTCTAGGGGGTGGGGCAGGAAGTTTGTAACTCAAGCAGTGGGTGGGTCTAGAATGCTAATGGCGGCTTCCAGGGGGTGGGGCAGGAAGTCTGTAACTCAAGCAGTGGGTGGGTCTAGAACTTTTAATGGCGGCTTCCAGGTGGTGGGGCACAGAAGCCTAAACCAAGTTAAGACTAGAACTTTCTGATGCCAGTGTTTTCTAGCCTAGTAATACCAGCAGGGCAGCTGCTCCCGTTGTGTAATTAATATATTTAAATTGTTAAAGTTTTTCCATATATTTGATGGGTTTTTTTTGCCTTTAAACTTTCTTTTAATTCCTTTAAATGCTTCCATTTATTATGAATTTGACATAATGTTTGGCTGCTGCTGTTGCTGAGATAACATAATAATACATATAATAATACAGGTATGGGACCTGTTATCGAGAATGTTTTGGACCTGGGGTTTTTTGGATAATAGATATCTTTGTCATTTGGGTCTTCATACCTTAAGTCTGCTAGAAAAATTATGTAAACATGAAATAAAGCCAATCGGCTGGTTTTGCCTCCAATAAGGATTAATTATATCTTAGTTGGGATCAAGTACAAGCGACTGTTTTATTATTACAGAGAAAAAGGAAATCATTTGTAAAAATTTAATTATTTGGATAAAGTCAGGGGCGTAACTACAGAGGAAGCAGACCCTGCGGCTGCAGGGGGGCCCAGGAGGTATAGGGGCCCCATGAGGCCCTAATTAATGAGCAATTTCAATATATATTGGTAAAAAAGGGCAACATGTGGTTATGTTGGGGGCCATAAAATGAATTTGCTGTGGGGCCCAGTAACATCTAGTTACGCCACTGAATGGAGTCTATGGGAGATGGCCATTCCGTAATTGCATAACGGGTTTCCGGATCCCATACCTGTATATAAAATAATTCCAATTCATATACCCTCTCCCCTGGCCGGCTCCATATGTGAGCACAGCGGTGGTGCAAAGCAATGCTTATTGCACTGATAGATGTGCCGAAAAGGATTGAAGTCTACATTTTTAGCTGTAATTTGTGTGGGATTATGGACTTGGCCGGCCGTTCCTGCAGCTGCTGAGCTGTCAAAAGAGGCTTTTCTGCGACCCCCCGATGCCAAGCGAGTTGTATGAATGATCAGGCCATTCCTTTATTAGCCGGCCCAGCTGATAGATGAATGGGCTCTTGTTCACAATCTCACTCTCAAAGGCAACAAGGAAGCCGCCTGCTTGGGTCGGTTCTGCAAATAAAAAAAGGATTTTTATGGAAACTACAGTAAAAAAAAAATTGAATTTCTATTTTTCGGGTGGAGAGATGACAATAAAGCGCAGTTTTGTATTATTCAGTCCAACGGGGGTTCCCAAGTAACACGGGGAGGAATGACATTTGCTTGATTTTTGGCTAAGAACAGACTCATTGTTTATTCAGCCTGAGATGAAAGGGGAGCATCACCCTCAGCACCCGCGTGAACATTAAAGGTGCTCTGATTCTTGATTAAAGAGACTGAACGTGGGAGACCCGGAATCCAGAACTGGGAATGAGACAACAGACCAACTGTAGGGCGAGATCATAAAAGGTTTTTGTCCTTGTTTCCTTCCTTTTCTTTTTGGTCATTTTTCCTATAGACCTGGGGAAATTCTGCTCATTATATTCCTTGTATCCAAAACACTAACCATATTATATTTTATATTATTTATACATATGGGAGGAGGGAGGTGCCATATTGATTCCCTTAGACAGTACAGTATGAGGGTATAGCTTATTGTGTGCCCAGAACATTCCTTCTCTGTATATTTGTATTTATACATATGGGAGGAGGAGGTGCCATATTGATTCCCTTAGACAGTACAGTATGAGGGTATAGCTTATTGTGTGCCCAGAACATTCCTGCATATTTGTATTTATACATATTGGTGGAGGTGCCATAATCTGCTGCTACATATACGTCCATTCAACTTTATCTTGGCGCCGTATGCAAATTAGGCAACACTAGCGTAACTCCACTTTGCTTGACGAATTAACACTAGTGAATAGCGACGATATTCAAAGTCGAAGGATTTTACTTTGATGGTCGAATATCGAGGGTTAATTAACCCTCGATATTCGACCCATAGTAAATGTGCCCCTTAAAGTTATTTATCAATACATTTTTCCAAAAAAATTCCAGTGTGGGAAAAAACTTGAAAAAATCGTGAAAATCGTACGAATTTTTCTGATTTTCCCTTCGATTTTTGCCCGAAAACCACGAAATCTTCCCATTAGCGCAGATCAGAATATCTACGGGACTTCTCCCATTGACTTCTATAAAACCTCGGCAGGTCTGAGATGCCCGATTTTCAGATTTGGACTTTTTTCCATCCTCCGGGTTTAATAACGTTTTTGGCATTCGGACTTTAATAAATACCTCCCCTAATGTATCAAATTGTAACCGTTGTAAGAGACGTTATACACAAAGCCGGAGTCTGCTCAGTAGGAAACGGCAGCAACTAATGTATCAACTCATTATTCCCGTGAAACACTTTATAAACAGCTTTTTCCTCAAAAATCATCCCGGCCTGTCAGACTGAATCAACTTCAACGTTGCCCAATTCACATTTAACGCTCTATAGACCGGATCCACCTGGACCTGATTTGTAATCATGCGCCAAGGATTTGTAAATATCACATTTACTTTCCCGGCTGGAGCTTCTGGGAATTGTGGGAATTGTAGTTCACGAAAGTGGAAGGAGCCTCGGCTTGACATGATGAAGGAATGTGCAGAAATGTAGCAGAATAACGTTCCAGTGTCGGAAGCTCCGTCCCTGAGATGATCCCTGAGAAATGCAAACGCCGGCAGCTCACTGATTATTCCTGGAATCAGACAAATCACAATAAATGGGGCTCCCCTTCAGCAACTGACAGTTGACTCATGGAAACTCTCGTATAGTCGAGGGTCAGCGAGTCGCAAATCTTACGGAATGTCTGGCTTGGCACCGGTTCCTTTATTAATACTTATTACAGGTATGGAACCTGTTATCCGGAATGCTCAGGACCTGGGGTTTTCCGGATAACGGATCTTTCTGTAATTTAATACATTAAGGGGCAGATTTATCAAAGGTCAAGGTGAATTTTTGAATGAAAAAAAATAGAATTTCAAGCTATTTTTTTATGTATTTCAACTAGGGAATAGTCCAAATTCGAAAATTAGAAAATTCGAACATCGACATTTATCATGTACTGTCTCTTTAAAAATTAGACTTTTCGACCATTCGACATCTAAAGCTGCGGAATTGCTGTTTTAGCCTATGGGGGACTTCCTAGAACCTATTTGGAGTCAATTGGTGGACTTTGAAAAATCAAAGTTTTTTTGGGGTTAAAACTTTGAATCGAATTCGATTGAATGAGATATTTCTAGGATTCGTACGATTCGAATTTGGCTGAATACGGACCTATTCGATCGAAAACTGACCTATTCGACCAAAAAAAAAAAACAAACTTCGACTTAATTTCTGTAGGTCTTTTTCAATTTGAATTTCGAACGTTTTTTCAATTCGAAATTCGACCCTTGATAAATATGCCCTTTAGTGTAATTTGACTAGGCTAGGGAATAGTCCAAATTCAATTCAAATTTTAAAAATTCATATTTTGAAATGTATCATGCACGGTCCCTTTAAGAATTCAAATTCGACTATTCGCCATCTAAAACCTGCCGAAATTGTGTTTTAGCCTATGGGGGACCTCCTACAATCAATTTGGAGTTATTTGGTGGTCTTTTGATTTGAACAAAAACATTTAAAAAAAATAAATAAATACATTTTTTTTTTGGGTGAATTTGGTTCAAATTTGCAACTCGATCCTATTCCCCGGTTTTTAAAAAATTCATTTTTTTTAAAATAAATTTCCAATTGGTAATTTTTTTTCCGAATTTCAGTTTATGGGAAACTGCCATAAACTCGAAATTCAACCCTTGATAAATCTGCCCTTAAAGCTCCCCATAGACGCGACGATTCTTCTTGCCGAACAAGCGATTTTAAGGAAGTCAGACCAATCCTTCGAAATTATCGTGTGATTAGTGGGATTCAAACGATCGTACATCTTACAATTTTTCGGCCGACATCTGTCGGGAAATTGATCGGCCAGGTCAAAAAATCTTGGGGATCTGATCTTTTAAAAAATCTCAACATCTATGGCCAGCTTAAGAGGCACATTTATTAAAGGTGGAATTTCGAATTCATGTTTTTTTAAACTCTATTAAATTCAAATATAACGAAATTTGACTGGGGAATATCTAAAACTTAGACTAATTTTACTAACTCAAATCAAATTCAAAACAACTCTTAAAGTTCTTAAAGCATGATAAATCTCAAAATTAGAATTTGAATTCAAATTAAAACGTGAATCGAGTTTAGATAATTGACAATTCGAATTTGACAGTTTTGACCATAAGAAAATTCGAAAATTTGAATTCTAATATTTAATAAATCTGCCCCTTAGTTTACTAGAAAATCATATAAAAATTAAATAAAGCCAATAGGCTGGTTTTGCTTCCAATAAGGATTACTTATATCTTAGTTGGAGTTTTATTATTACACAGAAAAAGGATATGATTTTTAAAAATTTGGATTTGGATAAAATGGAGTCTATGGGAGATGACCTTTCTGTAATAAGAAGGTTTCAGGATAATGGGTTTTTGGATAACGGATCCCCTATCTGTACTTTTATACAGTGCCCAGCAGAGCTCCAACTGTTAGTGATACCATTTGCAATTGTTTTTAATTTTTTTATTATTTGTGGTTTTTGAGTTATTTAGCTTTTTATTCAGCAGCTCTCCAGTTTGTAATTTCAGCCATCTGGTTGCTGGGGTCAAATTCCCCTAGCAACCATGCACTGATTTGAATAAGAGACTGGAATATGAATAGGACAGGCCTGAATAGAAAGATGAGGAATAAAAAGTAACATTAACAATACATTTGTAGCCTTACAGAGCATTTGTTTTTTATATGGGGTCAGTGACCCCCATTTGAAAGCTGGAAAGAAGGCAAATAATTCAACATTTTTAAAATTTTTCAGGCTTTCTTCCTAAATTACTTGTTTTCTTTTTATTTTTTGCCCGAAAACTCCGGAAAAAGATTTTCAGGCACAACCTTCCACCGTCACTTTGAAAAAGGCGCCTCTCCCATTGACTTATATCGAGAGGTATGAGATGGCGGATTTTCAGATTCGGCTTTTTGCAGCATCGGGGTACAGTGTAATAAATCACAGACAATTCAAGTTTTTTTTTTCCATGAAAAAAAATTAATTTTGAGATAAGTTTTCATTTGGACTTTAATAAATAACCCCCTAATTAGGGTTGCTACCTTTCCACACGACGGAGACCGGGCAGGGGGGCGGGGTCTTGACATCAGGGGGCAGGGCTGTGATGTAGATGGGAGTGGTTGTGAGTACAAGAGGCAGGGCTAGGACGTGGCGATTGGCTGATCACCGTGTCAATCAAGGGAATCCTGCCTGGTTTTCCAAATAGGGAATTTGACCCGGGCAGCCCTTCGAAATACTGAGCTGTCGGGGCCAAACTGGACAGGTGGGCGGCAACCCTACCCCATATAGTTAATTTAAAGGTGAAGCCCCCCTTTAACATGATCTTACCATCAAATATACACCGTGTCTCTGTAAAGACTCTGAATGGCGTCACTGATGGGGTCAATTTCCCCTTTAAGTGCATCTTGATTTCTCTTTAATGAAACATTGTCAGATCGGAGGCGTTTGGCCTTCGATTCTATTTTCCGAGAATTTCAAATCATTTATTTCAAAAGCCGATATTTGACTTTGCCACAAACATTCTGCCCCCGTCTCAGCCGCCAGGATTTTAGGGGAATAATTAGCAATTACTTTGATGCGAATCAGACGAGACCCCAAATGTCGGCCCCTCGCGTTTGATCTTCGCTATTTCCAAAACACTTAAAAAAAATGAACCGAGTTTGATATTCGCTATTTCTGCCGTTTCTCTCTGGGTTTTACTATATCTTTTATGAGTGGATACAGAAAAATAACCGTCTTTGTGTTGAGTAACTTTCAGGCTTTTAATCTTTCCTGACATTCCAAATACTAATCACCCCCCCCCCCCCAAATTCTTCAGGCAATTTACGGTCTTGGTTCTGGTTTTGGGGCATTTAAGGATTTTTACAGCTTTTGAAACTTATTTAAGTGGTTACAGATATTTCCATGGGTCGGAGGAAAGAGCTTTAAAATTCTGTCCGTGATGGGAAAACAAAACTCGTTTTATGGGGACGTTCTCGAAACAATGAAAATGTTTAATTAAATCAGGAATAAAGAAGCTGAGAAGAAGTTTTCCCTTTTTTCCCCCTCCCCTTAAATTCCGGGGCTTCCAGCTTTAAAAATGGATATTATCGGCCGTTATTCATCAAGACTGAGGGGCCTATTTACTAACATTTGAATTTCTATTTCTAATTTTTTTTTCTCTAAAAATTCACGTTTTTTAATTTGAGATTTATAAAGAATAAAAAACACGAACTTTAGCTGGAACTATAGCAGGGTGACTGTTACCCCAATGTTTCTATATATCTGTAACCTTGTTATGAGCTAAGGGGGCCCAGTCTGAAGGTCAGTTAGGGGGAGATTTGGGGTGAGTACTTATTTGTGCCCTGGGTACCCCTGGAACTATAGCAGGGTGACACCCCAATGTTTCTATATATCTGTAACCTTGTTATGAGCTAAGGGGGCCCAGTCTGAAGGTCAGTTAGGGGGAGATTTGGGGTGAGTGTTTATTTGTACCCTGGGTACCCCTGGAACTATAGCAGGGTGACTGTTACCCCAATGTTTCTATATATCTGTAACCTTGTTATGAGCTAAGGGGGCCCAGTCTGAAGGTCAGTTAGGGGGAGATTTGGGGTGAGTGTTTATTTGTACCCTGGGTACCCCTGGAACTATAGCAGGGTGACACCCCAATGTTTCTATATATCTGTAACCTTGTTATGAGCTAAGGGGGCCCAGTCTGAAGGTCAGTTAGGGGGAGATTTGGGGTGAGTGTTTATTTGTACCCTGTCCCACTAGCAGTGACAATGTAGCTGAATTCTGGCAGTACAATTTAGCGGGTAAATTTCTATGGAAATGTATCAATATAATAGACTCCACATTTGTGCCCTGTAGTTCTGACGTTATGGAGACACAGTGAGAGTTTGGGGGCTCAGTAGAATGATTATTTTAGAAGGATGTGTGTGTAACACCCTTTAATCATATAGATTTAATATATACATTTTCATGTAGAATTCTCATTGTTCCAGCAGGGACAGGCGATGGTTAATATCTGTGATATTATTAATAGTAGATTTTATTCACTGTCATTAAATAAAGAAAAAAAAACTGTAAGAAAACACAAAGATCGTGCTCAGTCGCGTTGCTGCCATATTGATTTATGATGTTCCTCTGTTCTGCCCTTATGTCCCGGACTTTACTGTTCAGATCTGTGATGTCAGCGCCGGGTCCCATCTTGGACTTATTGGATTTCATGCAGGTCACTGACGTGTCATTCCCCAAACACGGAACCTGCTATTTGCATTCGTTTGTAGGGAATCTGGGATTCATTATCCTCTTGTTCTTCTCTCAAATACTTTGACTATTACATAGTTGGGTATTGGGGACCCTCTTGGGCTATAGAGCAATGGTGCTAATGCCCCACCCTGCCTGCTAATTATAATTAATGGTTTTATCCCTTTATAAAGGGGATTGCACCTATTTCATTTTTATTTTTAAAAATAAATTGTAATATTTTATAATGATATAAACTTTTGCCTGACATTCCCTGAACCTGAGTTGCTGGAAACTCTTGTTTCACAAACCTGCAATTGAAAATTCATCTGACTTTTGTAACAATGCAGCAGGTCAGTTCTCTTCCAGTTGACTTTTGCTACATTGTCTCAGGAGCCTGAACCAGCAGTGCAGAAAATTTAAACAGCCAGACTTTCAGTAGCAATGACAGTTTCACATAACTGTAAACCAATTGAATTGAGGAATGAATGGATATTGGGAAGTTGTATCAGGAGTCAGAGGCAGCAGTGCAGAGAAGAGAAAGGGACAGACACAATGACAGTTACACAGAACTATAAACCCAGTGAGAATGAGGAATGAATGGATATTGGGAAGTTGTATCAGGAGTCAGAGGCAGCAGTGCAGAGAAGAGAAAGGGACAGACACAATGACAGTTACACAGAACTATAAACCCAGTGAGAATGAGGAATGAATGGATATTGGGAAGTTGTATCAGGAGTCAGAGGCAGCAGTGCAGAGAAGAGAAAGGGACAGACACAATGACAGTTACACAGAACTATAAACCCAGTGAGAATGAGGAATGAATGGATATTGGGAAGTTGTATCAGGAGTCAGAGGCAGCAGTGCAGAGAAGAGAAAGGGACAGACACAATGACAGTTACACAGAACTATAAACCCAGTGAGAATGAGGAATGAATGGATATTGGGAAGTTGTATCAGGAGTCAGAGGCAGCAGTGCAGAGAAAGGGACAGACACAATGACAGTTACACAGAACTATAAACCCAGTGAGAATGAGGAATGAATGGATATTGGGAAGTTGTATCAGGAGTCAGAGGCAGCAGTGCAGAGAAAGGGACAGACACAATGACAGTTACACAGAACTATAAACCCAGTGAGAATGAGGAATGAATGGATATTGGGAAGTTGTATCAGGAGTCAGAAGCAGCAGTGCAGAGAAAGGGACAGACACAATGACAGTTACACAGAACTATAAACCCAGTGAGAATGAGGAATGAATGGATATTGGGAAGTTGTATCAGGAGTCAGAGGCAGCAGTGCAGAGAAAGGGACAGACACAATGACAGTTACACAGAACTATAAACCCAGTGAGAATGAGGAATGAATGGATATTGGGAAGTTGTATCAGGAGTCAGAGGCAGCAGTGCAGAGAAGAGAAAGGGACAGACACAATGACAGTTACACAGAACTATAAACCCAGTGAGAATGAGGAATGAATGGATATTGGGAAGTTGTATCAGGAGTCAGAGGCAGCAGTGCAGAGAAGAGAAAGGGACAGACACAATGACAGTTACACAGAACTATAAACCCAGTGAGAATGAGGAATGAATGGATATTGGGAAGTGGTATCAGGAGTCAGAGGCAGCAGTGCAGAGAAGAGAATGAGGAATGAATGGATATTGGGAAGTTGCTAGAATTCCATTTTCATTCATTTGACAAAAAAGAGCTGTTTGTGTTCCCCTTTATTTTCTTTTGCCTAGAATGTTACATATACTACTTAGTTACTTGTTTGTTTATACGTTTTTACCCCAACCCTTTAAACTTAAATAAAACTTTCTTGAATCTTGGAGTCACTTGGTGTATTTGTAGCATCCCTATAATTTGCTGATTGTGTTACCCCCGTTCAGGATTGGGGGAAAGTTTTCTTCTGGGGTCTCGGTTGATGCAGTCCAAATGCATTTTGGATTTAAATACTAATAAATACTTACTTTTATGACTCTAGCGCCCCCAGAGCTGCTGCATTCAATACTAATCACTTGGTAAAGTTACAAAAAGATTAGTAATGTTTGTCATGACAGTTGTGTCCACCAGGGAGCGCTGTTGGATGAGTTCTCAGTATGGCAGCTCCCACTCACATGAATTAAGAAACAAATGCCAATAAATAAGGCCTCTGGTCAGAATGACAGACATGCAGAGGACAGAAGGTCAAGCAGGTCGTTACAGCTGCAGTGAACCCCCATTTTCAGCAGGGGACAGGGGAGCAGGGCTGTTATTGGGGGGGGATTACTGCAGATTGGGACAGGGAAAGGGGGTGAGTGCAGAAGACCCTGGGTAAAGTTTGTTCCTTTAATATTATAGCTTTACATACTGATCACATCAACATGGAGCCAGTGGAGCTTACAATCTAATTTCCCTACTTCAAGCTCATACCTACACATTAGGGGCAATGTCATTGACATAGTAGGATATTTTTGCATTGCAAGAGGACACACATATAAGCATAGGGTCAGGGTTGTAACTGCAGAGGAATCAGACCCTGTGGCTGCAGGTGCACCCAAGAAGTATAGGGGGCCCCATGAGGCCAGCGTCAGACTGGAGGGGCCAGGGCCCACTGTGGCTGCTGCCTCAGGGCCCCCCACACCCCCTGCCCCTCCCCCACCACAGTCGCAAATCATCCTCCGGCTCCCTTTCCCAAACCAGAACCCAGGGGCCGCATGGTCCCACTGCCGGCTGCTTCCATTTGCTTCTGCAACCCTGTGGCCGCAGGGTCCTAGCGCCGGCCGTGGTGCTCGCAGGCACAGAAGCACTGGGGAGTTTCAAGTCTCCAAATCCGGGCCTGTCCCCGGCCCTCCGTGCATATTGTCTTCTGACCCGGCTGGGAGATCAGAAGCAGCACCATAGTCTTCATGCAGGGAGTGGGTCTCGGCTGGCAGAACTCACCATTTTTTTTCCTGGTGTCCCGCCAGCCCAGTCTGACCCTGCATTAGGCCCTAATTTATGAGCATTTCCAACATATGTTGGTAAAACAGGACAACCTCTGGATATATTGGGGGCCCTAAAATTCATTTGCTGGTTGGACTCTGTAACATCTAGTTACGCCAGTGCATAGAGAAAACCATATACTTAAAGGGGCATTTACTTTCCAGGTGTAGTGTTTCAAGTGCCAGTTTTACGACACCATGTTTTTTACCCACAATCCTACATTCCCCCCCAAGAACTCTGGTGTAATTGCAACTGTGCAGGGGCTTTTACTACATGCCTCCTGCTCCATCACCTGGATACCAGGAGATCTCCCAGTGGGCCCTGGTGTCCCTTGGCCCTTCTGCTCCAATTGGCCTATTTCATGGTCATGTCCTATTTCTGTATGGGGAAAAAGGAGAGAAGTCAATAGAAGGACAGATTTATCGGATGTAAAGAAAAGGAATTAGGGGAATCAGGAGATTGAGTGAGGAGAGTGGTCTTGCTCCATGCCACCCTCCAGACTGGTACCATTCTCCATCACCTGTTGTGCCCCATGCCAAAAAGAGATAACCACTGGTTACTGGAACTGACCTTGTATGACCCCAATGGTTCCTCTCGTCTTCTTGACTCTCCAGTAGGACCTTCCCTCTACATTACACCTCCGTCTTCTCCCCATCAAATCCTCCGCTTCTCCCCATTAATTCATCCCAGACAATCAATCCCGGGTCAGTAATGAGAGGCCGTGTAACGCTATACATTCTACAAACAAACACGGAGCTGCGTTTCTTCACTTTTATACAGTATGAATCATAAAAGTTGTGATTAATGAAGGTATCTCCGATCTTTCCCACCTGCGAGGGCAGAGTTCATCACTCCCGGCCGATTGGTGCCAGGTTTCTGATACGACGGGTAATAGGAAACACATTTTCTGGTTAGTACAAGGAATAAACCCTGAGATCCCTAAGGATCGTTATCTCCAGGGGCCGGCGCAGGGGGCGGAATTCTTTGGGAAGATGACACCACCAATCGTTTTAATGAAGGAGGTTATAAAATATAGAGGCCGTGCTGTAAATATCCCGAGAGCAAATGTACTTTTCATTAACACATCTGTTTCCCTCCCGCGCTGGCTCCGGGATTTTAGTCCTGCCTTCAATTAGGATCTTTCTTTTGTTTTATGTCTTGTCATTTTTATTAATGTGAGACCCAAAATAATAAGGGGAAATGTAAGAAGATGTCACCGTTTTATGAAGATTTATGATTCCAGAACTGGCCTCTCTCTGCAGACTCCCAGCCCACGTTTGTATATGTTATGTAAACAAGCATATGGAAGATATAATAGATATGTCAAACAAAACAATTCAAGTTATAAAGTAGAAGTAACCTTTACATCTCGGCAGGAGTTAACACGTAAACATACTAATTCAGCGAGGGAAGTTTGATAAACAAAGCATATCTCGTGGCTGAGAAATATGGATAGAATATTTCGTTTTTGCACTGGTATCTCCTGATTGGTCCTTTGCATGGTGGAGTCTCATATTTAAATCTCCCTGGCCTATCCAAGAACATTTGAGGGTCTTTGTACAATATCTGGCCTCATTGCAGTCTCAGACTTTTTTATGATCTGCTGTGTTTGCCCATAAGAGACCTACTTGTGTATCTGATACATCTGAAGGCCACACATTGCTGTAGTTCCACGGCATAACATATCTCCACAGGATTCCTCTATAGGAATATCTTAATAAAGGCCCGGAGAAGCTAAAGCTACCCATAGACGTGCGGATTTTATCCAATGTCCAGCCAATACTCATTCAACCTACTAATAACCATTCAGATTAAATAAAGTATGAAAAATATCAGAAGATGTTCTGGCCATCAATCAAAGGAAAGTTATGTCCGACAATTAGTAGAGACAGTCACCCATTGATCATCATCATATAATAGAGATATTACCATTAGCCGTCAACCTGTCCCATCGACTTAAACAATCCACACATGGTCCCAAAATCTTACCACTTTGTCTTTGCGTCTATGGCCAGTGTAAGCCTCCCCAAATTAAAAAATTTTGTACAACAAACAAGATGAAGCTGTTAACGGTAATATGCTTAAAGTTGGCAGTGTATTTATTCTACCCAGGGGTGCTTCGCCAATGAGGCAAGTTGAGGCTGTCGCCTCAGGCGGCACCGCCCCACTAGGAACCAGGGGCAGCAAAAATGCTGCTCCTGGTACTTTAAGAGCGAATTTCCGGGGGAGGGGGGCAGCAGCAGCAACTGCTGCTACCTCAGGCAGCGGAGGGGCCAGGGTCGCCCCTGATTCTACCATGTGTTCTGGGGATATTATATGCGAAATTGCCATGGGATGTGTTTTGGGGTTTATTCACAAAACTAGCACTGTATTTATTCACCCATGTTTTCTGGGGTATTATACATGGAATTGGCCCTGTATTTATCCTGCTGTGTGTTCTGGGGTATTATACATGGAATTGTCACTGTATTTATCTGCTGTGTGTTCTGGGTATTATACATGGAATTGGCACTGTATTTATCTGCTGTGAGTTCTGGGGTATTATACATGGAATTGGCACTGTATTTATCTGCTGTGTGTTCTGGGGTATTATACATGGAATTGGCACTGTATTTATCCTGCTGTGTATTCTGGGGTATTATACATGGAATTGGCACTGTATTTATCTGCTGTGTGTTCTGGGGTATTATACATGGAATTGGCACTGTATTTATCCTGCTGTGTATTCTGGGGTATTATAGATGGAACTACCACTGTACTTATTGTGCTGTATGTTTTTGATATTATACATGGAATTGTATTTATTCTACCACATGTTCTGTGGTATTATACATTAATTTGGCCCTGTATTTATGTGGTTGTGTGTTCTGGGGTATTATACACGGAATTGGCACTGTATTTATCCTGCTGTGGGTTCTGGGGTATTATACATGGAATTGGCACTGTATTTATCCTACTGTGTGTTCTGGGGTATTATACATGGAATTGGCCCTGTATTTATCCTGCTGTGTGTTCTGGGGTATTATACATGGAATTGGCACTGTATTTATCTGCTGTGTATTCTGGGGTATTATACATGGAATTGGCCCTGTATTTATCCTGCTGTGTGTTCTGGGGTATTATACATGGAATTGGCCCTGCATTTATCCTACTGTGTGTTCTGGGGTATTATACATGGAATTGGCACTGTATTTATCCTACTGTGTGTTCTGGGGTATTATACATGGAATTAGCACTGTATTTATCCTGCTGTGTATTCTGGGGTATTATACATGGAACTGACCCTGTATTTATCTGCTGTGTGTTCTGGGGTATTATACATGGAATTGGCCCTGTATTTATCTGCTGTGTGTTCTGGGGTATTATACATGGAATTGGCACTGTATTTATCTGCTGTGTGTTCTGGGGTATTATAGATGGAACTACCACTGTACTTATTGTGCTGTATGTTTTTGATATTATACATGGAATTGTATTTATTCTACCACATGTTCTGTGGTATTATACATTAATTTGGCCCTGTATTTATGTGGTTGTGTGTTCTGGGTATTATACACGGAATTGGCACTGTATTTATCCTGCTGTGGGTTCTGGGGTATTATACATGGAATTGGCACTGTATTTATCCTACTGTGTGTTCTGGGGTATTATACATGGAATTGGCCCTGTATTTATCCTGCTGTGTGTTCTGGGGTATTATACATGGAATTGGCACTGTATTTATCTGCTGTGTATTCTGGGGTATTATACATGGAATTGGCCCTGTATTTATCCTGCTGTGTGTTCTGGGGTATTATACATGGAATTGGCACTGTATTTATCTGCTGTGTGTTCTGGGGTATTATACATGGAATTGGCCCTGCATTTATCCTACTGTGTGTTCTGGGGTATTATACATGGAATTGGCCCTGTATTTATCCTGCTGTGTGTTCTGGGGTATTATACATGGAATTAGCACTGTATTTATCCTGCTGTGTATTCTGGGGTATTATACATGGAACTGACCCTGTATTTATCCTGCTGTGTGTTCTGGGGTATTATACATGGAATTGGCAATGTATGTATCCTGCTGTAGGTTATGGGGTATTTTATATGGAATTGGCCCTGTATTTATTCTGTTACTGTATATTTCCTGGGAATGTTGTCTATGTATGGAAATGACACCTTATTTATCTGTTATGTATGAAATTGTTATATGCATCTTGTCATGTTCAAAACATGGACTACATATTTTCCTGTAAGGTGTTCTAGGAGGAATTTTACACAAAATTGCTGCCGCTGATATCCTGCCATTCTGGGGTATTAAAGGTGGAATGGGCTCTGGGATATTGTGAAGGAATTTGTCTTTAATTAACCTCCTTGAACACAAAACTCACCTTCTGCTTAAGGGTTTGCCAAAGAGTCATGTGTTTGAAGGAGGCTCATACATGTTTTACATGATGCAATCTGCTGAGTGATGTGTTAATTGAATCTCCATGTTGTTTTGCCCCAAACAACAGAACAGCAAATTGGAAGCAGAAATGGCAGTTTCTTGTGATATCACTAGTGAAATGATACTACAATGTTTCATCTATTAGTGTGCCATGTGCTCTGTAAGTTGCTGGTTCTCTGGAATATATCCATAACCAGACATTGGCGCAAATTCACTAAGCGCCGAAGCGCTGAACGCTAACGTTAATTCGCTAGCGTTTGGCATTTTTCGTTACTGCGCAAATTCACTAACGAACGCTGGCGTAAATTCGCTAGTGTTACTTCGCACCCTTACGCCAGGCGAATTTTCGCTAGCGACGTAACTACGCAAATTCACTAACTTGCGCAGTGTACTGAACGCTACCTTTTACGCTAGACTTCCTTCGCCACCTCAGACCTGGCGAAGCGCAATAGAGTTTTCTACATGATGGTTGATAGGCTGAAAAAGATCGAAAATATTTTTGGGGCTCCCCTCCTTCCCCCCTACATTTCCTGACTCATGGCAACTTACCTAGACAGTGGGCACATGTGTAGGGCAAAATACAATTTATATTTGCTCATTTGAAGGTTTTCTAGGCATTTGTAGTGGTGATTTGTGTTCCTCCATTGAAATTTGAATTTCGCGCCGTATGTAAATGAACAATCGCTACTTCGCTTTGCTTGGCGAATTAACGCTAGCGCAACGTCGAAAACTTACGCTACCCCTGTGCGCAACTTCGGATTTTAGTGAATTTGCGGAGCGCTGGCGAAAATATGCCTGGCGAAGTTGCGCCTGGCGCAACTTCGCATCTTAGTGAATTTGCCCCATTGTGTGTAACCATGTGATGATGGAAGTGTTGTGCATATACTGTAGTTTGCCAACTAAGGAATTCCACTGCTCTGAGTATGCTTTGATAGATGTGGAAACAAATACCTTCCAGTTAAGTTCCTTCTGCTCCCTTGGCCAGCGATGTGTCCAGACGTTCTGGACTTCTGTATCAGTAGGAAGTGTCATGTCTCTGCCCACACTGCTAGTACGTGCATTCTTCTCCAGGAATTTGTGATGCTTGCAATATCTCCATCTCGAGGATTGTACTGTATATCTCCTGTTGTTTTACTGTATGAACTGGAAGGTTTCCTTTGGTTGGGTGTTAAAGATTTCTTGGCATCTGAATTGTGCTGGTTCGTTGGGTCTTTGTCCTGGTCCTAGGACTGAGCACTGTGGATTTGATATCCCACAGAGGCTAAACATGCTCATTATATATTAGTTTTACTGATGACTTTAGACATTCCTGAAATGTTTGCCTGTGTGAGGGAACGTAACCTTCAAACAGAGCATTTGCATTTCCAAATATTATTTTAATATTCTAAACTAGAAAAGAAAACTGGAGGTGAAACCAAACATTTGCCCTTGGAACAACGCCAAGCACCTGCAAAATTCTCCTTGGTAAATACAGGTCTGGAGCGAACACGATTTTATTCAAGTTTTAAGAATTAAATGGGACTTTGAAAAGACAGTTGACTTGCAGCTTGTTCTTAATTTTCCCATAAGGACATCCTCCTTTTGCAGTCCTTGGTTGAGGTCTCTATTTGGTAAGTTCTTGCGACAAGGGTTTAGATGTATGGTTAACAAGACCAAAGCCATTGTTAGACTGGTTCTCCTTGAACCCACCGTAGAACCTGAA
Organism: Xenopus petersii; assembly: GCA_038501925.1. Classification (NCBI taxonomy): domain Eukaryota; kingdom Metazoa; phylum Chordata; class Amphibia; order Anura; family Pipidae; genus Xenopus; species Xenopus petersii. The sequence continues at coordinate 156,035,612 of CM076678.1, forward strand.
AGCTAGGGAACCTTTTGATAACAGTTGAATGTAAAAGGTGCTACATGTTGAATTTTTGGGTCCTATGGTGGAAATAAGGGCGGGATGGGGCTCTTCTTCTGGTTTCAGGACCCTCAAACTCCTACCATAACATGTTATACATTCCATTCGACTTCAGGAAGGCTATTTCTGCTCATATTAGACGTTCTGAAATATTTGATTGTACATTACACAAGGTCGACCATTAATGGCACATTGGATAAGTTACCATCAAGGAATCTGCAAATGTTTGATGTAGGTGTAGCGTTAGGTCTACTTGGATGACTAAGACACTCCACTGAGGAATAAACATTCTATTTGCGATCTGGGTGTTGAAATCTGTGTCCTGCATCGTTGCCCTGCAATTGTTGAAGGCTACACCCCAAGGACAGTTTTGGAGTCTATGTAACAGGACCTAAATGACCCAAGAATGTCTCCTGTATGTACATCTGCATGAAGAGACATTTTTACTGTGTAACTTTTAGATTTTTTTTTCCAATATTTGATTTGGCTGGACCAAGGCAGGAGAGAAATGGACACTTAATTTGTCAATAAGTTGAGTAATGTTGCGTATTTATGTAATTTTTATTTAAATACCATTGCTTTGTATGGGGATCTGTTCAGCATCAGTGTGTGTTAGCCTTACACTGGTCTTCCCTACAAATTTAAACTTCTGAGCATGTTCTACAATATTTAGTAACCTGAACCTGAGTTATAGGGCTATGACATCATACACCTGTGTGTCACAACTTGAATTTATATCGGTGCAATTTCATTCCAAGTGTTTGGTAAATATTTAGGCAATATGACACTGACAGTTTCTCCCATCATTTAGTCAGCTAAGGAAGCCTGGAGTAAATTGCTGGAGAATAGGTGGTTGGGCCCTTAGAGGAAGGGCGCTTAAAATTTTCTCACACCGAAGCTAAATTTCCCAGAGGGGAAGAGCTGCCGGGTGATTACAATTAAATAATAATTAGCTTTTAATAACACGTCTTAATGATGACATGGATTTAACAATGTCGTTGAACAACTCTGTAAATCTGCCAATGTTTTCTATGGTTTCTTTTGGATTTTTTATCCACTGTTACTATAGGCACCATCTCTCCCTACTATACCTGCTATCCCACAGTCACACTCCCTTCCCAGAGACTATTATCCACTGTTACTATAGGCACATCTCTCCCTACTATACCTGCTATCCCACAGTCACACTCCCTTCCCAGAGACTATTATCCACTGTTACTATAGACACATCTCTCCCTACTATACCTGTTATCCCACAGTCACACTCCCTTCCCAGAGACTATTATCCACTGTTACTATAGGCACCATCTCTCCCTACTATACCTGCTACCAACATAATCTCAACTCACAAATAGGTTAGTGGTCACCCACTTGTATTGGGACTGGCACCCACACTGTAAAAAAGTGAATTAACAACTTTCTAATAGTTGTTTTTATTCTTTCAGCCCAGGCTGGTGATATCTTTAACTGGAACCCCCCCAGTTTAGCTTTGTTTACTGCCGCTGAAAATAACAATTTACCAAACAGCAGAAATATGTGTTCTGTAGATTAACCTACCCAGACTGTCTAATCCGTGTTTTGGCCAGAGAAACCAATCTTGTCCTTAAAAGAAGACTTGGGATTGTGCTGCTGGGTGGAAAGCAGAGAGGAATTCTTATATCAATGGAAAATCTTTTAAGATAAGGGAGGAATTTATTGCTCTCTTTAAACTGCCCATTGTAAAGATAAAAATCTCAGAATCCGCTTACCAGTGTTTACGTGAGCCAAGGACTCTGCAAGATCTTCTCTCAGACTGAGATATTTGGGACAAATGATATAGTGAAAAATGAATATTTATTCAAAACTTCCCAATGCACATTCATTGCACCCCTGTTTTGTAAATGTATTTATATCAACAGTAGTGCAAAGAATAGAGAGTTATGGGCAGGCACTTACTGCCATTAAAACCTGGTAAAGCCACGGGAAAATTGCTGAAAATGATCTATATATATATATATATATATATATATATATATATATATATATATATATATATATATATATATATATATACAGTATATATATATATGTATATAGTTAGTTCAACTAGTGCATCTGGAGGAGAAACAGTCTCAAATTAGAGGCAAGTTATTGGATCTTTTTGGTATTTCTCTCAGTTTCCATCTTGTTCGAAACTACCCATTCTTTGGTTAATGCCATATTAGTTCATAATTATAGAAAATGAAGGTAACGTCTGTGATCAGATACTTAGAATTTCTTTTGCATGAGAATTTTTTTGTTTTGTTTTTGTCTCCCCTGCACAATGCCCAGTGTAACGTGCCCGTGCCCAGAGCTCCCTCTAACAAACACATGAATAGTTGCTATTATCTCGCACAATGCCTGACATTCTAGATGATGCTCAGATTAGTAACGAGGAAGGGCTGATGATCTCCATTAAAGGTTCAGGTTTCTGGTTAAGGTATCGTTACAGGGAAGATAGATGGTTTGAGGCTTCATTTTTGGTTCCATAAAAAAATCCTTCACTGCAGGAAGAAACTCAGACTCGGTGCAAGATTAATAGTTTCTCGGGAATCTCTGGCTATCTAACATTGAAGAGCTCAATCTTGGCTCCCTTAAACTCATTTGAAGGAAATAATTCTCTTACAGTGAAGGTAAGCTGTCTATAGTGAATCCAGTTACAGGTGACTGTTCATGGCCCCACACTCCTTGTGGCCTGCAGAGAAACAGGGAACAGAAGCACAAAATGTGACAGTTGTAAATATGGCAAATGTAGGGCAAGATAGGAAATATAAAGACAATAGGGAAAGGTCAAGATAGTAAGGCAAGATGGAAATAGTAGGGCAAGATGGAGACAGTAGGACAAGATGGAGACAGTAGGACAAGATGGAGACAGTAGGAGAAGATAGAGACACTGGGGCAAGATGGAGACAGTAGGGCAAGATGGAGACAGTAGGGAAAGATGAATACAGTAGGGCAAGATTAAGATAGTAGGGCAAGATGGAGATAGAGCAAGATGGAGACACTGGGGCAAGATGGAGACCGTAGAGAAAGGTGAAGACAGTAGGGAAAGGTGAAGACAGTGGGGCAAGATGAAGACAGTAGGGCAAGATGGAGACAGTAGGGCAAGATGGGGACAGTAGGGCAAGATGGGGACAGTAGGGCAAGATGGAGACAGTAGGGCAAGATGGGGACAGTAGGGCAAGATGGAGACAGTAGGGCAAGATGGAGACAGTAGAGAAAGGTGAAGGCAGTAGGTCAAAATGGAGATAGTGTAAGATGGAGACGGTAGGGAAAGATGAATGCAACAGATCAAGATGGAGATAGCAGGGCAAAATAGAGACAACAGGGCAAGATGGAGACAGTATCACAAGATGACGAAAGTAGGACAAGTGGGATAATATTCTAAGCAGAGCATGCATTACATCTTCACTTAAGCAGTACTGTTTAGTAGAACCTGAAATTTAATATACAGTAGAACACAGTATTTACATATTGCACAAGTGGCTCAGCCCCAATACTATAATTCTCTCTATCCTGAAATTGCACACTTGATATACTGTATTTAAAGTTTACAACTGTCCTTCTCTCCTCAGTGGAGCATCTCACTACGCTATTGGCTAGCTTAAAAAGTGATAACGACACTAAAAACTACTCTTCAAATAAGTTGTATATACAGTATGTACTTCTAAAGATGTTGGACAGGTTTTGGCTGCCAAAGTTTCTCATTTGAATTTTCAAGATTTTTTTTTATTGCTGAATCTCAGTAATTTGTATTTGTAAAAGGTAGATTATAACATATTCAAAGTCAAGTTTTTTTGTTGTGATTTTCTAGAATCAAGGCAAAAACTTAAATTGTAATAGTATTAAATAGATAAGTGGCATCTATATGTTTCCAACCATATGCTGTGTTATTGTGTTACTTTGAACAGGTATAGGATCCGTTTTCTAGAAACCCATTATCCGGAAAGCTCTGCGTTGGTATCTCTCCACTTACATCAGGAAGGGCTTGGGGGTTTAACATTAGGATTTATTTATCAAGCATTTCCAATGTGGCCGGGATAGGCACCTTAATTTACCCCGTATTAGTGTCGGCCCTAAAATAACTGGATGTGTAACTTGTATTGGAACTGCACGATGAATGATGGGAAGCAATTAAGTCTTTTCAAATAAATAGTTAGGGTTTTGTTCTTAATTAAATGAAAATGTGGCGTATTAAGAACATAAAATGTGGATAAAATGAAAAGTGTAGTTGACAGTCGGTATAACTTTCGGAATACTCTAAGGAAGTAATTCAAACTCACGTCATGGTTCATTTTTCATCCATCATGAGAACGTTAAAATGCCACATCATGAAACATGTTCTCGCCAGGCACAATTTATCTTATAAACGTGGCTTTTTACACATAGGCATTACATATGCTTAAAGGGGAAATAAAAGCAAAAAAACACTAGAAGAAATCTGCTGACTGATTTCAGCCCTATCACAGACAGTAGCCTCTTCTCTCTTCCTCACTAAATCGGCTCGGTGCGCTTCAGCGAAGAACCAAGATTCCTTACATCTTGAGCCAAAATCCACAGAAGTTTGTTCACGCCAAGCTGATTCAATGAGGAAGAGAGCGGAGGCTACTCCCATGATAGGGCAGAAATCATCCGTTGGGTTTCTAGCTCTAGCCTTGTCGGGGGCCCTCTTTAAGGGGTAATCTCCATGAACTCTTATGGTTAACAGAACCTGACTGTCAGGAACGTCCACTGCTGCTCCTCGATCTTCTGGTGGCGAATCCAAGATGGTGGCACCCATGAGATCAACATGCATAGCAGGATTGGCATAGTGACATCATCACGCTGCTGTTTGGTGCCAAATTCAAAATAAAGTTCAAACACATAAGTTCAAAATTTAGGTTCTACTTCCAAGTGTTCCTGGGTGCACTATACTTCCTGGCAGTTTTCTAGCTCTAGATCTTCCTGGTTTGACACCTGATTATGACTGACCCCTGCCTGCCTTGATCTTATGCCTGGATATGACCACAAACTTTCTTAATCCCTTGAATACCGCCAATCAGACTATTTCTTGTCAAGCCTATACACCAGCTTCCTCGTTGGTCCCGACTCCAATCTTTAATTCCACTAGGCCCTGACACAGACTTCTCCAGCATCATTCTGGATCCTCCAAGATAATACCTCTCCCTTGCTCTGTTTAGTCCTGGGGCAGGTGGAAGCAGTAATGTGGATGTTAGAGAGGGCGCTAGTGCACTTTTCTGCTTTAAAAGATAAGCAAAACCTTGTGTTAAAACCAGCACTCTTGGGGCTCTAGCACACACTTGGCTTGGCCCTTGGCATTTTTCTTCAAATACAGGATAAAAATTCCCAAAATAAGTCCCTACTATTGCTGGCAAGCGAATCAGCTGAAAATGCCATTAAATGTGTGTTTACAGGCAGGAATCGATTGAAAATTCCCAGTGGATAGACATTGGAAAGCATGAGGGTGGGTTGTTTGTTTGAACTTAGACCTTGACTTTACTGACCAGTGACCGATGCAACAATTTTATCGTGTTCTTCTGTTAATATAATTGAAACATGGGCTCAGTATGTTTATGGTATAACTCACAAAACACCTTTGTCAATTAACATGCCACAGGAAAAAATAAGTCTAACCCTGAAGCGTGTTCAGACCCTCAACGAGTTTGTTGGTGGCTCCTTCCAGACAAACCTCGAAATGCTCAAATGTCTGTCACGAAGACCTTAAATCCCTGAGAAAGACTTCTGGCCAGAGGGCTTGAACGACCCTCTCTGTTGGAGGAGTTAAGAGTTATTTGACAAAAGGGATCTCCCCGGGGTTAAGAACTCTTTTCTTTTGTTCCAAGCGTCGAGGAAACTGTGAGGAACTTGGGGCATATCCCGGCAAGTCAAAGCCTCTCTTATCCTTGTTCATTACCAAGGCTTGGAAAAAACACCGGAGGTTCAGCACAAAGTGTGGATTTATTTTTGAGAAACCATTTCATTATTATTCTTTGTGTATGGAGTACCAACATATTCTACAGTGCTTTATAAATGATTCCCAGCATACCCTGCACCAATGGAGCTTACAATCTAAGGTTTCTATCACAGGAACTAGAGTCAGTTTCATCAGGAGCCAATTAACCTGCCAATATATTTTGGCTGCAATGTATTTGCCGGTCAGTTTGTAATTCATAGTTTGTTCTGCACTAGCCCACCCCCAGTCTGCCCCAGATCTGTCCCAATTCCTTCTCCCACCTCTCTCACCTGCCTAACCTTCCACATCTGCACCTAATCCCTTCAAAACCTACTGCCAGCTAATCACAAAATTAGTGTTTTCCTCCAGTGGGTGCTGTCTTCCTTTAAACCTATTATCAGGTTCAGACTTGGCTGGCGAGACACTCGGAAAAAACCCCAGTGGGAACCTGCCCATTTGGGCCCTGCCGACACAGATCGGCTTTCTGGCCGGAAACCCTTGGTGCTGTCCCCTGACCTCCACATATGACCCTGATCACAGCTGTAAAATGGATAAAGTTTGTGCAGGGGGGTTGCGGCTGGGGTTGGGGGCCCGGGGGGGGGGGGTTGTGGGCCCTTGAGGCGGCACCCTGGTGGGCCCTGGATCACCAAGTACAACTATGCCTATTATTTAGGTGGCGGGGGGGCCCCCAGGGGGGTTTTGGCCCCTGAGTTTGCATCCCTGGTGGGCCCCAGATCACCAAGTCCAACTGTGCCTATTATTTAGGTGATGTGGATTACACCTTAAATACCTCAGCCATTAGACAAGTATATGGTTGGGTTAGGAGGGTGTTTAATAGATTTTTTTTAATTTTCATTTGGTTTAAATTTTTTTTTGATCAACTTCGCCATAGGAATATTTTATCAAGCAACTGAAAGCATTTTTTTCCTCTTTGCCAGTTGTCAAAATGGGAAAAATTCTTAAAATGTATGATAAAACAAATCCAATGAGTTGAGATGGGTAAAACAGTGAAACCTGACACATTAGCTCAAAGATCCTCGTGGGCGGGGTTGTCGTGAACCAACCAGGAAGTCGCATCACTTCCTTTCTTCCTCTAAAAAAAAAGCAATGGTGTGACTTCTTGATCAGAAGACTCTTTCTCCCGGTGGAAATGTTTTTGAAATTAAACTTTTTCATCAAATTAGTTTTTTATTTTTCCTTTTAAATAGAGCAGGGAAAAACTAAAGGGTTTTATACATTTATTCATTGACTTATTATCATTATTCCTATAACACTGTATTTCAGAGATTCACACTTTATATACTAATACTGTATGTGCCATTATTGAAATAGAATTTAGTACAAAAAATATATACATTTTGTACCATTTTGGGTCAGATCTAACAGGCCACTGAGCATTTTTTTTCTCCTAGAGCCACTTATCGTGGACCACTGATTTATGAGAAAAATAAGGTGTAACTATTACCTTTCTGCTTTTCAAGATTAAGGACCAGGGCTGTTTGTTGGGCCAGTTATGGTAGAGAGAACATTTGCCAATACTCTCTATAGGTGCTGGGATGTGTAGTTTAATCCTGCAATGTTGGGGCCCCCCTATCCCGAAGCTCCGTTGCTGATTGAGACATCTCATATTCTGTGGCTTTTCCATTCCGATTTTGTTACCGTGGCGGTATATTTGCCGGCATTTGCTTAATGGCTTTTCCATCAGGTCAGCGCTGCGAGTGAAATGTATTTGTGCTGAGTTTTATGGGCAGGTTAAGTAAAGACTACCCTTACATTTTTTCTTTATGTTCTGTTTCCTTGGGTTTCTGCGTATGGGCTGATCTTGGAGATTAATGCGTTCCCAGTAGGGCTGCCATTTCGATTCCCTCTCTAAGCAGTATATTAACAGAAGCTGTGTGGGGGCCGTGAGAACTCAGATATGTGCCGAGGTTGGATCCAGCAGGTAAAAGGAGTTCACTTTGCCATTCTTTGTTTAGGGCTGGATTGAGGTTGTTAATATATAATGTAATTATGTAACCTGTAAGTGATGTAAACTCTACCACAGAGGCTTTTAGGGTTGTTTAAGTTCAAGCTCCCCCACCACGCAGTTCAATATCTGGCCATTCCCTCATAACAAGGTTACAGATATATAGAAACATTGGGTAACAGTCACCCTGCTATAGTTCAAGGGGTACCCAGGGCACAAATAAGCACTCACCCCAAATCTCCCCCTAACTGACCTTCAGACTGGGCCCCCTTAGCTCATAACAAGGTTACAGATATATAGAAACATTGGGGTGTCACCCTGCTATAGTTCCAGGGGTACCCAGGGTACAAATAAACACTCACCCCAAATCTCCCCCTAACTGACCTTCAGACTGGGCCCCCTTAGCTCATAACAAGGTTACAGATATATAGAAACATTGGGGTGTCACCCTGCTATAGTTCCAGGGGTACCCAGGGTACAAATAAGCACTCACCCCAAATCTCCCCCTAACTGACCTTCAGACTGGGCCCCCTTAACTTATAACAAGGTTACACATATATAGAAACATTGGGGTGTCACCCTGCTATAGTTCCAGGGGTACCCAGGGTACAAATAAGCACTCACCCCAAATCTCCCCCTAACTGACCTTCAGACTGGGCCCCCTTAGCTCATAACAAGGTTACAGATATATAGAAACATTGGGGTAACAGTTACCCTGCTATAGTTCCAGGGGTACCCAGGGTACAAATAAGCACTCACCCCAAATCTCCCCCTAATTGACCTTCAGACTGGACCCCCTTAACTTATAACAAGGTTACACATATATAGAAACATTGGGGTGTCACCCTGCTATAGTTCCAGGGGTACCCAGGGTACAAATAAGCACTCACCCCAAATCTCCCCCTAACTGACCTTCAGACTGGGCCCCCTTAGCTCATAACAAGGTTACAGATATATAGAAACATTGGGGTGTCACCCTGCTATAGTTCCAGGGGTACCCAGGGTACAAATAAGCTCTCACCCCAAATCTCACCCTAACTGACCTTTAGGCTGGGTCCCCTTAGCTCATAACAAGGTTACAGATATATAGAAACATTGGGGTAACAGTCACCCTGATATAGTTCCAGGGGTACCCAGGGCACAAATAAGCACTCACCCCAAATCTCCCCCTAACTGACCTTCAGACTGGGCCCCCTTAGCTCATAACAAGGTTACAGATATATAGAAACATTGGGGTGTCACCCTGCTATAGTTCCAGGGGTACCCAGGGTACAAATAAACACTCACCCCAAATCTCCTCCTAACTGGCCTTCAGACTGGGCCCCCTTAGCTCATAACAAGGTTACAGATATATAGAAACATTGAGGTGTCACCCTGCTATAGTTCCAGGGGTACCCAGGATACAAATAAGCACTCACCCCAAATCTCCCCCTAACTGGCCTTAGCTTGCCATGTTAACAATAAGAGAATAATGAAGTCGACTGGACACCTGGAATGTTTAGGAGAAAATGTTTTGATTTGAGGTACAAAGAAACCAGGAGACGGTTTAATGGTGTCAGTTTACTGTCAAATATTATTTTCCCATCAGTCACATGTAGGGACACGCTTCAAAGGCGAAATCTTCCTTTAAGTCCTAACTGTGCAAATTCTTTGCTGGTGGAATCCAGATATTTTCTCTGACATTTCCCCGTCATGTAGTGAAGGAATGTACAGGTATAGTCATTGTGAGTTTTCAAACAGATGCACATGTTAATTCCCATTAATTGCCCTTTACTCTCTGCACTCCACTCAACTTTGCACTCTACACATCACTACAATTTTACATTTGGGTTCACCTATAACCCTATTTAGCTTTTAAAGGAATGACGCCTGGGTGCAGCTTTAGATAAAAGCTGTAGAGCAGATAAAGAAGTCAATTTTGGTGAGGGACCCACAATAGAATCACCTGTGATCTCTGTAGACAAGGAATTCACTGTTGGGGTGGTGGTGAGTTCTCCAAGTCTAAAGCTAAAGGTTATGGAAGAGTAAGTGGGGAGCAGTACTCTGGTGCATTGCTTATTGGAAAAGCTCAGGTCTGAGCAGCACCTTCTCTTGGCCAGAATCGAGGAGCACCCATAGGGAGTTCACAGGCGTCACCCATGGTGATTCAGAGAACACAGTCATATGTACAGACCATATAGAACAGTGGCCATGGTCCTCATTGTAAAAAGCGACCCCTTTGTCCTTGAATAATCTTTTTACATAATTATTCCAAAGAGCTTTATACTCCCTATCTTCTGTGATGTAAATAATGCAAACTTTTTAATTCCATCTTCATACCTGAGATCCCCCATTCTCTTTAATCTCTAAGTGCTCTGTAATTCCATATTGTCAATGAAGATGAATGCTGCAGTGTGTTTCCTACCTGGGACTTTATAAGAAGGGAGAGTCCCCGCCATTGCGTCTATAAACCCTTCAATGTTGATTCTGTAGACTGGCTTTCCATGATCTAGTTAACTCTATCATTTGCATGTAGGTATTTCTGCTATGCTTCTCTATCATCAGATTGCTGTTAGGGGGATCCACTGCTGTGTGTCTGGCAGTGCAGAAGTTGTAGATAGGAATCTTGAGAGTATTACGTACAGCAGAGCAAGGTGGTGGAAAATAGAGCAAGATGGAGGGCAAGACTGTAGGACACTATGGAGATTATGGGATGATGGACCATGCTAGGGCACTATAGAGACAGAAGAGCAAAATGGATGACAGCAGACAGAAATAGAGACTTTATGGCAAGTTGGAGACTGTAGGACAAAACTGTAGGACACTGTGGAAATTATGGTATGATGGACCATGCTAGGGCACTATGGAGACCGAAGAGCAATATGGATGACAGCAGGCCAAAATAGAGATTATAAAGCAAATTGGAGACTATAGGGCAAGACTGAAATAGTATGAGAATATGAAGACTGGAGGGCAACATAGAGACTGGTGGGCAAGATGGTGACTGTAGGACACAGGGTTGGACTGGTCTGGTGACACACTGGGAAAAAACCCATTGAGCCCCGGCTCTTGTGGGCCTTGCTGGCCCAGACCTGCTTCCTGGCTGAATCCGTTACCCCTGTCCCCGACCTCCCTTTTCTGCCCCGGTCATAGCAAGGAAAAGGTATGTATATGCAGGGGTTGGAGGGAGGTTGCAGCGGGGTGGGGGGAGGAGGCTTTGTGACAGGGGTGGGGGTTAGGGTTAGAGGGGTTTGGGGGGTTTAGCAGCCTCGGTCCAACCTTGGTAGGACAAAATGCATACCATATATTGTAATTTTATAATGAGAAACTGCTTAACCATAGTTCCATAGGATAGTCCTACTTTTATCACCACTGATTAAGTCAGCCTTCAGTTTCATCCATTTCTAGTATAAAAAAAAAGAAGAAAAAAATGCATGTAGAACATTTTGCTTTTTCATACTTGAGATTGATATATCTCCATTTCCATGTCGCACTGTTATGGCTCAGTACCCTCCGCTCCTTGATGGACTCATTAATGTGTGGCTCTTAATATAAGTTTAGTAAGTAATCCGCTCTTGGCAGCAGAGCAATGTTATAAAAAGCCGCTCTCCGCATTGACTTCCTGCAAGTAGAATTCTACACAAATTCCATACTTCCTTGCAAACTGATGACAGGTGTGTGTTTTCTGCATGAATTTTGTATTCTCTTTGGGGTGGGTGATATTAAAGAGGAGGCCCCTGAGCAATCAGTAAAGGCAGATCCCCAATCTGAGGGGAATGGGGGGAATGTTTAAGTTTGGGGTGTCCATTCTGCAGTCCTACAGCTGCCTTTGGCTTTCAATGGCATGTTGAGAGTTGCGGTACAACATCCAGATGACTTCAGGCTGTCCATCCTTGAAGGCCCTAGGGGGCATTCTGGCATTCAGGGCCTAAAGCCATTAAGCTTTCTCCTCTACCCTAAATCATTGGGGTATTGAAGTTCCACATTGTCACTGCCTAAGAGAGAAACAAATTCAATATATTTTTATTGATTGCAAATGTGAGGAATGTTATTGGATTGCTGAGTTTTATGAGCTGCCTGGAATGTTCCCTCTCACTTCTCTTTATATGTGGCTGCAGATTATGCCACTAATGGTCCAGTATAATAGAGCTTAGGCTCAAGAACGGACCAGTGCTATGAAGTGTTTCATAAAGGGCTGTGAAAAATCCCTTTGTGGCATTTACTATAAAGAATGCAGATTATTAATTGGTCCATTATTGAATGGAGGTCTCTTACATTAGTAAATATGTTTATCAACTTGATGAAGAAGATGGAAATTGACTCCCATGTGGGAAGACAAGCTTTTCTTTCCCGCTGTACAGAGAATTCCTGCAAATACATTTTGTTCTGTGAAGTTTCTTTTGCCAATCCAAGCAAAGCTGGTATTAGGATGGTCTAGATATGGGGGGGGGGGGGGGGTGGCAGCTCTGGGCCCCTCAGAAGAGCAGGTATAGTATAGATGACAGCAGGGTAATATGGTTACAGTATGGCAAGATGCTGATGGCAGGATGACAAGGTGACAGTAGGGCAAGATGAAGACAGTAGGACAAGATGGAGACAGTAGGGCAAGATTGAGAAAGTGGGACAAGATGAAGACAGTAGGGCATGATGGAGACAGTAGGGCATGATGGAGACAGTAGTGCAAGATGGAGACAGTAGGGCAAGATGGAGCCAATATAACAAGATGGAGACAATAGGACAAGATGAAAACAGTAGGACAAGATGGAGACAGTAGGACAAGATGGAGACAGTAGGACAAGATGGAGACAGTAGGACAAGATGGAGACAGTAGGGCAAGATGGAGACAGTAGGACTGAATGGAGGTGGTACGGCAAGATGGCGATAGTAGGGCAAGATGGAGACAGTAGGGCAAAATGGAGATAGTAGGACAAGATGGAGACAGTAGGGCAAGATGGAGACAGTAGGACTGGATGGAGACGGTATGGCAAGATGGAGACAGTAAGGCAGAATGAAGACAACAGGCCATGATGGAGACAGTAGGGCAAGATGGTGACAGTAGGATAAGATTGTGACAGCTGAACAAAATGGAGACAGTAGGGAAGGAGTGGCGAGTAGTGCAAGATGTCAGACAGCAAGTCATGATGGCTTCAGTGTTGCTCAGCCTGAAATGTCATATTTGTTGTTAAAGTGGATCTCCAACCATTTTGGGGCACCTCTGATACTGGGGATACCTCTACAATGTATTGTGTTTTTGTCAGTAGTGTTTACATCACTTGGAGAAGTCCTGAGATGCCAGAGAATTGACCCAATGTCCCTTGTTTTACCAAGTGCCAAAAGTGTAATCTATCATCATCGGGGAAGGCTTGAGAGGAGAAGGTATAAAGGGGAACTAGAATAAAACTGTCATTTTTGTTGTTGTGCCTGAAACATTGTATTGGGCTGATGAATGATTCTCCATGTACATAAGCATTTTGCACCAAAGAATTTCCCGTGTGTATATTAGAGAGGGGTAGATTTGGGGCAACCAATAAAGGTACTGTAAGTGCTGTATCACTGGGAGATTTGAAAGAGGGAATAAATTCTTCATTTAAAATGAGAAGTGATTTACAATTCTTCATGTGCAGCTGCCCCGTGTTTATATAATACCCTGGTTCCTATGAATATCACCCTGATTAACCTGTTGCACAAGTGCTGTTTTGCCCTGTCATCACCTTTATTTCTCTGCAGTTATTGGATGTGAGGAGTAGGGTTTAGTGAGTATAATATGAATATAATATGTATATAATGAGAATGGAGGAATCTTAGTGTGGAGAGACAGGGAGAGAACGGCACAGGGCGGCTGCTGGATCAGTTACAGAGGAGACTTAACATGAGGGATCTCCGCAGTATTGTGGCTACGACATCCAAATGGGGTGTGTGACCCTGTGCAGCGGATCCGATGACAGACGTGAATGTGCGGCTTTGCAAATGAGCAGGTTTTTCTTTCTCTGAATCTCAAGTCAATTTCCAGACTTCCCTGTGTGTGTGTAAGGTGAGAACTTTGCAGATCTCCGTAGCCCGGCAGTCTGTGATATTTACCTTTCCTTCCGCTTCTCATCTCCTCTATTAGAATAATATTAATAGGAAATAGGAACCACACTATTCATTTTGCTCTCTAAACTTAAAAAATATTTTGTATCTCTATGCTTTTCTGTTGTGAGCTGTATAGAAGAACGACAGCATTGCTCCTGCACCCTTACTCTGGATTTCTTTTGTTACACGCGGGTGAGGCCCGAGCAGATCCTATGGTTAGACGTGGAGCATGGCCCGAGGGGATCTCATGATTGGACGTGGAGCATGCCTCGAGTAGATCCCATGGTTAGACGTGGAGCATGGCCTGAGCAGATCCCATGGTTAGACATGGAGCTTGGCCCGAGTGTATACCATGGTTAGACGTGGAGCATGGCCTGAGTAGATCCCATGGTTAGACGTGGAGCATGGCCTGAGTAGATCCCATGGTTAGACGTGGAGCATGGCCCGAGTAGATCTCATGGTTGGAAGTGGAGCATGGCCCGAGCGGATCCCATGGTTAGACGTGGAGCATGCCCCAAGTAGATCTCATGGTTGGAAGTGGAGCATGGCCCGAGCGGATCCCATGGTTAAATGTGGAGCATGGCCCTAGTGGATCCAATAGTTAGACGTGGAGCATGGCCCGAGCGGATCCCTTGGTTAAACGTGGAGCATGGCCCTAGGGGATCCAATAGTTAGATGTGGAGCATGGCCCGAGCGGATCCCATGGTCAGACTTGGAGCATGGCCTGAGTGAATCCCATGGTTAGATGTGGAGCACAGGCATGGTCTGGCTACATTAAAAGAAAAGATCCCAAACATAAAGCCACATACTCTGGAACTGAAATCAACCCACTGGGCACTGCAGAAGATCCAGATTTTCGCAGTGATACTAGAAGTTCAGATGGACCCTCCTTGATTTAAAAAAGCAGGGCAACTGCAAACATTGGCAGTGGTTCTTTCCATGGCATAAAAGTGTAACAGGTGGAGCTGGAAAGCTTTGAAGTTGGCTAAAGCTTAAACCCCTCGTAAATTGTTCCACTGACCACAGTACACAGCTCCCCAAATGTACACACGTTTGTTGTTGTTGTTCTGCTAAAAATACAATGAAGTATATATTCCTCCTCTTCTGCCGCCATCTTTAGTTTCTCTCACAATGTCATTTCCCCTCTGCATTTCCCCTTTAATATCTCCAAATGTTTCAAGGTGAAAATGTGACATAATCAAAATGCAGGACATTGGCCGTTCATTTCATAGAAAGCTCACAATTTAGCAGTTTACCCACCTATTGCTGCCTGTTGTATCTCCATACGTACTGCCTGCTCCCTATGTGCCCTGCCCACTGACCTTCTGCCTGGTATGGAATGAGCTCGGACACGGAATCGTAGCTTGGCCCAATGCTGGATAACATGTAGTATGACCCTGCTTTGCTAATGAATCCAACTCTTTCTGGAAGCCATCTACTCTATCTGCCAACACAACCTGAGTTCTTCCATGAATTTGTCACTGTTGGTTCTCCTTCCAGCTGCTTCTGTCTCCTCTTGGAAAGTCTATCGGCTTATTATGGCCTATCAATTTACAGAAGTTATCAATCTGATCCTATCCTTTCTCAGCATGGCCAACATTCCCCTTATTAATTCAGTTGCTTCTTATTGTCTCTTTGTTGCATTCTAGGCTTATTAGCACTTTCTAAGGGAACTCTCAGTGTGCAAGAGTCTTCAGTCTAACAATGGAAACCCTCTGGCTTTTTTTAGCCTCTAGAGATGATGGTTGTTGTAGTCCAACAGCAGCTGGAGAGCCTTAGTCTAAAGGAGCCAGGATAATGTCTTAGTCTTCATGGACAGTGCAATCCTCCTTGGATGTACTCACCATGCACATCCTTGTGGAAATAAACTGCATTCATAGAGAACTTACGTTTTGCTGGAAAGATTTCCCGGCGATTATGGGATTTATCTCTTCCTATAAATCTCCCGCAAATAGAGATAGGATCTGGATTTATTTCTGCATTTCTTTCGGGTGGATAAATGGGGGAATGCTGCTTTTTTAGAAGGAGCTAATGAAGGGCTGTTTGCCAAAATGAAAATGACAAATTAGATATGTTTTTTTTTAATCTAGGGACGTGATTCATACGAGCAGCGATCTACATTATTTGTAATAACCCCGAATAAACCTGAACGCGTCAGTCAAGTGAATAATGGGAACCAGAGCTGCGTTTGGCACTGCTGCCGAATTACCTATTGAAAGCAATAAAAACACATTTTTATGACACGACCATCAACCTGCTCCCTCAACTCTAATTTTTTATTCCCCCTCTCGCTGTTCTGCTGCAGAAACCTTCATATTTCAGGCCATTGCATTTTGTTTAGTCTTTAATCTTCGCCCTGTGGGAATCAGGGACCTGTTATGTTTAACTTGACCTTAAACTCCACTTGTAATGATAGAGATTTAAAGTGACCCAGCTGCTTTGTCTCTCAGCATCCAAAAATGTGCTCAGAACTTCCTGTAGTCTCTGTCCTAAAGAATCATTTCATTTCATTGGCTCTGCCCAACTGCCGCCCTCGGGATGATCCAAAGCAGTGGATGGCCAGTTGGGTAAAGGTTTTGGGGTTGAATGTTTTCTCCTTTGTCAGAAATATATGAAAGGTTAATCTAATGATCAGTTTGGGTGAGATTTGAGGTGAGTGTTTATTTGTACCCTGGGTACCCCTGGAACTATAGCAGTGTGACACCCCAATGTTTCTATATATCTGTAACATTGTTATGAGCTAAGGGGGCCCAGTCTGAAGGTCAGTTAGGGGGAGATTTGGGGTGAGTGCTTATTTGTGCCCTGGGTACCTCTGAAACTGTAGCAGGGTGACACCCCAATGTTTCCATATATCTGTAACCTTGTTATAAGCTAAGGGGGGCCCAGCCTGAAGGTCAGTTAGCGGGAGATTTGGGGTGAGTGTTTATTTGTACCCTGGGTACCCCTGGAACTATAGCAGGGTGACTGTTACCCTAATGTTTCCATATATCTGTAACCTTGTTATGAGCTAAGGGGGCCCAGTCTGAAGGTCAGTTAGGGGGAGATTTGGGGTGAGTGTTTATTTGTACCCTGGGTACCCCTGGAACTATAGCAGGGTGACACCCCAATGTTTCTATATATCTGTAACCTTGTTAAGAGCTAAGGGGGCCCAGTCTGAAGGTCAGTTAGGGGGAGATTTGGGGTGAGTGCTTATTTGTGCCCTGGGTACCCCTGGAACTATAGCAGGGTGACACCCCAATGTTTCTATATATCTGTAACCTTGTTAAGAGCTAAGGGGGCCCAGTCTGAAGGTCAGTAAGGGGGAGATTTGGGGTGAGAGCTTATTTGTACCCTGGGTACCCCTGGAACTATAGCAGGGTGACTGTTACCCCAATGTTTCTATATATCTGTAACCTTGTTATGAGCTAAGGGGGCCCAGTCTGAAGGTCAGTTAGGGGGAGATTTGGGGTGAGTGCTTATTTGTTCCCTGGGTACCCCTGGAACTATAGCAGGGTGACTGTTACCCCAATGTTTCTATATATCTGTAACCTTGTTATGAGCTAAGGGGGCCCAGTCTGAAGGTCAGTTAGGGGGAGATTTGGGGTGAGTGCTTATTTGTACCCTGGGTACCCCTGGAACTATAGCAGGGTGACTGTTACCCCAACGTTTCTATATATCTATAACCTTGTTATGAGCTAAGGGGGCCCAGTCTGAAGGTCAGTTAGGGGGAGATTTGGGGTGAGTGCTTATTTGTACCCTGGGTACCCCTGGAACTATAGCAGGGTGACTGTTACCCCAACGTTTCTATATATCTGTAACCTTGTTATGAGCTAAGGGGGCCCAGTCTGAAGGTCAGTTAGGGGGAGATTTGGGGTGAGTGTTTATTTGTGCCCTGGGTACCCCTGGAACTATAGCAGGGTGACACCCCAATCTTTCTATATATCTGTAACCTTGTTAAGAGCTAAGGGGGCCCAGTCTGAAGGTCAGTTAGGGGGAGATTTGGGGTGAGAGCTTATTTGTACCCTGGGTACCCCTGGAACTATAGCAGGGTGACTGTTACCCCAATGTTTCTATATATCTGTAACCTTGTTATGAGCTAAGGGGGCCCAGTCTGAAGGTCAGTTAGGGGGAGATTTGGGGTGAGTGCTTATTTGTACCCTGGGTACCCCTGGAACTATAGCAGGATGACTGTTACCCCAATGTTTCTATATATCTGTAACCTTGTTATGAGCTAAGGGGGCCCAGTCTGAAGGTCAGTTAGGGGGAGATTTGGGGTGAGTGCTTATTTGTACCCTGGGTACCCCTGGAACTATAGCAGGGTGACTGTTACCCCAATGTTTCTATATATCTGTAACCTTGTTATGAGCTAAGGGGGCCCAGTCTGAAGGTCAGTTAGGGGGAGATTTGGGGTGAGTGCTTATTTGTACCCTGGGTACCCCTGGAACTATAGCAGGGTGACTGTTACCCCAATGTTTCTATATATCTGTAACCTTGTTATGAGCTAAGGGGGCCCAGTCTGAAGGTCAGTTAGGGGGAGATTTGGGGTGAGTGCTTATTTGTACCCTGGGTACCCCTGGAACTATAGCAGGGTGACACCCCAATGTTTCTATATATCTGTAACCTTGTTAAGAGCTAAGGGGGCCCAGTCTGAAGGTCAGTTAGGGGGAGATTTGGGGTGAGAGCTTATTTGTGCCCTGGGTACCCCTGGAACTATAGCAGGGTGACTGTTACCCCAATGTTTCTATAAATCTGTAACCTTGTTTTGAGCTAATGGGACCTCGGGCCAAGTGCCTCCTTATTTTTTAGTGTTTTTTGCTCAGCTCTTGGAGGGAGTTTGAAAAACACAGCCCTACTTGTACAGCTGAACTAAAATTCACAGCATCCCCCTAGAGACAAACTGATTCCTGATCTATGCACTGAAAATATCCAATTGTTACACAATATTATGTCCTTTATGCTTTTCTTAACTGATGCTTTAACATCGCTGATGCTGAGACTCCACTGACTCGTACCCTCCCCTAAACGAAGTGCCAAATTGTAATCTTTATATTTTGATTAGTAAACAAAAAGTATTATATATAATTTTATATACAAATATTGTGTCTTTTCTTCACTTCAACATCCAACATGGGATCCAAATACATTGCACCTCTCTCACTCTCTCATTGCCGTGTTATCAGTTGGACTCACAACAACAATAGGGCACAGATATGGTTATGGGGAAAGATGTTATCGCTCCCAGAGATTAATTGGCAGCCAATAAAGAGCTGCTCAGTGTTAGAGCCCCAGTAATGTGACAGCATTGTGTTTGTGGCTGAAAATAGAGACTCAATGGAATACGGAACGTATTGCTTTCAGAAGTTACTGGTCTTATCAGTGATCTGTTAATCTCTGCTGTCAATTAGTCCTTTTATAAACTGTCTGCACAGAGAAGGACTTCCTGATTAATTGCTCGTTAAGAGTAAAAATTAGCTGCCTTTTTGTAAAGCACATCAAACTTCCAGCTCTCCATGTGTTGCACATGGGGTAATCTACCCCCTACTGTAAATGATAAGGATATTAGAAGTCTGAGGGGTTGTTCTGTGACCATATAAAGGCACAAGGCTGCAGGCTGAGTTATACAGGGAACTCTGAGTATCACTCATGTATTATAAGGGATAATGTACCCCCTACTGTAAATGATAAGGATATTAGAAGTCACTGAGGGGTTGTTCTGTGACCATATAAAGACACAAGGCTGCAGGCTGAGTTATACAGGGAACTTTGAGTATCACTCATGTATTATAAGGGATATTGTACCCCCTACTGTAAAGGATAAGGATATTAGAAGTCACTGAGGGGTTGTTCTGTGACCATATAAAGACACAAGGCTGCAGGCTGAGTTATACAGGGAACTCTGAGTATCACTCATGTATTATAAGGGATAATGTACCCCCTACTGTAAGTGATAAGGATATTAGAAGTCACTGAGGGGTTGTTCTGTGACCATATAAAGGCACAAGGCTGCAGGCTGAGTTATACAGGGAACTCTGAGTATCACTCATGTATTATAAGGGATAATGTACCCCCTACTGTAAGTGATAAGGATATTAGAAGTCACTGAGGGGTTGTTCTGTGACCATATAAAGGCACAAGGCTGCAGGCTGAGTTATACAGGAAACTCTGAGTATCACTCATGTATTATAAGGGATAATGTACCCCCTACTGTAAATGATAAGGATATTAGAAGTCACTGAGGGGTTGTTCTGTGACCATATAAAGGCACAAGGCTGCAGGCTGAGTTATACAGGGAACTCTGAGTATCACTCATGTATTATAAGGGATAATGTACCCCCTACTGTAAGTGATAAGGATATTAGAAGTCACTGAGGGGTTGTTCTGTGACCATATAAAGGCACAAGGCTGCAGGCTGAGTTATACAGGGAACTCTGAGTATCACTCATGTATTATAAGGGATAATGTACCCCCTACTGTAAGTGATAAGGATATTAGAAGTCACTGAGGGGTTGTTCTGTGACCATATAAAGGCACAAGGCTGCAGGCTGAGTTATACAGGGAACTCTGAGTATCACTCATGTATTATAAGGGATAATGTACCCCCTACTGTAAATGATAAGGATATTAGAAGTCACTGAGGGGTTGTTCTGTGACCATATAAAGGCACAAGGCTGCAGGCTGAGTTATACAGGGAACTCTGAGTATCACTCATGTATTATAAGGGATAATGTACCCCCCTACTGTAAATGATAAGGATATTAGAAGTCACTGAGGGGTTGTTCTGTGACCATATAAAGGCACAAGGCTGCAGGCTGAGTTATACAGGGAACTCTGAGCATCACTCATGTATTATTACCTTAGCCTGTATATGATTGGCACTTACTTGGTATGGGCCTATACCCATCTAGTTGATAGACTGAAGGGGTCCAGCATGTTGAAATGTACTGTATTTATGAGGGGTGGAAAGAATTTAGGATTCCTGCTTCATATCTGTTTCCTTTTCATTGTGACAGGCACAAGTTAGGGAGCATTGGACACAGGGTGCAGTGGGACTTGGTTCTTTCTTATTAAGCTGATATGCAGAGTTTATCCACATCCCAAGTGCTGTCTACATGATTGTCAATGGTGCACTCTTGGACCCCTTGGAATTCTTGCACTTCTTGCTGGACTCTTTGTAAATGACCCCTACTGAGTTTCCCAAGGTTCTGTTGGGCTCTTAATGAGTTACTAGACCAGCTGCTGACTGTAGTTGATGTTTGGGGAAGATTGTGTCCTATGGGAAGAGCAGACCATGTAATGTTGGGATATGGGTGCTCTGTGGGGTGTGATGCAGATTGTGGAGAATTAGACAATGGACTAAGACGACATGTACAGATATTCCTTCTGGATTGGGGTATAAATTCCCTCTGCTGTTGCAACTATCAATGAATCCATAATAAGAACCTGAAGACCCTGATGTACTGACATATAATAACCAGTGTTGGGACAATGTTTCCATGTTTGGAGATTCTCCGGAATATTTGCTCTTTGGAAGAAGCGGGGCCTCTGGCTGTGATAATGGAAGTGTCGTATATTCTGCTGGACTGTTTGTCAGGAAAACAGACACGGCCCTGGGAGTCTGGGGGGATTCTTTACTACCTTCATAAATTGTGGAATTTGCCTGTTTGTGGACTGTAAGCTCAGCTGAAGAAAGACCTATGAATTGTATATAAGCAAAGGGGGTTTGGTCATTCTTGCCTATTTTAAGTTTTTGTTCTATCCGGTCCAACCATTTCCAGAAGGGAAACTTATAATAAATCAAGTATAACATAACAATATACTGTATGTATTACACTTTCATGGGTGCAATCTCGCAGCTCTCTCTCTCTCTCTCTCTCTCTCTCTCTTCTATTGATCTTTAAAGGGATTCTGTCATGAGAAACCATGTTTTTTTCCCAAAATGTATCAGTTAAAGGGGTGGTTCACCTTTACGTTAACTTTTAGTATGTTATAGAATGGCTAATTCTAAGCAACTTTTTTTGAATTAGTGTTCATTATTTATTTTTAATGGTCTTTGAATTATTTGCCTTTTTCTTCTAACTCTTTCCAGTTTTTGAATGGGGGTCACTGACCCCATCTTAAAACAAATGCTCTGTAAGGCTACAAACATATTGCTATAGCTTCTTTTTGTTGCTAGGTAATTTGGACCCTAGCAACCAGATCTCTGAAATTGCAAACTGGAGAGCTGCTGATCAAAAACCACAAATAATAAAATGAAAAACAATTGCAAATTGTCTCGGAATATCACTCTCGAAGACATACTTAAAGTTCATTTAAAGGTGAACAACCCTTTTAATTGTGCTTCTCCAGCAGACTTCTGCACTGAAATATTTTTTTTAAAAACAAAATTTAATTTTGAAATCTGCCATGGGGCTAGACATGTTTCCCAGGTGCCCACAGTCATGTGACTTGTGCTTTGATAAACTTCAGTTACTCTTTACTGCTGCACTGCAAGTTGGAGTGATACCACCCCCTCTCTCCCCCCTGCCCAGCAGCCCACCCATGGTCGAACTGGAGCATCATGGACTTCCGGAACAGCGGCCCACTGGGGCCCCCCTTCTGACTTCTAAACTCTCTCATCGGCCCCCACCTCCATCGTGTGCATGGGCGAATGACGTAATTCCACTCCATGCGCATGTGCGAATGCTGATGAACTGCGGCACAGACCATCAGTGGAGCAGGTCTGGGTCAGCAGGAGCCCATGAGGGCTGGGGCCCACCGGGTTTTTTTCCGGTGTCCCTCTGGCCCAGTCCTACCCTGAGCCCATCAACAGAACAATGGGACAGTAACCAGATAACAGCTCTCTAACACAAGATAAAAGCTCCCTAGTAGATAGTAAAATCCAGGTCCCATTGTGACTCCTCCAATTACATTGAGATGGAGAAACAATAGTTTATCTGAAAGCAGCTCCATAATGAAGTGCTGGCTTTTTCTAAAAGCACATGACAAGGCAAAATGACCTGAGATGCACCTACACACCAATATTACAACTAAATACACTTGTGGTTCAGGAATGTAAACAGTGTCATTTAGAAATAAAAACACCACCATAAAATCATGACAGAATCCCTTTAAAAGAGAAGGAAAGTCCTGTTAGGCACCCCCAAGTGATCACATTATGAGGAGAAAAAACTCCTCCAGGCTTCTTCTTTCTTCTCGCATGAGCAAAAAGCCAAACTTTAACGAAACAGCCAACTATTTGTTTCAACTGCGCATGCGTCTGCCCCGGGAAATTTGAGGAAAGAAGAAGCTCAGTGGTGTTCGCTGGAATAACCCCAGGCCGGTGCAGTTTTCTCCTGAAAGGAGCACTGGCTCATGGTATCAGGTAAGTAAATGCGATCACTTGAGGGTACACCCCCAAGTAAAAAGGTCTTTCCTTCTCCTTTAAAGGGAAACTAAAGTGTAAAATAGAATAAGGCTAGAAATGCTGTATTTTGTATACTAAACATAAACATGAACTTACTGCACCACAAGCCTAATCAAACAAATGATTTATGCTTTCAAAGTTGGCCACAGGGGGTCACCATCTTGTAACTTTGTTATACATCTTTGCAAGACCAAGACTGTGCACATGCTCAGTGTGATCTGGGCTGCTTAGGGATCATCATAAATGATCAAAACAGCACAAGTCAAATAATATCTGCCAGAAGCCGATACAGCAAGACTGATTAATAATCAGAATATACAGACTGCACTGGGTCCTGTGTTGTCATGTAATCTAATGTGGATTTTATAGTTTTTGTATTGTTTAATACAAACTTTCTCCAACTCTGCAGAACCAGTGGCTGCAGCAAAATAATCCTCCAAATAGAATCCCAGTCGATCTGTTTAAATCTGGCTCCATGATCTTTGTCCCTGCAGCTGGAGTTGGAAACAGAGGATGTAAAAGCAAAAATAAAATCACATTTTTACTTTATTAACTGATAAAGAAACCTATCCCCAATAATAAATCTGTAGTGTTTTTTATAAGAAACATGACTGTATGCAGTGAAATTCCTCTTTCATTTACTTGCTCTGACTGCTGTGGAAACAAACCTCTACACAGTCGCCGGCTGCTCTACAGGGAAACAAACAAAGCTGCTTGAGTTCTGGGAAGTAAGGCGAGGGGCTCCCCCTGCTGTTTGAAAGTATGATCCTTTCCCTGCAGAGCAGTTTGGGACTGTCTGAAGTTTCCTATCCACAGCAGTCAGAGCAAGTAAATGAAGGGGGAATTTCATTGAATACAGTTAGGTTTATTATTAAAACGGTAGACATTTTTTAAATTAAATTATATAACAGATTTTTCATTAAAAAAAAGTAAAAATAGGATTTTATTTTTTTGCCTTCACACTCCCTTTCAGTCATCAATCCTGTATTGAAATATATATATATATATATATAAATATATATATATATATATATATATATATATATATATATATATATATAAATAGTTCTGTCTGATTTCTGTTGAATCAGGCCTGCAATTTTTGTAATTTATTTGAAACTCACTAATGTTTTTGTAAAGGAAATGACATAAACAGAGAGTGGAGCACCCGCTGGCAACCTAAAACCATTTCAGTAGAAAACACAAGATATATAATTACCTTTCTGCTATTTTAGAGCTTCGCAGTGTATAATAGCGAAATTGTTGTGAAACCTCGATGATTATGAACTTCCAAACACTTAGCTTGTCATCGTGTTGATAGGATTACCATTTGTACACTTCAAGGCTGCTCTCCAAGCCAAATTAGTTCTGTATCTGGCAAACGCTTCCAGTTTTGAGTCAATTAGGGAATTGGTGGCTTTTTATTACCCATCCTCCTTTCACCTCGAGTTTACATTTCGGGGAAAATGAAAAAAAAAAAAAAAAGCTGTTTGGGAACTCAAAGCTGGAGCTCCGAAGTTTTCTTTTAGCGTCAGCATTCATTTATTTAGATTGGGGTGGGTTTCAAGAAACTGAAATCGGAAACAAGCAAACGGGGCCTGCGTTTATCTGTACTAGAGAGCGTGTTTCGCTGTAAAAATTGCCGTTTCCTACAAGAGGCAGATATTTTTCACATTGTTCAAACAATTTTTGAGGTCACTAGGTGGTCACATCCCCCTCAGGGAGTTTTTGTTTGGCAGACGGCATTAACAGTTACTAACAAATGCCTCCCGTGATCTGGCTTGCTAAAAGGGACTACTTTGAAAGGAACAAAATTTGAGAAGGGAAATCTAAAACTTGGTGACAAAGTTGGGGGGGGGAGATGTTAAGGAATGTTAAACAGTGTTTTTAGCAACCAAAATTGACATCTTCTGGGAGTTAGCGATCACTTGTCTCATTTAGACGTTAAGGAAATTTACAGAAGCAGTAACATCTTAACTACCGAGGTTGCCTTTGTTTTTCATTGTTTCCAAGCAATTTAATACTAATTTGCCCCATTTGGAAGTTAGAAACAGAAGAGCGTCCTACGATGGCGGAGAATGGCTTCCAGCAGATTACAAAAACATCATCAATAACGTTGGACCTCGCTTTCCCGACTGTTATTCTCCAAAACACACATTTTTAATGGTTTGGTGAAACCACTTTTGAATTAGAGCAAGTTAATGAAATTCTTCAGAGACCAGATTGACGTTGAGCTGAATATTGGCTCCAACACATGGCGCCTTGTACGTTGTTTAAACATCAAATTGGTCTTAGAAAAACAACAAGGTTTTTTAGTTCTGAAGTAATTATGTGTCTGCATTGTTCAGGACTGGGCAAGAGCTCTGTGCTATTTGTTTTCGATCTATTGGCCTGTCCTCTGGTTGAACGAGAGTTCAACGTTGGCTTGAAAGGACATCTGCCCAGGGTTTTTCAGTGCTGAAGAGGTTTACTTTGTTTCAGGGTTGGTAGGCGTTATTTCTACTCACAGTCTGTATCTCCTCTCCCAAGAAGACATATCCGTCAAAAGATTTTATTTTTCCTGGCTGTGAGAGTCGGAGAATACACAGTCCTAATTAGATGTTTAAAGCCAAACGAAAGGATGATGGAGCACTTCTTAGAGGGAGAAAAATGTTTGGAAACTGCTTATTTGTTCTCTGTCGAGACATCCTTATGTAGCAAGTTGTGTTTGATAAGGACATTCAGAAGCCAGGCTATTCTCTTCTGGAGGATCTTCTCACTTGGGGGCTGATTTATTTATTAAAAATCAAGGATATTGACTCCATTGGGTTTTTCATTACAATTATAGTTTTTGTAATCGTCCAAATTTTTCCCAACACTAATTTTTATGGATCAGATTTCTTTATAAAAATACATACATTTTTATATTTTACAAAATAAAAAAAGCTTTTGATTTTTCGAGAGAATTTCAAGCATTCTTTAACTATTCAATTATTCTTTAATACATTTCCGAAACTTTTCCCCCTCACTTTGTATTCTTTGAGCTAGTCACCTAAAACTTTCCAATATTTTTGGTCTTCTAAAAAGCTAAAAAAGCTTAAAAATGTAATTTTTTTAAAAGAAAATTCATAGTGAATATTTCCGTTTCTCTAGACAAGTCTGTTCCACGAGATATTTCTGTGCCCGGGTGGATGGCGATATTTAAGGATAGCAAGGTTCTAGGTGATGAAACATTTTTATAAGTAGAATTTACTATGTCGGGGCAGAAGGAGTCAATGATGATCGCACTGTTTTTCTAGCTAAAGATAGATGTTGGCTTTGGGTCAAACGTTTCCTCACTGTTTGAACATATGTGAGGAATTACTTGAAAGGAATGTTCATGTATGTTTGGGAGGGACAAGTAATTGAAAATAATGGAAAAATGATTGGGATGGAGATGTCAGGTGATGAGAAAAATACAAGATTGCAGAGTTATAAGTGGGAATTAGGGAAGAGCTCATTTATGTGTCTTATTCCAGCAGTTCCACCTCTTACATAGAAGGTTCTGGCTCTTCCCTCCCAAGGGGTCAAATTAGCAGACAGTGTCGGACAGGGATATCAGGGACCTACCAAAAAAACTTAGACCAGGGGCGCACTTGCTATTAGTGCTATTATTCTGTCTCACCTCACTCAGCCTCTATTCTCCTAGTCTCTTTTCTTTACATACTATAATCTATTATTCCATCTGTTTAGCCTCTTTGTTCTCATAGAATTAGGGAATGGCCATAACATAGGCCAAAATCTTAGAAGCAGGAGGGCCCACTGACACCTGGGCCCACCGGGAGTTTTCCTGGTATCCCTGTGGGCCAGTCCTACACTGTTAGCAGATGAGAGGAGTCCAGCTTCTAGTTTTTAATTAGGTTTATATCCAGTGACTTAAGGCCAATAAAATACATCTACATTTTATATAGTGTATGGTTCTTCTAAGGTGGAGCACTTATTGTCTGATCTTAGACACCTAGGGAATGAGTCTATAGCTCACACAGTAGACTTTCTGCATAACACAGACACATGGTTCCCCTGAGCCTCAAGTCCTTTGAAACACTAAAAGACTGATCTCAGACACTTAGCGAAAGGACTGCCCATATGGGTCCATAACCGTACAAACATGGAAGCCAGGAGGGAAGAAAGCCTTGTCTTGAACAGTTGGAGCTCTGGTTTTAGTCACACTTGTCTTATCAGTCTCCACCAAAAACCTCTGTCCCTAAGTTTGAGTCACTGGTGGACTTTGGTGGCAAAGAAAAACAATGCAACTGTCTTGGTAATTGATAATTACATTGATGACTTTTATTTCAAGCTCAGCCACTTTAAGGAATATAAGGAATGAGAACTGGTTAACACTTGGTTTTAAGTGACGGGTCTTGCAAAACCCTTCAAGACTGTCTTGAATTCTAAAATCTTGAATTCAGATTTATATATTTATCTTTGCTTCTTTTCACTGTAGGTTAACAGCATTTCCAACATTTTTTAGACAAGATCTGTCATCACATTGAGCGCCGTTGCCTCCTACAGGACCTAAACTTGAATATTCAAGGTCATGAAGATTAAGAAAACAGCAATTAAGAGAAAGGGTTGATGTTGCTGATCTTCTGGCTGTGGGCTGACTTATTGCAAAATCACAAATACACGAGACCATATTTGGCCAAACCTGTAACATATTTCATTTGATTGTGTTGACCTTGTGCTTGCAAAGAGCTAAACCAATGTCCGTCCCTAAATATATCTCCAGACTTTCTTTATCTAGTCTTGCACTTAGCAAACGCTACACATTCGGGAGGGATGGAGCATAAAGTAACATTGTTTATAAGGCCACTCTCTTAATGACTGGTTTAAGTGACAGGACAATTATGCATTAGTGCTTTATGGGAGAGGTTAACAGCTTTGCCTCTCAAGAAAAGCATTTATCTAAGATACAATTCTTCATGTCTTTTTGTGTTTTATTCTTTTCAGCTGAAATCAATCTTGTGTTTTATTAGCAAATCTCCCAGCAGTGAATGACAAATAGATTTTCAGTATTTGCCTCTAATTAGTGCATGATAAATAGACCACATGGATACATATGAATGAGCCCGAGAGGAGGAGCCTGTGTGTTGTGTATATGAAATATGTTTGGGTACAAGAGGCAGGTTCTAGAGCAATTTAAGGAAACATATCCTAGAAATACATAAGTTCCATGAACTTCCTGTAAAATATATCTTTATAAACAGTGTTCAGTGATGTCATCAGTTATAATCTGAGTTTATGGCTTATGTAATTTGCCTCACATGACTCACTGAAACTTGTACCCCCTTTTAAAGGAGGATGAGTTTAGATGTTAGAAGTCACTTCAGAGTTACTTATAGTCTTGGAAGCCCTCTGTGACTTCTGTTACCCTTTTATTTTACAATAGAGTGTACCCATCGTCTACCCATCCATCTATTGTCTATCTATCTATCTATCTATCTATCTATCTTTACCTATCATCTGTCTATCCACCCATCCGTTATCTATCTGTCTATCTATCTATCTATCTATCTATCTATCTATCTATCTATCTCTACCTATCATCTGTCTATCCACCCATCCGTTATCTATCTATCTGTCTGTCTGTCTATCTATCTATCTCTCTATACATCATCTATCCATTATCTATCTATCATCTATCTAGCTATCTCTACTTATCATCTATCTATCTATCTATTATCTATCTGTCCATCCATCCATCATTTATTCACCTTTCCACTATCTATCTATCTATCTATCTATCTATCTATCTATCTATCTATCTATCATCTATCTATCTATCTATCTATCTATCTATCTATCTATCCATTATCTATCTTTATAGATATCTTTTTATCTTTCTATATAGCAAATGTGCAAGTCATTGAACCCCTGGGTAATAGTGACCATAATGTTATATCTTTTAATGTCTGGTGCAAAAAACAAAAATATACTGGGGCAACAAAAACCATGAATTTTGGAAAAGCTAATTTTAGTGCCTTGAGGGCTGCCCTACAGAGTATTGATTGGGGCATTAGGTTTTCAGCTAAAAACACAGAACAGAAATGGTTGTCCTTTAAAATGATATTAAATCATTACTGTTCTCAATTTATTCCCTTAAGGAGTAAATGTAGAAGCTCTAAGAATCATCCTGTGTGGCTTAATACAGAAGTAAAGAAGTTAATGGGACAGAAGAGAAAGGCATTTAAAAACTACAAATCTGTAGGGACAGAAGCTGCATTTAATGAATATAAACACTGTAATAAATGTTGTAAATCAGCAATCCGGAAGGCTAAGAAAAGAAATGAAGAGTTAATTTTAAATATATTAATAGTAAAAAGATGCAGGTTGAGAGTGTTGCTCCATTAAATAATGGTACCAGTATGGTTGTAACAGATACAGAAAAGGCAAATGTGTTAAATCAGTTCTTTTCTTCAGTGTATACAATAGAGGAGTCTGAGTTCACAGGCTCACTTAATAACTGCACGAATGGTTCAGCTCAATCTAGTCAGTGGCTGACTCAGGATATGATTCAAAAAGCTTTAATACAAATTAATGTAAACAAGGCTCCAGGGCCTGATGGCATACACCCCCGGGTTCTAAGAGAACTTAGTTCAGTTTTAGATCAGCCCTTATTTCTGATTTTCTCAGATTCACTGTCATCTGGTATGGTGCCTATGGATTGGAGAAAAGCTGATGTTATTCCAATATTTAAAAAGGGATTACGATCTCAGCCTGGCAATTATAGGCCAGTAAGCTTGACATCTGTGGTGGGCAAATTATTTGAAGGCTTGTTAAGGGATCACATTCAAAATTTTGTCCCCATCTAGAATATGCCGTACAGTTTTGGTCTCCATCACTCAAACAGGACATTATTGTATTAGAGAGGGTACAGAGAAGGGCAACTAAGCTGGTAAAGGGAAAATCTTAGCTATGAGGAAAGACTGGCCAAATTGGGGATGTTCACGCTGGAGAAGAGGCGCTTAAGGGGTGATATGATGACTATGTATAAATATATAAGGGGATCATATAATAATCTCTCTAATGATTTATTTACCAGTAGGACTTTCCAGCTGACACAAGGTCACCCATTCCGATTAGAAGAAAAGAGGTTCCGCCTAAATATTGGGAAGGGGTTTGTTACAGTGAGAGCTGTGAAGATGTGGAATTGTCTCCCTGAATCAGGGGTGCAGGCTGATACATTAGATAGGTACAAGGAAGGGTCGGATGCTTTATTCACCAGTAGCTCCTCCCAGCAGACAGGAGGGAGCCAATGAGATTAGAGGAGGGAAAGGGGTGTTACAGGGAGAGCTGGGAAGTGAATCAGTGGTACAGGCTGATACATTAGATAGGTACAAGGAAGGGTCGGATGCTTTATTCACCAGTACCTCCTCCCAGCAGACAGGAGGGAGCCAATGAGATTAGAGGAGGGAAAGGGGTGTTACAGGGAGAGCTGGGAAGTGAATCAGTGGTACAGGCTGATACATTAGATAGGTACAAGGAAGGGTCGGATGCTTTATTCACCAGTAGCTCCTCCCAGCAGACAGGAGGGAGCCAATGAGATTAGAGGAGGGAAAGGGGTGTTACAGGGAGAGCTGGGAAGTGAATCAGTGGTACAGGCTGATACATTAGATAGGTACAAGGAAGGGTCGGATGCTTTATTCACCAGTAGCTCCTCCCAGCAGACAGGAGGGAGCCAATGAGATTAGAGGAGGGAAAGGGGTGTTACAGGGAGAGCTGGGAAGTGAATCAGTGGTACAGGCTGATACATTAGATAGGTACAAGGAAGGGTCGGATGCTTTATTCACCAGTACCTCCTCCCAGCAGACAGGAGGGAGCCAATGAGATTAGAGGAGGGAAAGGGGTGTTACAGGGAGAGCTGGGAAGTGAATCAGTGGTACAGGCTGATACATTAGATAGGTACAAGGAAGGGTCGGATGCTTTATTCACCAGTAGCTCCTCCCAGCAGACAGGAGGGAGCCAATGAGATTAGAGGAGGGAAAGGGGTGTTACAGGGAGAGATGGGAAGTGAATCAGTGGTACAGGCTGATACATTAGATAGGTACAAGGAAGGGTCGGATGCTTTATTCACCAGTAGCTCCTCCCAGCAGACAGGAGGGAGCCAATGAGATTAGAGGAGGGAAAGGGGTGTTACAGGGAGAGCTGGGAAGTGAATCAGGGGTACAGGCTGATACATTAGATAGGTACAAGGAAGGGTCGGATGCTTTATTCACCAGTAACTCCTCCCAGCAGACAGGAGGGAGCCAATGAGATTAGAGGAGGGAAAGGGGTGTTACAGTGAGAGCTGGGAAGTGAATCAGGGGTACAGGCTGATACATTAGATAGGTATAAGAAGGGGTTGGATGGTGTTTAGCAAGCAGGGCCGCCATTAGAAATCACGGGGCCCCGTACAACAAAATTTTTGGGGCCCCCCTGGGCCCCGCCCACGCTGACGACCAAGCTCCACCCCATATCCCGCCTACTCCACATCGCAGTTAAAAGACCACAGAAAAGTAACCCCCCCCACACAAGTTGTAAAAAGCTATTGATGGTCAGGGCCCCCTTATAAAAAATTGGGGCTCCAAAAAAAAAAAATTTAATTTTTTTTTTTAAAAAAAAACATTGGTGGCAGGGGCCCCCTTACAAGTTAAAAACAAATTGGGGCCCCAAAAAAAAATTTGAAAAAAAATTAATTTTTTTTTGAAAAAAAAAAAAACATTGGTGGCAGGGGCCCCCTTACAAGTTAAAAACAAATTGGGGCCCCAAAAAAAAATTTGAAAAAAAAATTTTTTTTTTGAAAAAAAAAAAAACCATTGGTGGCAGGGGCCCCCTTACAAGTTAAAAACAAATTGGGGCCCCAAAAAAAAAATTTGAAAAAAAATTAATTTTTTTTTTGAAAAAAAACAAAAAAAAACTGGTGGCAGGGGCCCCCTTACAAGTTAAAAACAAATTGGGGCCCCAAAAAAAAATTTGAAAAAAAAATTTTTTTTTGAAAAAAAAAAAAAACATTGGCGGCAGGGGCCCCCTTATAAGTTAAAAACAAATTGGGGCCCCAAAAAAAAATTTGAAAAAAAAATAATTTTTTTTTGAAAAAAAACAAAAAAAAACTGGTGGCAGGGGCCCCCTTACAAGTTAAAAAAATTTGGGGCCACCAAAAAGAAAATTAATTTTTTTTAAAAAAAAAACAAACAAAAAAATACAATGGTGGCAAGGGGCCCCTTACGAGTTAAAAAAAAAATTGGGGCCCCAAAAAAAAAGTTTTAAAAAAAAGATTGGTGGCAGGGGCCTATAGAATATTAAAATAATACATTGGTGGCCAGGGGATTAAAAAAGAAAAAAAAAAAACACAAACTGGTGTTCAGTAGGATTGAACTCACGGCTTCAGTACTTCAACTTCGCCTCCTTTCGTGACTTCGGGTCTTTTCACCGCTTCAGGACTTCAATTTCGGCTGTTTTCGTGACTTCGGGTCTTTGCGCTGATTCAGGACATCGGCTTCGGCTGTTTTCGTGACTTCGGGTCTTTGCGCTGATTCAGGACATCGGCTTCGGCTGTTTTCGTGACTTCGGGTCTTTTCGGCGCTTCGTGACTTCGGCTTTTTCCGTGACTTCGGGTCTTTTCGGCGCATCGGCTTCGGCTTTTCGTCACTTCCGCATTCGGCACGCAAGAGGCAAGACGTACGGCTCGGGCGCTCGTAAGGGGGGCCCGGATCTTCAAAAAATGCAGCGCTGCCGGGCCCCCCTTCATGCCCGGGCCCGGTACGCTTGTCCCCCCTGTCCCCCCCTGATGGCGGCCCTGTTAGCAAGTAAAGGAATACAGGGATATGGGAGATAGCTCATAGTCCAAGTTGATCCAGGGACTGGTCCCATTGCCATTTTGGAGTCAGGAAGGAATTTTTCCCCCTCTGAGGCAAATTGGAGAGACTTCAGATGGGTTTTTTTTGCCTTCCTCTGGATCAACTGGCAGATAGGTAGTTAATAAAAAAAAAAAAAAAGTTGAACTCGATGGACATGTGTCTTTTTTCAACCTTACTTACTTACTATGTTACTATGTTACTATGTTACTATGTTACTATGTATGTATCTGTCTGTTTGTCTATCTATATATCTCTACTTATAATCTATCTGTCTTTCCACCCATCCATTTTCTATCTATCTATCTATCTATCTATCTATCTATCTATCTATCTATCTATCTATCTATCTATCTATCTATCTATCTATCTATCATCTATCTATCTATCCATCCATCATCTATCTATCTATCTATCTATCCATCCATCATTCATCTGTCTATTTATCTATCTATCTATCTGTCTGTGTATCCATCCATCCATCGTCTATCTATCTATCTATCTATCTATCTATCTATCTATCTATCTATCTATCTATCTATCTATCTATCTATCTATCATCTATCTATCTATCATCTATCTATCTATCTATCTATCTATCTATCTATCATCTCTCTCTCTCTCTCTCTATCTATCATCTCTCTATATCTATCTATTAATTGTGCCGTGACTACTTCTCTAATATAGTGAATACTACGATTTCTTCTCTGTGATATTATCATAAAGAATTGAAGCGTAAAATGAGATTTTTTGACATTACTACAAAGCGCTTCAGTTTTTTGGCAGAAGGCGGTGGAGCAGCCTTGCTTTTGTTTTGTGTTAGCAGAACCCTACTTCTGTTTGTATTTTGGATTAATTGCATCACATCTAGTTTGGCTAATATTACATTTCGTTAGCCCCTTTGGCAGTTGAACTAACGGTGGGATTCATAATTTTTTTTTCTCTATTTGATTTAATTCCAAGTGGAAACTTGATGTTAGACACAGCAGATTGGCCTAGCTTAGGGAAAAGTCGTTTGGCTGCCATATAATTAGCAAGACGGACTTCGAAATTGCCTGCAGAATATTTAGCAGAGCCTTTGTTTCAATGGAACATAATGTTGTTATAATTCAGATGCTTTAGTGGTTACATCTGCTATAATATATTCAGTAAAATTGCTGTTTTTAGAAGCAATTTGTAACATATTTAGGTTGGAAGCAGCAGCAGCAATGTGCTGGCGTGGCCGTCCATGTGGTGGGTCTGCTGGATTGGGGCACAGTCAATTACAAATTTACTGTATCTATAGCACAACATTAGCCAAGAATTCCCATATAGGCAACACATTTCTCAGATATTCCAATTTCCAGTTGGTCTGCTTTAAAGCTCCTTCTATTTCTCATCTATCAACACCATAGAGTACAATGCCCTTCATATTAATGTACCTACGTCATTACTGATCTACTCCAACCCACTACTTGAGTTACAGACTCCCTGCCCCACTCACTGTAAGCTGCCATCAGAGTATTCTAGTCCCACCCATGTCTTCAGTCACAGACTTCCTGCCCCGCCCCCTGTAAACTGCCATCATAGTGTGCCTGTATGTAGACCCAATATATTACAGGCAGTGGAAAGGCAATTGTACATACTATGGTTGATACCATTTGCACTGATCTCGCTGAAGAAATCCAGTCAACCCAAGGATATTAAACATGTGTCTCTACAACGGTAAGGAATCTTCCATTGTCCCTTTGGGGGATGCTGGTACTTGTAGTCATTCACTATTGGGAACGCCAAGTTGACCCCCATGATTTAAGCCATAATGAAAGATTCCTGTTTCCCGGAGGTCAATGCGCCCAATACAAATATTTTACTCTCTGCCGCTTGACAGAATGTTTACAAATTCAAAATGGAGACTAAACCTGCGAGTTCCTGTATGGTAAATGTTTCCAATTTAGACTTTGTCGTAGGACTTTCCATTAACTCGGTGGGTGCATTAGATTTTTTTTTTTTTTTGCAAGGAGCCTGGGAGAAACTCTACCCTGATGTTTATATAACAGATTAGGCAGCCAAAGTGAAAGAAAAGCTTCTAATAGCTGAAAGGATTACTTTTTTCCTCTAAATATTAACACAGAGGTATTTGGAGAAATGGATGGCTGTAATAAATGGCTGATAAATGTATTTTCATTAGGCTCTTTTATTAAACAATAGTAAGAATTTCGTTTCACAAATCCGCTGCTCGTAGAAAATGAAGATATGAACATGGAGGTCAGGCTGAGGCTCCACAGATGGTCCCAGCGGGCGTTTAAACAAGTTGTATGGGAAATTTTTGCTCTTTCCCATGGAGGCATCTACTTTGCCTTTTCAGTGTTGACCAATTGGCTTGCCATACGACTTTTCTTCATGTGTTTGTGTGTCGACTGGTCACTGGTCATCCCACAAGGATTTCTGTAGCTTTGAAACCCCACCCCTGAGGTCCATCCAGCCACACTTCCGGTAAAACCTAGGACAGAAAATACATTTTTCACCTCAAATCACTTTCAAGATGTTATCTAGGAGAGCAAATAGTCATTCTTTCCAGATTGTTTCCAAATGGAGCCCCCCTTGCTACTACTCTATGCCCTTCCATGGGGCAAACCCCAGAGTTCGAGAACCACTGTTTTAACGGCGCATAAGGAAAACTTTGAGTTGACACGACCAACCAGTTATCACATGTGCGTGGAGAAAAGGTTTATGGTGAGCCAAATAGACAATCTTGGGAAGGCATAAAACACATGTCTACAGTAAAGAACAAAAAGCCAACTTGTCTGTCTGTAATAATTATAGTAACTACTTTGGTTGACTAACTAAAATAGTCCAGTCAAATTCCCAGAGGCATTTAAATATATCCCCCAGTAGATGCCAACAAATAGTGTTGTCTTGGACGCTACCCAATACGCTGAGCCTGAAAGAAACTGATAAATAAGGCGTTACCCCTTTCTAAGATGACTCCTCCCCCCAGTGGCAGGGTCTGTTGTGCGGTAGTTATGGCACTAATCCCTAGCCGCTTGGCTTCACATTAGATCGAATGCAGACAGGCATTATAGGGCCAACGTTGATTCACTGCCCACTAAAATGTCCTTGTTTGGCATGTGTATATTCATGTTCTTTTTATTGTCTTTTATGCCGGTATTGGCCTTATTTGGCAAAACACATGATGGGTAAATTGGACTGATCCAAATACTCAGCCCGTAGGTTCTTCAGTTAATCATACTTATAAATGGAAGATAAAACCACTAAGTAATAGGATCTATTTACCCTTTAAGAGGTTAAATGTTTCCTTCTTCGGCTTTGTGCAAATAAAATGTTTTTTTTTACATTTTTCCAGAAAGCCCTAGCCGGTGTATTGTGAGGTTACGGCCCATCCATTACATAGATGTATACAGTTACAGATTGGGTCTTTACATTAGAATAACAACCATAATAAATGATGGTGGATGAGAATTCAGAGAGAAATTCTAGTGTTTATTTAAAATGAATCCCCGTCCTTTAATTTTCGAGTAGCTTTCTCTGAGCTCTTTCTCTTGCCCCTTAGAAGTATTACCCTTAAATATTTACATTTCCTTTAGAATGTTTACAATTAAATATGGAAGTGTTTGAACTCAACCAATAAAAGCATTTTACAAAAGATATATATTTTTCAATGTCATGGTAGCTTTGAGTGGAAATCCAAACTTTTCTTTAGCGATGTCACTCTCACTTGACAGTCACATGACGTCAGGCGAATATGTTAGTAGGGTGTAGTGCCGTGGCCACACAATGATATGAATGGGGTGCACTAACGCTTAGCGCCAAAGTAGCAATACCATTAAAATAGGTTACTGCAATGTTCCCCATATTGGGCCAAGGAACTGACCTGCTGGACTGAAGACCATGGAAGAGATAGGGTAGTCCTGTCTTATAGTGTAGAACTTATTACTGGTGTAATACTTCTCATGGAATGGAGTGTACAGTATATGTTTCAAGAGCAGCGCTGCCATGAAATTGTCCTTGTAGAACTATGGACGTGTTTGGGTCAGGTCTTCCAGTATGCCTTATTTAGTCAAGATTGGTGACTTTTTTCACTTGGACATATCTGCCCAGGTTTCTTAGGTAGTCAGTGGACCAACAACACAGGCCCCCTAAGTGGAGGCCAACTGAGTAACTTGGGAACCCTTGATTTCTAATCGAGGCCCTGTTCCAGAGTATGAGGTCAAATCCAAATCTTAATTGCTTTAAGAGATGTCAATAGTAGGTAGTTGAGAACCTTTGAGCTCTACCCAGTAAGTGTAATTTACTACCTTTTTGGTTGTACCTGTAGACTCTATTGAGCCCCTTTTAGTAACGCTTAGTGCCACAGTGTTTGTAATCATTATTCTTATAATGGGAATAGGCACAATCTCCAAGGAGGTCTTACAGGGCCCCTGGTTACATTTTGGTCACACATATCACATGGAAACCATCATTTAAGGGTATCCTGTATCCATTGAGACATGAATGGGCAAGCCTTCAGAATGGAGGACAGTGCATGCTTCACTGTGAAGGCAAAAGTGCCATCTATTTTAAGGACTTGATGTTGAGATGAAAGATTGTATGACGTATGGTATAGGCTTGATGCTCCACCGTGTTAATCTTCACTCTTCTACTTGTAGTCCACTAATGACTTGCTCTTCCCACTCTCTGTAGGCAAGGAGCCCTGCTGGCCACAATCAGTGAGAAAGATGCCAACATAGCCTTGCTCGAACTCTCTGCCTCAAAGAAGAAAAAGACTCAAGATGAAGTTATTGCTCTAAAACGAGAGAAGGACAGACTCGTACAGCAGTTAAAGCAACAGGTACACCTGATAACTTCTCAGTTTACCATTGCCCCACCCCTTAATTTGTGGAGGACCTTGGTTGGAAGGAAGGAATTGTTCTATTGCTCTAAAAGAGCCAAACCTCCTATTTGCAAAGGCTTATTTGGCTTTTAAAACATTAAACCCTGACATTCCTTTGAAACCTTGCCACCCCTGAAGGCCAGTTAGGGGGAGATTTAGGGTGAGTGCTTATTTGTACCCTGGTACCCCTGAAACTATAGCAGGGTGACTGTTACCCAAATGTTTCTATATATCTGTAACCTTGTTATGAGCTAAGGGGGCCCAGTCTGAAGGTCAGTTAGGGGGAGATTTGGGGTGAGTGCTTATTTGTACCCTGGGTACCCCTGGAACTATAGCAGGGTGACACCCCAATGTTTCTATATATCTGTAACTTTGTTATGAGCTAAGGGGTCCAGCCTGAAGGTCAGTTAGAGGGAGATTTGGGGTGAGTGCTTATTTGTACCCTGGGTACCCCTGGAACTATAGCAGGGTGACTGTTACCCCAATGTTTCTATATATCTTTAACCTTGTTATGAGCTAAGGGGGCCCAGCCTGAAGGTCAGTTAGGGGGAGATTTGGGGTGAGTGATTATTTGTGCCCTGGGTACCCCTGTAACTATAGCAGGGTGACACCCCAATGTTTCTATCTATCTGTAACCTTGTTCGGAGCTAAGGGGACCCAGTCTGAAGGCCAGTTAGGGGGAGATTTGGGGTGAGTGCTTATTTGTGCCCTGGGTACCCCTGGAACTATAGCAGGGTGACACCCCAAAGGTTTCTATATATCTGTAACCTTGTTATGAGCTAAGGGGGGCCAGTCTGAAAGTCAGTTAGGGGGAGATTTGGGGTGAGTTCTTATTTGTACCCTGGGTACCCTTGGAACTATAGCAGGGTGTCTGTTACCCCAATGTTTCTATATATCTGTAACCTTGTTAGAAATTAAGGAAGAGAAGAAAAACATTTCAGTGTTCCGTGCATCTGCTTTCCTTGACTATGATGGATCACACATGAAAATCCACCAACTGGCCAGATATGACTATGATGAATAGACACCATAGACTCAGAAACAAACAAAGAAAAGGGGTCAAGGTCTTCAAAAATGCCTGGGAATTCTTAGCATACTCGGCCTCTAATAAAACCAATGACCAAAGCGGTCTATTGAATCTGTTATTTCTGCATGGAAAAGTTAAAAAATATGTTCGGATCTTGTATAACATTCTTGACTCCCTCCTTCTTTCCAAGGGCAGGATAGAGATGGCATTTGCCCTGGGCCCTCAACCCGTGACCAGTTTCATAAAACCATAAAATTCTGGGAAAATCTAAAACTCTGCAGTGTAAAACAAATGTTCTGAAATGAATACATTAGCCAAATTTTAAAAAGTAACATTGTTTCTTCTTCCTCCTTCCTCACTGGGAGAGTGGAAATAAACTGTGGCTCGTAGTTCGGCCCCTGGAGTGACTGTAGGAGAAGTTGGATTTATTATGCCATCGTTAGAGACAACGGCTGAGCGTGCCAACCTCTCATGATGGTGATTTGATCAAAGCCATTGCTTCCAAGTACCTGGTTTCCATACGGGGCTTGAACACAATCCAAGTGCCTCAGGTCGGTCAGCAGTAGAATGTAAGAGGCTTTTGGTCCAACCACAATACACTTTGCAGCCCACACTTGTTCTGAAGCTCTAGATCCGTAGCATGTGCTTTTCTTGGCATCACCTACATTACTTAATGCAAGTTCTCTGCAGCCTCACTCTGAAGGGATTAAAGAGAGCTAAATCCTAAATATATTTTATGGTCTAGGAAGTGCTGTGTTCTACTGAGCCTTCAATTGGACAGTTTATTTTTTGCTTTATTAATGACCCTCTGATCAAAATCAGGTGTATATGGCCAAGCCAAATCAACTACCGGTGCCTTGGATCTGTTCTGTGGATGCTCCATCTGGCATCTGAATCACCAAATTTAAACAGGGGTGAAACCAAGACCATACAGAGCAGGGGTTACAAGTCAATCAATGGGTGGTACCCAGAGACTCTGATGGCAGCTTACAGGTGTTGGTCAGGTTGACTCATGATCAGACTAGAACCTCATGTATCCAATCAGAGCATTGCATTGTTCACAGGGTTAGTAGCCGAATGACGTGAGGGTGCACCACCACCCACCGTGTTTTGGGTAGGTTCAGATCACAAATAGACGCTACTGTTGTGTATTTGGGCAGATGGCAGGTGTGGTACCAGCTGTGGTGATGCTAGACCTGCTACCTTAGACTTTGCATCTTTTTTCCCAACCCTTTGGTGATATCATTGCTGGAGCCCCTCCAAGATATCACCTGCAGGTCATTCACTAGAAAAATGGAGCACTATGAGTTTGCTTGGGTACGGGTACCCTAGGCTCACGTGCCTGTCACAGATTTGTTGACCCGTGCATTACTACTGTAGTTAATCAGAACATTACTGTTTTACCAGGTCAGACCAATCTGTAGCCCATCAGAGCATGACTTTGTTCATAGAACCAGACCATCCAGTAGCCAATGACAGCATCCAAATTCCCAGCTTCTAGCTCTTCTGTATGAAGCCTCTTTTCATAACGAAACTCATAACTTCATACCTGTAAATTAGTTAAATTCATCTGAAAGATTTCCTTTAGTCGCTGACACTTCTCTCTCCAAAGGTGGGATGGGGGGGTATAACGTAATTAATGGCTCCTCACTTAACCTCCTTACCTCTCCATCTTACAACATACAGCCAAGTATTTTTGTGCTATGTCACCACCAAGAGACTCCTTCAGCCTCTCAGAATCCAGGGCTGTAATTGCATATCATGTGTTAATAGCATGTAATTGTGTCTCTGAAGCACCTGAGAAAATAAACAGAATAAATGGCTCAATGGCCTATGATTAATGCATTTGCTTTAGAAAATGAAACATTTTCAAAGAATTCCTACTGCGGCGTTCATGTTGAGACATGTAGGAAAAGGGCTTTGCTCGAGAAAATATCAATGCAGATTAATAATTGAGAAATTTGCAGACAGAGAAAACACAGTTACACGCACTGTGCCCCTTTTAATTAGAGTCATAAGGCTCGGACCACGGGTCAAGGACTCTGCGATTTACATTTGCAACGCTTAGGGCAGAGTTCCAGGAGACTCTCGCAGGGTAATTTTTAGATAATGGATTTTGCACAAATTTACGTGTTATTGTGGAGTTCAGATCTCACTGTATAAACAATTCTCTGGTGAGCCTTCAAAATGGGATAGAATAATATTTCTGACATTTAGGCCATAGAGGTTTGGAGAATGAGCAAGTGGGAATGGATGAGTTGAAAGGTGGGGGAGATGTCTTTGCTAGGCTTGTCCAACTGGATAAAGGAGAACATTCATTGAAAAGTAGGGCTCAACGGTGACTCCGAATTTGGCACAGGGTGAAGGGGAGGATGTTTATTGGTTGGTGAGCCCCAGACTGTGAGGTCATTGTTGATATCTAGGTAAAACGATGCACAACCTGCTTTTGTGCCTGTGTTTATCTCTTCCATTAAAATATGTTCCAAAAAAAGCCTCTCAAGTCAGCAATTGTGCTAAAGATACAGCATTTATTTGCCTGATATCTCAGTGAAGGGTGCAGCACCCCAGCTACAAAACCGCTATGTGTTTGGGCCCTAGGGGGCACAATCTTACTAAAGATAATAGTCCCTGTAGAACACAAACTGTGTGTTGGTTTCGCAACAGCGGAAGTGTCAGCCACTTAAATTCATATTCTCTTCTTTGAATTTGTAGCCTCTACTTGCCACATACTTTGGTAATTATTTGTGCGCTGCTCACCCTGAGATTCATATTCATGAAGTTTAACCTTTGGACCTTAGAGACATATGGAAGATAAGAAGCTGGAAAGTCAAAGTTTAGAGATGATTTTCCAAACTGTAACAAAAAAACCACCAACCACTACACAAAAGATTTGCAGTTTGGAGTAGAATGTGCCAATTTTGGCCTTTTTTAAAATATAAGCTTTTCTGGGGTCAACTTATTGTTAGCGGCCTTTCTGGCCTTGACTTTACGCGTTTTGATCACTTTAATCAAAGACAGAATTCTCTTACTATACATTATTTGTTACTGGAGCACTCAGGAGACATAGGTCTTTCCCAATTATATTTTTATTTGTAAAAACATATTTCTGATATACATATTTGTATTTAGAGTCATCAGTCTTGTTCCAGCAACGGAATTATATACAAATTCAGATTTAGAAGCATAAGGTGTACTCAAAATAAGATAAAATACAATATAATCTTGTGACAGCACTGAAAGGGTTAATATTGTACATTATAGGCCTGTAGTTGTATGTATGGTTGCTATGCACCTTGCAGGTATTTGTCCACCGCTGTGAAATATGTTGGTGCTTTAATGGATATTTATCTGCTGAGTCTGCCTGAGTCATTCTGGGTCTCTGTTTTATGTATATTTCAAGGTTACTGTATATTCCTTTTGCGGGAGTCATTCAAGGTCGCAGTTTTAGTTGTCTTTCTCTGTGTGTAACTTAATGGCAAAGCCTCTTATTGTTATGTTTTCCCCAAACAGCCATTGTCTCATCTCCCATTCTTTGTATTGTGCCCTAATTTCCCCTGTATGGTAGCACCCTGCTCATATTCCTTGCCTTTGGCTCCATAATTTGTTGCCTTTTCATAGAGGTGGAGTGACTTTCTTCATGTTCTGTTCTTTCCTATCCCCTCTTTCTTGTGTTCTCAGTCTTTCATGTCTTTATAACCCATTTCTATAGTTTAATTCCGTTCTACGTTTTGTCAGAATGGCTCCATTTACCTTCAGGGTGTGAGATGGCTAATGATTCCCAGGTATTATTAATATGACTCCATAAAATTTGATATAACTAACCACACAAAAACCCTCTTTTTTATTTTTCTGAAAGATGGTTGGACCAGTAGAACCCTTTAATGTTTGGCCTCTTACCTAAATCTGCTGTGTGTGTGGGACCCTTAGCCAACCATTGGATCACAGTTATTTGCTGTGGATTAAAGACCATTTTGCTTGGCACATGTCAACGTCATGTCTGGGAGGTCATAAAGTAACAGTAAGGAGAGGTTTCACTACCCCTCAGCAGTGATCACGTGGGTTGGGCCATCCAGTCATAATCATAATCAGGTTACATACAATAAGTCACTTAACCTCTTTGGTAGCCATCAGAAGAATCAACAAGAGTGTGTGGTGGAATTAACCAACTAATAGATAAATATGTGGTTGCTATACTTTTCTACACTGGAGCAAGACAACAAAAAGTGCAGTCTGTGGTACAGTGAACATGAGTGTAAGTTTCAATATTTACTCCTAAGTGTAGCTGGCTGGATTATCTCTGCAACACACTAAATTATTGTGGTCCTTGCAAGACCAAATGATTAGTTGCGTAGACAGACGGTGATTTTACAAATTGCAGTGTCAGCTTGTT
The DNA here is from genome assembly GCA_038501925.1 of Xenopus petersii. NCBI lineage: Eukaryota > Metazoa > Chordata > Amphibia > Anura > Pipidae > Xenopus > Xenopus petersii. Next base: position 156,079,162 of record CM076678.1, read on the forward strand.
TTATGATACCCCAGAACACACAGCAGATAAATACAGTGCCAATTCCATGTATAATACCCCAGAACACACAGCAGATAAATACAGTGCCAATTCCATGTATAATACCCCAGAACACACAGCAGGATAAATACAGTGCCAATTCCATGTATAATACCCCAGATCACACAGCAGGATAAATACAGGGCCAATTCCATGTATAATACCCCAGAACACACAACAGATAAATACAGTGCTAATTCCACGTATAATACCCCAGAACAAACAGCAGATAAATACAGTGCTAATTCCACGTATAATACCCCAGAACACACAGCAGATAAATACAGGGCCAATTCCATGTATAATACCCCAGAACACACAGCAGATAAATACAGGGCCAATTCCATGTATAATACCCCAGAACACACAGCAGATAAATACAGGGCCAATTCCATGTATAATACCCCAGAACAAACAGCAGATAAATACAGTGCTAATTCCACGTATAATACCCAGAACACACAGCAGATAAATACAGGGCCAATTCCACGTATAATACCCCAGAACACACAGCAGATAAATACAGTGCCAATTCCATGTATAATACCTCAGAACATACAGCAGATAAATACAGGGCCAATTCCATGTATAATACCCCAGAACACACAGTAGGATAAATACAGGGCCAATTCCATGTATAATACCCCAGAACACATTGAGGGATAAATACAGGGCCAATTCCATGTATAATACCCCAGAACACACAGCAGATAAATACAGTGCCAATTCCATGTATAATACCCCCGAACATACAGCAGATAAATACAGGGCCAATTCCATGTATAATACCCCCGAACATACAGCAGATAAATACAGGGCCAATTCCATGTATAATACCCCAGAACACACAGCAGATAAATACAGGGGCAATTCCATGTATAATACCCCAGAACACACAGCAGATAAATACAGGGGCAATTCCATGTATAATACCCCAGAACACACAGCAGATAAATACAGGGGCAATTCCATGTATAATACCCCAGAACACACAGCAGATAAATACAGGGGCAATTCCATGTATAATACCCCAGAACACATTGAGGGATAAATACAGGGCCAATTCCATGTATAATACCCCAGAACACACAGCAGATAAATACAGGGCCAATTCCATGTATAATATCCCAGAACACACAGCAGATAAATACAGGGCCAATTCCATGTATAATACCCCAGAACACACAGTAGGATAAATACAGGGCCAATTCCATGTATAATACCCCAGAACACATTGAGGGATAAATACAGGGCCAATTCCATGTATAATACCCCAGAACACACAGCAGATAAATACAGTGCCAATTCCATGTATAATACCCCCGAACATACAGCAGATAAATACAGGGCCAATTCCATGTATAATACCCCAGAACACACAGCAGATAAATACAGGGGCAATTCCATGTATAATACCCCAGAACACATTGAGGGATAAATACAGGGCCAATTCCATGTATAATACCCCAGAACACACAGCAGATAAATACAGGGGCAATTCCATGTATAATACCCCAGAACACATTGAGGGATAAATACAGGGCCAATTCCATGTATAATACCCAGAACACACAGCAGGATAAATACAGGGCCAATTCCATGTATAATACCCCAGAACACACAGCAGATAAATACAGTGCCAATTCCATGTATAATACCCCAGAACACACAGCAGGATAAATACAGGGCCAATTCCATGTATAATACCCCAGAACACACAGCAGATAAATACAGTGCCAATTCCACGTATAATACCCCAGAACACACAGCAGGATAAATACAGGGCCAATTCCATGTATAATACCCCAGAACACACAGCAGATAAATACAGTGCCAATTCCACGTATAATACCCCAGAACACACAGCAGATAAATACAGGGCCAATTCCATGTATAATACCCCAGAACACACAGCAGATAAATACAGTGCCAATTCCATGTATAATACCCCAGAACACACAGCAGATAAATACAGGGCCAATTCCATGTATAATACCCCAGAACACACAGCAGGATAAATACAGTGCTAATTCCACGTGTAATACCCCAGAACACACAGCAGATAAATACAGGGCCAATTCCATGTATAATACCCCAGAACACACAGCAGATAAATACAGTGCCAATTCCATGTATAATACCCCAGAACACACAGCAGATAAATACAGGGCCAATTCCATGTATAATACCCCAGAACACACAGCAGATAAATACAGGGCCAATTCCATGTATAATACCCCAGAACACACAGCAGATAAATACAGTGCCAATTCCATGTATAATACCCCAGAACACACAGCAGATAAATACAGGGCCAATTCCATGTATAATACCCCAGAACACACAGCAGATAAATACAGTGCTAATTCCACGTTTAATACCCTAGAATACACAGCAGGATTTTTTTTTACTGAAGCTTTTCAAGAGAAGCAACCTTTTGCTTATGATAATGAACATATACCCCTTCTAATAAGGGCTGCTGTGAGTTGTAATTCATAACACCTGGAAGGAGACGTTTGACAAGCTTAGTATAAGACAAATTCATTTTGTAACGTTACAGTTCTCTGCTCAGGCAGGCTGTCTAGCTTTGGGGATTAAGTCTTCTGTAGCTTCCGACCCTGTCTGTATTTACAATAATTATTTTTTTATAATGTCCTATATAATATGTTATTTCCTGCTTTTGTGAGAAAAGTAAAAAAAAATAAAATAAAACGGAGCCTTGATGAGAGCCCAGAAAGCCTATGACTAATTTACCTAAGGGGGATGTTGATCTCAGATTTAATTACACTTTTCTTGCCGCTATAGTCCCGGTGTGTATGATCGTCTATAGGGAACGCTGTATAATTAAGCCCTTTGCAGAATGTCGGACAAATACTCAAGCCTGTATTGTCTATAACGTTGTGTTATTACAGAATATTTCCTGCGTCTTGGAGCCCCTACCATTAGCTTCCAGCAACTTGAAAGGTTTATGGGGAAAAGCTTCAGATTTAGAAACCACAAAAGAGTTGGCGCTCTTCAAGCAAATGTGTCTTTTTCAGACATCAGTGATACAAACAATGTGGAATTGTTACCCGACGACATAGCCCAGGGCTTATAGAAGTCCATTAAAGTAACACTATATAAATACAAATATACACACACGTGAGATGCACAAGGAACTTTTCTCAATCTCTTTATTTTAAGGTTTAGGTTTTTTTTTTTAGATATTTCTTGCTATTTTTTGTTTTTCTGCCAAATTCCCTGTGGAAGTTTTGCAAAGTGCTATGGATGGCGTTTGGTGGTGACAGATGATTTTATGGAGTTCTATGGAAGCCCCTGCAAGTGCCGCTTTTCCCTGGTACAACTGAGCTCCATAAACACCTACAGGTAACTCGATGATGTAACATTAGGCTTGAGTTGCTTGTTTTAAAAGGATTTCGCTTTTTTTTTTTTTTATCAACCCGCCACCCAGAAAAAAATATTGAAGAATAGGCAGTTTCATTGAATCCATATCAGGCTGAACTCATGAACTTTAAAAGAAAAACATTTATGAATAGACTTAAAAGGGGTTATCTACAAAATCTCATATTTTATTAAAAACCACGACCAAACTTCTACTGATTTTAGCTTATTTATTAATAAAAAAGACTCGATTTAATCGGATCATGGAAAAACATGATAAAATCGAAATGAAAACCCAAATCACTCTGTTATCTGGCTTTTTTTTATTCAGTAATTTTTCCAGAATATCTCAAACTTTTTGAATTTTTGTCCAAAAACGTCCGATTTTCAAGGCTAAACCCAGCGCAGACCACTAAAACTTGAAATTTAGATAGATGCCTCTCCCATTGACTTATACAGGACCTTGACAGCTCTGAGATGGTGGATGTTTGGATTCAGACTTTTGGCAGCATTTGAGTATAATAAAATATTTTAAAAATCTCATTTTTTTCCTTTAAAAATTTGAGTTTCCAAGTAAAAAAACAAGAGACAATCCAGCTCCTTCCAGTACTTAAACAGCTATTCATAACCATAATCCAGTGACGACTTTCCACCAATCTATGACTTGCCCACAACAGGGTCCAACTGGTACCAAGTCCTGGGCGCAAATTCACTAAGCGCCGAACGCTATCGTTAATTCGCTAGCGTTTGGCATTTTTCGCTACTGTGCAAATTCACTAACGAACGCTGGCGTAGTTTCGCTAGTGTTACTTCGCACCCTTACGCCAGGCGAATTTTTGCTAGCGACGTAACTACGCAAATTCACTAACTTGCGCAGTGGACTGAACGCTACCTTTTACGCTAGACTTCCTTCGCCACCTCAGACCTGGCGAAGCGCAATAGAGTAGATAGGGATTGTTTCAAAAAAAGTCAAAATGTTTTCTAAGTCCCAAAAAATGCTGGCGTGTTTTCTACATGATGGGTGATAGGCTGAAAAAGATCGAAAATATTTTTGGGGCTCCCCTCCTTCCCCCCTACATTTCCTGACTCATGGCAACTTACCTAGACAGTGGGCACATGTGTAGGGCAAAATAACATTTTTATTTGCTGATTTGAAGGTTTTCTAGGCATTTGTAGTGCAGATACGTGTTCCTCCATTGAAATTTGAATTTCGCGCCGTATGTAAATGAACCATCGCTAGGGAAACTTTGCTTCGCTTGGCGAATTAACGCTAGCGCAACTTCGAAAATATACGCTACCCCTGTGCGCAACTTTGGATTTTAGTGAATTTGCGGAGCGCTGGTGAAAATACGCCTGGCGCAACTTCGCATCTTAGTGAATTTGCCCCCTGGTGCGCTGTTCCAATAAACAGAATAGGTGTGATCAAAAAGTTCTCACCCCCCAGAATCGTCTTCTAGGCCAGGATAACAGATGTTTCCATAATTCGGATTTTCATACCTTAAGGGGCCGATTCACTAAATTCGAGTGAAGGATTCGAAGTAAAAAAACGTCGAATTTGGAAGTGTTTTTTGGGCTACTTCGACCATCGAATGGGCTATCAATTCCTAGTCGAATATCGAGGGTTAATTAACCCTTGATACATCTGCCCCTAAGTCTACTAGAAAATCATATAAACATTAAATAAAGCCAATAGGCTGGTTTTGCCTCCAATAAGGATTAATTATATCTTAGTTGGGATCAAGTACAAGCGACTGTTTTATTATTACACAGAAAAAGGAAATCATTTTCAAAAATTTGGATAATTCTGATAAAATGGAGTCTATGGGAGACGGCAGTTCTGTATTTTAGAGCTTTCTGGATAACATGTTTTTCGGATAACATATCCCATACCTACCTATATATATATATATATATAGCAATTTTTTTTAAAGATAATTTAAAATCTGCCTAACAACCTTCCAGAATTGCTGAATTTCCTGTAGGAATTCTCAGTCGAATTTCTCCAAAAGTCACCTTGGACAAACCAATAAAAACTCGCCTATCGACATTACATTTTTTGGGGGCCACGGATCACATGCAGACTGACTGTCTCATTACATTGTTTATTGGGAGAGGAATCAAGAATAACCACGTTAAAATGAAAAAGCGAATTGTTGGCCAAGTCGCAGGGAAATACAAGAACCTTCTATAATTACCATTTATTATGTCAATCCAGGGCTGCAATAGATCTCTCGTTTGGTCTGATGTTCTTCTGCCTGAGCCAAGGCACCTGCGGCTGGGAACTCTAATACTCTAGATACAAAACCGGATGCTCAGAGGAACCATATATCCCACACCAACTTGCACTTATTAATCGCTGGCAGGAACAACACGAAAAATGAACAAAATTCTTGTTACTGCAATTGCGGCTTTGTCTTGTCGGACGCAATTAGTCTCTTCCATTCTACAATCTCCCATTTATATCATTTCCATTCTTTTCTTGCAGATTCAATATTAGGTACTTGATGGGGCCGACTCAGTCAAGACCAATGAGAACTTATCAACAGGAGCAGAGTCAGAGTCAGGAATGCAGAATTGCAATTTACATATTAGTTGTGATACATAAACAAAATACAATAACGGATAAAAACTGAAATTGGTATACAATTTTAATACAGCGATGGGATCCATTATTCAGAAATCTGTTATCCCGAAAGGTCCAAATTACAGGAAGGAAGTTTCCCATATTCTCAATTTTATAAAAAAAAAATGATTTTCTGTGTAATAATAAAACAGTCTCTTGTTCTTGATCCCAACTAAGATATAATTAATCCTTATTGGAAGCAAAACCAGCCTATTGGGTTTATTTAATGTTTAAATTGTACGTAGACTTCATGCATTGAGATTTCAATTATGGAAAGATCCCTTATCTGAAAAACCCCAGTTTCCGAGCATTCTGGATAGTAGGTCCCATACCTGTACCGTGAAACCGCAATTTTACTAGGAATACACAGAATCCACTATTTTAAGATTCAGCACTTAAAAAATATTTGACTTGCTTGTTTGTGTGAGGAAAAGTCACATAATTTTTTGATTTTGGATTTGGCTGAATCCTTCTGAAAAAAGCCAAATCTTGGACGAATCCTTGATTTTGCATAAGCTGCTTTTAAGTTTTCCTAAATTTTTTACATTTTTTTAGTGGTCCCACTATATTATAATGAATTTCAATCTGTGCTTTTCCCTGATTTTACATCATTTTTCTTCCGGATTGTACACCGGAATTTTGTCTCGATGTTCCCAAAATTGGCAGTTTGTTCTGTGAATGTTATTATTAGTGAAATTAAAAAGGTTTATGTATATTTTGCCATGGTTCTGTTTGAAAATAGTCAACTCCAATTTTTTTCCATCCTCATTTAACAATTTAAGGGAGAAGGCACCTTTGGTTTTATTTGGCCTTTAACACTTGGATCTTATCAAAAATCTGATCTTGTTTGTATCTATTTTTTACCCCATACATTTATTGAGCTTTTCATGCACCAGGGACCCAGAAAACGGAGAGGTTGTAAAAGCGTAAGGCTCGCTCTATTTGTGTCGTTTGGCTCCGTCCCCCTGTGTTTTTTCTTATTTATACGGAATTCATGGGCGCTTTAGACTTAACATTATCCAGATGACTGATCAAAGCCCGGCTCCTTCATTCCACGTTCGCTAAAATATTTTAAAAGGACAGTTTTTATATTGGAGTTTTACAGCTACACATTGCCGCTAAGCTCAGCACTCTATTACCTGGCAGTCTTAGCTTAGATTGGACTTTACTTGATCCGCACTAACCCCTCTTCAATATTAGGTCCAACTGAATAATGTTTCCTCCTGTGCTGGTGGCACAATACAGGTGCATTATGGGAGATTGACACCCTTATTTTCGAACCAATAGAACATGTTACGTTTTTAGCCTGTTCCTCCCACAGAGATACAGACAATGGTGGTCACACAAATGGATATTTTTGTTCTCTGTTCCATTGGTTTAAATGGAGTTATTAAAAGCTGAGTGCAGAATTACTTCTCTATAGCTTTATGCTTCCCTAGTGTCTATGACAGTGGTACTGACTTATCTTGATGTTTTAGTCTCCCATAGATTGTCATTGTGCCATGTTCTAATCATCAAGAGAGGATTGATCTTGTTCATCGGATGTTATTGGGGTAGTGGTAGGGGTTGCCACCTGGCTGGTATTTCACTATTTGATATTATAATTTTATTGCCTATGTTAAACATTACTTTTATTCATTCTGATTTATTAGGAAGAATATTTGCTTCTATAGTCATCTTTGGAGTGGGGTTAATGAGTAGATTTTTGATCTGCCTAGTTCCTCCATAGCTCTCTTGTTATATGAAATAGAAATGTGCAACTTATGACGCTTGAGCTGGTGGTGAGTATAACAAATGAAGAGCAGCATTTTGAGCCAAACTAATGCAAAGCATTATTGTTGCCCATGGTCTCCATCTTGTGTTACGTTCTTCATCTTGCCTTTCTGTCATCTTTTCTTTACTATTTCCATCTTGCCTTACTGATTTGATCTTGTTCTGCTGTCTTTATCTTGCCCTTCTGTCAACATCTTGCCCTCAAGTCTTCATCTTGCCTCACGGTTATCTTTTCTGTCCTGTCTTCATCATGGCCTATTGTCAACATCTTGCCCTCATTTCTTCATCTTTTCTTTACTATTTCCATCTTGTCCTTCTGTTTCCATTTTGTCCTGCTTTCTCCATCTTATCCTACTGTCTTCATCTTGTCCTGCTGTCTCCATCTTGCCCTACTGTCTTCTTCTTGCCCTCAAGTCTTCACCTTGTCCTACTGTCTCCGTCTTGTCCTAATGTCAACACATTGCCCTACTGTTTCCATGCTGTCCTGTTTCCATCTTGTCCTACTGTCTTCATCTTGCCCTACTGTCTCCATCTTGTTTTACTGTTTATATTGTCCTACTGTCTCCATCTTGTCCTACTGTTTATATTGTCCTACTGTCTCCATCTTGCCCTACTGTCAACATATTGCCCTAATTTCTTCATCTTGCCCTACTGTCATCTTGTCTTATTGTCTCCATTGTGGACTATTGCCAACATCTTGCCCCAATTTCTTCATCTTGCCTTACTTTTATCTTTACTTGACTGTTTCCATCTTGCTCTTTTTTCACCATCTTGCCAAATTGTCTTCTTCTTGCCCTATTGTCACCATCTTGGCACAATTAATTAATTATTTGATCAGGAAGGAAGCAAAAGAAAAGGGTTCACTTTACATTGTCACATGAATCCATTGTTGTCTATTAGAGAATAATAGGTGTGGGATAAAAAAACGGGTCACTCAGGTTATATATATATTTAGGAGCAGTGTGTAACTAGGGCCCTGTCCGAAGGCCTAAGGCTTTCTATCTGTAGTAGTAGAAGGTATGTCATTGGGATAAATGGTCATAGCAAGAGTGACCAAGTGATTATAGGAGAAGAAAGGTCACCATGGCCTTGCCTTGTACCTGGACCAACCCGGTGATACTCCTGATGTTCTACAAGCCCACTGGTGCCTTCTGGTTTCCATGATTTCTATATATGAAATTTCTTTAATCTATCTCCCTGCAGTGATCAGAATAATGTAATATCAGGGCTCCATTAGGAATATCCTAAAAAAATAGAAAGTAATATCTCAGATAATGAGAGTAATTGTGTGGATAACCCACACTTTGTTCCTCAGCAGCCGTTCCTCAGGAATGTTATTCCAATTCACTAATAGAAAAACAAATTCAAAAATGTTTAATATCCATATCAAGGATTTCCTGATAAATCCCAGTGCCTCGGATTAGGCAAATATTCTGCTGGTAACACATTCCATTTGATGTGCGGGTTGTACCTGTCCTGGTCTCCTAAACTGGTGCTTCCCAAACTATGGAGCCGGGAAAGGATTGGTGGTGGAGTTGATGGTAGTGGAGATTTCGGATAATTCCTTAATGGGGTAAAGACTTGTATGCTCAGGTTGGTGTTATTGGAACTGTGGCAGATACAGCGATCTCTTTACCATTACTATGAAACTATTGTGGGAAGGGTGGCGGCCAAAATCTGGACCTCAGAAATAAAAAACGTAGTTAGACAACCTGAAAAATTATTGAAGTCTTCTACTGCAAGGAAACACCCTTTCTGGCAAGAAGGATCGTTATATTGTTTCCCACTAGGGGGTGCTATTCTAGAGGCATTTATTTGTCGTAGGGTTACCTATTTCCCTAAATTAATGTTTTTTTTTGAATCCTCCATGTTTATGGTGGTGCACAGCCTGGTCCCTAATTCTCGTAACCATATCGGAGCTGTGCATTATTAGTGCTGGAGGCTGTACTGGTACGAAATGTGCCCCGGGGTAATTTATTGTCTTTATTTAATGTCGACAATTTGTTCCGGAGCTTTCTGCAAAGATCCTTTTTATCTTAATCACGTCAGTAACCGAGGCCCAGAGAGAAAATCCATCAAGTGTGTGTGACCGATCCAATTAGCTGCCCATAATGTGTGGAAAGTCTGCACTTGACCCCTCGCATCTGGAATTCATGTCTCCTCCTGTGTGCACCTTCCTTTACATTCCCAGGGTTAAAGGGAAACTATACCTGCCTGGGAACCAGAAACTGTTTAATCATCTGGTCCAAATAGAACAATCATTCATATTAATTCTAATTTTATTCTTTCTCTCTAGACGCAGAATAGGATGAAACTAATAGCAGACAACTATGAAGATGACCACCACCACCACCATTACCACCACCACCATCATCATCATCGGTCTCCCGGGAAAGCTCAGCACCCCAACCACAGACCCTCTTCGGAACAGGTTAGAATCCCTCCTGCCTCTTCCCACACTCATTCTGGCAAAGCAAATACCCCACAGATATTACTGCACGGGGATGCAACAGTTGCCCTTGGCAACTCACAATCATCTGGTCTTGTTAGGCATCTTTTGTGTGTCAGCGGCACTGCACATGCTCAGTTTGCTCTGGGGAGAAGCTAAGCTTAGGGGTCAGGGGGAAATCATCAAGCAGAAAGTGAGGTCACGCCTGAATTGGAAATAAGGAATCAATTCTGATGCAGACTGCACTGATTTCTGTGCTGCCATTTCATGTCAATCGTGGAAGATATACTGTATATTGTGAGTTGATCCCTCAACTCAGGTAAGTGGCAGTAGCCCAATTCTCCTTTAAATAAAAGTCATTCAATAAAATCAGCAGTTTGCTTGTATAGTCCCTCTGTACTTTCTACCTGATCTCCCGGCTCTGTAACAGCTGCTCCAGTCACACCCCCCCCCCAACGTCTTTAATTAGCGAAGCGACTAAGAAAATATTTTCGAAAAGAAAACGCAAGTGTTAAAGTGACAAGCGCTTATTGCCTGGGCTGTAGCAATTGACTTGCCAGATGTATACGGGAGGCAGTGGCATCTCCATTGTTTTCCTTACAGAAGCTGTTAGTCTGGAACATTCACTTAAACTCCCCAGCTGTCGTTGCACTACAACTCCCAGCATTCCATGAGAGCCTTAAACTTAAATGTTATTTGCCCTGAGGATTCTGCATCACAGGGGGGCAAACTGGATCCACTTTAAGGTGCTGCTCTTTTAAAGGGGTTGTTCACCTTTGAGTTAACTGTAAGTATGATGTAGAGAATGATATTCTGAGACAATTTGCAACTGATTTTCATTTTTTATTATTTGTGGTTTTTGAGTTATTTAGCTTTTTATTCAGCAGCTCTCCAGTTTGCAGTTTCTGGTTGCTAGGGTCTAAATTCCCCTAGCAACCATGCACTGATTTGAATAAGAGACTGGAATATGAATAGGAGAGGCCTGAATAGAAAGATGAGGAATACAAAGTAGCAATAACAATACATTTGTAGCCTTACAGAGCATTTGGTTTTTTTTTTTTATGGGGTCAGTGACCCCCATTTGAAAAAGTCAAAAGAAAAAGGCAAATAATTAAAAAATAAATAATGAAGACAAATTGAAAAGTTGCTTAGAAATGGCCATACTAAAAGTTAAAATAAAAGTGAATCACCCATTTAATACCTTGTCCGTGCCGTGCTCCTGGCTCTTGCCCTGTAATTGTTGCTGAACTAGAGCAATAGACAGTAATTAGACGTTGGACTTTCTGCCCCATTGGTTTGGACTTTGAAGCTGAGCCATCTGGACAGCTGACAGTTACACTTTATTGCTTTGCAGCGTTGGTATTTGGAGAGAATGCAGACACCCAGCAAGAATGTGGCCATTCCTACATTTTAGTAGCCGATGAATAACTGCTTAGCCCCTCAGGAAGATCCACCGCACCAACAACATATTTTAGGATCAGAATCCCCACGACTGAGGGGGACAGAGACCTGAGGATTCAAACGTTTTCAGTTGTTGTTACATGGAATACGCAGGGGGAGTGAGGCATCTGGCACACAGAGCCACACCTATTGTTCCATTGAATTCAATGTGCTGAGCCCGACTACATCATTACAATCATCAGGGGTGTTACTAACATTCAGCCCAGGGGAGAGGGGGGCATTACGAACCCCCCTCATTCGACATTACAGACCAAGTATTAGGTGAGCTTCATTTAGTGACGGACTGGGGGGCCCAGGCCCACCTCACCCCCTGCCTCAGATGCAAAACTCCAACTGCCCCCCTCCCCCGTGCTGAACCACAACCCCCCTCCGGCCCCCCCATCCCTACCTTAGGGTTGCCACCTTTCCCTCCGGCGAACTCAGGGGGAGGCGGGGCCATGATGCAGCTGGGGGCAGTGCCAGGGTGGTACTGTGATGTTGGGGGTGGGGCTATGAAATGGCGATTGGCCAATCACCACATCACTCTCAAGAAATCCTGCCCAGTTTTCCTAATTCGGAAAACCGTGGAGCCAGTTTTGACCCAGACAGGTGGTAACCATCACCTACTACTTCTTCCTCTTGCTGAAGTGCCCGGGGCCAGGGAGGGAGGTTGGAAGTCCCGGAAAAGGCTTCACCGAGGGAGCGAGTCTGGGCCGATGGGGTCCACCAGGTTTTTTTCCCTGACCTCATTTAATTATAAATAGCCAAAACTGTACATTTTCTCCTAAGGTTTGAGGAGAAAGATGCTTTGATGTGTTTCTAACCACTAGTTGGGTCACTGGTACCAGACACATCCCAACTTTACCCCCTGCCCATGAGGCTTCAGCTATAAATTGGGCACATGGGGCAGATCATCTAATGTCAAATCTACTTTCCAACCAACCTCAGACACCACTGCCTTTAGTTGTCCAAACAACCCAAAGTCTGATTGGAATCTGCCCAGAACAATTCTACCATAACATTTCTGTCCATTTGCCTTATGAGTGGATTCAAATCTTTATGTACAGTCTTAGGTCCAACAGACTAATATTGTAACTCAAGGATCTGCTGAAGAGACACACCGAGGCCTGTATGGGCAAGTCAGGCTACCCAAGGCCACCATCTGTAACCATTGGGCCCCATACTGATAAGTTATTAGGTCCCTCCACCTCTGAGTTGCCAATTATTGGTCTACTGGTTACCTAAATGCCGGTGGGCCCTGCTAAAAAGCAAAATTGGCCCAAAAGGAATAAAATGCATGGTCTTGCCCCCGATCTGCCCTGGCCATTCCCCAATTATCGCAAAAACTCCACCCATGGTCCACCTTTATTCTGCCAGCTCCTCCCTTATTCAGCTTTAGGTTGGACTTTGGCTCTGGGGGCCACCATGGTTGCCACCTCAGGGGTTGCCGCACCCTAATGCCCCCCCCCGTCCCAGCTGCATACCCCCCGCCAGCCCCCCTGCACCTTTCATTCATCTTGTCCAGGTGATCGGAGCCGGTTGGAGAGGTCAGGGAGCAGCACCAGGGTCTCAGGCAGAGAGCAGGTCTGGATCGCCAGGGCCCATCTCTTTTTTCCCACTGTGTCCCGTTGGACTAGTCCAACCCTGTTCCGCTTTAGATTGTGAACTTTGTATCTCTGAGAAAACGCATAGTAAGATCATAGGTAGAACAAGCTTTTAAAGGAGAAGGAAAGGCTGCAAATAAGTTAGCTTTATCAGAAAGGTCTATATAAATACACCAGTAAACCCTCAAAGTAATGCTGCTTCACAGCACACATGGGCTTCTGTATCAGACTTCCTGTTTTCAGCTTGAACCTCCAAAGCTTGGGCTTGAGCATGCTCAGTTTGCTCCTCTCCCCCCTCCTCCCATCCCTGCTGTAATCTGAGCCCAAAGCTATGAGTGAGCAGGGAGAGACTCAGGCAGGAAGTGATGTCACACCAAGCTAATATGGCAGCTGCTATCCTAAACAAACAGAGAGCTTCTAGAGCTGATAACTCAGGTATGGTAAAGCATTCTGCAGAATTATAATGGTATTGCTTGTACTATTGTGGCTATGCTTTAGTAGTTTTCCTTCTCCTTTAAGTGCTATAAGACAATCACGTCCTCTATATAGAGGCAGCACATAAGAAATAAATCAACGTTATGGAATATATAAAAGCTTTGCCAGAAGCCTATAAAAACGAACAAGATGATGCTGCTCCCCAGTGACGACATGTTCTGGTCTCAGCGTCACCATAAATAGCAGGTCCTGGGCTGGAAGGATAGAAACCAGGTGCTCCAGAGATCCGTCTGCTCAGTCCCATTCATTGCCTCTCCTAACTGCTCCCGAATGAGACAAGCTGTTAATGGTGATCCCTAAAGAAATTCCCCATAAACTGAGATATCCATCGGAATGAAACAGACCCCATGTATTTAGCCCATCGTGCCCTATTAAAGAGGTAGTTCACCTTAAAATGAACTTTTACCATGAACTATACAGTGGAATTCTTAGACAAATTATTATTGTTTGTGTTTATTTTCATTAATGATATTTTATGGTTTACTGATTTGAGAATTTAAGCGTTATCAACATGCTAGGGCTTAATTACCATAGCAACCAAGGAGCAGTTTTAATATGAAAAAAAATATGGCGACCGAAAAGGAAAATGAACAGTACCAAAAATAGCCAGTAACATTGATGCCTCAATTTGTTTTTTTTGGTTGCAGGGGTCAGTGACCCTTACAGTCAGATTTGCTTAGTTAAAGAGTGGAGAGGAAGGCTAAAAACCATAAAAATGTATGACGACCAACTGTGCAGCCCATTTATATTATACTATAAATTATCTATTTTACTGAGGCTTTTCATAAGACAGTATGTTTGTTGGGCTTTCCTTGTCCTTTAATATCATCCCAGGATCTGGCAGTTTTTATTACCGACTTAATGTTTGAACAACTGGCAGATTTGTAAAATGTCTTTTGATGAAGCAGAGTGAGTAGGATCTGTGCAGCCACTGGGACAGAATGTTCTGTTATACAGATAGCTAGAATCTCAGCTGCCATAAAGCAGGACAGGACTGCTGCTTACAATGGGGATCAGATAGGATCTGTGCAGCCACTGGGACAGAATGTTCTGTTATACAGATAGCTAGAATCTCAGCTGCCATAAAGCAGGGCAGGACTGCTGCTTACAATGGGCATCAGATATTACTTTGTGTATATCCAGTTTTTGAACGTGTTCTAGTGAATTATCAGGAATAGACTGTCTGTTGAGGACTAGCAGTTACACGTTTGGCCAATCATCATTAGTAAGAGACAACAAAGAGAGAATAAATGTAGGACCCAGACAATCACATGCCCTGCCCTGGTGATGGGAAGGTCCCTCTCGCTTTGCTTAACTCTAGTTAAGACGTTAATTTAATGCCTACGTGCCGGCACATGAGCGAGAACTTGGGAACCCCGTCAGTTACCGTCTCCATTAAACAGAGAGATCCCATGAAGATTAACTCATCAGCCTTCCACTCTGAGATATCAAATAAATTCCCATGCAGACAGGCTCGTGGGGCAGGGAGCTTTATGGTTGGATATTACTTTAATAACCAAATTGATTTGCCCAGAGTTTTGCCACTTTGATGCCAATGCGGGGGAGGTTTATGAGCATTTGAAGTTGCTAGAGGTGCCCACCTTTGCTTTCAGCTCTCTGCCCCTGGCATTGGTTAATCTCTGAGATTAGACTTCTGGTTTCATTCTCTGATTTGGATGCCACTACCCAAAAACCACAAAGCCGTCACTATTTTATTTGACTTTTGCTGCTTTGGGTTTGATCCACATTGACTAGGGTGAGCCTGAAATAGACTTACACCTTTAAATTAACTGTTAGTATGATGTAGAGAGGGATATTCGGAGACAATTTGCAATTGGTTTTCATTTTTTATTATTTGTGGTTTTTGAGTTATTTATCTTTTTATTCAGCAGCTCTCCAGTTTGTAATTTCAGCCATCTGGTTGCTAGGGACCAAATAACCCTAGAGTTTTTTTTAACACCGACTTTTTTAAGAAAACTATTGGTAAATTAAGGGGATTCGGGGTTTGGGAGTTTGGTCAAATCTTTTTTTTAATAGTGTGAGAAAAAGTTGAGTTTTACTAAATACCCCTCTTAGGGGCAGATTTATCAAGGGTCGAATTGAAAATTGGAAGTAAAATTTTTTTTATTTTGAGCTATTTTTATGTACTTCGACTAAGGAATAGTCCAAATTTGATTCGAATTTGAATATCGAAATTTATCATGTACTGTCTCTTTAAAACTTCGACCATTCACCATCTAAAACCTGCCGAATTGCTGTTTTAGCCTATAGGGGACCTCCTAGAACCTATTTGGAGTCAATTGGTGGACTTTGAAAAATCAAAGTTTTATTTTGAAAATACTTTGAATCGAATTTCGATCTTACTTCGATTCGAACAACCGTATACAGCCTATACACCCGCAGAAAAAACGTAGATTTTTTTAAATACGTTTCTGTTGGTCTTTTTCTATTCGAATTTCGAAGTTCAAGTTCAAAAACTCCCATTACTTCCAAATTCGACTCTTGATAAATCTGCCCCTAAATGTATAGACATCCAAATTCCAATTATCTGGAAAACCCCAGGTCCCGAGCATTCTGGATAATAGGTCCTATACCTGTACTGAATTTTGTCATTAGAATTTTCAAGAATTTTATGATTGACAAAAATTTGAATTTGGAATCTTTATAAACTCTGAAAACTTTAAAGCTAAGGGCATGCGAGTGCTTTTTTTGAAAGCTTTTTGTTCACTGGTGATGCCATTGTTTTATTTTTCATGGATCTTTGGTGGAGGATTGGGAATTTGGTGGAGGAGGGAAGGCCGGGGAAGTGGAGCAGATGCAAATTGGATAATTCCTTTAGTGCCTCGCGTGCTTTTCAGCTGTTTTTACGGGTTAAACGCTGGCAGTTTGGTTACGTCTCCGGATAGATATCACGGTCCCAGTGCCAGCTGGGAGAAAATTAAATTAAAATACTTTAAAAAGGCTTTTGTGTGTCTTTTTTATTACATTTGTAAATTCACATAATCCCTCCTGTCAACACAAGAACCCAGCAAAGCAAAAATCATTTTCCACACTAAATCTTTGTTTTTTTTTCTCCCCTTTAATATGAAGGTTCATGTCAGTCACTGTAACTAATTCAACAATTAGAGTTTTTTTTTTGTGTGTTCTTATATTTTCCGAGGGTAAAATTTCTATACAATAAGTATTATTATCCGAAGTTTATTATTATCAAAGTTACACACAAAAAAAAAGGGAAATATTCGTATCGTTGCGTGGACAATGCTCTCGCTTGGGTCGACGTGGGAGCGGGTAATCCCAAACGTGCCGAATCACGTACAGAAACCCCTCCCATTTGATTGAAAAGAAAAAAAAAATAGAAAGATATATTCCGAGGCAATTTTGGGCAGAGAGGAGAAAGGAACATCTGCTGCGGTCACTGGGGAAAATGTTTCAATTTGTATTTTTACGACTTGTTTGTTCAGAAACATCTCCAGCAACTAATTATTCACGAGCGCGGCTACAATTGAGAATGTGCACTGGGATTCCAAGAATATATTTGGGCTCAGAACTCTGCTGCCTAGAAAAGCCTAAACAGCCGAATCCATAGCTCACGTAGGGTCAGCGCCAAGATAGAATAGAGGGGCCACAAGCAGCTTAACAAGCCTGGGGATCCAGTATGGGGGCTTTTGTCTAATTCATAAATCAAAAGGGTCCCCTAATCTCACTCCCAAGGAGCCTTCTTTTGCGGGGAACAGAAGAAATGCCATTTTGGGCCTACCCCATGGAGAAATGAGGTTAGAGATAGAGATAATTTTGCAGTTGGACATTACCATTATACACTTGTCTCAACATCACTACAAATTATTCTTAAATCTGAAGGAATCCGTTGGGCAAAATGGCAACATTAGGAACAACAGGGAAAGGATTTGACTAAAGAGCAAGATTGCTAAAGTACAGAAAGTTGTTGAAATTAAGTCAACAGGAGGCAGTGGCAGGGGTAGAGCAGATGGCAGTAGTAGGACAATATGGAGACAGTGGGACATGTAGTGCAAGACAGAGACAGTAGGGCAGTAGTAGGACAATATTGAGAGGGTGGGACCATATAGCAATAGCAGGGCAAGATAGAGATAGTAGGGCAGTAGTAGGACAATATGGAGAGGGTGGAACCATATAGCAATAGCAGGGCAAGATAGAGACAGTAGGGCAGTAGTAGGACAATATTGAGAGGGTGGGACCATATAGCAATAGCAGGGCAAGATAGAGATAGTAGGGCAGTAGTAGGACAATATGGAGAGGGTGGAACCATATAGCAATAGCAGGGCAAGATAGACACAGTAGGGCAGTAGTAGGACAATATGGAGAGGGTGGAACCATATAGCAATAGCAGGGCAAGATAGAGATAGTAGGGCAGTAGTAGGACAATATTGAGAGGGTGGAACCACATAGCAATAGCAGGGCAAGATAGAGACAGTAGGGCAGTAGTAGGACAATATGGAGAGGGCGGAACCATATAGCAATAGAAGGGCAAGATAGAGACAGTAGGGCAGTAGTAGGACAATATGGAGAGGGCGGAACCATATAGCAATAGCAGGGCAAGATAGAGACAGTAGGGCAGTAGTAGGACATTATGGAGAGGGCGGAACCATATAGCAATAGCAGGGCAAGATAGAGATAGTAGGGCAGTAGTAGGACAATATTGAGAGGGTGGAACCATATAGCAATAGCAGGGCAAGATAGAGACAGTAGGGCAGTAGTAGGACATTATGGAGAGGGCGGAACCATATAGCAATAGCAGGGCAAGATAGAGATAGTAGGGCAGTAGTAGGACAATATGGAGAGGGCGGAACCATATAGCAATAGCAGGGCAAGATAGAGACAGTAGGGCAGTAGTAGGACAATATGGAGAGGGCGGAACCATATAGCAATAGCAGGGCAAGATAGAGACAGTAGGGCAGTAGTAGGACAATATGGAGAGGGCGGAACCATATAGCAATAGCAGGGCAAGATAGAGACAGTAGGGCAGTAGTAGGACAATATGGAGAGGGCGGAACCATATAGCAATAGCAGGGCAAGATAGAGACAGTAGGGCAGTAGTAGGACAATATGGAGAGGGCGGAACCATATAGCAATAGCAGGGCAAGATAGAGATAGTAGGGCAGTAGTAGGACAATATGGAGAGGGCGGAACCATATAGCAATAGCAGGGAGAGAGAGAGTAGGACAATATGCAGACAGTGGGACAAGTAGTGCAAGATAGAGACAGTAGGGTAGTAGTGGGACAATATGGAGGCAGGCAACTTTCTGCACCCCCTGAATGTAGAAGCAGGATATGAAATCAACCCGTTGCATTTTGGAACTGGAGTCTCTCTATTCCTGAACCATATGCTTTGGGGAAACAGGTCACGTTACATGTCACCCCAGAACACCTAGGCGCATTTTACACTGCCTCCATAGAGGCTGCATGACTTGTAGCTGTGTTGAGTATTTACCAGCACATGTACCTCAAAGCTTTTACAGTGTTACAGAGTAAAAAAATATCTTAAAATAAGGTCTCAGACAATCCAAAGCTCCCCCCTTCCAGAACATAGTCCTCCAGTTTCCATATTTATCATTTTTATGTTTTTAATAAAAGATTCTAGTTTTTATAATGACTTGAGCCGAGCATCACACGCACTGACTGCACTGCTTGGCCTGAATTCTGATATATGTACCTAGTTCTGTCCCGCTCTGCTCGGCCTCACTCAGCCCAATGCGATACGAACATGTGTTTCTGATACTTTCCCTCTCCCTGACTGTGATTTACTCTTATGCCTCCCTTTTTATTAGGCCATACATTAGCCATTGTCTCATTATAGTGAGCTTAGGAACCATTACACAGATCTGCTGGGCAGCAAAACCTGAGCCAAAATATCCCAACATTCCCATCTGAAACAGGAACAGGAGGAATGAGCGGCCGTTGGGCCCGTAACATCTATTACTTCTACAGATAAATATGAGTTCGATTTATTTTAACCTCCCGAACTTTCTTGGTTCTTCCAAGCCTCACCCCCATGGAATTGGCTCCAGAATGAATTTGATCTCGAGGAGATTTTATATATACTGTATTCCGGCTGAATGGAGAACCAATCTGAATTGAAGATGTTTATACAAGTAGGTGAGTCTGGAATGATTATCTGTTTCTAAACACAATGATAAATGGATGTGTCTAGGAACAGAGAGGCACAAAAAGAAATCCTACATCCTCTGTTGCTGTGAAAACAGTACCCATAACCATCACTTAGAAGTACCCATCGCCCAACTATACCCATCATTCAGAAATACCCATTACCCAACTATACCAGCCATCCAACTGTACCTTTCACCCAACTGTACCTTTCACCAAACAGCACCTGTCCCCCAACAGTACCCGTCCACCAACTGTACCAGTCATCCAACAGTACCCATCACTAAGAAGTACCCATCACCCACCAGTACCCATCACTAAGAAGTACCCATCACCCACCAGTACCCATCACTAAGAAGTACCCATCACCCACCAGTACCCATCACTAAGAAGTACCCATCACCCAACAGTACCCATCACTAAGAAGTACCCATCACCCAACAGTACCCATCACTAAGAAGTACCCATCACCCAACAGTTCCCGTCAACCAAATGTTCCTGTCACCGAACAGTACCTGTCAATCAGAATTACCCATCAGCCAACAGTATCCATCATCCAGCTTTACAAGTCACCCAACTCTACCAGTCATCCAACAGTACCTGTTCCCCAACTCTACCAGCCATCAGCAGTACCTGTTCCCCAACTCTACCAGCCATCAGCAGTACCATCACTCAGAAGTTCCAGTAGCAGCGGCATCCCTGTATTCTTACATAGTAAATAATAGAATGGGACATGGGTTCTGCAGGGCGCGTCATTAACTATAAACCTCCTATAAAATTCAAGAGATTTTTCTTTTGTGTGCCTAATGGTGGCCATAGACACACACATCCGATCGTACGAATCAAGGATTCGTACGATTTTCGGATCGTGTGTGGCATGTGCCGACTTCTTTCGTCCGGCGGAGATCGGTCGTTTGGTCGATCGGTCAGGTTTGATTTTGACCCGACCGATCCCGCCGAAGCTCATGGCACATCGTAATCTGATCGTTCGGCCGTACGGCCGAACAATCAGATTACCCCCGATATAGCCATGCCTGTTAATGGCATATCGGGGAAAGATCCGCTCGTTTGGCAACATCGCCAAACGAGCAGATCTTTGCATCTATGGCCACCTTTAGGTTTTGCTTTAAATTTGGAAAGTGCAGAGTTGTGAGATATTCAGTGTTTTGAACTTCCCTGGAATCCATACACAGTCCCGGGCTGCTGAATTATGCCCTTGTTTATATCTGACTGTCAGCATAAAGTGCCTGCAGGCCGACTCACCAACATCTGCTTTGTACTAAGAACTGACATGCGGATGCGCTATTTATGTGCAGGAACAGCAACAGCAATGCAACTGGTACAGAATAGCTATATCTATATTATATTTATATATATATATATATATGTGTGTGTAGCAAGGCCAACCCCTGTCTATCTGTTACTGCAAAGTGCAGGAACTGTTTAGTGGCTCATTGCAGTTCAGTGTGTCCAGCATTACGGAAATATGAAATAAGAAGCTTTATTTTTAATGGACTCTAAATGCTTATGTTTCTTGTCTTTGAATTGTGCTTAGTACAGGGAATACCTATGCTGTCATAGTTTTATGGGATCTCTCTGTACAGACTATGAGCAAACTTAGGGGACTGTTCCTGCTGAATTGTGCTTAGTACAGGGAATACCTATGCTGTCATAGTTTTATGGGATCTCTCTGTACAGACTATGAGCAAACTTAGGGGACTGTTCCTGCTGAATTGTGCTTAGTACAGGGAATACCTATGTACCATAGTTTTATGGGATCTCTCTGTACAGACTATGAGCAAACTTAGGGACTGTTCCTGCTGAATTGTGCTTAGTACAGGGAATACCTATGCTGCCATAGTTTTATGGGATCTCTCTGTACAGACTATGAGCAAACTTAGGGGACTGTTCCTGCTGAATTGTGCTTAGTACAGGGAATACCTATGCTGCCATAGTTTTATGGGATCTCTCTGTACAGACTATGAGCAAACGTAGCGACTGTTCCTGCTGAATTGTGCTTAGTACAGGGAATACCTATGTACCATAGTTTTATGGGATCTCTCTGTACAGACTATGAGCAAACTTAGGGACTGTTCCTGCTGAATTGTGCTTAGTACAGGGAATACCTATAATGCCATAGTTTTATGGGATCTCTCTGTACAGACTATGAGCAAACTTAGGGACTGTTCCTGCTGAATTGTGCTTAGTACAGGGGAATACCTATGTACCATAGTTTTATGGGATCTCTCTGTACAGACTATGAGCAAACTTAGGGGACTGTTCCTGCTGAATTGTGCTTAGTACAGGGAATACCTATGCCGCCATAGTTTTATGGGATCTCTCTGTACAGACTATGAGCAAACTTAGGGGACTGTTCCTGCTGAATTGTGCTTAGTACAGGGGATACCTATGTACCATAGTTTTATGGGATCTCTCTGTACAGACTATGAGCAAACTTAGGAACTGTTCCTGCTGAATTGTGCTTAGTACAGGGGATACCTATGTACCATAGTTTTATGGGATCTCTCTGTACAGACTATGAGCAAACTTAGGAACTGTTCCTGCTGAATTGTGCTTAGTACAGGGAATACCTATGTACCATAGTTTTATGGGATCTCTCTGTACAGACTATGAGCAAACTTAGGGACTGTTCCTGCTGAATTGTGCTTAGTACAGGGAATACCTATGCTGCCATAGTTTTATGGGATCTCTCTGTACAGACTATGAGCAAACTTAGGGACTGTTCCTGCTGAATTGTGCTTAGTACAGGGAATACCTATGCTGCCATAGTTTTATGGGATCTCTCTGCAGGGCCGCCATCAGGGGGGGACAGGGGGGACAAGCGTACCGGGCCCGGGCATGAAGGGGGGCCCGGCAGCGCTGCATTTTTTGAAGATCCGGGCCCCCCTTACGAGCGCCCGAGCCGTACGTCTTGCCTCTGTGCTGCCGAATGCGGAAGTGCCGAAAAGCCGAAGCCGATGCGCCGAAAAGACCCGAAGTCACGAAAACAGCCGAAGCCGAAGTCCTGAAGCAGTGAAAAGACCCGAAGTCACGAAAGGAGGTGAAGTTGAAGTACTGAAGCCGTGAGTTCAATTCTACTGAACACCAGTTTGTGTATTTTTTTTTTTTTAATCTCCTGGCCACCAATGTATTATTTTAATATTCTATAGGCCCCTGCAACCAATCTTTTTTTTAAAACATGTTTTTTTGGGGGCCCAATTTTTTTTTTTAACTCGTAAGGGGCCCCTGACGCCAATGTTTTTTTTTTTTTTCAAAAAATTTTTTTTTTTTTTTAAATTTTTTTTGGGGCCCCAATTTGTTTTTAACTTGTAAGGGGGCCCCTGCCGCCAATGTTTTTTTTTTTTTTTCAAAAAAAATTTTTTTTGGGGCCCCAATTTGTTTTTAACTTATAAGGGGGCCCCTGCCGCCAATGTTTTTTTTTTTTTTTTCAAAAAAATTTTTTTTTTTCAAATTTTTTTTTGGGGCCCCAATTTGTTTTTAACTTATAAGGGGGCCCCTGCCGCCAATGTTTTTTTTTTTTTTCAAAAAAATTTTTTTTTTTTTTAAATTTTTTTTTGGGGCCCCAATTTGTTTTTAACTTATAAGGGGGCCCCTGACGCCAATGTTTTTTTTTTTTAATTTTTTTTTGGGGCCCCAATTTGTTTTTAACTTGTAAGGGGGCCCCTGCCACCAATGTTTTTTTTTAAAAAAAAAAATTTTAAATTTTTTTTTTTTGGGGCCCCAATTTTTTATAAGGGGGCCCTGACCATCAATAGCTTTTTACAACTTGTGTGGGGGGGGTTACTTTTTTAGCGCTGATGTCTGTGTGGTCTTTTAACTGCGATGTGGAGTGGGCGGGAAATGGGGTGGAGCTTGGTCGTCAGTGTGGGCGGGGCCCAGGGGGCCCCAAAAATTTTGTTGTACGGGGCCCCGTGATTTCTAATGGCGGCCCTGTCTCTCTGTACAGACTATGAGCAAACTTAGGGGACTGTTCCTGCTGAATTGTGCTTAGTACAGGGGAATACCTATGCTGCCATAGTTTTATGGGATCTCTCTGTACAGACTATGAGCAAACTTAGGGACTGTTCCTGCTGAATTGTGCTTAGTACAGGGAATACCTATGCTGCCATAGTTTTATGGGATCTCTCTGTACAGACTATGAGCAAACTTAGGAACTGTTCCTGCTGAATTGTGCTTAGTACAGGGAATACCTATGTACCATAGTTTTATGGGATCTCTCTGTACAGACTATGAGCAAACTTAGGGACTGTTCCTGCTGAATTGTGCTTAGTACAGGGAATACCTATAATGCCATAGTTTTATGGGATCTCTCTGTACAGACTATGAGCAAACTTAGGGACTGTTCCTGCTGAATTGTGCTTAGTACAGGGGAATACCTATGCTGCCATAGTTTTATGGGATCTCTCTGTACAGACTATGAGCAAACTTAGGGGACTGTTCCTGCTGAATTGTGCTTAGTACAGGGGAATACCTATGCTGCCATAGTTTTATGGGATCTCTCTGTACAGACTATGAGCAAACTTAGGGGACTGTTCCTGCTGAATTGTGCTTAGTACAGGGAATACCTATGTACCATAGTTTTATGGGATCTCTCTGTACAGACTATGAGCAAACTTAGGAACTGTTCCTGCTGAATTGTGCTTAGTACAGGGGATACCTATGTACCATAGTTTTATGGGATCTCTCTGTACAGACTATGAGCAAACTTAGGAACTGTTCCTGCTGAATTGTGCTTAGTACAGGGGAATACCTATGCTGCCATAGTTTTATGGGATCTCTCTGTACAGACTATGAGCAAACTTAGGGGACTGTTCCTGCTGAATTGTGCTTAGTACAGGGGAATACCTATGCTGCCATAGTTTTATGGGATCTCTCTGTACAGACTATGAGCAAACTTAGGGGACTGTTCCTGCTGAATTGTGCTTAGTACAGGGAATACCTATGTACCATAGTTTTATGGGATCTCTCTGTACAGACTATGAGCAAACTTAGGAACTGTTCCTGCTGAATTGTGCTTAGTACAGGGGATACCTATGTACCATAGTTTTATGGGATCTCTCTGTACAGACTATGAGCAAACTTAGGGACTGTTCCTGCTGAATTGTGCTTAGTACAGGGAATACCTATAATGCCATAGTTTTATGGGATCTCTCTGTACAGACTATGAGCAAACTTAGGGACTGTTCCTGCTGAATTGTGCTTAGTACAGGGGAATACCTATGCTGCCATAGTTTTATGGGATCTCTCTGTACAGACTATGAGCAAACTTAGGGGACTGTTCCTGCTGAATTGTGCTTAGTACAGGGGAATACCTATGCTGCCATAGTTTTATGGGATCTCTCTGTACAGACTATGAGCAAACTTAGGGGACTGTTCCTGCTGAATTGTGCTTAGTACAGGGAATACCTATGTACCATAGTTTTATGGGATCTCTCTGTACAGACTATGAGCAAACTTAGGAACTGTTCCTGCTGAATTGTGCTTAGTACAGGGGATACCTATGTACCATAGTTTTATGGGATCTCTCTGTACAGACTATGAGCAAACTTAGGAACTGTTCCTGCTGAATTGTGCTTAGTACAGGGAATACCTATGTACCATAGTTTTATGGGATCTCTCTGTACAGACTATGAGCAAACTTAGGGACTGTTCCTGCTGAATTGTGCTTAGTACAGGGAATACCTATGCTGCCATAGTTTTATGGGATCTCTCTGCAGGGCCGCCATCAGGGGGGGACAGGGGGGACAAGCGTACCGGGCCCGGGCATGAAGGGGGGCCCGGCAGCGCTGCATTTTTTGAAGATCCGGGCCCCCCTTACGAGCGCCCGAGCCGTACGTCTTGCTTCTGTGCTGCCGAATGCGGAAGTGCCGAAAAGCCGAAGCCGATGCGCCGAAAAGACCCGAAGTCACGGAAAAAGCCGAAGTCACGAAGTGCCGAAAAGACCCGAAGTCACGAAAACAGCCGAAGCCGAAGTCCTGAAGCAGTGAAAAGACCCGAAGTCACGAAAGGAGGTGAAGTTGAAGTACTGAAGCCGTGAGTTCAATTCTACTGAACACCAGTTTGTGTATTTTTTTTTTTTTAATCTCCTGGCCACCAATGTATTATTTTAATATTCTATAGGCCCCTGCAACCAATCTTTTTTTTAAAACATGTTTTTTTGGGGGCCCAATTTTTTTTTTTAACTCGTAAGGGGCCCCTGACGCCAATGTTTTTTTTTTTTTTCAAAAAATTTTTTTTTTTTTTTTAATTTTTTTTGGGGCCCCAATTTGTTTTTAACTTGTAAGGGGGCCCCTGCCGCCAATGTTTTTTTTTTTTTTTTCAAAAAAATTTTTTTTTTTTTTCAAATTTTTTTTTGGGGCCCCAATTTGTTTTTAACTTATAAGGGGGCCCCTGCCGCCAATGTTTTTTTTTTTTTTTTCAAAAACATTTTTTTTTTTCAAATTTTTTTTTGGGGCCCCAATTTGTTTTTAACTTATAAGGGGGCCCCTGCCGCCAATGTTTTTTTTTTTTTTCAAAAAAATTTTTTTTTTTTTAAAATTTTTTTTTGGGGCCCCAATTTGTTTTTAACTTATAAGGGGGCCCCTGACGCCAATGTTTTTTTTTTTTAATTTTTTTTTGGGGCCCCAATTTGTTTTTAACTTGTAAGGGGGCCCCTGCCACCAATGTTTTTTTTTTAAAAAAAAAATTTAAAATTTTTTTTTTTTTGGGGCCCCAATTTTTTATAAGGGGGCCCTGACCATCAATAGCTTTTTACAACTTGTGTGGGGGGGGTTACTTTTTTAGCGCTGATGTCTGTGTGGTCTTTTAACTGCGATGTGGAGTGGGCGGGAAATGGGGTGGAGCTTGGTCGTCAGTGTGGGCGGGGCCCAGGGGGCCCCAAAAATTTTGTTGTACGGGGCCCCGTGATTTCTAATGGCGGCCCTGTCTCTCTGTACAGACTATGAGCAAACTTAGGGGACTGTTCCTGCTGAATTGTGCTTAGTACAGGGGAATACCTATGCTGCCATAGTTTTATGGGATCTCTCTGTACAGACTATGAGCAAACTTAGGGACTGTTCCTGCTGAATTGTGCTTAGTACAGGGAATACCTATGCTGCCATAGTTGTATGGTATCTCTCTGTACAGACTATGAGCAAACTTAGGGACTGTTCCTGCTGAATTGTGCTTAGTACAGGGAATACCTATGCTGCCATAGTTTTATGGGATCTCTCTGTACAGACTATGAGCAAACTTAGGGACTGTTCCTGCTGAATTGTGCTTAGTACAGGGAATACCTATAATGCCATAGTTTTATGGGATCTCTCTGTACAGACTATGAGCAAACTTAGGAACTGTTCCTGCTGAATTGTGCTTAGTACAGGGGATACCTATGTACCATAGTTTTATGGGATCTCTCTGTACAGACTATGAGCAAACTTAGGGACTGTTCCTGCTGAATTGTGCTTAGTACAGGGAATACCTATGCTGCCATAGTTTTATGGGATCTCTCTGCAGGGCCGCCATCAGGGGGGGACAGGGGGGACAAGCGTACCGGGCCCGGGCATGAAGGGGGGCCCGGCAGCGCTGCATTTTTTGAAGATCCGGGCCCCCCTTACGAGCGCCCGAGCCGTACGTCTTGCTTCTGTGCTGCCGAATGCGGAAGTGCCGAAAAGCCGAAGCCGATGCGCCGAAAAGACCCGAAGTCACGGAAAAAGCCGAAGTCACGAAGCGCCGAAAAGACCCGAAGTCACGAAAACAGCCGAAGCCGAAGTCCTGAAGCAGTGAAAAGACCCGAAGTCACGAAAGGAGGTGAAGTTGAAGTACTGAAGCCGTGAGTTCAATTCTACTGAACACCAGTTTGTGTATTTTTTTTTTTTTAATCTCCTGGCCACCAATGTATTATTTTAATATTCTATAGGCCCCTGCAACCAATCTTTTTTTTAAAACATGTTTTTTTGGGGGCCCAATTTTTTTTTTTAACTCGTAAGGGGCCCCTGACGCCAATGTTTTTTTTTTTTTTCAAAAAATTTTTTTTTTTTTTTAAATTTTTTTTGGGGCCCCAATTTGTTTTTAACTTGTAAGGGGGCCCCTGCCGCCAATGTTTTTTTTTTTTTTTTCAAAAAAAATTTTTTTTTTTTTCAAATTTTTTTTTGGGGCCCCAATTTGTTTTTAACTTATAAGGGGGCCCCTGCCGCCAATGTTTTTTTTTTTTTTTTCAAAAAAAATTTTTTTTTTTCAAATTTTTTTTTGGGGCCCCAATTTGTTTTTAACTTATAAGGGGGCCCCTGCCGCCAATGTTTTTTTTTTTTTTCAAAAAAATTTTTTTTTTTTTTAAATTTTTTTTTGGGGCCCCAATTTGTTTTTAACTTATAAGGGGGCCCCTGACGCCAATGTTTTTTTTTTTTAATTTTTTTTTTGGGGCCCCAATTTGTTTTTAACTTGTAAGGGGGCCCCTGCCACCAATGTTTTTTTTTAAAAAAAAAAATTTTAAATTTTTTTTTTTTTGGGGCCCCAATTTTTTATAAGGGGGCCCTGACCATCAATAGCTTTTTACAACTTGTTTGGGGGGGGTTACTTTTTTAGCGCTGATGTCTGTGTGGTCTTTTAACTGCGATGTGGAGTGGGCGGGAAATGGGGTGGAGCTTGGTCGTCAGTGTGGGCGGGGCCCAGGGGGCCCCAAAAATTTTGTTGTACGGGGCCCCGTGATTTCTAATGGCGGCCCTGTCTCTCTGTACAGACTATGAGCAAACTTAGGGACTGTTCCTGCTGAATTGTGCTTAGTACAGGGAATACCTATGCTGCCATAGTTTTATGGGATCTCTCTGTACAGACTATGAGCAAACTTAGGGACTGTTCCTGCTGAATTGTGCTTAGTACAGGGGAATACCTATGCTGCCATAGTTTTATGGGATCTCTCTGTACAGACTATGAGCAAACTTAGGGACTGTTCCTACTGAATTGTGCTTAGTACAGGGGAATACCTATGCTGCCATAGTTTTATGGGCTCTCTCTGTACAGACTATGAGCAAACTTAGGGACTGTTCCTGCTGAATTGTGCTTAGTACAGGGAATACCTATGTACCATAGTTTTATGGGATCTCTCTGTACAGACTATGAGCAAACTTAGGGGTTGTTCCTGCTGAATTGTGCTTAGTACAGGGAATACCTATGCTGCCATAGTTTTATGGGATCTCTCTGTACAGACTATGAGCAAACTTAGGGACTGTTCCTGCTGAATTGTGCTTAGTACAAGGAATACCTATGCTGCCACAGTTGTGTTTCCTATATCTTTGACATCAGGGCACAACCCCTAGTGATGTTATGCCATATCCATGTAGGGTTGCCATCTGGCCGGTATTTCACCTGCCTGGCCAGTAAAAATGATGGTTGATCCCAATGTTATTAATAGGGAAAAAAGATAAATATATAGGAAGGCTGTTATTTTTTTCCAGAAAAGGTGGCAACCCTTTATCCATGCATAGCTCAGTAGGTGGAACCAGGGTTGGGCCCAGGGCCCCCAGTCCAACCCTGGGTAGAACACCCCCCTAAACCAGTTTAACTGCTGGGATATTCAGAGACAGTAGACTGTATGTAGAATATAAGGAAGGTTTAGGGAATAAGTGCAGGGGTAGGAGGAAAGCCCAGCACATTACAGAAACGACATCTGTAACTATTAATGTCCTGAAAAATAAATAAAAGGAATACTATTTCTATCGGCCGCACAAAAGAAGCTGAAGCCTGAAGGGTTAGTTGCCCTTATTGCACTAGTCTGCATCTGTGCTGCTATTATTCCAGTTGGTGCCCATTACTGTTTCTCTTTGTTGACTTTAGCTCCCCCTAATTACCCCAATGTAATGAATCTTAATGAGACAATGAGCAGCAGCAGTGGGAAATGCTTTCAGTTGTGGATCTGTGCAGGGATGATGTCACAATGAAACTCGGGGGCAAATTAGAATTTCCCGTATAATTCAATCATTATTCTGGGATTCTTTAGTCTCTTCCAATATCTTGAGCACTAACAAAAATTACGACTTTCTTCTCTTGACAAGGGTAACAGGGATACTGATGACATCATAATTCGGATTTTTATCTTCATTTCTTTTTTTGACAGATACTTTGTCATATTTATGGGTTTAACTGGTGTATTTGTGCAGTAGTTTTGTTTACTCTGCGTCAGCCAAGCTGAAGCTTCTCAATCTGCTCAATCAGGCACAGTCATCTACAGGCAGCAGTGCTACACATGTTATTTAACCTTTTATTTAATTCATCAAGGGTCGAATATCGAGGGTTAATTAACCCTCAATATTCGACTGGGAATGAAAAGCCTTCGACTTCGAATATCGAAGTCGAAGGATTTTGCGCAAATACTTCGAAACGAACGATATCCTTCGACCAAAAAAACTTAGCCAAGCCTATGGGGACCTTCCCTATAGGCTAACATTGGGTTCGGTAGCTTTTAGGTGGCGAACTAGGGGGTCGAAGTTTTTTTTTAAAGAGACAGTACATCGACTATCGAATGGTCGAATAGTCGAACGATTTTTTGTTCGATTTCTTCGATTCGAAGTCGTAGTTGAAGGTCGAAGTAGCCCATTCGATGGTCGAAGTAGCCAAAAAAACACTTCGAAATTCGAAGTATTTTTTCTTCTATTCCATCTCTCAAAGTTAATGAATTGGCCCCTTAGTATTGCTCTGAGTCTGATCCTGAGATTAGATGAAGAATCCAAGTAAAAAGCTTTACTGATTTTGATCACCAGAAAGGAAGTAGAGACAGTCACACGAGTACCAGGATTTACACTCCCCCATACAAAGGAAGTAGAGACAGTCACATGAGTACCAGAAACACACTCCCCCATACAAAAGAAGTAGAGACAGACACACAACTACTAGGAAATTCACTACCTTGCAAAAGAAATAGAGACAGTCACACGAGTACCAGGAAATACATTCCCCCATGCAAAGGAAGTAGAGACAGTCACATGAGTGCCAGGGTATAAACTCCCACGTGCAAAGGAGTTAAAGACAGTCACACAAGTGCTAGGAAATACACTCCCTTATGCAAAGGAAGTAGAGCCAGTCACACCAGTACCAGGAAATACACTCCCCCATGCAAAGGAAGTAGAGACAGTCACACGAGTACAAGGAAATACACTCCATTATGCAAAGGAAGTAGAGACAGTCACACGAGTACCAGGAAACACACTACCCCATACAAAGGAAGTAGAGACAGTCACACGAGTACCAGAAAACACCCCCCCCTGCAAAGGAAATAGAGACATTCACACAAATACCAGGAGATGCACCCCCTTGCAAAGGAAATAGAGACAGTGACATGGTTACCAGGAAATACAATCCCCCTTGAAAAATAAGACAGTCACACAAGTACTAGGAAATACACTCCCACATGCAAAGGAAGTAGAGACAGTCAAGTGAGTACCAGAAACACACTACCCCATACAAAAGAATTAGAGACAGACACGAGTACTAGGAAATTCAGCCCCTTGCAAAGGAAATAGAGACAGTGACACGAGTACCAGAAAATACACTCCCTCATACAAAGCAAGTAGAGACAGTCACACGAGTACCAGGAAATATAATCCCCCTTGCAAAGGAAATAGAGACAGTCACACGGGTACCAGGAAATACACTCCCCTTTAAAAAGGAAGTAGAGACAGTCACATGAGTGCCAGGAGAAACACTCCCCCCTTGAAAAGGAAGTAGAGACAGTTACATGAATACCAGGAAAACACTCCCCATTAAAAATGAGGTAGATACATTCTCATGGGTACCAGGAAATACACTTCCCCTTGAAAAGGAAGTAGAGACAGTCACATGAGTACCAGGAAACACAATCCCTCTTGAAAAGTAAGTAGAGACAGTCACACAAGTAGCAGGTAATACACTCCCCCATGCAGTGGAAGTAGAGGTGGTCATATGTGTACCAAGGAATACTCTTCCCCATACAGATCACGTAAGGATAGTCATATGAGTTCCAGTAAATACTCTCCCCCATGCAAAGGAAACAAAGTCAGTTACAGGAGTAACAAGAACCAGAGAATAGGCAAGAAGAACATATGGATTCTTTTCTCCGGCCGAATGTCAGGCTTCCCTCATCGCCTCCCAGAAACCCTACACTATGTGGGACATTTTCATGGTGTCAGTTTTACTTGTTTATGTCTTATGGTACAGATCTACCAGTGGGCTCCTCAGGGGTCTAATTAGGGAGCTGCTGTAGGTTAAGTGTCATTTAGTTCTCTCTCTTCTTCTCTGCATCAGACACTGGTCATTAAGTGCGTGACGGGACAGTCGTTCTTTTCTGATTGATTGTCACAAATCTAGACCTTATGTTGGACTCATGTCACAAGAGAAGATTTGTCACACCAGCTAGTGAGGTGGAAAACCTTATTGTTGCTTTTAAACTGCCCTATGGGTGAAGCAAGACTGTACCAAGATAAAGGGCAGGGTCCCCTGAAAGACTCAACAGGGAAAGCTGGGGATGAGACTCACTTTCTTGCCTACTTGGGTAACATTGAGTCGGTTATGGTCAATTGTGTTGGACTTTAGAGATAAGAGGTGAGTCCTTCTGTCTACCCCCAAAAGCCAAAGGCTGGTCCCCTCTTGGCTCAGCGTAGCTCCGGTGAGGGCATCAGATAGGGCCACCATAGATGACTATATTTTTCTCCTAAGAATTTTTTTTAATGAAAGTTGCTCTACTTCGATTTGATCATTACAACATACTGTTGGCTTTACATGGACCTTGTTTGGAGTCAATATCAAGTGTCATCATGGTAGAACTTGTGTCAGGAACATGTGTGCCAATAAAAAAAACACATGTGACATAGCCCTAAATTGGATGCTCCCAAACTTTTGACCTCTGTCTGTCATTAAACTAAAAGTTCCAGCTGGGAGACATATGGTTAAATTAAACTTCACCTTGATATTAAGCTCAGATGGTGCACCACCTCCTCCCCTGTCACTATGTTTAAACAGCTCATTATCCCACCGTTTCTCCATAACGTAGGGTTATATTGGCAGAGGCAGATTTTTTTGTGTTGGGAGGCTAATTAAAGACAAAATTCCTTCATAGAATCCCAGAATCAATTCCACACCATATCCAAATATGGCAGAAATTAAGCAGTAGCAGTGTTTAATGTAAAATACCTCCTAGAAAATATATATAATCCTATTTTCATACATTGTTTCCCAAAACATGTGACAAGATAAATATGGCACCAATTTCATACATAACACAATAAGTTAGGTTGAAAAAAGACACACATCCATCCAGTTCAACCTTTTAAGTCTATATATAACCTGCCTAACTGCTACAACAGAACACACAGCAGGTTAAATACAGTGCCAATTCCATGTATAATACTCCAGAACACACAACAGATAAATACAGGACCAATTCCATGTATAATACCCCAGAACCCACAGCAGGATAAATACAGTGCCAATTCCATGTATAATACCCCAGAACCCACAGCAGATAAATACAGTGCCAATTCCATGTATAATACCCCAGAACATACAGTAGGATAAATACAGTGCCAATTCCATGTATAATACCCCAGAACCCACAGCAGATAAATACAGGGCCAATTCCATGTATAATACCCCAGAACACACAGCAGATAAATACAGTGCAAATTCCATGTATAATACCCCAGAACCCACAGAAGGATAAATACAGGGCCAATTCCATGTATAATACCCCAGAACACACAGCAGGATAAATACAGGGCTAATTCCATGTATAATACCCCAGAACACACAGCAGATAAATACAGTGCCAATTCCATGTATAATACCCCAGAACATACAGTAGGATAAATACAGTGCCAATTCCATGTATAATACCCCAGAACCCACAGCAGATAAATACAGGGCCAATTCCATGTATAATACCCCAGAACATACAGCAGGATAAATACTGTGCCAATTCCATGTATAATATCCCAGAACACACAGCAGGATAAATACAGTGCCAATTCCATGTATAATACCCCAGAACACACAGCAGATAAATACAGGACCAATTCCATGTATAATACCCCAGAACCCACAGCAGGAAAAAAACAGTACCAATTCCATGTATAATACCCCAGAACACACAGCAGGATAAAAACAGGGCCAATGTCAGATGGATATTTTACTCTTTCAACCCAGTCCCTGGCCTGTGAAGCTTACAGTCTTCTTTCCCACCCACATGAGGCTTGGTTTTAATTTAAGTTTGCTTTAAAGGGTGAGAGGGCGATCCATTAAAAATGTAGGTGCTTTCAGTGCCCGTTGCTCTGTGCCAAGTCTCAGTCAGACTAATGAATCCATTGCCTTGGGAACTGCTAATGAGGAGCCTTTACAAGAGGAATTACCTTTAGCTACACAGCTGAATTGTTTAGAAATCCATTGATTTGATCAAAACACGTTTTAATTATGTTAATAGCATCATTTATTGTAATATAACAGAAACGTAGCCCCGAGTCAGATATCAATGAAACCTCTTGCCTCCTCTGACAAAGAATCTGCATTTATTTGCCTTTCCATGGGAGAAAGGGGAGACCTATTCCTGCCTTCATTCCTATGAAATTAAATGTGATATTTAATCCTTTTCTTTCTTTCTAACGTTATTCCAGGGCTGCCAGGCTTCTCCTTACTCTAGGGGGCATATTTATCAAGGGTTGAATTTCGAATTGAAAAAAACCTCGAAATTTGAATTCAAAAAGACCAACCAAAGTTTTTATTTGGTCAAATAGGTCCGTTTTCGATTGAATAGGTCCGTATTGGGCCGAATCCGAATCGTACAAATTAAAGGAATAGCGCATTCGAAACAAAGTTTTTCCCAAAAAGTCCACCAATTGACTCTAAATGAGTTCTAGGAGGTTTCTCAATAGGCTAAAACAGCAATTCGGCAGGTTTTAGATGGCGAATGGTCAAAGTCGAATTTTTAAAGAGACGGTACATGATAAATTTTGATATTCGAGTTTTCAAATTTTTTCAAATTCAGATTGAATTTGGACTATTCCCTAGTCGAAGTACACAAAAAATAGCTCAAAATTCTATTTTTTTTTTCTTTCAAAAATTCACCTCGACCTTTGATAAATCTGCCCCTAGATGTATGTATGGCCAGACTGAGGTGCATGAAGCCCACTGGGGCAACACTCCATATGAAGCCCCCGCTGTCTGCTCACTCACCCACCACCAGCCCCCTCCCCCCAAAGCACACACCTTATAGTTACTTTTGCCACAGTTAGGGGAGGGCAGCAAAAGGCAGGCAGGGGTCAGTCTTGGTTGGTAGGGCCCACGGGGTTTTTCCAGGTGTCTCGTCGGCCCAGTCCGACCCTGGGTGTATGTCCTTTGGTCCTGCTAGTGAAAGGGTGTGTGGTAGTTATGCGCAAGCTGACCTGGGACCAGTGGGTTTACCCGTGGGTCAGGTGGGTTTGGGTGGGCTGCCGGATTGGTTTGGGTTGAGAGGTTCCTTCCGAACACTTCCGGCTTCCAGCTCCTCCATTTATAAATTTGCGTCTGCCCCGCCCCTTCTGCGATGTCATAGCAGACGGGCACGAGTCTTTAAATGGAGGAGCAGAGCTGGGGGCGGTTTGGGTGGGTTAGGGTCGGGTGCGGGTCCAGAAAATGTGGATATGCTCATAAAATGGAAAGGCGGCACTCTGGATAAAAAAAGGTTGGTGGTTTATTGTAACAAGTCACAAACCAACATTGCCTGACGCATAGGCTTCTTATGATTAAGGGAGTTGCTCCCAAAACGCGTCAGTGCCGCTTTTCCATTTCTTGAGCATATCCAACTACAGTGGGAACGCTGGTGGGACTAAAGACGCAGGGGGAGAGTTCTGTCTTTACTGACAGAAGATCTGGACCTGCACTTCACTAGGGCATGAACCTAATTAGGGATGCACCGAATCCACTATTTTGGATTCGGCCGAACCCCCGAATCCTTGGCGAAGGATTCGGCCGAATACCGAATCCGAACCCTAATTTGCATATGTAAATTAGGGGTGGGAAGGGGAAAACATTTTTAACTTCCTTGTTTTGTGACAAAAAGTCACTCAATTTCCCTCTCCGCCCCTAATTTGCATATGTAAATTAGGGTTCGGCTTCGGTTTGGCCAGGCAGAAGGATTCGGCCGAATCCGAATCCTGCTTAAAAAGGCTGAATCCTGGCCGAATCCCGAACCGAATCCTGGATTCGGTGCATCCCTAAACCTAATACACTGGTTTTTCAACTTATTTAGCTGAAACCTCTATTTTGGGTTCAAAATGTTATCCTGACCCCTGTTTACTCATTGAACACGTTGATACTGATACATTTATATTTTCGATACACCTGCCTTTTCTTTGGAACTGTAATTTTGTTTTATGTGAGCAGGAGTCGTGTTGTGCAGTGCAGGGACACCAGTCTAGAAGTTACTTAAGTTACTGCTAGTGATGGGCGAATTTATCCCTCTACGCTTCGCCACGAATTTCGCGGGAAATTCACTAAATTCGTGGCGAAACGGGACAAATTCGCCCATCACTGCAAGTGAAGGCGGAAAATTAGTGAAACAACGATTTTGACGCCGGCAACAATTCACTGGAGTCAAAATTGACGCCGGTGCCCATTAAAGTCAATGGGCGTCCGTGGCGTCTAAATGGCGTTGATACAGGCAAATGCGTCAAAAAGTTTTCGATACTGACGTATTTTCGCAGTAAATTTGCAAATTTATTAGACGCCGGTGAAACGGCAAATTTGACGCAAATTTGCCG
This sequence comes from Xenopus petersii, assembly GCA_038501925.1. Classification (NCBI taxonomy): domain Eukaryota; kingdom Metazoa; phylum Chordata; class Amphibia; order Anura; family Pipidae; genus Xenopus; species Xenopus petersii. The sequence continues at coordinate 156,115,864 of CM076678.1, forward strand.
CTAATAAATTCGCCCATCACTAGTTACTGGGAGACGGAGAGAGGGTTTTGCACTTGGACACTTTGATGCTCTTATTTGTCTCCTCAAAGGGGAATCGGTGTGTTTTTCTTGTTGCACGAGAGCTTGCAATCTTCCCACATAAAAGCTTCAGTCTGAACCCGCAGGACTGACGAGGAGAAGCCTTGTGATTAGGGTTATGTGTTTAATCTCTGGAAGAGTTTGTTTCTAATCTTTTCTTTTTTTACTCTTCTCTCGTTTCCTTTGCCGACACCTTCATGGATCTTCAAACGCACGGTTTCCAGGAGGAGGAGGAGGGGATATGGGCATAACAATTCCTGAAAACCAAAGTTTCCTTTTCATTTTGTGGGGTAAGTAAACAATGTTGTACCTTTCTACCTGTTTCTTAATAGTGAATGAGACACAAATAGAAATTAAGATATTGGGGCTGCCAAATATAATGGCTGCATTGCTTGCTCTATTCTAATAAACAAGAGAATGTAACTTCTACTGTATATAATAGTTATCTTGTACTCATCAAAGAGTTCCAAAACCATAAAAATGCTTAGAAGGCACGACAATATGAGTATAGTATCCCTTGTATCGCTCAGTGACTTCTAATATCCTTATCATTTACAGTAGGGGGTACATTATCCCTTATAATACATGAGTGATACTCAGAGTTCCCTGTATAACTCAGCCTGCAGCCTTGTGTCTTTATATGGTCACAGAACAACCCCTCAGTGACTTCTAATATCCTTATCATTTACAGTAGGGGGTACATTATCCCTTATAATACATGAGTGATACTCAGAGTTCCCTGTATAACTCAGCCTGCAGCCGTGTGCCTTTATATGGTCACAGAACAACCCCTCAGTGACTTCTAATATCCTTATCATTTACAGTAGGGGGTACATTATCCCTTATAATACATGAGTGATACTTAGAGTTCCTTATATAACTCAGCCTGCAGCCTTGTGCCTTTATATGGTCACAGAACAACCCCTCAGTGACTTCTAATATCCTTATCATTTACAGTAGGGGGTACATTATCCCTTATAATACATGAGTGATACTCAGAGTTCCCTGTATAACTCAGCCTGCAGCCTTGTGCCTTTATATGGTCACAGAACAACCCCTCAGTGACTTCTAATATCCTTATCATTTACAGTAGGGGGTACATTATCCCTTATAATACATGAGTGATACTCAGAGTTCCCTGTAAAACTCAGCCTGCAGCCTTGTGCCTTTATATGGTCACAGAACAACCCCTCAGTGACTTCTAATATCCTTATCATTTACAGTAGGGGGTACATTATCCCTTATAATACATGAGTGATACTCAGAGTTCCCTGTAGAACTCAGCCTGCAGCCTTGTGCCTTTATATGGTCACAGAACAACGCCTCAGTGACTTCTAATATCCTTATCATTTACAGTAGGGGTTACATTATCCCTTATAATACATGAGTGACTCAGAGTTCCCTGTATAACTCAGCCTGCAGCCTTGTGCCTTTATATGGTCACAGAACAATTCTAATATCCTTATCATTTACAGTAGGGGGTACATTATCCCTTATAATACATGAGTGATACTCAGAGTTCCCTGTAGAACTCAGCCTGCAGCCTTGTGCCTTTATATGGTCACAGAACAACGCCTCAGTGACTTCTAATATCCTTATCATTTACAGTAGGGGTTACATTATCCCTTATAATACATGAGTGACTCAGAGTTCCCTGTATAACTCAGCCTGCAGCCTTGTGCCTTTATATGGTCACAGAACAACCCCTCAGTGACTTCTAATATCCTTATCATTTACAGTAGGGGGTACATTATCCCTGGGATTTCCCTGTTGCACTTCTCGCTGTATAGATTTAGCCAAGTGGAGACATCTCAGTGGCCCTCGAGTGCTGCTGCCCCAGTGCTTTTCATGTTGTGCAAGAGACGCCAAAGGGAATCTCTTCTGCTGAGATGTATCTGCTGTGATTGGCTCCTTAATGGTTTTGTTTTACAAACAGTCTCCTGCTCGGCCCTTTGTGAGATTTGGTTGCCGGCTCTTATCAGAGGGGGCCGATAATTGATCTGTGTTTGCTTATTTTTCCCCAGAACTATTTCCATTAAGGGGGTCGCCGCTCCCTCGGCCTCCTCTCTTTGTTCTCTTCCCCCTGTTGTTTAGTTCAGCCTTATCCTAAACACATCACTCGCTTTTCATCGCAGATTCCCGAGGCCGCTCTCTAAACGCACTTTGTGCCGAGGAAACATTTGCCCTTAAGATACAATTACTGCAACAACATCTGGAATCCATGGGAACAAATAGGAAGGTGCTTGTTGGGCAGAGCGGGATTGATATATATATTTTATTTCACCTTTATTTATAGAGCGTCAGCTTGTTACACTTCCCAGAGACCCTCACCCGCCCATTGTATCCCCTTATTCGCCCAAACCCATACATATTTCCCATCTCTCAAATTTGCTTCACCGGGATGAAATTGGTTGTCATTGAAGGGATTCCGTCATGATTTTTAGACATATTGTCAGTTTCCCAGCTGCCCCCAGTCGTGTGACTTGTGCTCTGATAAACTTCAGTCTCTCTTTACTGCTGTACTGCAAGTTGGATTGATATCACCCCCTCCCTTTCCCCCAGCAGCCTATCATTGCATGTTTGGGGCTCATGGGTATGTTAGGGTCAGGTTAGGGTTAAAAACTAGGGTTTAGGGTTAAAAACTGAACTGAAGTGGTAGGAAGTGTTGGCTCATAGATGCAAAGTGTGGGATTCATAGGGGTGGGTGGGATTGTGCACGGGGGAGGGTCATAGTTTAAATGTAACATAAAGACAAGCTCACAGGGGAATCACTTACATAATACATAGTTTTGTAATTAAAGGGCCACTAAACCTTTATTAAAGTTAACTTTTAGTATGTAATAGAATGGCTAAGCAACTTTTCAGTTGGTCTTCATTATTTCTTTTTCATAGTTTTTGAATTGCTTGCCTTTTTCTTCTGACACTTTCCAGCTTTCAAACAGGGGGGTCACCGACCCCATCTAAAAAAACAAATTATCTGTAAAGGCTACAAATGTATTGTTATTGCTTCTTTTTATTCCTCATGTTTCTATTCAGGCCTCTCCTATTTATATTCCAGTCTCTTATTCAAATCAGTGCACGGTTGCTAGGGGAATTTGGACCCTAGCAACCAGATGGCTGAAATTACCAATTGAAGAGCTGCTGAATAAAAAGCTAAATAAGTCAAAAACCACAAATAATAAAAAATGAAAACCAATTACAAATTGTCTCAGAATGTCCCTCTCTATGCCATACTGTCATACGTACAGTTCATTGGGACTGTAAAAAAAATCAGCATTAATTCCTGGAAAATATAAAATCGGGAAAGGGAAGACACCACCAGTGATTTACATTATTGCCATTTGGAAATAAAGTGCAATAGATGAATCACTGAAGATAGAAATATACAAGTAATCTGCCGGTGCATTGCACTTTCAGCCTTGCAGTTTCCACACCACGGACTCCTTTGTTTTCAGAGGTGGAACATTTCATTTCGTGGATGTTTCCCAGCAGGTTACTGATAATCAGACTCATGTTCTCAGCTTAAAGATCCGCTCCTTTTGGATAAGACAAATCACTCGCTTGTTGACTGAATTGCCGGCGGGGGGTCAGACTTAATACTCTCGTTGCATTTGGGGCACAATATAGAGGAGCTTTTGATCTCTCAGCCCCTGTGATCATGAACACGTTAATATTTGCTCTGCGGACACAGGAGGGAGGTTGGAAAAAATGGGAATTTTGTGGAGCCAAGAAAACAAAAATCTTGTCTAACAAAATAATCTGATGAGCGAGGGAGGGGCGATTTTATCCTAATAATAAATTGTTTTTGGGTTTCATGTGCTTTTCTTAACTGCCTGGAGTTTATTACATGCCCACAGCATTCCTGTATATTTGTATTTATACATATGGGTAAGTGCAGTGCAATCATTTTACCTTATTGTGTGTGCAGAACTGTGTGTGTCTGTGTATAAATGACATATGATATATAAGCGCCGTCCTGCTGTCATTTCATGTTCAATACAGAATCATTAGCTCCATTGTCCTGTCTTTGGGATCTCTCTGTACAGACTATGAGCAAACTTAGGGACTGTTCCTTCTGAATTGTGTTTAGTACAGGGAATACCTATGCTGCCATAGTTTTATGGGATCTCTCTGTACAGACTATGAGCAAACTTAGGGGACTGTTCCTGCTGAATTGTGCTTAGTACAGGGAATACCTATGCTGCCATAGTTTTATGGGATCTCTCTGTACAGACTATGAGCAAACTTAGGGGGCTGTTCCTGCTGAATTGTGCTTAGTACAGGGAATACCTATGCTGCCATAGTTTTATGGGATCTCTCTGTACAGACTATGAGCAAACTTAGGGGGCTGTTCCTGCTGAATTGTGCTTAGTACAGGGAATACCTATGCTGCCATAGTTTTATGGGATCTCTCTGTACAGACTATGAGCAAACTTAGGGACTGTTCCTGCTGAATTGTGCTTAGTACAGGGAATACCTATGCTGCCATAGTTTTATGGGATCTCTCTGTACAGACTATGAGCAAACTTAGGGGACTGTTCCTGCTGAATTGTGCTTAGTACAGGGAATACCTATGATGTCATAGTTTTATGGGATCTCTCTGTACAGACTATGAGCAAACTTAGGGACTGTTCCTGCTGAATTGTGCTTAGTACAGGGAATACCTATGCTGCCATAGTTTTATGGGATCTCTCTCTGTACAGACTATGAGCAAACTTAGAGACTGTTGCTCCTTTGTCAGTTCTAAGAGAATGAGGATTTCAGCTTTTTCTCCCCAAATCCCAATAAACGCACGGAAGTGATGGTTTGTGTGAGATTTCTGACTTTAATGGGCGTTTGTGCAGTCAGTGCAGTGTCCCACTAACTCACACCCTGTATTGAATGACACTCTGTGCTTTTACTGTCTCTAAATGAATATGATTGGGCAATCGTTGCCGTGGAATCCCCAGGGTAAATCGATATGGGGATGATTCCGATGGAAGACGTCCAGGGATTAATTTTGAGTTGTTTCCTGACATTCGAGTTTTTTTTTAAGTTTTTGGGTCGATTCCATTCAACTTTAATTTGATTTTTTAAATAAATTGTGTGTGGTTATATATATATATATATATATCTATCCTAGGCTCTTTTTTGTTGTACTACAACTCTCAACATCCTGCAACCATAGCTGAAAATACCTGGGCAGCCCATACTATTTATATGGTAGAAAATGCACTTTTATAATTGACTGTATTGTGCCAAATGCCCCCTCAATATTCACTTTATGATGGGAGACGCCTGATACTGTTCTTTTTTACCTGTTTATTATCAACCCTGACCCCAATGTTCTGTCTACAAGGGAACAGCCCAGACATTGTGAGGCTTTTGTATCGGTTATTGTTGCGCAGTAGAAGAGATCAGGACCAATCAATCACCGTAATGGACTTGGTGGGAACCACGAGGAGCCACGGCTTGTGCTTGGTGCCAAAAGTTCATGGCAATGTTTGGAGTCGCAATGAGACAGAATTATAAAGGAGAAAGAGCAATGGGCTGTGTTTTGTCTGTGATCTAAATGAGGAGCCCCGGGAACAAAGGAGCGCAAGTATCACCCCCTTCTCCTGACCTGATCACAAATACAGTTCAGCCATAGAGTTGCTCTGTGAGTCGGGATGACATCAGTCTCAATGAGACATTTCCCCCTGTATCAGAAACGGGGGTCCCGAGTCTGTCTCACCCTCCCTTCTGGCTCAGGGGGGGCCCAAATCACTCTCATAAAGATTCCTCTGTGCCTGTTCCCATGCCCTCATCCTTTGCTTAAAGGAAAACTATACCCCCAAATTGAATGCTTAAAGGAAAACTATACCCCCAAATTGAATGCTTAAGCAACAGATAGTTTATATCATATTAAGTGGCATATTAAAGAATCTTGTCATACCAATATATATATATATATATAAGTAAATATTGCCCGTTTACATCTCTTACCTTGAACCCCCATTTGGTGATGGTCTGTGTGCTGCCTTGGAGATCACCTGACCAGAAATACTGCAGCTCTAACTGTAACAGGAAGGGATCCCCTGGCCAGAAATACTGCAGCTCTAACTGTAACAGGAAGTGATCACCTGACCAGAAATACTGCAGCTCTAACTGTAACAGGAAGAGATCCCCTGACCAGAAATACTGCAGCTCTAACTGTAACAGGAAGAGATTACATGACCAGAAATACTGCAGCTCTAACTGTAACAGGAAGAGATCACATGACCAGGAATACTGCAGCTCTAGCTGTAACAGGAAGAGATCACCTGACCAGAAATACTACAGCTCTAACTGTAAAAGGAAGAGGTCACCTGACCAGAAATACTACAGCTCTAACTGTAACAGGAAGAGATCACCTGACCAGAAATACTGCAGCTCTAACTGTAACAGGAAGAGATCACATGACCATAAATACTGCAGCTCTAGCTGTAACAGGAAGAGATCACCTGACCAGAAATACTACAGCTCTAACTGTAACAGGAAGAGATCACCTGACCAGAAATACTACAGCTCTAACTGTAACAGGAAGAGATCACCTGACCAGAAATACTACAGCTCTAACTGTAACAGGAAGAGATCACCTGACCAGAAATACTACAGCTCTAACTGTAACAGGTAGAGCTCACCTGACCAGAAATACTGCAGCTCTAACTGTAACAGGAAGAGATCAGTTGACCAGAAATACTGCAGCTCTAACTGTAACAGGAAGAGATCACCTGACCAGAAATACTGCAGCTCTAACTGTAACAGGAAGAGATCACCTGACCAGAAATACTGAAACTCTAACTGTAACAGGAAGAGATCACCTGACCAGAAATACTGCAGCTCTAACTGTAACAGGAAGAGATCACCTGACCAGAAATACTGCAGCTCTAACTGTAACAGGAAGAGATCACATGATCAGAAATACTGCAGCTCTAGCTGTAACAGGAAGAGATCACCTGACCAGAAATACTACAGCTCTAACTGTAACAGGAAGAGATCACCTGACCAGAAATACTACAGCTCTAACTGTAACAGGAAGAGATCACCTGACCAGAAATACTACAGCTCTAACTGTAACAGGAAGAGATCACCTGACCAGAAATACTACAGCTCTAACTGTAACAGGTAGAGATCACCTGACCAGAAATACTGCAGCTCTAACTGTAACAGGAAGAGATCAGTTGACCAGAAATACTGCAGCTCTAACTGTAACAGGAAGAGATCACCTGACCAGAAATACTGCAGCTCTAACTGTAACAGGAAGAGATCACCTGACCAGAAATACTGCAACTCTAACTGTAACAGGAAGAGATCACCTGACCAGAAATACTGCAGCTCTAACTGTAACAGGAAGAGATCACCTGACCAGAAATACTGCAACTCTAACTGTAACAGGAAGAGATCACCTGACCAGAAATACTGCAGCTCTAACTGTAACAGGAAGAAATGTTGAAACAAAAGACAGAACTCTGTCTGTTAATTGGCTCATGTGACATAACTAGTATATTTTGTTGATATGTTTGTGTGCACCGTGAATCATATGATTCCTGGGGGCGGCCCTTATTTTTTAAAATGGCAATTTTCTATTCATGATTACCCAATGGCGCATACTACTAGAAAAGTATATTATTATGAAAATGGTTTATTTACATGAAGCAGGGTTTTACATTTTTATAGAGACCTACATTGTTTTGGGGTATAGTTTTCCTTTAAAGTCTATCACTGACTCTAGTTAAAGTTCAACAGCAGCAGGTGGGGCTTCAGCTTCTCTCCATTGACTTAGGCCAATTCTAATGTAATTGCTGCTGTTGTGGGAGACACAGTTCACTTATAGCAGAACCCCCCACAGGTTGGAGCTGCTGATAATGAAGGTCTCTATGGAAAGGTGTGCGGGCGCTGACTGATGTCTTTCTGGGAATCTAATGCAGAGCCCGAGGTGTTGAACTGCACCCCGATTCCTCCCACCTTCCCATAAAGATCCTTGTTTACGTGGTTCATTGTGACATTTGCAGCCGCATTCCTTCTCATCCTGCTGTTTTTAAAAAGTACAAAAAGTGCCCAAACTCTAAGACCCTTGACATGGAATCACAACTGTCAATCACTGCCATTGAGATAAGTAAGAGCCACTCTACACCCCCCCCCCCCGGGCCCGAGGCAACATCTCCTGTTTGCATTTCTCTTATACAAAGAGCTTCTAGTTGTTTTTACACCTGCCATTGTTCACATCCCGTGACCCCCCAGCACCTATTGGGCCCTCCCTGTGCTTCACTCTCAATCCACAGACAGTTGGGCCAAAACTGCCAATGGCTGCCTTGTTAGCCCTGTCTCAGCCTTGGATCAGGGCTGCGGAATCAGTAGAAAAGAGGGAAATGGTTCAGAAAAGGTTCAGAATTTTATTTAAAATATTCAGACAAAATTGATGAGCACCAATTAGAGTGCAGGGATTTCTCACAGGGTTTATCCTCGGAATGTTGGTGTTTTTAGGTGCCATTGTATACTCATGAGTGACACACAAGGACCTGTCTCGGGCAATATGTTGTCCAGGACTGAGACATAGTGAAGTGGGTGAGGTGCATTATGGGGAGCGGTGTGACCTTACTTCCATTGTTGTCCCATTCTACCCAGGTAACTGATGAGCTAATAATTGGGGAAGGGCCAACTGCTGAAACACCTTCTTTTGGGGGCCATGTTTGTTGCTTTGCTTAGGAAGTAAGGTCAACTGCTGAAACTACCTCTGTTGGGAGCTCATGCTTGTAGCTATGCTCAGGTAGTAAGGCCAACTACTGACACTGCCTCTGTTGGGGGCCCATGCTTGTAACTATGTTCAGGTAGTAAGGCCAACTGCTGAAACTGCCTCTGTTGAGGGCTCATGCTTGTAGCTACACTCAGGTAGTAAGGCCAACTGCTGAAACTGCCTCTGTTGGGGGTCCATGCTTGTTGCTATGCTAAGGTAGTATGGCCAACTGCTGAAACTGCCTCTGTTGGGGGTCCATGCTTGTTGCTATGCTAAGGTAGTAAGGTCAACTGCTGAAACTGCCTCTGTTGGGGGTCCATGCTTGTTGCTATGCTAAGGTAGTATGGTCAACTGCAGAAACTGCCCAGTCCCACATCTCGGCCTGTGGCCCCTTTAGAGTATCACATGGTTCTTGTAACACTTGGCGTTGGTCTTTCTTGTATCAGAAGCCAACTGTGGGAGCCTGAACCCTGTGTAATCAATGCACTGACCCCAGGAATAACAATCTCATAAAATGACGTTTTCCCAATCCCTAAGCAAGGTGTCTCCTGTGATGGAGAGGGAAGCGCATTTCCAGGCACTCCGTCCGTCTCTCTAATTGACATGAACTTGACTCTTCTGTGTGTCAGTTGAGAAATATGAAGCATTCTTTTTGTCCGAGCTGCCAAGTGCAATATCAGAAGGAATAATACGCTGGTCTCATTTCACAAATATATTTGGTCCAGATGCTCCGCTCAATTGCTGGACCTGAAAGCCAAAAGCAGAGCTGGACGTGAAGGAGTCTCCGAGCCTCTATCTTCCAGTGGAATCAGACTGACTGGCAAGAAGACTCTCACAATTGTAAATAGACTTTAGAATGAAATGTGTTTTAGCACTTTCTCCCAAATTTGTTGTTGCCCGGCTTTATTTGGGATCTGCGCATTGATGCAGGAATTAAAGGTGGCGCTAATCCAAAAATAACATCTCGCCGCCATATCTGATCCAAGAAGGAATTTCATTTTGTTTTGTTAGAGGGAAGATTGGATGTGATGTCAGTTATTATTTCTCTAATGCACCTTCCTCTGGCTCGACCCTTGCACGGAAATTGCACTTCCATCTTTTTTTCATTGGATCTCCCAACTCTATTAAATATAAATCTATGTTGCAACTTTCCTCCAGTAGTTTAAACCTAATCCCATGGTGCAACGTTGCCTTCTTTTGTGCATATATAAATATATATATATATATATATATATATATATATATATATGAATATCTTGTAAATGATATCCTTACAAATGGTGACTAGTGATGTTATAAACGGCGAGTAGTGATGTCATTTTTGTCACATAACTCAGAAATACTTGTGTATTATAATAAATAAAGTACCCCTTGTTGGAAAATATTAGGATATTAGAAGAAAACGCTGAGTTTCATGACCTGTATAAAAGCACTTGGCCTTCAGCCTCGTACTTTTATATGGTCATGCAACTCCTTGGTGACTTATAATATCCTTATATTTTACAATAGGGGGTACTTTATTCACTATATATGTGTGTGTGTGTCACCCTGACTCATCTGCTATTCCCTCATGGAGTCATCCCTATTGTGTATCAGTGCAAAAACAAATCTAATTTATCAAGCAAAGACCATTAATGCTTAGCAGTGTGTGAATAATGCCCAGCCCATCCTTTAGTGCCGCCAGTGAATGTGATTAAACTTTCCCTCCTTTATCACACGTGATTAATTAGACAACATTAGTGATTAATCCTTAGCAAACTCCATTTGTTATCCTTCCCCCGAACCCACAACTTCCTCTCACAATGAGCAGAAAAGAGCAGCTACTGTGTCCACATTGAGATCATGAAATGCCACCTCAACACATGGGAATTATCAGAAACACCCAAAATTTCCCCCCTTTGTGCCAATAGAGATATATCTTATGGGAGATACATTGATGGATCACCATCTGCATTGATTGCCTAAGCAACGCTCTTTTACAGAACAGGAAGATCTGAGGTTTAGAGAAGTCCAGAATTGCTTCATGAGTTGACCTGACTCTGAGGACACGTCTCCAAAGAGAATAATGAAGGGGCAATCGTACAACAGTGTCCCACCATGGTCTGTGTCTGACACATGACCCCATCATATAAAACCTAGATGTCCTACAGGCTCCTGCCCAAGGCTTTTTCACATCTACAGTTCCTAGCATCATGATGGTAGCTCCATCATGAATAAAGTGGAGAAATTAGGAATTTACTACTACATTTAGTGAGGATGTCGGGATGCGGGTCCACAACTGCAGTGGGGCTGAAGAAAGTGTTGGTGTTGACAATACCTAGATGAAGTCCAACAAGAGCTAAAGCTTACAATACTGAAATCCCAGGCAGTAGAGATATATCGTATGGGAGATACATTAATGGACCCCCCCCATTGATTACCTAAGCAACGCTCTTTTACAGAATAGGAAGATCTGAGGTTTGGAGAAGTCCAGGATTGCTTCATAGGTTGAACTTACTCTGAGGATACGTCTCTAAAGAGGATAATGAAGGGGCAATTGTACAACAGTGTCCCACCACAGTCTGTGAATCCATCATATAAAACCTGAATGTCCTACAGGCTCCTGCCCAAGGCTTTTTCACATCAGTTTCTATAATCATGATGGAAGCTCAATCATGAATAAAGTGGAGAAATTAGGAATTTAGGGAGGATGGTGCAGTGGGGCTAAAGAAAGTGTTGGTGTTTACACTACCTAGATGAAGTCCCGCTCAGAGCTAAAACTCACACTGACATTCCGGTCAAGTCTGAATCAAGGCCAAGACCACCATGGTCTTGTTATCAATTGGTGGGACAACTTCAAGTCCATGCCTGAAAATGTTACTAAATTGCCCAAGAGAACGGATAATGAAAACTTTGGTCTTGGAAACAAGTCTACACATCATGGAAGATGAGGGGGTCGTTGACAACAAGGCTGGAGCTTCCCTCTGGCCCTGAACTGCTGCAGGTCTCTGCACCTCATTTCAGAAAGAGTTGATTCCTGAAGTTTATCAAGTTTATCAAGAACTTGCCCAGATCCATTCCAACCAACGGGCACATGAAGGTTTAAACAGAAAACCTTTCAGTCGCTCCTCAGTCCATTAAGGGAACGTTGCACAGTGTTCTTGGACATTATCATGTTGAAGAAATGAAATCAACAAATTATAAATACCCAAGAATAGAAGGCATGAAATGTTCAGGATTTGGTGAGAAAAATTGTCAATAATTTTATAATTTTGACAAGTCTACTTTTTAGTTATCTCTTTTTTCAATGCTTCAAACTCTAAAACTTTAAAAGAATAAAAAAACAATGACATCAGTAGATATGTATGGTGCATAAACCATCTTAACTTCCCCTTTAATAAATAAGTCAGCCATTGATGTTATATTATGTGCATTTGCAGAGCCGTCAATGTACTGATTGAGCCATTTTCTGCTTATTCACCCCGTGTTCCTCGGCTAATTCTGTTTTAGGAACCTGCTGACTCCTACACGGCTGCCTCCCATTCCCACACGGGGAACATTTGATCAATTGCTCCTTTCAGGTAGTAGTAGTTGACTCTATCATTTTAGGGTTGACCTGTTGTGACTCGGGGTCAGAGTAATTGCAGGGTATAAAAGAACTAAACGCCACGTCTCCAAACACAAGTTTATTGGTTTATATTCTTTTTTTAAGGTGTGTGGTTTATGTTCTTTGGGCAGAACAGCGATAGATTTGCTTATCCCAACTGAGCTTCGGCAAATGGGCAGTGTCGCAATCACGAGGAGTAATACTGAGACTCTCTCACAGTTTGCTGACGATCTGTTTGCTGAAGCCGTTCAGTTTGACGGGGTAATCATTTAGGGTGATGTCTTTGTTGACCCAACATAAAAGTACCATGGATTTCAGACACATGTAATTAGAAAATACATTCCTTTTTGCAATATATTTTTGCACTTATGACACTTGATTGGAACCAGGTTTATTCCTGATCCTGACTCACCTGCTATCCCACAGTCCCAATCCTTTCCTAGAGACTATTATCCACTGTTACTATAGGCACCATCTCTCCCTGCTATACCTGCTATCCCACAGTCAAACTCCCTTCCCAGAGACTATTATCCACTGTTACTATAGGCACCATCTCTCCCTACTATACCTGCTATCCCACAGTCACACTCCCTTCCCAGAGACTATTATCCACTGTTACTATAGACACCATCTCTCCCTACTATACCTGCTATCCCACAGTCCCAATCCTTTCCTAGAGACTATTATCCACTGTTACTATAGGCACCATCTCTCCCTACTATACCTGTTATCCCACAGTCAAACTCCCTTCCCAGAGACTATTATCCACTGTTACTATAGACACCATCTCTCCCTACTATACCTGCTATCCCACAGTCCCAATCCTTTCCTAGAGACTATTATCCACTGTTACTATAGGCACCATCTCTCCCTACTATACCTGCTATCCCACAGTCACACTCCCTTCCCAGAGACTATTATCCACTGTTACTATAGACACCATCTCTCCCTACTATACCTGCTATCCCACAGTCACGCTCCCTTCCCATAGACTATTATCCACTGTTACTATAGGCACCATCTCTCCCTACTATACCTGATATCCCACAGTCACACTCCCTTCCCAGAGACTATTATCCACTGTTACTATAGGCACCATCTCTCCCTACTATACCTGCTATCCCACAGTCACAGTCCCTTCTCAGAGACTGTTATCCCACTGTTACTATAGGCACCATCTCTGCCTACTATACCTGCAATCCCACAGTCACATTCCCTTCCTTAAAGTGCTCTTGTTTCCTCACATACCAGGTTGTCACAGTGTTTTAGGTTGTTGTCTTGCTGCTTTTGGGTCCATGGTTTGGTCCCCACCAGGCCATCATCTCTATGATGTCTGTAAGATTCTCTGGTTCTCCTGCAGGTCCTTTAAGTGCTCTAGTTTCCTCCCACACCAGGTTTCACATTGATTTGGATTGATGGGTTTATATCTTGCTGCTCTAGGGGCCAAGGTTTGGTTCTCACCAGGCCACCATGTCCGTGATATTCGTATGCTACCCTGGTGCTCATGTGGGTCCTTTAAGTGCTTTAGTTTCCTCCCAACTCCCACACTAGGTTGTCACATTGGTTTGGGTTGATGTCTTGCTGCTCTTGCGGCCAAGGTTTTGTTCCCACCAGGCCACATTGGTAGGAACCTTCCTTGGTGCTTCTGTGGACTCTAAAGGTGCTCTAGTTTCCTCTCACACTCCAAAACTAACCATAGAATCTATTTTATCTTTTGTTGAATACGGACCCCAAGTACTCTAAGAGAAAGCTGGGTGGACCAAGCTGGACGAGATGCCAACTCTTGGTTGATTTCTATATGCATATACAATAGGATATGGAGGACACTTTTGCTGCTCTACAAAGATCTTCTGTTTGTCCCTGGTTGGGGGGTATAAGAGCAATAGTTGACCATGAGGGTTAAACAGTCTACATTGCCATGTATTTCACTGGAAGGGAGGAGTACAAGAGACAAATACTTCCCCCACTTATCTAAACCATATGCTTGATCATATCATCTAACATATAAATGTGTGTGGGAATATGTGTACTTTGAATATAACACCATCCCGTTACATTTATGAGAAAGGGTCGGTTCTGCCTGAGGCTCTGCATGACTGAGCCCACCTTTCCACTGAGCTAATGTGGGGGATTGTGTTTATGAGATGTTGTGTGGTGAGACCCCCTCAGCATGAGGAGATACAATGTGCCGGTTCTAATCCCTATGGAGCTGCTCACACACATGGAAAGGAAGTTTTACTCACCAAAGTGCTTAGCAAATGGGAAAAGCATTAGAACCGACCTCCGTCACTGGGATAAGGGAATGTCTAACATTACACACCGTGGGACTTTCTCACTGGGATTTTGAGCTTCTGTTAAATGTGAAGTTCACTTTGTGTGAAATATAGTCATCGAACCTTTAGAGTAAAGATGGACCCATTTCTGTGTCTGCTGAAGGTGAAATATGTGCAAGGCTCCCTTTTGCTATTTGTAGGTAACTCATCCTTTCTACTGCCTCATCTAGAGGCCCCACATATATTATGCCTCCTTTCTCTGGGGTAAAGTCAGCACAGCTGACCAGAAGTTATACCTGGTAACTTTAAGAGCCGAATTTCCGGGTTATAAAACCGGAAATTTGGCTTTTCTAGCGCAGAGAGTGCAATCTCTCTCTCTGCACTAGCGATGCGCCCCGCCCCTCATCGGCGATCTTAAGGTAAGTGTGATGGGCAGGGGGAGCAGTATTTCGAACACCGCCTCACCCCAAATCTCCCCCTAACTGACCTTCAGACTGGGCCCCCTTAGCTCATAACAAGGTTACAGATATATAGAAACATTGGGGTAACAGTCACCCTGCTATAGTTCCAGGGGTACCCAGGGTACAAATAAACACTCACCCCAAATCTCCCCCTAACTGACCTTCAGACTGGGCCCTCTTAGCTCATAACAAGGTTACAGATATATAGAAACATTGGGGTAACAGTCACCCTGCTATAGTTCCAGGGGTACCCAGGGTACAAATAAACACTCACCCAAATCTCCCCCTAACTGACCTTCAGACTGGGCCCCCTTAGCTCATAACAAGGTTACAGATATATAGAAACATTGGGGTAACAGTCACCCTGCTATAGTTCCAGGTGTACCCAGGGCACAAATAAGCACTCAACCCAAATCTTACCCTATTTTACTTCCAAGCTGGCCCTCATATCATTACAGGCTATTTTTCCCATAATTTTTTACTTAAAACTGTCTCACTACAAAGTAAAACAATCCCTAATTAGCAGAGTCAGAATATAATTACCAAGCAGACCCCTAAATAAATCACTATAGTGAATCATCCATTGGACTTGCTATTAAATGTTTGAAATGCCAACAGGCCCCCTTCCTACAACTCTTCATGTTGATTGTTCCAATGCGGAGGCACATGCATGTCCCAGACCATAATTCCCTATCAAGAGTCATTAGTCACTTTGCCGGAAATGGTTTGACTCATGAGCAGGGCTAATCCATTGATGAAATATCTCTGAGAAAGGGGCTGATCAGACAGATTACTCAATTGGCGGATGTCTCGTAAGCCCCTAAGAGACATTTGCAGTGATTTGCCCTTTATTGGGATGAGTACTTCAAATGAATTCCTTTTTCTTTTTGTTTACATTGAGGACAATTACAAGATGGGAATTTTCCAGGAAGACTGATCCGAGAAAACATGGCCCAGAGCAGTAATCAGCCAGGAACGTCAACTCATACATAATGAGTTGCAACATATTTTAGCATTTCCAAAGTTCATTCTGTTATTGGTGGGTTCCCAACTCTATGGACAATAGGAATGGAGAAACAAATACGTTGTTTATGTATTCTGTGTATGGTGACCATGGCCACCACCTGGCTCCATCCCATTATGGTTGGTCTTTAGAAGATCATGGAAGTGGCATCATAAGGTGAAGCAGTCCCTTTCCTACTGTCATGTTTATTCTCGTATTCAAAGGCTTGAAACTGGTCTATGCCCTCTAGATTAGTCAAAGTCCCAATTCATTGTGTTGTCTATAGAGCCCTGGTTTTGATGTAGCACCAAAATGAAGTGTATTTTCTTGCAAAATGACTGTATTTGATGCAACATTGTCCTTTGGAAAGAAGGAACATACCACTATACCATTAAGGAGATTGCTTGGCTATTGGCTCTGTACGGAGCTGGGGCAGGGGGGATATTCAACCACAATCTGCCCAGGAAAAGCTGCTTTGAAGTGAATTTGGCATAAAAAGTGTTGCAGTTAAAGGTAATAAGTTAAAGATTAATGCTCATTAAGATAAGGGGAGACCTTTGTACACTAACAAACCTTCTTCTAAATGAATTTCTTAGCTTCTCACTACAAGAAACTTTATGGCTTTAAGATGCACATTGGGCCAGTGGCTGGTGCCATGAAGGTACCACTTTATGTCTTTGCCAACATCTTCTCATGTAAAGAAGTTTTGCACTTCTTCTCTTAACTGGAATTTTTCTCAATTAACCACTAGTTATATTTAGAGATTTGATTGTTGACCGTAATATATTTCCATCAGGTTCCATGTGGGATCTCAATGAATACAGGTCATGGAACCAGTACAGGGGCCGTTTTACCAAGAGAGCCTTTGAATTTGCAGTAAATGAATTTGGGATTCCATCCCACTCCCCCCAGCATCGTTGAATCTTTTACTTCTTGTTTCTCCCTCATTATATCCCCAAACCCTCCTATTGTATTATAATTCCACACAACTGACTTTTCTGAGTTGACTCAACTATTCTCCCCTATAAAATCCACAGGCTCCTGAAATTTCATTCTCATTCTTCCTGAAATCTTAAATAAATTATTTAAAATAAAAAAATATATTTTAATTTTCTTTTCTCTTTTTAAAATCTTTTTTTTGTTTTGTTTTTTAAATCTGGGGAATTTTTTGCCATTTAAATTTTATCTAAAAATGAAAAAAAAATCCAAATTAGATTTCTCTTTCTTCTTCAAAATCTTTTTTTTTTTTCAATTCTTTTGTTGAAGTTTTTTTTCCTTTGTATATAGTTTCTCCCAAAAAAAGGGAAAACTAAAATATTTAAATTAGATTTCTCTTTTGAACATCACATTAAAAACCTGTTTTTTCTGATGCTTGTCGGGAACTACATCAAAGTATAAAGACCTTCTGCAAAATAATTTCGCTGGAGATCAAAGTCCATTTCACTGGCAGAATTCCAGCTTTTCTGCAGCATTTGGTTAAAATGGAAAAAAAAAAAGTGAAATTCCAGATTTTCATTTTATCAAGAGTCATACGACGTCTGTATTAACAGTGAACACAGTTCTGGTGCCATTTTGTGCAGATTTCTTGCCTCTGCAATCCAAAATATAATATTTCATATTTATTTGGAGAACTCCGATATCATTGTGTTAGTACATCCCAACAGGAGAAAACATGGTTAAAATATCACTTTTTAGATTAAAATGACATTTGCGATTAGATTCCTCCATTCGGATGTGCCCAGCAACTGGGAGCACTTACATTGGTGGATCCCTGTGATTATTTGTGCTGACTGGCAGTTTAATTTGAGGATATGATTAGCCATTGAGAATAATGTATGTAAAGTGCAGTGACATGTCGCCTCATAGATGAAACCTGATCCGCGTCTATTAACTGGCGTAATGAGCAGGCGGGGGACTCATTGCCAGGGCATTGGGTGCAGTTGGGTTTTACTGGGGTTTACAAAATGGAAACTACTAAGAGGGGGTTAATTACTGAAAATGTTTTCAATGTTTTTGAAATTCTATTGCATGAATACATCAGTATTACCCAGAATGCATTAGGGCAGAGGTTCCTAAACTGTGGTGGTGCCCTGGACTCCTTGGTGGGGGTGACTCAACCTGAAGGTCATTTTGGGTAAAATTGGAGATAATGATATTTTCTCTTCTAGATACCCTTCAAACCCCAATTAGTAGGTCACTTATAGTTGGGCTCCCCTAGATATTCCTGGAGCTTTTGAAGAATCGTTGATAATGCTTTTCTATATACAGTATCTAACTTTCTCTAACTGGTCTTCCAGTTTGGGCTTGAACTAGAAACATCCAACAACCCCTGCATTAGAGCATAAAATATATGCCATGAATTTAATTCCTTTGTCTCTCAAGCTGCCGTCAAACTGCATTGGCCATCGTGATAGCCTGTGATTAAGTACCTTGCTGCACAAAACGCGTAGGGCTTTTTAATTAACATGTAAACGAAAATAAACATACCTTACTTTTTAATGGGATTCTTTGCCTGCTTTTATATCTCACCTTAACTGTCTCTTCTCCAGTGTAACCAATCCCATCTTGCCTTTCCCCATAACTGATCCCTTCCATTCCCTTTATCAGCTTAGTTTCTCTTCTCTGTACTTGTATATTTATAAATATTTATCAATTTCCCCCTTTAAGCTCTTCTTCTGCAGCATGAACATTCCCAATTTGGCCAGTCTTCCCTTATAGCTAAGAGGCTACCAATTAGCCAATCACAGCCCTTATTTGGCACCCCAGGAACTTTTTTCATGCTATATTTGCTCTTCAAATCATTTTACATTTAAATGTGGCTCAAGGGTAAAAAAAGGTTGGTAACCCCTGATTTAAATCATGCTTTATAATCTGTGATACAAATCCATGTTCAATGTCATATGTAAAATGTTTAATGTGTGTACTCGCAATTTATCTGATACTTCTCTTGCCCATAGCAGTCACCATTGACCTAGAGTAAACCATCAACCCAAGTTGTTCAGTCATGCACTTATAGTAACTCTTTATTAAAAGCACAGCCTAATTATATCAGCTTTCCCAAAATCAGAATATGGTGAAAGTGCAAAATATAGAAGGGAGGCCAAAGTGTACATGAGGTCGTGGCTGTGTAACAATATCTAAGGTCAAAGTCAACGGAGGTCAGGGCACTGGTCAGGGATCAAGGGACACAAGCTCCAAACATAAGAACAAGAGGAGTCCAGTAAAAAACTTAAAAACAGGAATGACAGCAACTGGTAATGAGTCAAGTTAGACCTGCACCCTAGTTCCTTTGTCCAAAACGTGCCACCACCTATATATCAGGACTGGATGGTATCACTTTGTGCCAATGTTGTTTGGTGTGAAGTTTGTGCCATTGTCTGATGAAAGATTGAGCTCATCCGAAACTCTAAGTCTTCCCATCTGGAATATCCATATGATACTCATGAAGTCATTCTGGAGCAGGTTCTGGTTAATAGGTAGAGACCCTATCTTCACACACGTCCTTCACTTTAATCGGATACAGCCACTATGGATTAGAACATTTCACAATCCAGTTGTGTTTTGGCCCAATCCAATGTTAATATTTCTATCAGATGTTTCTCAGAGTCCGTTGTGTTTGTAGAACTGCCAAGAACAATGCTGGGACACTGACCCAAGTGGCAGAGTTGGGCGTGCCTATGCCAATGTCAAGATTCCCCTTTCTGTCCTGGTGAGAGACAGCAGATATGATGGGAGAGCACTGGCAGTACCTGAGAAAGGCACAGAGATATTATAAGAGATTCCAGGTGGAAACACGAGACCTGTAACTCATCTGAATGGGCCACTCTTTCCCTCTCACAACAAATGCCGGAGTTGGTTTAGTCTTACGGAGCGAGGGAATGTGATCCCGACAGGAGCTCCCATGGATGGATTATCCTCCCGCTTTAGACAGTTTTATCGGCCTGATTCATTCCATCAGAAGAATGTTGGCTTTTACATTTTTCAGAAATGATTCCAAATGGCCTGTCGAGATTACATCTTGCCTGCGAATTTCAGCTGAGATTGGGTTTCAGCAGAGACGGACAACGTTTAATTGGTTCAGTAGAGTCACTAATGCCAGCAGAGAAATGGAGGAAAGAGAAGTCTCGGGAAGCCACTTGTATCTTTAATTAGATATTCATATAGGGGAACAGAGGCTTTCAAACAGTCATGAAAGGGGATATTTACAAGTGTGGCAAGTGTATACTCAAAAAGGGGGAAATGTAGTAAAAGTTTCCAAGTATATACTAGGTCTAGTAACCTATAGCAACCAATCAACAGGTAGCATTTACTGGCCACCTCTTGGAAGCCATAATCTGGTTGGTTGCTGTGGGTTACTAGGCAAATGCAGTAACAGAACTAATGAGGATCGGGCCCGGGTGCAGGCTGTGCAGCCGGGCCCCCCTCTGGGAGCCTTCTCATCGTACGAGGGCCCAGGACCCTTACACACCCGGTAGTTACGCCCCTGGGCAAATGAGTCATTTACTGAATTTGTATGCCCATTTGTGCTCCCCATCTGGCTGTAATCTGCTTGAGCATTAGGCACAATTTTTGCACTTTGCACCCTGCTCTCTGGGTAGTAAATAACCTTGTGACTTTCATTGCATTTCCCCATAACGTTCTTTATGCAAAAATCCACTGACAATTCTGTGGTTCTGTTCTTGTCAGAAGTCCAGTTGTTGGTGTAGAAGTGCACAAAATACAAAGTATCCAGAAATAATCCAGCGTTTTATATGTCACGTATCCCTGTCTGCGGGTTCAAACAGAAACGCCCAACAAAGTCTGACTCACGACATGGTGGGTGTCAAGATATTCCAACACCCCATAAACTTGCAAAGAATTTGTCATTTTCAGAAAATTCACAACACAATTTTTAATGATGCTGCTATTATGAATTTATTTGGGTTCCCTTAGTACCCCTGCACTTCTCATTCAGAAATCACTTTAGTCCAGAGTCTGACAGTATTGCTGCAACGCGCAACATTAGTGGGTGCAACACAGCCCTCTCCTTTCACCTGCTATAAGACAAGTAGTAAGTGCAGAGCCCTGATACAGCCTGCAGTTGAATGAGGCACAGGTTTGGAGATAGGCAAGGGGCAGATGAGGGGTTACAGATTTGTTGAAACCCACCCACTGCTGATGGATACAGCTCTATATGCATGGGCTGAACTTAAAGGAAAACTATTCCCCCAAAATGAATACTTAAGCAACAGATAGTTTACATCATATTAAGTGGCATAATTAAGAATCTTACCAAACTGGTCTATTTATATAAGTAAATATTGCCCTTATACATCTCTTGCCTTGAACCCCCATTTGGTGGTGGTCTGTGTGCTGCCTCAGAGATCACCTGACCAGAAATACTGCAGCTCTAACTGTAACAGGAAGAGATCACCTGACCAGAAATACTGCAGCTCTAACTGTAACAGGAAGAGATCACCTGACCAGAAATTCTGCAGCTCTAACTGTAACAGGAAGAGATCACCTGACCAGAAATACTGCAGCTCTAACTGTAACAGGAAGAGATCACCTGACCAGAAATACTGCAGCTCTAACTGTAACAGGAAGTGATCACCTGACCAGAAATACTGCAGCTCTAACTGTAACAGGAAGAGATCACCTGACCAGAAATACTGCAGCTCTAACTGTAACAGGAAGAGATCATCTGACCAGAAATTCTGCAGCTCTAACTGTAACAGGAAGAGATCACCTGACCAGAAATACTGCAGCTCTAACTGTAACAGGAAGAGATCACCTGACCAGAAATACTGCAGCTCTTACTGTAACAGGAAGAGATCACCTGACCAGAAATACTGCAGCTCTAACTGTAACAGGAAGAGATTACCTGACCAGAAATACTGCAGCTCTAACTGTAACAGGAAGAAGTGTTGAAGCAAAAGACACAACTCTGTCTGTTAATTGGCTCATGTGACCTAACAAGTATGTTTGTGTGCACAGTAAATCATACGATCCCAGGGGGAGGCCCTGATGTTTTAAAATGGCAATTTTCTGTTTATGATTACCCAATGGCACATACTACTAGAAAAGTATATTATTATGATAATGGTTTATTTACATGAAGCAGGATTTTACATATGAGCTGTTTTATGCTTTATGCAGTTTTCCTTTAAATCTTTGTGTCTGCAGATAGCCCCTTTTTTTAGCACTTTGCACCCTGCCCTGCAGCTAGTAAATCACCCCTTTTGTGTTTTCAGACTGGGCTGGCGGGACACCAGGAAAAAATCTGGTGGGTTCCACCAACCCATACCTGCTCCCAACCTTGGGCGCCGCCCCCTTACACCCCCGATTGCAGCCACAACCAAATACAATAAGGTACAGACGGAGGGGGGGGCAGCTGGGGTGGTCCCAGATGCATTTGGGCAGGCCAAGCAGCCCGGATGGCCGGAAAGTGCTGGTTTGGAACGAAGGTCTGGACAAGAGGTAGGTGATAGAAGAGGTACGTGCTTGGCGCCCCCACTTCATTGTGCCTTATCAGGGTCGGACTGGGGGGCCCAGGGCCCACTGGAGCTGCTGTCCCAGGGCCCCCCTTGCTGGCGGGGCCCACTGGGTTTTTTCCTGGTGTCCCGCCGGCCCAGTTCGACCCTGTGCTCTGGGGACGTGCCTCTTCTGCCTACACCTAGTTCCAGGCCTACAAAGGGAGGTTGCAGCTGGGGTGGGGGCCAGAGGTGAAGGGAGGTTGCCACTGGTGTGGGGGCTGAGAGGCAGAGGGGGGGTTGAAGCTAGGGGTGGAGTCCCAGAGGTGGAGGCCGGTGATGGACCCTGAGGTGGCAGCCCAGTGGGCCCCAGACCCCCAGTCTGATGCTGTGTGTTTTTCTATGGGTTTGGTTAGCTCCTTCGATTTTCCACCAGAATTTAAAGAATATAATATTAGGTTCATTGGCTTCTGATAACACAGAGGCTAGAATTTGTATCTGCTGTAGGGAGAGTTGAGGTTTGCCTGAGGATTCTGGGTGTTCTCACTCCATATGCTGAAGTATGTAGTAGAAGTAGTAGTGTTGCTGGAGTCTGATCCCCCCTGGTGAAGACAAGATCAAAGCCCTTTCTCAAAGTGTTACAATGGTTTCCTTTGATGAATAGTGTTAATGAGTTTGCTCGTTAATCCCAGAAACAAAACCAGGGTGGAGTCGAGCATATCTGTGTTTTCACTGGCCGACATGCCACATTTACCGATGATTTGCTTGTGGCCAACGCTCGCTGATATTCAACGTGTCTCCCCTTAATATAACGGGGCTGTGGGTCCCAGCAGGGCGGGGTGACACTTTGTAAAAAGCTTTTAGGGAGTAACGGGACATTTCGGGTCATGTGATCTGAACTGGTGTTATTTTTGCCAAGGCTCATGCCCCATTTACATCCCATCTGTTAGGGTCTATTTCTGCACCGTCGTTTGTACAGAGAGCCAGACGCCTTCTCTCATTGGTCTCTGTTTGTTTAGAGTCTGCACTGAACTTCTATTGTGAGGTTTTTAACACCTTCACACCACACTGATGTTCAAATGTCCATGTGTGATAATGTGTCGTTGTTTAAAGAGCCACTTACACCTTGCCTGGTTCTATTCTATTTGTAATGAAATATTAGGAAGTTAATGTACAGTCAGTACAGCTTGGTTGCTTCTTGCCTGTGTGTAGTTGTTACTGATGCATCTCCCATAGCTCTCCTATTGTTTTATGATCATAGAAAATGCCAAGCCCTTTCATTGGGTCTTTTGAGGGTCCCAAGAGCTTGACCCATACTGACATACGATCTAATAGTTCAAGGAAGCTCACCAGTATCATGTATGTTTGTGTGCAACAACACGGTGGTGCGTAGGCTGACCTGAAACTGGCAACACCAAAAAACATCTCCAGGTAGGGGTCATGGTGACATCTCCACCCATTCTGCCCTCTCCTGTCATATCTATATCCCACTTCATCTATTGATGTCACTGCCCATTGCCCACCCATCTCTGCCAGAAGGAGAAGATTGGGCACATACCTTCACAACTTGTTGGGTTGGAATGGGGTGAAGGTTGGTAAGTTTCCGACTTGTACTTCACTTCTTCACTGTTATCTGTTTGTGGAACTTCCTATTATAGTTGTATGATCTAAGCTCTTAAAGACACTCAAGAAACCATAGCCAATACCATAGGAAGTCAAGTTGTACTCCTAAAATTCCATCATCAGTAGTGGTCACTTTCAGTTTTGGTCAGGGTCTGACTCATAAAAATGGTACAGATATAGAAAGATATTGGGGTATCAGTCATTCAGCCTAATTTCCCAGAATAACTAGGACAACAAGGATATATTCCCCCCAAACCATCCTAAAAGTTTTCCATACAAGGATGACCTCACCAGTTTAACTGACTTAGGCCGAGCCTCATCTGAGGGGACAGAACCACAATTTGGGAACTACTACTCTAGACTCAAGCTCAGCCACTCAGTTATAAGGTAAAGCCACAAGCCTATCAGATCTATCCATCCTAACTTATTTCGGTTTGTCCATCTAGGACAGGGTTTGCTGGGGACATGGTTCCACATGAGAAGCAAATTTGGTTTCCTTCCATTGCCCTTAAATTGAGCACACATGGGCTAGTAAAACCCAGATTATTGGTCTGAGATTATTGGTGTGTGGGACCTTCCCTAAGTCCTGCTCAATTGATATCTGGTTGAAAATCGGCAACATATTTATCAGAGGTGGATGAGGTCTGCATTGGTGCCTCCTTACAACCTGCACAGACCTCCATTACAATCCAGTCATTGGCTTGAGTGCTCAACTATTGGATCAGAACTATTGGATCAGAACTATTGGATCAGCTTGATCTGGCCCAGCTTGTTGGTGACCACATTGGGCAGTGTATATCCAGCTTTAGCATATCACCCTACTCCTATTCTGCTTTATGGCTATAACTGTCATTATAATTGAACAAAGGTTTTTAGTCCGGGGACTATTATTGTTTATACCACTGCCTCCTACGTTATATCATATATCAGCAATGTGCTTGGGACCAGGAAGTTAAACAGCAGCAGGACAACTAAAACTGCGGTGAGGAAGGAATGTATCTATAGGTAGGGGATCCATTATCCAGAAACCCATTATCCAAGAAGTTCTGAATTCTCTGAAGGCCGTCTCCCATAGATTTCATTTTAATTAAATAATTAAAGTTTTTAAAAATAATTTCCTTTTTCTGTGTAGTAACAGTAGCTTGTACTTGATCCCAACTAAGATATAATTAATCCTTATTGGAAGCCCATTGGCTTTATTTAATATTTATATGATTTTGTGGTAGGGGGGTATTTACTAAAATCCAAATTTATCTCATAATATTAATAAAAAAAAGCTCAACCAAACTCCCATGCTCGACTTTTATTTATTTATTTAAAAAAAAGTTCAGTTCGTGAAAAAATTCGATAAAATGAAATAAAACTCGAATCATATGAATTTTTCAGGCTTTTTTTCCAAATCCCTAGATTTTCTTTAACTTTTAAATTTTTTTAGTCGGATTTGCAAGCCAAACCATCATAGACCACGATAACTTTAAATTGAGATAGGTGCCTCTCCCATTGACTTATACAGAACCTTCACAGGTCTGAGATGGGAAACTTTGGATTCAGGTTTTTTGCAGGATTGGGGTATAATAAATATTGAGAAAATCTACTTTTTTCCCCTCTAAAAATGTGATTTTTTTCTAGTGAATTTTTTTTAGAGATTTTTAGAACTTGACTTTTACCTGTATATACATATTCTGCATTTAATCCAAGAGATATTTAATATTTAGTGGAATTTTTGGATGACAGGCACAAGTCCACTTAGTGTGAAGGTGTCGGGCAGCACCTCATTGTAGAAAGATCATTAAAGTGTTTGTTATTGTGCAGAAGCCCCTGATTCCCCCCCCCAAGGGCTCATTATCATGTCTGGGAAGCGAATGTCAAAACTCCTTTTTTCTTCCAAGTGCTTCTCTTTACATTTTGAGGCCGAGCATCTGTCCCAAGGAGCAACTACACACTTCAAAAAAAAAAAAGAAATAATTAAAACAGCAAAAAAACACAATGTTTGAGTATCCAGCTGTTGGGAAGTTGCTCTGAGTTAGAATTACTGAGAGACGTGAGCTTGATCTGTATGGCAGCTCCACGCAAGAGTCCAGCCCAGTGACCCAGAAATTATACAGTAGAACCCTGATTCTATGTTTCCCAGTGGAGGGCGTCAAAACAATGGTGTCAGTTCTGGGAAAACAAAATCCTAATACATAAGAGTGGGGTCCAACTGCACCACTTCCCATTGTGTCTGTCTGTCCCTTTCTCTTCTCTGCACTGCTGCTTCTGACTCCTGATACAACTTCCCAATATCCATTCATTCCTCATTCTCACTGGGTTTATAGTTCTGTGTAACTGTCATTGTGTCTGTCCCTTTCTCTGCACTGCTGCCTCTGACTCCTGATACAACTTCCCAATATCCATTCATTCCTCATTCTCACTGGGTTTATAGTTCTGTGTAACTGTCATTGTGTCTGTCCCTTTCTCTTCTCTGCACTGCTGCTTCTGACTCCTGATACAACTTCCCAATATCCATTCATTCCTCATTCTCACTGGGTTTATAGTTCTGTGTAACTGTCATTGTGTCTGTCCCTTTCTCTTCTCTGCACTGCTGCCTCTGACTCCTGATACAACTTCCCAATATCCATTCATTCCTCATTCTCACTGGGTTTATAGTTCTGTGTAACTGTCATTGTGACTGTCCCTTTCTCTTCTCTGCACTGCTGCTTCTGACTCCTGATACAACTTCCCAATATCCATTCATTCCTCATTCTCACTGGGTTTATAGTTCTGTGTAACTGTCATTGTGTCTGTCCCTTTCTCTGCACTGCTGCCTCTGACTCCTGATACAACTTCCCAATATCCATTCATTCCTCATTCTCACTGGGTTTATAGTTCTGTGTAACTGTCATTGTGTCTGTCCCTTTCTCTTCTCTGCACTGCTGCTTCTGACTCCTGATACAACTTCCCAATATCCATTCATTCCTCATTCTCACTGGGTTTATAGTTCTGTGTAACTGTCATTGATATTAGAAGCAGTGCCTGTCTGGCCATTTATTTAGTCCCAGTTCTGATAGTTAAAACAAGGTAAGAGAAGTAGTAGTAGAGACTGGTCTCTTGTCAGTAGTGTTACAGTATTGTACTAATATGTTTATCAGAGTATTCTTGTAGTGCGGTATAAATCCAGACTGGGTTCCCCAGCAGAAGATGTTGGGGGGGTGATTGTACAGATATTTCACAAGGCAGCAGTGATACATGTTGTAACAGGCTGTGCAAACAGCTAATTTATGGTTTGGATACACAAGTATTCCTATATAAACCCCACGAGGCTGCCGGTGAGCGATGTTTACAAATCATCTGAACTCACAGCTGTTCACTTAAAGCCGTAATGTGGCCTGAGCTGAGCTGACCCCAGGGCTGAACATGATCCCTCTGGATACTCCTGCCCTTTATACCACTCACTTGCCTTGTTATGATAAAACAGGAGATAAAATAAATATTAGTTCTGAGTGGGCTCTATTAAGTAAATGGAGAAATGCAGTGTTGTATTTTATATATATATTCTACTTAGTTCTATGAATGACCTGTCATACAGTATATCCATATAAATGGTGCTTGGAGCTTGTTGCTGTCGGTTGTGTCAAATTACCTGTAGAAACTTGTGTTTCACCTCCTGCTTTAGAAAAAATCAGATACTAATAGCCACTTTGCAATTCCAAGAGTTGTTCTGTTATATGACAGCACTATCCTTATCATTTACAGTAGGGGGTACATTATCCCTTATAATACATAAGTGATACTCACAGTTCCCTGTATAACTCAGCCTGCATCCTTGTGCCTTTATATGGTCACAGAACAACCCCTCAGTGACTTCTAATATCCTTATCATTTACAGTAGGGGGTACATTATCCCTTATAATACATGAGTGATACTCAGAGTTCCCTGTATAACTCAGCCTGCAGCCTTGTGCCTTTATATGGTCACAGAACAACCCCTCAGTGACTTCTAATATCCTTATCATTAACAGTAGGGGGTACATTATCCCTTATAATACATGAGTGATGCTCAGAGTTCCCTGTATAACTCAGCCTGCAGCCTTGTGCCTTTATATGGTCACAGAACAACCCCTCAGTGACTTCTAATATCCTTATCATTTACAGTAGGGGGTACATTATCCCTTATAATACATGAGTGATACTCAGAGTTCCCTGTATAACTCAGCCTGCAGCCTTGTGCCTTTATATGGTTACAGAACAACCCCTCAGTGACTTCTAATATCCTTATCATTTACAGTAGGGGGTACATTATCCCTTATAATACATGAGTGATAATCAGAGTTCCCTGTATAACTCAGCCTGCAGCCTTGTGCCTTTATATGGTTACAGAACAACCCCTCAGTGACTTCTAATATCCTTATCATTTACAGTAGGGGGTACAATATCCTTATAATACATGAGTGATACTCAGAGTTCCCTGTATAACTCAGCCTGCAGCCTTGTGCCTTTATATGGTCACAGAACAACCCCTCAGTGACTTCTAATATCCTTATCATTTACAGTAGGGGGTACATTATCCCTTATAATACATGAGTGATACTCAGAGTTCCCTGTATAACTCAGCCTGCAGCCTTGTGTCTTTATATGGTCACAGAACAACCCCTCAGTGACTTCTAATATCCTTATCATTTACAGTAGGGGGTACATTATCCCTTATAATACATGAGTGATACTCAGAGTTCCCTGTATAACTCAGCCTGCAGCCTTGTGCCTTTATATGGTCACAGAACAACCCCTCAGTGACTTCTAATATCCTTATCATTTACAGTAGGGGGTACATTATCCCTTATAATACATAAGTGATACTCAGAGTTCCCTGTATAACTCAGCCTGCAGCCTTGTGCCTTTATATGGTCACAGAACAACCCCTCAGTGACTTCTAATATCCTTATCATTTACAGTAGGGGGTACATTATCCCTTATAATACATGAGTGATACTCAGCGTTCCATTTCCAGTATTGTCCCAAAGCTGAATCAGATCAGCAGGTTCATTGACTCCAGACCGTAATGTTTGTCCCCCTATAGTAGAAAACTAGATTGGGGCTCTATGGCTGGTACAAACAATTTATCTCTGTAATTTCTGCACTGAATTATAAATCAGTTCTAAATGAAGCTACAATTATGACCTGCCACTTACATTATGATGGAACCCTCAGATTTTATCAGTGGTGTTTGTTGAATATTAAGCAGAAGCGGAGGAATGTGCTGAGTATAATGTGAGACTCATCAAGCTGATCAGACAGACATTGGAGTTCAGTCTACAACAAGATGTCAAGCTCAGTTTCAGACGGTGCAAGAATTTTGGGAGAGGAAGGAGGTCAAATGAATATCTTTAAGGAATCTAACATGAAATTATACTTAATCAACTTATCTCCAGCCTGGATGGATCTTCTGTATGTCTTGTGCAATTTCTTAGATACAACTGAGCTTCCAATCAGACGGGCCGTATCCATCTTGCATGGAAATGCTTTGCATTCTAGTCGGCCCTTGCCATGAATCCGTGTTGTTCCATTAAATTGTTACTGGGAAAATGAGGAGCCCATTTCTCTAGGCAAGGAAGATGCCATGTGATACCACATTATGTATATTTATTCTGTTCAGAGATGAGCAATTTGCCTGTAATCGAGGTTGGACGCTCTTGCCTGCAATTCTGAAACCATTTGAGGAAATAATCATTGTGACAATGTGATTCCAGGGTCTATTTTCCCATTAACATTCCATAATAAAGAGAAATTGTCACAACTATAACAATCAACCCAAAGAGCAGGGCATGTCGTGCCGGATACAGTCGCCATATACAGTCGCCATAGACTGCTCAAACTGGGGCTCCTTTCTACCGAGGAAAGGACGTTTCAATTGTGAGAAGATAAACGTAGGGTCAATTTTGCAAATATGTTGGGGGCTTTAATACATTCATAAGCAGTTATCAAATTGCGACTGAAATGGGAAGAGTTTTGGGCAGAAATCAGTTAATTTTTTAGGAGTAGGGCTGCTGGAAAATACTTTTATAAAAATATCTCCCGCGGACTTTGGGACTTTCCCACTCAAGTGACGAATTATAAATTAAATGTCTTTTAGATTTCATGTGAAATTCCAAAAAAAATTTAAATTGTGTAAAACTGTGACAAATCTCCACGTTATTCTTTCCTACGTACATTTCATGACTTGAGAATTCATCATTTTCTGTACGAGTAAAGTGAATGTAACACCAACCCTAGAATGTGAGAAACCTTTTTTTTCAGGGTCTTCCACACTCCAGAAAAGCCAAGCAGCAAAAAACAAGAGAAATTTAAAATTTTGATAAATGTCCAACTTAGTTTTTCTATTTCGTGACAAAGTTGTTGAGCATTCACAATTAGCTTTATTGTTTTAGTGAATCTAACCCTAATCTTGAATGCGAGAAATATATTTGGGGGGTCTTTTAAACCGACCTTACACCTGAAGATCTGCTTTTTTTTTGTGTTTAATAAAATACCAAACATTTGAGTTTTTGAAAATATAATTCAAATTTTGATTTTGAACCTTGATAAATCACTTCCCAATTATTGTAAAGTCATTCTTTGGCTTAAATCTATGTGCTGATCCAGGCATCGATTGGATCATAACCAGTGCATAGGCGTCAGGAGAGGACGGCATCAATGCACAGAAGTGGTCCTCACCCTGATGGGATTTTCAACCCTGCCCGATGGATATCTGCCTAATTTATGGCCAAATATCTGTTGAGGAGGAGGTTGGGGAGGTCCCATACAGGACAGATAAGTTCCAACTTGGTCTGATTGGGCCAAATTAGAAATTTAAATCTGCCGTGTATGCCCAGTTTACATACAAGAAAATGCAAGTGACACACGATAAAAATGTACATTTTTTGGGAAATGATAGAAATTCAAGAAAAACTGCGAAAAGTTTAATAAATAGATAGATTACATGACTGTAGGGTTTTTCATGTAAATAATACTGATGCTATTTTCTCTCTCTCATTACCAAATCCGTAACGACAAAACCCCTCAATATAATTGTTGGCCAACCAACTTTTTCCATAGGAAAATGCTTCTTAGCTCATGTTTTCCTTTCTTTTCCAACAAAGGGCCATCTTATTCTCTAAGCAAACACTCTAAAGTGAGGGGGGGGGGTCTCTCTGTGTTTTTGTGCTTGAAAGAATCTAATTGTTGTGTAATAAGCGCTAATATTCAGCTGCAAGTGGTTAGTGAAATTGGAATCAGCTGCCGATAGATTGTCCGCCCCTATTGCTTTTGTTCTTATTAGGAATCGCACAGTAGCGTTTCATAGCCTTTGGGTCAAAAAGTTGACCTTTTGATTTTTAATAATTTCCGGTGTATAAAATATTCCAAAACCCCGACGCTTGTGTTTGTTCTTTAATCATTCTGGAGACCCTGCCGAAAGAACCTGATATCCAGTTAAAGAGCAAATAATCCCGTAGTTAAGTGTTTGAAGCAACAGAAGCCTGGAAGGTGCAGTTACAGTACCAAAACTTGGGTAATACAGCCCCCATTGGCCTTAAAGGACATTTTAAAAACTCACTTTAAAATGTTGCCCAACATGCACCAACGAGACCAAGTTGGCAAATATTGATTTACTGGCTTTAAAGAAATATCCCTACAATTGAGTTTTAGGGGCAGATTTATCAAAGGTCGAATTTGGAAGTGAAATATACTTCGACATTCGACCATCGAATGGCTATACTTCGACTTTGAATATTGAAGTCGAAGTTTTTTTTTACCGAATTCGACCGTTTTGCGGTCGAGGTATAATCGTTCGATCGAAAGATTTCAGCGATCGATCGAACGATTTTACTTTGACAACAAAAAATTTAGAAAAATGCAAAAAAAAAATAGAAGGTCCTCATAGGCTAACATAGCACTTTGGCACGTTTAATTTGGCGAACTATTGAAGTTGATTTTTTTTAAAGAGACTACTTCAGTTATCAAATGGTCGAATATTCAAACTAAATTCAAAGTTGTAGTATCCTATTCGATGGTCGAAGTATCCAAAAAATTACTTTGAATTTTGAATTTTTATACTTCGAAAATTCCCATTAAATACAAATGAATATATAATTCAGGTATATTAATGTAGTTAACAGTACAATGTGTAGTGGGCTTCTACAATGAATGATATTTAGCCATTAAGGATGTGGATTTAGCCTGGCTCTGGTTTTGAAGGACAGAGTTGGCAGCCCTATTGTGTAGGGTAATTGGACATAAATGAAAGCTACAAACTACCTTAACTTGTAAAAACCAAGATAACTCACATTGTGTAGATCTTGGAACGCAAGTTAGTTACTTAAAAAAGGCATAGATTTTTGGGCAGATCATGGATTTCATGTATGTTACTGTCTTGGCTTGGATAGGTAAGAGAAGACCAAAAGTCCCATGGTCTCACTGCCAAAGGCCTATGTCTCCCTTCTTCCTCCAGATCTCATGTTCCCTTTATATTCCATAGGTTGATCTGCCCTTATATCCATCAGTTCTCATACCTTATGGCAAGGATCCCCAACCAGTGGCTTATGGGCAACATGCTGCTCCAATGGTCTTATAGCTGGTGCTCATTTTTATATGCCAGGCTTGAAGGCAAATCTTGGAGGCACCAATACCAGAGGCTACTTCAGATTGGCATGGGGTTAAGAAACAAACAATCACAGAAATCATCAGGGAGGCTATAGCCAGACAGCCAAAGAATAATGGAGGTTTAGGCAGGACTGAAACGTTAAGGGGCTGATTTATAAAAGGTCGAATGTTGAGTTTTTTTACCTCGAATGAACTTGAATGACCTCGAAACTTGAATAGTATCTTATTTAAGAAAAAACTTGAATGTCAAAAACTCGAACGAATATTGCCAACCCGAAAACTCGAATCGAATGTCAGGAAGGCATCTTCAAATGGGACCTGCCATTGACTTCTACATGAACTCAGCAGGTTTTAAGTGGCAAATAGTCAAATTCGAGTTGTTCCCAGGGTCAAGGTATGATACATCTCTAATTTGAGTTTATTCCCAACTCGACCAAAAATCCAACCTGAAAATTCTAATTCTAATTTACAATTTGAACCTTAATCAATCTGCCCCCTAGCCTACTACGTATCTTCTTCATAGGAGTTTAAGAAAGCAAATCAAGAAGGAAATGATTGGACCATCCCATATTAATGTTTCCTACAGACATATTAAAGGGGTATCTAGCGTTTAATCTGTTCTTCGATCACTTTGCACAATGTCCCTGGGAAAAAAAAACTAAATCTAAGCACAGTCCTAGAATTTGCTTGGATTGCTTCAGTCTACACAATGATAAAGGTTCATTTTAAGTGGAACTTCCCATTTCAGTTTCCGGAGGCTAAGGCAGAAATGAAATAACCACTTAGCCTGTGTCTGACTATCCGGTGGCCTTTTATCCAATGAAAAAATATACATCGAGGCAACAGGAAAAGTATCAGTTTCTACCATGGACTTTTTTTTAAAAATCAGGAAGGGATTCGCTAACGAGTGGATACTTAGGGCCGGACTTCTGATGACAGATTGGGTATAAAGATAAAAATCTGGAATTGATAGTGTATAGTTAAACACAGAGAGACATGGCAGCCTTTAACTCCATCTTTTCACTTCTAATCAGAGTTTGGCCTCGTCATACGTTTTCCTTCTTTTGATTAAAAAAACACTTCCTGCCCTAAATTTAATCTCAACCACAAAAGGTCAAACAAGCCTGGCAGTTGTACCACAAGGGCAAAAGGGGCGTCACCTTTGAGTCTCTTGCAGCCCCCGGCAGTTAACTCTTTGGGTTCTGGAGAGATGTTTCTCCAAAATGAAACTGAAACAAGGCACTCGTGCACTGAGAAAGACACTCAATGGTGTTCCAACTGCCAAAACTTATAGGAAAACAATTCGGATGTTTTTGTTTCATACACAATCACTTGTATCTATATATTGTCCATCACTCTCTGGGCAATTGACTTGAATTATGAATATTCTAATACTCTGTTTGACTTCAGATTCCACTCATGCCCTTCTAAACTGAGGATACGCTTAGCAAAAAATTGGGAGTCCAACTTTGGCTAATGTCACTGGGGCAGGGACTGGTGGGAATGTGATAGGGACCTTAGATTGTAAGATTACTGGGGCAGGGACTGATGGGAATGTGATAGGGACCTTAGATTGTAACTTCACTGATTCAGGAACTGATGGGGAATATGATAGGGACTTTAGATTGTAAGCTCACTGAGGCAGGGACTGATGGGGATGTAATAAGGACCTTAGATTGTAAGCTCACTGGGCAGGGTTCATGGGAATGTGATTGGGACCTTAGATTGTAAGTTCACTGGTGCAGGGACTGATGGGGATGTAATAAGGACCTTAAATTGTAAGCTCACTGGGTCAGGGTTTAAGGGAATGTGATAGGGACCTTAGATTATAAATTTACAGGAGCAGGGGCTGATGGGAATGTGATAGGGACCTGAGATTGTAAGCTCACCAGGGCAGGAACTGATGAGAATGTGAAAGGGGCCTGAGTTTGTAAACTCACTTGGGCAAACACTGATGGGAATTTTAAAGGGAGCTTAGATTGTAAGCTCACTGGGATAGGGACTGATCGGGTGTGATAAGAGATTTAGATTTTACGCTCACTGGGGCATTGAATGATGGGGGTGTGATAAGGGCCTTACTTTGTAAAGTCCACTGGGGCAGGGGCTGATAGGGATGATGGACAATCTCTGTGTTGCAGAATATGTTGGTTCTGTATGAATCAAGGCTATGGGTGGGTGGGACCTTCTAAACCCCTACGTGTGTATCACAGGGCATTCATTTGCACACAAACCAGTGGGACCGTTGGATTGGGTCCATTATTATTTGTAGCGCTACCATCTGGTGATGGTTGATAAGCCCCCTAGTCATTGCCTGAAGACCAGACATTAGCGATTTAGCCTTCACTTATGGAATTTTGCATCTAGACTATTGATTTAATTTCACAGCAACAGCCTTGGAGCCCTATATCCAGTCTTTCAGACGGTCATTGGTATGAGCTAGTGGCTCCTGCATTGTAGGACTTGAACTGTAACTAAGCAGAGAACCAATAAAGCCGGAACAAGGTTCTACATTAAATACATTCAGTCATTTCTTGTTCCTATATTTCCATTGACTTTTTAAAATGTAGAATAACAGTTATAACCAGACAACACTTAGCAAACCTCAACAGTTGAAAATCAGAGGAATTCTGGGTAGTGTAGTTCAATGGCGACTAGAAGGGCCACGATCGCTCAATAGACCATTAAAGGGAGTGGGACTGAACACGTATATGATTGATACATTCAGTATAATTCCATGAAGTTAGTATCTTCGAGAGAATATAGAAACACAAACAGTGGCACGTTCACGTTCCTAGAATCTGTTCTGAGGCAGAAAAAATCAACTTTCAACACCTTCTCTCTTGAGACTTCACACAACACCCTCTCCAGTTCTGGTTGAGCAAGTCATGTTTAAACACTGCTCCGAGGTGTTGGGAAAATGCCGACCAAGTTCTAGATGAAGTTGCACATTTGTCAAGCAAAACCAGAGTTGGAATTCTGCATGGCATTAAATCAGTGTTAAAGAGCAGCTGCTTGGTACAGAGAAGGTGGTCATCCAGTTGTCCAAGGGGTTGCACTCTTTTCTGTGTTTCCAGGACTTCTTGTTGCAGTGACTTCTCGCCAGATATTTCCATAGCGTAATCTTATATCAGGGGGTGCTGTTACTTCGAGAAGAATATTTTGGTCACACCACAGAGTGGCACCGTGCCCATTGAATGATATATTCCTAAGCATTTGCTAATCAGTCTATAAAACCACAGTAACATACTGCAGAATGGCACAATGGAAAGTCAATATACAATTCCCTGGCACATTGCCGAATAAATCCATAATGCCCCCGAAGTGCACCTCAGAGTGGCACAGAGCCCGTTAAATGGCTAACCACCCCCAATAACACAATTAAGAGCGGCATAATGCCAACAAAACAAATTGTAGCTTGGCAAAATTCCCAGTAAATGTGTTATGCCCCAGACACAGACTGCTGGATGGCAGTGTGCCCAGTTAATATATTATGCCTCTGCGGGTATTTAGTGTAGGGGTTCCAGCAAGCGACATACCCACAGTAGAAATTGGCGCTGGTCTATAGAAGTTACTGGGCCCCACAGCAACATTATTTTAGGGCCCCTGCTAAACTTTGGGGGCCCCCTGAACTTTAGCCTCACGTAATGATATTCTAAAAATCAAGTTCAAACAAAAGAAATGAGATGTCATTTAGTGTAACTGTGTCCAGTGCTCCGTCAAACTGTGGTGGAGTTCACCAGGTCCACTAAACATTCATGGTACAACAAATAAATCCACTGGAGAGCAAGTTAAACTTCTGTGTAGTATTTATTAAAGATACATGTTTCGGACCTCTTGCAGTTGCACCTTCACCAGAGGAAGGACCCAAGAGGTCCGAAACATGTAGTGCAGTGCATCTTTAAAAAATACTACACAGAAATTTGACTTGCTCTCCAGTCGATTCATTTGTTGTACTATTCTAAAAATCACTATTCTAAATTTCCCCATAGATGAAGATTAACATTTTTTTCTCAAATGTTCTTGGCTATTTCCTCCATGCTTCTTTGACCCATTGAAACAAATGGACACAGCAACAGAGTTGGAATGGAAAACATTCTATCATGACATTATCGTGACATTTAACTGGGCATACGTGGGACAATTAATTATATGACAAGCAAGGGGAAGTTGTGCTCAACCACTAACTTAAAAACATTAAGAGGGGGTGCAATGAGGTAGTGACCACAATATACATATAGTAGAAACAAGAGATCCTCTGCACTCAACCCATTATCAATATATTTAAGACAGAGACACTTTGTGCATACTGCTACTGAAAAATGCCTTACCCTTTAAACAACACAGGGATTGTTTGTCCATATATTGCAATATATTTAAGCTGGCCAACTACGTCAAAGTCATCCCTTATCTGGCCAGTCCTACTCTCAATTTTTATCTGATTCATTAAGAATTCTACTGTTCAATTATACATTTTACAAAGGGACTAAGTTTTACCCGCAACTTACTTGCTGCTTTCAAAGTAAACTCCAAACTTTGGATGCCCTTTTATTAGACACCAGTGGGATCACCTGACTATAGCTGGGAAGGGTGGGGGCTACAACATGGAGCTGGTCACTGCTCCTGTATAAACTATAACAAGCAAGGGGAAGTTGTGCTCAACCACTAACTTAAAAACATTAAGTTATAGTCAGGTGATCCCACTGGTGTCTAATAAAAGGGCATCCAAAGTTTGGAGTTTACTTTGAAAGCAGCAAGTAAGTTGCGGGTAAAACTTAGTCCCTTTGTAAAATGTATAATTGAACAGTAGAATTCTTAATGAATCAGATAAAAATTGAGAGTAGGACTGGCCAGATAAGGGATGACTTTGACGTAGTTGTTCAGCTTAAATATATTGCAATATATGGACAAACAATCCCTGTGTTGTTTAAAGGGTAAGGCATTTTTCAGTAGCAGTATGCACAAAGTGTCTCTGTCTTAAATATATTGATAATGGGTTGAGTGCAGAGGATCTCTTGTTTCTACTATTAATTATATGAACAGACAAGTGTGGACCTCCTAGCACTC
Source organism: Xenopus petersii (assembly GCA_038501925.1). Taxonomy (NCBI): domain Eukaryota; kingdom Metazoa; phylum Chordata; class Amphibia; order Anura; family Pipidae; genus Xenopus; species Xenopus petersii. The sequence goes on from CM076678.1 coordinate 156,153,751, forward strand.
TAGGAAATCCACAGGGCCACAGATATAAAAGAAAACACAACTTTTATTGGCAAAAATTAAAATATAGTCATCTCCAAAGGCCCTATACATTTTGTGCTCAGCAGGCACTTAGTTATGTCCATAATCAAGTCCAATAAAAGTTGTTTTTTTACTTTTAATAAAAGCTGTGTGGGTGTCCTAGTGTGCCGGGAGCCCCACACTTTGCTGTTTATATAATTAATGGTTTTCCGCACCCTAAACTGAGGGTCTAAGGGTGGAGCACCTGGACCACTAATTCTACTAATCACATTGATTACTTGTGACACCTATTTGTTGTTTTGAGATACTGTACATGGGACAATTCTCTTGCTTGGCCAAATTAAGCTGATCTGATTGTTTGTGCCTTGAACCAATGACTGTATCATACTGTGGCCACTGGAGACCCATCAGGAGAGGACCACATTGCCATCTTGATGTAGTTATTGGCTGGCGGGATCCTTTAACCTGCTTGATGTATATATGTGGCTCCTATTAAAGTCTGTGGGAACCTTGGACAATTCTTGCACAGTTTTTACACTCATGAAAATTCAAGGAAGAAATACCAGTGAAAGAAAGAAATAAAAAATATTCCAAAAAAAAATTCTTTGGATGAGAAAAATAACAAAGAATAATATTAAAATTTTGATAAATCTACCCTTAAGAGAAATTTTACAGTGATCTATGGGGGAACAGAAGCGGCCATATTGATCCCTTTGTACTGAATATAATTAGGTCCCTGATCAAGAGCATTGTTAGAGTGGTGGGTGGGGGAAGAGAGTACTTTAGAACTAGTCTCATCAATGGAAAACTTTTGAGTATGAAACTTCTTTTTTTTTTATCAAGGCTCAGAAACGTTTCCATTAATGGGTCAAATCATGTGAAAGGTCATGGACGAGATTTAGGGGCAGATTTATTAAGGTTTAAGTGTTTTTCACGAAAATTTGCTTTTTTGAAGTTTTTTTGGGTCAAAAAACCAACAAAAAAACCTTTCACGATTTATGATGCCCCAACCCTGGAAATAGCTTGTATCCAAAAATATATCATCTAAAACCTGTCTAGGTCATGTAGAAGTCAATGGCAGAGGTCCTTTGAACCATTTGAAGATGTTAATAGCCTTCATGATGTTTGAGTTTTTTTCAGAAGTTTTTTGCCCAAAAACTTGATCAGTTCGAGTTCTTGGGTTGTTAACCCTTAATTCGCTGATTCGATTTTTCTCCATTCAATTTTTTTTCTTAAATCAGTGAACTGTTTGAGTTGTGAGTTCATTCGAGGTATTCAAAATTTGAACCCCCTTAATTTGAGATGCAATTCAATTCTGCAAAAGTTATCTCATTGTTTAATCATGTGAAAACTGTATTGAAGTCTATGGGGGAAAAGACTGGATCAGAATTTGGAGAAAAAAACATTCTCCTCGAATTGTCACGTGATAAACCTGGATGATAATGGATGTGGTCCATTATCAATGTTTTAACAAGTTGCCTTTAAGGGCAGAGACACACGGTCAGATTCTGGGAGATTTGTCGATCGGCGACAAATCTCCTCTTCTTTGGGGCGACTGATCTCCCCCCTGAACTTCCGTCCCGCCGGTTAGAATGTAAATCGCCAGTGGGATGGCTCTCGGAGCGCTTTGTTTTCAGGAGTCGTCCGAAGTTGCCTCACGAGGAGTGCCATCCCACCGGCGATTTACATTCTAGCTGGCGGGAAGGCAGTTCGGGGAGATTAGTCGCCCCGAAGAAGAGGAGATATTTTGCTGGGTGACTAATCTCCCCAAATCTGACCGTGTGTCTTTGCCCTTTTAGGGGTCTGAGTGGCCTTTAATTTTTAGCTAATTGCAACCATTTGAATATATTCATGTGTAAATGATGTAATTGGGTCAGGGCCCGAGCGACTGAACGGCACTTTCAAGTTCCACGGGAAATATTTGTAGGCGGTAAAAAACTTGAATTATCTTTTTTCTTTTTTAAGGCGAAATCTATTGAAGCCAGTGAAATTTTCTCTAATGATAGGAAGTGCTTCAAAATCTCCTGGAAGAGGTTTATCTTGTATTTAACTGGATCTTTCTCCTTGTAATCTGGAAAGAAAGCTCTAACCCCACTGATCCCCTGCAGCCTCGCTGTATCAATATTTCCGCTTAAAATTGATTGAAAATGTTGACTTTTTAAATCTGTATCGTGATGTTTCGATGACTCCATTCAAGTCTTGTATTTTTTTATTTTTTTTTTAAACATTTTTAAGTGCTCTGTAGTTTTTGGAATTTAATCTCACCTTGGTTCTCTTTTCCACTGTAGTTTTACAGCTCAGCTTTTCATCACCCCAATGGGGAAATGAAGCTCTTTTTAAAGGTACCACAATCTGGAAGCTATTAGAAGCCTCAGAAACAAAGAGAATGGAGAAATTTGTGTGCAAAGCCCTCTCAAAAAGAAAGTATAAATTATTATTTTTGCTTTTTCAAACAAATGGGAGTTCTCTTTGGCTTCATGGCGTCCCCTAGAGAGATGGAGTATTATTTGTTATCCTTTAAGCATTATCCTCAGTAATTTCAGCCCCATGAGAAAGTCAAGAAATTCCTTCATGTACAAGGAAACAATTGGGATTTTCTAATTTTTTTAAAATTGAATTTTTTTTATTTTTTATTTTGTAATGATTGTGGGTATTGTTGGGTAAGACCAGGTTCATATCGGAGCACAGTCGTGCCCTATCGCTCCGGCAGCTGGTGCCTCCAATAACTCGGCGAACTGGTGAAATGGAGTGATGACATTTTTATTTCAAAACTTATTGCAGCCGGTCTCTGGAGGAAAAAAACGAAATATTTTGGTTATTTTTACGACTCCAAGTCCTTGCTGTTTGTTTGCTTTCCTCGCACTTCCCCCTAATTATTCTCCTCTGCGCCGCTGCGAGACGCTTAAGGAAAGAAGGAAAAAAAAAAAAAAAGGAAAGCGCATGTATCACAAGTGCCGAGTTTTGAGAAAAAATAAACATTGTTAAGTGCGTAGAATTGAGCCATAAGCACAAATGGAACTGACTCAGATTCCTTTTACCTCCATCAGTGCTGGCGGGAGAATGTGCAGACTTAATAAACCAAGTAACTGGCACCAAATGGGTTAAGGAGTCGACATTTTGAGGCATACGTTTTAAATCTGGAATCGCTCGGGGCTGCGGAGTTTCGAAGGCTTTTATCCTTTTACGGGTGAACACACTAAAGAACAGACAGACGTTGAACAGTAAAGTGTGCGTGTTGGTGGGGGCTCAACTTGTTAAACCAGTGGGAGTCCCCCCCCCTTATTTTATTTTTTTTTCTAACCTGATTTTACCATCAGAGGGGAGGTTTAAAGATAATTAGCCCTGCTTCTCTCTTCTGCGCACTTTATTGCCCTTTAACACACAAGCATAGAATATACAGTGCCATATTAAAAATTCCAACCAGTCTTGCCTGGGGTTATGCGTCTCTAAAGCCCATGTTAATGGAAGAGGACAACTGCCAAAAAAAGTCGAGGTGGATGATTGAAATAACTATATATTAATGCTGCCTGGAAAGTGAGTGGCGCTTTGCTGCACGCTGCGCTGTATTTATAGAGGGACATTTTTCAAAAGAAGGTTTGATGCAAATGTTTATTTCTTCAGTGGAAACAGAATCAGCTCTGTGCTGCTCCGAGCTCGGAATATATCGGGCAGGGCCGCAGCTTGTCATCAATTAGTAGGAAGCATTACTCCCACCCACAAACATGGATTTGGGGCAGCAACGAAAAATAAAGAGTGAGAGGGAAGGCCAGAGCCATCGTAAGCCTTTACATTGCAAGAGGCAAACGATTCAAATCTTAGGTCAGGTACCAACCACGTCCCACAAGGCACGTTCTACAGTGAAAGGAGACAATCAAAGAATCGCTGAAAGATCAGTCTGTAATATTTTTTTTTTAAATTACATTTATGGACTGTCAAATTTATATAGTTCCTCCCCCAGAGATTCAAAGTCTGTCCTGTCCTGCAGCGGGTCGGGTACCTGCGGGTTACCAGCAAACACTTGCGGTACCCTGCGTGTTGAAGTTCCGGGTGAGGGTATAGACGCAGGTCGGCGGTTCTGTGGGTTCACGGGTCGGGCCATGGGTCTTCTCCATAACAATTTTTATTCCTTTTTTCTCATCCCGCTTACTTCCGATGATGTCACTTCCGGTTTACAATGACAGCACTTCCTTATTCTTGATGGTCAGCGAGTTGCGGGTCCGGGTTGCAGATAAGGTACTTGCAGGTCGGGTCGGGTAGCAGGTCCAAGCGAGTAAGAATGCGGGTTGTGGATTGCAGGGTACGGGTTAGGGTTCCAAAAAATTGACCTGCGCAGGACTCTAGTCTATGTAGGAATCATTGGTTTATCAATTGTTCAATGAAATTGAACGGAATCCAAAATGGTTGCACTCTACAATTCTTTGGAATTGTAAAATGATGCCGAAATATTCACAGTTTCTATCGCTTGAACAACAGGAAGGTTTTCCAGCTGCCCATGGGAAGCAGAGACATTCTTCCAAGTATAAGAGAGGCAGGGCCGGCCTTAGGCCAATTGGACCAATTGGGCCCCGCACCTCTGGGGGCCCCGCACTGCCCCTTTCCTTTCTATTTTGTGCCTGTATGCCCTTATTTTCCTAAATACTTGCTGTGTCAGTAGCCAGCAACACTTTGTCTAGGGGCCCCGCCAACTGGTCCCAATTGGGCCCCACATTTGATAGGATCAGCCCTGAAGAGAGGCCATACACGGTCCAATAAAAGCTGCCAACAGACCGTGTTGGCAGCTTATTGGCCCGTGTATGGGGCCCCCCGACGGGCTTCACCGATTGAGATCTGGGCGAAAGTCGGCCAGATCTCGATCGGATGGGACAAAAAATCCCGTCGGATCGCGGCTGCATCTATTCGTTGATGCGGTCCCGCGATCCGACCGCCCGTTAGGCATCGTTAGGATCCGATCGTTGGGCCCTAGGGCCCACGATCGGATCAGCCCGATATTGCCCACCTCAAGGTGGGCATATCGAAGGGAGATCCGCTCGTTTGGCGACATCGCCAAACGAGCGGATCTCTCCATGTATGGCCACCTTAAGGCAGAAAAAACAAAAATTAGGGAAGACCTGAATCAAAACGAATGATGAGCGAATCTGTCCCGTTTCGCCAGAAAATTCACTAAACTGCCCAAAAAATTCACAAAACAGTGAAAAATTTCCGAAACGCATTGAAGTCAATGGGCATGACATTTTTCTTTTCCAACGTGACAATTTTTCTTGCTCCAAATGTATTATAAGTCAATGGGTGTTTTATCTTATGGCGACTTTTTTGTGTCTGCGACAATGTTGTCTTGGCAAATTTTGAAGAAAGTAAAGCAGGCTGGCACACAAAGCTATTCAAACCGGGGTGCAACCCCTGGTACGTTTATTGCGTCACAACGTTTCGGGGGCGTAGCCACTTCGTCAGGTCTTGGCAAATTTTTCCATTGCAGCAAAGTTTTGCCGCAGTTTTGAGAAAAAATTTGCAGGTGACAAAATGAGGAATTTCAGCTACAAATCCATGGCTGGGGAAAAAAATTGATTATCACTAATCAAACCCAAAGTGGTAGATATTTAGATTTGAGTACGTTTTTTTTAAACATTTTTTTCGAAGGGTTTAAAGGGGTTGTTCACCTTTGAGTTAACTGTTAGTATGATGTAGAGAGGGATATTCTGAGTCAATTTGCTATTGGTTTTCATTTTTTATTATTTGTGGTTTTTGACTTATTTAGCTTTTTATTCAGCAGCTCTCCCGTTTGCAATTTCAGCCATCTGGTTGCTAGGGTACAAATTAACCTAGCAACCCTGCAGTGATTTGAATGGACTGGAATGTGACTAGGAGAGGCCTGAATAGAAAGAGGAGTAATAAAAAGTAGCAAAAAAATAGATCTGTAGCCTTACAGAGTCTTACTGATGGAGTCAGTGATCCGCATTTCAAAGCTGGAAAGAGAAGAAGGCAAATAATTCATAAACTATAAAAAATAAATACTGAAGACCAATGGAAAAATAGTTGAGAATTGGCCATTCTATAACATACTAAAAGGTAACTTTAAGATGAACCACCCCTTTTTTTTTGATCAATTTATGATAGACTTTTCTCCTTGACTTTTTCGAGTTCATGCTGCATATTTAAGAACCTTGAATCTCAAAACTTCAATTGCGTTTAATGTGGGGAACAATCTGTAGCATTGAAAATCGCATAATTACCTTCATTTTTTTAGAAAATGTTGATTTAAATGCTCAGATTTTAAAAATTGCTGGCAAATTTTCTAAATTTGCACACGGGGTGGATTTCAGTCTGAAAAGACTAAGTTGTGCCAAAAATGCTGCAAAATTGGATCAACATTACAGAAGTATAAATAAAACAGAGGAGGAGCTACACTATAGCCAGACAGAATCAATAAAAGTTTATACCAATAACTTGTTAGGTTTTTCAGAGCACAAATCTTTTTGGATGAATTTTCCCTTTAATACATTTCTTACAATGTTCAACACTCTCTGCTATTAAATTGCCAAAGCTGCTAAAGGACTTCTTTTGGAGAATAATGCGGTTCCTATTAAGCACATCCTATAAGACCCCCAAGGATCTCATGAAAAGTAAACAAGAATGAAGCAGAAATGAATTCCCACTTGGACATACGATGTAGTAACCGAGATGTGTATAAAACTTATTGTCATCCACATGATGGTTGATTCATTCACAAATCTCACACTGATTCCAAGAATCCTACTTATTTACACTGCTTCTAACTAAAGAACTGAATATTGTTCTCCTGGGTAACGGAGCATTACGTTGGTAATTTAAGGAAAAAAAGTGTTTTCTCGCATGCGTAGTGCAATTAAAATATTACATTGTTTCTTGGTGCTATTTGGTAGGACCCTTCTCAAGAGGATTAAAGTGAAACTCCATTTTGGATTGTGAAGGGTTTTATTGCTCTTGAGTTTCTTGGCTGGTCTTGGTTGTTCCAAGATGACCAAGCAGCATCAAAGATCTTTGCAATGAAATTGTTTGGTTTCTCAAGGCCCCCAGAAATCCTTAAAAATTTACAAGGTGCTCAGTTTGTTCTTTATGGGTCTGAAAATCTTTTGTTAGAAGTAAGACCCTCCTTCTAACCAAATGAACTGCTGAAGGATGTGTAGTGCTAAAAGGAGCCATATTGTAAAGTGTAGGGCCCACTAACATGGAGGATGAGGACCAAGCTGAATGCTGGGTATGGGTTAAATCTTGGCTATGGGTGGACTGGACAGAGTTGGCAGAATGTTATTATTGATGCCCGGCTCTTACTAACTTGGATTGGTTAGTGGTATAGTACTTAATTGCTGCTGTGACACTCTAACTCTGAAGGACCATGGCTTGGAAGGTTAACTGAAAAACCCAGACACAGGTCTGCGGAAACACTTAATGTGTTTATTACAGAGTGCAGTGCAACGTTTCGGGCGGACCCCTTTGTCAAGCATACGTAACATTCAGCAGACCTGTGTGCCATTGGGGTTTTTCTATTGGACTACTGTTGGGAGGTGGCCAAGCCTCCACCTGCATCCACCAGGCATTCTTGTCCGCCCAGTAGGTAGGGTCCAATAGAATTTGTATTTGGAAGGTTGACTGACCTGCTAGCTTTTTCCTGGAGACAGGAGAGTGATGTCAACTAGACTTGCAGTAAGTGTCTGCTGATCTTATCGTAGGACTAGCCCTCAGATATGACCCCTGACACGGTAGACTTTCCTTGAATCACAAAACATGTTAGCGGGGATGTCCCATGAATTCCAAAAGCTGGTGGCTGAGCTGAGAAGAAGGAGTATGTTACTATTGGTGTAGTGGTTCAGTTCTGAAACTCTTGTGTGTTCTAGGGTAAAAGAGGAGAGCCACAGGGTTGGCAGATGGCTTGTCTGGTTTTAGCCCTGCTTTGAGGTCCAACATTTGGTCAGAGTTTCCCCTTATATGATAAAAAGGTTACAGTTCTATGGAAATCCTGCTGTATCGCCCTTGTATCCATAGTTCCAATATCGTATCGTATCGTATAGTATATCTAGGACAGCAGCCTCTCACCTCAACTTTCTGGCCCATTCCCTTGGGACCAGTGGTTTGGCCATAGGTTTGGTAGATGATAAGGTCCTCTGGAGCTGTGACTGAGCCGAAGAATTTCTCATGTCCTGTTAGATCACTCGGTGGATAGGGGTATGAAATACTCAGGTGGTGGGTGGTTACCTCTAGGTACTGACTGATAACAAGATCCTATGATTTTCCATGTACAAGTACAAATACAAAACAATCTAAAATGTCTTAGAGAATTGAGAAATCTGATATGGCCAATTATTTTGTTAAAGAAAAAAACCCTCACTTTAATGATAATGACTTTTTTTTAAGCCCAGAAAGAATGCGTCTGTTTCCCATGGAACTCGGTGGCACCAGAACGTGGCACCATAAATCCAGACGAGGCTTTATTCCTGGCCAGTCCCTTGCCGGCTTTTTACCTTTAACTCCTTAATCCTGGCAGATGTAAGAAATCAGAGTATGCGGCAGAACCGGGTTAAAGATTCATTGTTCTTTTCCAGAAACCTTTAAAGGTCACCGACTGCAGAAACTGCCATGAGCCCCTTGCAAAACGTCGGATTGTGAATTACATAATTGCTTTTAATTACATAATTACCGTGTTAAAATGTGCAGGGGTAAAGGTTACATTTACATTTTAAAGTCATGGGAGTTTACTTGAAATGAAGCAATAGAGACTCGTTAACCCTATAAGCGCCGGAGAGCTATCCAGTTTGACCTTTGCATTCTCTTCTTAACCCCCCCATTGACCTTGGCTATTTGAAGGTCGGGCCGGCAAATAATATATTCCAGCTTGGGTGAATGGCAGATCCTGGAGAAACCGGTTCCTCGTGAGTGAGGCAATTTAACCCAATTGGCCAAAGTAATTAACTGCTTACTGTCAAGGTTTAGTCTTAAGGTAGGATATTTTTATTAGGAAGATAATTGCCTCCTTATTAAGGAAAGGAAAAGCAAATTGAGGAGGACATCCTACTGATGGTTACAAATGGTGCTTCAAATAACAGGTAAGGGCTCTGGCCCTCAACTTCCCTGTAATAATGATTTATTATTGTATAGCTTTAAGAATCCATGGACCCACAGCTGTGTGTTTGTTCCATGATAAGTCCAGGCCAATATCAAAAGACATTGATACCTGGAACCTTGAAGGTTGAGTTCCACATTGAAAGCCCCGTCTGCAGCATGATATTAATAACGCAGGAAAAGGAAGGGTTCCATATGTAAAACGACGATGTGATAGACGCAATCAAATATATAAAGGGAATTAATAGAGTTCAGGAGAGAAGCTGTGGCCGATGGCTGGAACAATGGGGCACCACATGAAGCTGGAGAGATGAAGACTGGAAGGGAACATAAGGAAACACTTCTTACAGAGAGAGGGATAAATACACTGAAACACCTTCCTGCCCATATGTGGGGGGGGGGATAACTTAGTAAAGGAATTCACGCATGGAACAGATCTACAGCGAGATTAAAAAGCCGACAATAAAAAGTGAGAAGCGTTTAATGGAAAGACAAGGTGGCTCATCTGGATCCTTTCAGTCATCAAGTTCCAAGTCTATGGTATATGGCCTCCTCAACATTGGGAACCCTCGTGGTGCCCAAAATGGTCTTCATCTCCTTAGCACATACACTGCCAGGATAAATGTAATGCCCGGTTGTGGCTGACCATGATTGTAGTGTAAGAAGTTTAAGGTGGCCATACACAGCCAGATCTGCTCCTTTGTCATGGAATACAAACAATGAGATCTGAACCTGATTTGGTCACCCACATGCTGCTCCATATTGGGCTTATCCAATCCTAGAGCCAACAATTGCATTATTCTTTGACGGCCACATCAACATGCCAGTTGGGAGGTACTACCTTGACAGCTTTTATTGGCCGGGTATGACCCCATTAAGTTGAGTAGATAGAAGGGGAGCTAAGTAGTATTTAGGGGCTGGCACCAGGTATGGCCTGGGCATGTAAATCTCAGTATTATATTCATCTCTAAGACAATTTTCTTAGAATTTATTAATAGGAGACTTGTCCATAGTAAACTTTACTAGTCATGTGTGTTGGTGAACTCGTCTGAGCAGTAATGGCTGATTCCACTCATGTGCATACACAAATATATTGAGTAATAATGGCTACTTTCCTTTCCCAGGTGATCCCATCCCTGCCGGAGCTACATAGCCACGACACGTCTCATGCCGTATGTACATCCACCAACTATCCAACCTTAGCCTAGAGTGCGACTGACAGAGTTTCTATCTCAGAGAATGAGGAAAAGGAAGGGGACGTGAAGGAGACATCTCATATATGAAGCAACTATATTACAACACCTGAGCAGGTAAGTAGGTTTTACTGTATTTCGACTAGTACGTAATGGTGGCAAAGCAGAGGACTTATATAAAGACGAAATATTTGTCAACCTTCAGCCCTTTCAATTTCCAGCTCTCTTAGCAACTTTTGCTGTTGGTGGGTGCTGGGAGTAGCACTATCTGGCTATATATTATCCCACTGTTGCTATAGACACCATCTCTCCCTACTATACCTGCTATCCCACAGTCACACTCCCTTCCCAGAGACTATTATCCCACTGTTACTATAGACACATCTCTCCCTACTATACCTGCTATCCCACAGTCACACTCCCTTCCCAGAGACTATTATCCACTGTTACTATAGACACCATCTCTCCCTACTATACCTGCTATCCCACAGTCACACTCCCTTCCCAGAGACTATTATCCACTGTTACTATAGACACCATCTCTCCCTACTATACCTGCTATCCCACAGTCACACTCCCTTCCCAGATACTATTATCCCACTGTTACTATAGGCACCATCTCTCCCTACTATACCTGCTATCCCACAGTCACACTCCCTTCCCAGAGACTATTATACACTGTTACTATAGGCACCATCTCTCCCTACTATACCTGTTATTCCACAGTCACACTACCTTCCCAGAGACTATTATCCACTGTTACTATAGGCACCATCTCTCCCTACTATACCTGCTATCCCACAGTCACACTCCCTTCCCAGAGACTATTATCCACTGTTACTATAGACACCATCTCTCCCTACTATACCTGCTATCCCACAGTCACACTCCCTTCCCAGAGACTATTATCCACTGTTACTATAGGCACCATCTCTCCCTACTATACCTGCTATCCCACAGTCACACTCCCTTCCCAGAGACTATTATCCACTGTTACTATAGGCACCATCTCTCCCTACTATACCTGCTATCCCACAGTCACACTCCCTTCCCAGAGACTATTATCCACTGTTACTATAGGCACCATCTCTCCCTACTATACCTGTTATCCCACAGTCACACTCCCTTCCCAGAGACTATTATCGCACTGTTACTATAGGCACCATCTCTCCCTACTATACCTGTTATTCCACAGTCACACTACCTTCCCAGAGACTATTATCCACTGTTACTATAGGCACCATCTCTCCCTACTATACCTGCTATCCCACAGTCACACTCCCTTCCCAGAGACTATTATCCACTGTTACTATAGACACCATCTCTCCCTACTATACCTGCTATCCCACAGTCACACTCCCTTCCCAGAGACTATTATCCACTGTTACTATAGGCACCATCTCTCCCTACTATACCTGTTATCCCACAGTCACACTCCCTTCCCAGAGACTATTATCGCACTGTTACTATAGGCACCATCTCTCCCTACTATACCTGCTATCCCACAGTCATACTCCCTTCCCAGAGACTATTATCCCACTGTTACTATAGACACATCTCTCCCTACTATACCTGCTATCCCACAGTCACACTCCCTTCCCAGAGACTATTATCCACTGTTACTATAGGCACCATCTCTCCCTACTATACCTGCTATCCCACAGTCACACTCCCTTCCCAGAGACTATTATCCACTGTTACTATAGACACCATCTCTCCCTACTATACCTGCTATCCCACAGTCACACTCCCTTCCCAGAGACTATTATCCACTGTTACTATAGACACCATCTCTCCCTACTATACCTGCTATCCCACAGTCACACTCCCTTCCCAGAGACTATTATCCACTGTTACTATAGACACCATCTCTCCCTACTATACCTGCTATCCCACAGTCACACTCCCTTCCCAGAGACTATTATCCACTGTTACTATAGACACCATCTCTCCCTACTATACCTGCTATCCCACAGTCACACTCCCTTCCCAGAGACTATTATCTACTGTTATATATATATTTAGATATACTAGAATATAATCCAAAACAGTACTATGTGCTTTATAATTATTTTTTTATTTGTATGATTTACGTTTTGCTGAATGAGCTGTTGAAAATCTTTCACTAATTGTTTTTTTCTTTATGAAGTGGCAGTTACATATAATGAGTTATATTTGCTACTAAAGAGGTTTTTTTTACAACTTTAAAATGTTCTGCATTTTTGGAATACCTGTACTGCTGTAGTTTTATGGTATCTCTGTATATAGGCTAAATATATTCTTTAGAGGCTGTTCCTGCTGAATTGTGCTCAGTTGTGTTTGCATGCTGGTAGCTATAATCTCATATTGTGCTGTATATTTAAGAGAAATCCCAATTATAAAAATAGTTTCCATCCGAATGTCCTGTGGCCATAACATCATTTCCCTACATAACCTGCTGATGTGTAAGTGGGATAATGAGGGGCTGGTGATGGCGGGAGTTGAATTACATTGGGGATTGGGTTTTGTTGCCGCTGTCCCTTCCCTGCCCCGGGGCGTTGCTCATTGTGCTGTAAGTGAACTAGTTAATGAGGAATAGTCCAAACTGAACCAGATGGGCACAACATGGGGGACATTTAACTGATCCCCCCATTCTGTATTTACTAATCATTAGTCATTATGACTCGTTTTATCAAATCTTTGAGCAACAAACAAGACTATTTTGCTCATTTCACCACTAGTGATTAATGACGGGTTTCACAATCACATTTATTATATAAATATATATATATCTCTGGCTCACCTTAACTAGCCCCTGAACTAGTCCAGGAATCTGAGGAACGTTCGACTGGATCCTGACATGAGATGAGTGATTTCTGTTTTGGTAAAAATCTGATGTCGAATCTTTTGCGGTTGTAAAAACAGTTTCGGTTGTAGAAAAAAAAAACCAAAAAAACGCTCGTTAAAGGATATATTGTGAAATAACTGGTTTACTAAGAGGATTTCCCAGAAACCTGTGTTACTGATTCCGATTTTCAGTACTAATCACATTTTATGGATGTATTTTTAAAGGTTTATGGTCAGTATAAATGTTATATTCCTGTTGCAGAGACTTCCTTGCTTTTTGTTACCCCAATGTTTCTATATATCTGTAGCCTTGTTATGAGCTAAGGGGGCCCAGTCTGAAGGTCAGTTAGGGGGAGATTTGGGGTGAGTGATTATTTGTGCCCTGGGTACCCCTGGAACTATAGCAGGGTGACACCCCAATGTTTCTATATATCTGTAACCTTGTTATGAGCTAAGGGGGCCCAGTCTGAAGGTCAGTTAGGGGGAGATTTGGGGTGAGTGTTTATTTGTACCCTGGGTACCCCTGGAACTATAGCAGGGTGACACCCCAATGTTTCTATATATCTGTAACCTTGTTATGAGCTAAGAGGACCCAGTCTGAAGGTCAGTTTAGGGGAGATTTGGGGTGAGTGTTTATTTGTACCCTGGGTACCCCTGGAACTATAGCAGGGTGACTGTTACCCCAATGTTTCTATATATCTGTAATCTTGTTATGAACTAAGGGGGCCCAGTCTGAAGGTCAGTTAGGGGGAGAATTGGGGTGAGTGTTTATTTGTACCCTGGGTACCCCTGGAACTATAGCAGGGTGACTGTTACCCCAATGTTTTTATATATCTGTAACCTTGTTATGAGCTAAGGGGGCCCAGTCTGAAGGTCACTTAGGGGGAGATTTGGGGTGAGTGTTTATTTGTACCCTGGGTACCCCTGGAACTATAGCAGATTGACACCCCAGTGTTTCTATGATATTAGTAAATGTTTGTATCAAAATTTAGACTTGTGGCTTCTCTTGCTTTGTTCCCCTTGTACTTTTGGTTCTTGTTCTCCACCTCTGCATGTACCTCAGTGAACTGGGGAGTTGGAGAAGACATATCACGTCTCTAGTGGGCTGATGTATGAATAAAATGGTACAGCAGCCAAGTCATCGTCACAAAAGCTTGCAATCTAAAGGATGTGTATCCTTTCCAGCCTGGAAGTTAAGGGGATTGTTAAACAAATTTTGATTCTTTGTGTTTCCTTCACTCACTGGTAACTCTTGGCACTCGTCACAGCTGGGGATGCTGGGAGTTGTTTAACCATTTCAGACAAGGTAGCCATGCATATTATATTCCGAGGGCACTAAGTCTTTCAGTACAGCATAAGCTGCATCTCCCTTCCATTAATTTCTCTAAATGAGATGCTATTGATGCGAATGTGAAGTCAAATGAGGTTAATAGTGGTTTATGTGCCCCACGTCCCCCCCAGATCTGTCACATCATGTGTGAAATTGGCAGCTGGCCGAGATTTCTGGGACTTGTAGTTCAACTTGAAAGGGTGCGGTTTGTTCTCTCCCTGCGTTAGATTCTCACGGTAACTGACTGATCCTGATTGGTCATTGGACCTAAACAACCTTCGTATCAGAAAGAAAACATTCATCCATCATCATCCTCGCCTGTTTTTCTGTTCCTTCTATTTGTGTCCTGTCCCGTCTCTTTCAAGTGAGAAGCCAATCGCTCCCATGTTCTTAGATTTGGAAGGGAAAAGAATCTCCCAGGACAATGTTTTTAATACTTCCCTTTAAAATACAGTAATTACTGAAGCATAAAGTCTCATTTCTACATATTGTGTGCCCAGAACATTCCTTCTCTGTACTGTATGTAGGTGTTTATTCCTATCAATATAATGGTCATCAATATTTCATACATCTCTCCCTACTATACCTGCTATCCCACAGTCACACTCCCTTCCCAGAGACTATTATCCCACTGTTACTATAGACACCATCTCTCCCTACTATACCTGCTATCCCACAGTCACACTCCCTTCCCAGAGACTATTATCCACTGTTACTATAGGCACCATCTCTCCCTACTATACCTGCTATCCCACAGTCACACTCCCTTCCCAGAGACTATTATCCACTGTTACTATAGGCACCATCTCTCCCTACTATACCTGCTATCCCACAGTCACACTCCCTTCCCAGAGACTATTATCCCACTGTTACTATAGACACCATCTCTCCCTACTATACCTGCTATCCCACAGTCACACTCCCTTCCCAGAGACTATTATCCACTGTTACTATAGACACCATCTCTCCCTACTATACCTGCTATCCCACAGTCACACTCCCTTCCCAGAGACTATTATCCCACTGTTACTATAGACACCATCTCTCCCTACTATACCTGCTATCCCACAGTCACACTCCCTTCCCAGAGACTATTATCCACTGTTACTATAGACACCATCTCTCCCTACTATACCTGCTATCCCACAGTCACACTCCCTTCCCAGAGACTATTATCCCACTGTTACTATAGACACCATCTCTCCCTACTATACCTGCTATCCCACAGTCACACTCCCTTCCCAGAGACTATTATCCACTGTTACTATAGACACCATCTCTCCCTACTATACCTGCTACCCCACAGTCACACTCCCTTCCCAGAGACTATTATCCCACTGTTACTATAGGCACCATCTCTCCCTACTATACCTGCTATCCCACAGTCACACTCCCTTCCCAGAGACTATTATCCACTGTTACTATAGGCACCATCTCTCCATACTATACCTGCTATCCCACAGTCACACTCCCTTCCCAGAGACTATTATCCACTGTTACTATAGACACCATCTCTCCCTACTATACCTGCTATCCCACAGTCACACTCCCTTCCCAGAGACTATTATCCCACTGTTACTATAGACACCATCTCTCCCTACTATACCTGCTATCCCACAGTCACACTCCCTTCCCAGAGACTATTATCCACTGTTACTATAGACACCATCTCTCCCTACTATACCTGCTATCCCACAGTCACACTCCCTTCCCAGAGACTATTATCCCACTGTTACTATAGACGCCATCTCTCCCTACTATACCTGCTATCCCACAGTCACACTCCCTTCCCAGAGACTATTATCCACTGTTACTATAGACACCATCTCTCCCTACTATACCTGCTACCCCACAGTCACACTCCCTTCCCAGAGACTATTATCCACTGTTACTATAGGCACCATCTCTCCCTACTATACCTGCTATCCCACAGTCACACTCCCTTCCCAGAGACTATTATCCACTGTTACTATAGGCACCATCTCTCCCTACTATACCTGCTATCCTACAGTCACACTCCCTTCCCAGAGACTATTATCCCACTGTTACTATAGACACCATCTCTCCCTACTATACCTGCTATCCCACAGTCACACTCCCTTCCCAGAGACTATTATCCACTGTTACTATAGGCACCATCTCTCCCTACTATACCTGCTATCCCACAGTCACACTCCCTTCCCAGAGACTATTATCCCACTGTTACTATAGACACCATCTCTCCCTACTATACCTGCTATCCCACAGTCACACTCCCTTCCCAGAGACTATTATCCACTGTTACTATAGACACCATCTCTCCCTACTATACCTGCTATCCCACAGTCACACTCCCTTCCCAGAGACTATTATCCCACTGTTACTATAGGCACCATCTCTCCCTACTATACCTGCTATCCCACAGTTACACTCCCTTCCCAGAGACTATTATACCACTGTTACTATAGACACCATCTCTCCCTACTATACCCGCTATCCCACAGTCACACTCCCTTCCCAGAGACTATTATCCACTGTTACTATAGGCACCATCTCTCCCTACTATACCTGCTATCCCACAGTCACACTCCCTTCCCAGAGACTATTATACCACTGTTACTATAGACACCATCTCTCCCTACTATACCTGCTATCCCACAGTCACACTCCCTTCCCAGAGACTATTATCCACTGTTACTATAGGTACCATCTCTCCCTACTATACCTGCTATCCCACAGTCACACTCCCTTCCCAGAGACTATTATCCACTGTTACTATAGGCACCATCTCTCCCTACTATACCTGCTATCCCACAGTCACACTCCCTTCCCAGAGACTATTATACCACTGTTACTATAGACACCATCTCTCCCTACTATACCTGCTATCCCACAGTCACACTCCCTTCCCAGAGACTATTATCCACTGTTACTATAGGTACCATCTCCCCCTACTATACCTGCTATCCCACAGTCACACTCCCTTCCCAGAGACTATTATACCACTGTTACTATAGACACCATCTCTCCCTACTATACCTGCTATCCCACAGTCACACTCCCTTCCCAGAGACTATTATACCACTGTTACTATAGACACCATCTCTCCCTACTATACCTGCTATCCCACAGTCACACTCCCTTCCCAGAGACTATTATCCACTGTTACTATAGACACATCTCTCCCTACTATACCTGCTATCCCACAGTCACACTCCCTTCCCAGAGACTATTATCCACTGTTACTATAGGCACCATCTCTCCCTACTTTACCTGCTATCCCACAGTCACACTCCCTTCCCAGAGACTATTATCCACTGTTACTATAGGCACCATCTCTCCCTACTATACCTGCTATCCCACAGTCACACTCCCTTCCCAGAGACTATTATCTCACTGTTACTATAGACACCATCTCTCCCTACTATACCTGCTATCTCACAGTCACACTCCCTTCCCAGAGACTATTATCCACTGTTACTATAGGCACCATCTCTCCCTACTATACCTGCTATCCCACAGTCACACTCCCTTCCCAGAGACTATTATCCACTGTTACTATAGACACCATCTCTCCCTACTATACCTGCTATCCCACAGTCACACTCCCTTCCCAGAGACTATTATCCACTGTTACTATAGACACCATCTCTCCCTACTATACCTGCTATCCCACAGTCTGTTCCTACACAAGAAGTACATTTTGGTTTCATGTCACTCACTGTCCCAGTGTAGAACTGTTGTTCTGTTGGGTTCTGCAGTATATGGGGCCTCAATAAGCTGGACTCCCCTAAATGCTTCTCCTGGATCTGATGATAACAGATCTGACAGTTAAATCCTCACAGATGTATAATTTATTGGTACCAAGGAACGTCTGTCTAGGTGTCCTTTCTGGGTAAACAATGTTCATTTCCGTCCAGGGCTTTGTGAATAAAACGTAATCTTCCTTTTCAGATCCTCCTACAATTAGGGAGCGCTTGATCCTTTGTTTCCTAGGAAGTCAGGATAAACTAAATAACAGAGAACTTGTTTCATCTGGGGTATTTCCATAATCCCAAGGACATCATCCCCCCA
This sequence comes from Xenopus petersii, assembly GCA_038501925.1. Lineage (NCBI taxonomy): Eukaryota > Metazoa > Chordata > Amphibia > Anura > Pipidae > Xenopus > Xenopus petersii. The sequence goes on from CM076678.1 coordinate 156,172,261, forward strand.
GGGCCTTTGTTTTTACCTTTTTTATCCCCAATTTATGAAAAGATGGGTTCCATCCCAAAGAGAGTTTGTTAAATAAGCAAACAACATTTAATTGCAGTAGAATCAAGAGAATGAAGCAGCCAGGAAGTTGGTGATATATGGTATTAATGTCATTATCTATCCCTGTGCCTCATACTCCTTTAATCATGCTCATGGCTTCTGGGTAAGTCTTAATATGCCGAGCGGAGCTTTTGATCGGTAGCCAGTGATGTCTCCCCTTTATTTCCAGCCACAGGCACTAAGCAGTTTGAAATATACTTGAAAATTACATTTAAGGATGTAAAAATGTGATGACATAAAATGCTCAGCTGCATGACCCACAATCCTTAGGAGCATAGCCACAGCTGTCAATCTAGGGTTGCTACTGACCTCCAAGCCTTGGTACAGGCCAACACTACTCCTGATCCAGGATTTACTTTACCTACAAATGGATCCATCCAATTATATATAAGAACAACTAGTTTCCTTGAACACAGAGGTTTTCAGAATATTCAGTTCAAGCTACTCCTTTGAGGTCCATTGTTTAGTCACAATCCCATTTGGCTCATTACAAGGTGACATGTATCACCTTGGCTTTCACGTAGTGCTCTTCTGATGGGTCTAAAAACTTTGTTGAAGAGGAACCACACATGGGCTTTGTCGTTGTGCTCTTCTGATGGGTCTAAAATATTTGTTTTGAAAAGGACCACACCTGGACTTTGACATATTCCTGTTCTGATAGGTATAACAACTCTGTTGCTGAGGGACTACACATGGGCTTTGACATAGTCCTCTTCTCATGGGTCTAAAAACTCAGTTGGAGAGGGATCACACCTGGGCTTTGAAATAGTCCTCTTCTGATGGGTATAAAAACTGTGTTGGAGAGGGACCACACCTGGGCTTTGACATAGTCCTCTTCTGATGGGTCTAAAAACTCTGTTGCAGAGGGACCACATATGGGCTTTAACGTAGTCCTCTTCTCATGGGTCTAAAAACTGTCTGGGCTTTCTGTTGGGCTTGCCTTTGACGTATTCCTCTTATGATGGTCTAAGAACTCTGTTGGAGTGAGACCACACCTGGGCTTTGAGTTAGTCCTCTTTTGATGGGTCTAAAAACTCTGTTGGAGAGGGACCACATCTGGGCTTTGACATATTCCTCTTCTGATGGGTGTAAAAACTCTGTTGCAGAGGGACCACACATGGTCTTTAATGTAGTCCTCTTCTCATGGGTCTAAAAACTCTGTCTGGGCTTTCTGTTGGGCTTGCCTTTGACGTAGTCCTCTTATGAGTCTAAGAACTTTGTTGGAGTGGGACCACATCTGGGCTTTGACGTAGTCCTCTTCTGATGAGTCTTCATAAGCCCATTGATCTGTTTGTTGACCTAGTGGCTGAACAATTGAATCAGCACCTGGCATGGGGGTGGCAAAACCAAGCAAAGATCTGATTCTTTTCATGCCCAGCTTTACCCTTTCAATGGTAAGTAGGCTGGCAAACTGCAATTTACCCCTAATCTTGCAGTTTGGGAACTTATGTGTTAAAGGTTTTATCACCAGTGCCCCAACCAGGAGAAGCATATAATAGGTTGATCCACTCTTATCCCCAGGACATTTGGATCTTTATCTTCTTTCAGATACAATGTTTCTGTTTTCATGTATTTAATATCAGCCCCTTGTCCCCAGGCCAAGTCCCCCTCCTGCTAACGAGTAACCCAAGCTCCCTCAGAGAGGCACCTGTCAGACGGATTCCAAGTCTTCATTCAGCCCCTATCTGCTGCTGTCATCATTTGAGATCCCAGTCTCGCTAAGTCTTGGCACTTTCCTATCAACCGTTATTAAATGTCCTACTCACAAAATTCATAATAATAAATTCTCCGTAATGGAAACAGTTCAGAAATGTGCCCGCTGAGTTCTTATGGTGATTCCAAGAAGTTTAAAAAATAATGAGTGAATGTAATCTAATTTTTACAGAATTTTTCTCTGTAAAAGTTTATTTTTATAATTCAAGCAGTGAGTGGAAATAGAACACTCTGATGGAAGCTAACTGGGAGATGGATAGGTAACTCAAGCAGTGGTTGGGACTAGTATACTCTGATGGACGCTTACTGGGGAAGGGACAGGTAACTCAAGCAGTGGGTGGGAATTGAATACTCTGATGGAAGCTTACTGGGGAAGGGACAGGTAACTCAAGCAGTGGGTGGGGCTAGACTACTCTGATGGAAGATTACTGGGGGAGAGTTGAGTAACTGAAGCAGTGGATGGGACTAAAACACTCTGATGAAAGCTTACAGGGGGAGGGGCAGGTAACTCAAGCAGTGGGTTGGATTAGAATACTCTGATGGAAGATTACAGGGGGGGATGGGTAACTCAAGAAGTGGGTGGGACTAGAGCACTCTGATGGAAGTGTTCCAGGGAAGGGAAAGAGAACTCAAGCAGTGGGTGGAACTAGAACACTCTGAAGGGAGCTTACTGGGAAGGGGTGGTTAACTCAAGAAGTGGGTGGGACTAGAGCACTCTGATGGAAGCTTACAGGGGGAGGGGCAAGTAACTCAAGCATTGGGTTGGATTAGAATACTTTGATGGAAGATTACAGGGGCAGGGATGGGTAACTCAAGAAGTGGGTGGGACTAGAACACTTTGAAGGGAGCTTACTGGTAAGGGGTGGCTAACTCAAGAAGTGGGTGGGACTAGAGCACTCTGATGGAAGCTTACAGGGGGAGGGGCAAGTAACTCAAGCATTGGGTTGGATTAGAATACTTTGATGGAAGATTACAGGGGCAGGGATGGGTAACTCAAGGACAGGGTGGGACTAGAACACTCTGAAGGGAGCTTACTGGTAAGGGGTGGCTAACTCAAGAAGTGGGTGGGACTAGAGCACTCTGATGGAAGCTTACAGGGGGAGGGGCAAGTAACTCAAGCATTGGGTTGGATTAGAATACTTTGATGGAAGATTACAGGGGCAGGGATGGGTAACTCAAGAAGTGGGTGGGACTAGAACACTTTGAAGGGAGCTTACTGGTAAGGGGTGGCTAACTCAAGAAGTGGGTGGGACTAGAGCACTCTGATGGAAGCTTACAGGGGGAGGGGCAAGTAACTCAAGCATTGGGTTGGATTAGAATACTTTGATGGAAGATTACAGGGGCAGGGATGGGTAACTCAAGGACAGGGTGGGACTAGAACACTCTGAAGGGAGCTTACTGGTAAGGGGTGGCTAACTCAAGAAGTGGGTGGGACTAGAGCAGTATGATATAAACCTGTGGGTGTCTTTAATTTAAGTATTAGGCTGGAGCATAACAACCAATTGGAAGCTTATATGGAGGTCCCTCAGATTATCTAACTATTAAAGTACTTGTAGCACTACGGGGGGGGGGGGGCAACAAATCCCAAAAGTTTCTTTCCCACCAGCAATAAAGTAAATTGCTGGTGGGAAAATATATACCGCCATTTGTTTTCCAAAGTCGCCCGAAGTTGCCTTGTCAGGCAGGGGAAGTGGCTCATATTTTTCCTCTCCTATGATTTACTTAATTGCCAAAGGGAACACATTTCGGGGAGATTTAAATTTCCCCCGTCTGCCAGTTCCTTTATTCTTGAAACACTGAAACATAGCAGAGACCAGGGCTGAACTAAACCTCTCTACTGCTCATATCACTGTTCAGTTTACTCTTCATTTCTTTGTTAGGCTTGGGGGGGGGAAGATTTATTCTTTGTTCTGCCAGAACCTGAGGAGCAGGAATTTACCAGTCTCGGGATATTTCTCCTTTGAGCAGAGGACACAAAGCAGAGCAATAGGAGGAGAGAACAGATTTTTGGCATCTAATGAGCGTTTCCTCATAATGAAATATCACTGCCCGTCCCCAGGCCAGAGCGGTAATAGAAAAATTGGCAACATTGAAATGTTTTACACTCTCCACCTGTGCGGCATTAGCCCGAATCTCTCAGATAGAGTTTGGGACGTATCACTGGAAACCTACAGTATGGAGTCATCCAAGGGGGGCTGGTTTGTGCCATAAATCAGGACTAAGGTAGAGAGAAGTTAAATTTAGAAGAGACAGAGGCAGAGAACAGCGATACAGACTCAGCCCCCCTCCCTCGCATGTAGGGGATCCCAGACGTCAGGGAGTCACATCTGCAGCCCTCCTGTCTTTTATATGAAATATAACAATTTTCCCCCAATGTAACAACATCATTTGTGCATTCACATAGAAGATTTTCTAGCAAAGTATCATGGACTCAAAGGAGCAGCCCACTCTGACCCACTCTGACCCACCATTACCCACCCTTATACACCGGGACCCACCTGGACCCACTCTTACTGACCCACCATTACCCACCCGGACCCACCCAGTAACCCTGACCCACCTTTACACACTGAGAACCACCCTGACCCACCCTTACTGACCCACCCTGGCCCACCATTTCCCACCCTGACCCACCCTTACAGACTTGGACCCACCCTGACCCACCATTACCCACCCTTACTGACCCACCCGGTAACCCTGACCCACCCGCCACTGGTTCTGGACACAGGAATGCAGAGAAGCCTCACTGATGTTCAGATAGAAATCACTGGCGGCTGTCAGAGCACATTGGATCCAATCTCTGAATTCATGGCCCATTGAACCGATATGGAAAAATGATTAGAAAAACCTGAGCTGTGCTGAGCTACTTGAGCTGCTGCCACACTGCGAGGAGACGCTCGTGTAATTTCCATCCCCTCAGTCCATTCGTCTCCATGCGCCCCCCCCCCCCACTTACTCTCCTGTCTCATAAATAGGCCAGAGCTGGGAATCTGTTATGAGAAATATCCACTAACTGCAATGTGATTGGACAGTATGAGGCTATAGCATTCCTTCTCTGTATATTTATATTTATATATATGCTTCTCTTACACAATACAGTATGAGTGTATAACCTTGTACTACTAAGGATAATGTACCCCTACTGTAAATGATAAGGATATTAGAAGTCACTGAGGGGTTGTTCTGTGACCATATAAAGGCACAAGGCTGCAGGCTGAGTTATACAGGGAACTCTGAGTATCACTCATGTATTATAAGGGATAATGTACCCCCTACTGTAAATGATAAGGATATTAGAAGTCACTGAGGGGTTGTTCTGTGACCATATAAAGGCACAAGGCTGCAGGCTGAGTTATACAGGGAACTCTGAGTATCACTCATGTATTATAAGGGATAATGTACCCCCTACTGTAAATGATAAGGATATTAGAAGTCACTGAGGGGTTGTTCTGTGACCATATAAAGGCACAAGGCTGCAGGCTGAGTTATACAGGGAACTCTGAGTATCACTCATGTATTATAAGGGATAATGTACCCCCTACTGTAAATGATAAGGATATTAGAAGTCACTGAGGGGTTGTTCTGTGACCATATAAAGACACAAGGCTGCAGGCTGAGTTATACAGGGAACTCTGAGTATCACTCATGTATTATAAGGGATAATGTACCCCCTACTGTAAATGATAAGGATATTAGAAGTCACTGAGGGGTTGTTCTGTGACCATATAAAGGCACAAGGCTGCAGGCTGAGTTATACAGGGAACTCTGAGTATCACTCATGTATTATAGGTGATAATGTACCCCCTACTGTAAATGATAAGGATATTAGAAGTCACTGAGGGATTGTTCTGTGACCATATAAAGGCACAAGGCTGCAGGCTGAGTTATACAGGGAACTCTGAGTATCACTCATGTATTATAAGGGATAATGTACCCCCTACTGTAAATGATAAGGATATTAGAAGTCACTGAGGGGTTGCATTTATATGTTGTATAATTGTGTCCTGTTACCTATAGGAAGATTAGCCGGGGTATTTTCCAATAATAAAAGAGAATAAATAAAATGATTCTAAAGCTTTGCAGGAAATGACAGCAATTGGGGATCTAATGCACGAGACCTATTTATTAAAATGACTTTCTTTGAAGGGAACAATTGCGCCTGATTTCTTCTCAGTCCCTTGTGAAACAGACTTAATTGACCAGATGTTGCCAATTAGCAAGCGCTTGATTTATGTGCTGAGGATACGGCGTTGCTCTGCCGAAAAATCCATTATATGCGCTACGCAAAATCAAATTTCTAAAACGGAACGTTTGCGAAAGGAATATGAACCATTTTTTGTGGTTAGCGATTGAATCGTTACTAAATGGGCTCAGTGTCAGATATTCTGGTCATGAAATAGGAGATAATATTATAACCATTTTATTTCGGAATGTCACAATGTTTTGATTGGTTAATGGAACATGAGAAACCAGGGTTTGGGTTTAAATCCCTCAATTATTGTAACTTAAATAGAATCATGATTTCAGCCACAGTGTAATGTAAAGCTATTTAGGCAAATGCGATGTTTCTTGTTTTATGACATCATGATTCTTGGCTTATGACATCACTGCTTTGCTGCTCCCAATAGGTTTTATGCTGTTTTAGAAGAAGTAGCTCTATGGTTAAACCCACTGGATTCTGGGTTGGATTCCTATGTAAGATCTCATATGGAGTCTTAAGAAGTTACCTCTTGCCAAGGTCCAGGCTTAGATTGTAAGCTCTGTTGCAGGTACTTGCTCTGTGCTAATACATATGGGCATATTTATTAAGGGTTGAATTTCAAATTGAAAAAATTTCGAAATTCAAATTCAAAAAGACCAACTGAAATTAAGTTGAAGTTCTTTTTTGGCCAAATCGGTATGTTTTCAATTGAATAGGTCCATATTCGGCCAAATTCGAATTGTTCAAATTGAATTAATAGTACATTCGATCGAATTCGATTCTAAGTTTTCCCCCCAAAAAAAGTCCACCAATTGACTCCAAATAGGTTCTAGGAGGTCCCCATAGGCTAAAACAGCAATTCGGCAGGTTTTAGATGGTGAATTGTTGAAGTCGAATTTTTAAAGCGACAGTACATGATAAATTTAGATTTTTTTTTCAAATTCGAATCGAATTTGGACTATTCCCTAGTCGACGTACACAAAAACTAGCTCAAAACTCGAATTTTTTTCATTTCAAAATTGCCCCATAGTGTGTGTGGCAGGGGTTTTAAAGGCCCCAGTGACCAGCAGTTTGGTTAGTATCGCCCCCTTCATTCAGGAATTACATACAGGTATGGGACCTGTGGGTTTCCAGATAACGGCTCCTTCCGTAGTTTGGCTCTTCATCCCTGCTATCTAGTAGAAATGAATATATTATTGCTTCCAAGTTGTGATCAAGTACAAGCTACCGCTTTATTATTACAGGTATTGTATCCATTATCCGGAAACCCGTTATCCAGATAGCTCAGAATTACGGAAAGGCTCCCTTAGACTCCATTATAATGAAATAATCTAAATTTTTCAAAATGATTTCCTTTTTCTGTGTAATAGTAAAACAGTTGCTTGTACTTGATCCCAACTAAGATATAATTAATCCTTATTGGAGGCAAAACCAGCCTATTGGCTTTATTTAATGTTTATATGATTTTCTAGTAGACTTAAGGAATGATCCCTTATCCTGAAAACCCCCAGGTCCCAAGCATTCTGGATTACAGGTTCCATACCTGTACAGAGAAAAATGAAATATTTTTTTTTTAAAAAAATGTCTATTTAGATAAAATGGAGTCTCTTTGGATATGGACTTTTTGTAATACAAACCTTTTTGGATAATGGGTTTCCAGATAACGGATCCCATAACTTTATTATCTCTACAAGGCATGCTGCACATAAGAACAGCATGTCCCTGCATGAAGAACCTATAGTCTAAGGTGGCACCTTGAATAGAAGGAACATCATCTAGTACATGACCCTGGGTGTAGTACCCCAGCACCCATCAAGTATCCTGATCATCATATGGTTCACTGTATGTCCACTCTACCTAGGGATTGGCTAAACTGGGCCATGCTGTTAGTTGCCTTGAATATCTTGCCTACACTAAAAACGGAGAACCAGGCTGGCCAATTACCTGCAAGTGGAACGTTCCTTTGATTGACCAGGACCTCATGGTGCACATTTCCACCAAGTGATCATTGAAATGTGGCCATTCCTTCCCATAAACATCTAGCTAAACCCTGGCTAAAGATCAGATTGGCTGGGACTTATTTCTCGGACTAGTTTGGTCTTCTGACTGGCCAGTCTGATCTCTGAATAACAAGCCGTGGTTAGTTACAGATTGATAAATCTGGCCTACATGTGACCCACCAGACATTTGCTGCTGAGTAGAGTAGCTTGCAATGGATTGCCTTCCATTCATTGTAGTACAGGGATAGAATATGTTATCTGGAAACCTAGACTCCATTTTAATCACAATTTTTCTCTGTAATAATAAAACAGTCGCTTGTACTTGATCCCAACTAAGATATAATTAATCCTTATTGGAGGCAAAACCAGCCTATTGGCTTTATTTAATGTTTATATGATTTTTTAGCAGAAAGGTGATCCAGAAAGGTTTGGTGGTGAATCTCCAAATGGATCAGACCTGAATCAATACTTTTTTAGATTCTCCATTGAGTGATGAAGTTCTACACCGCTTGAATATATATGTCAGGCCCCCCTCCTCAGTGATCCCACTTGAGAAGTTTACTGTGGCCCAGGGTTACATAGTTACATAGTTACATAGTTAAATTGGGTTGAAAAAAGACAAAGTCCATCAAGTTCAACCCCTCCAAATGAAAACCCATCATCCATACACACACCCCTCCCTACTTTTAATTAAAATTCTTTATACCCATACCTATACTAACTATAGAGTTTAGTATCACAATAGCCTTGGATATTATGTCTGTCCAAAAAATCATCCAAGTCATTCTTAAAGGCATTAACTGAATCATCATCACAACATCACCCGGCAGTGCATTCCACAACCTCACTGTCCTGACTGTGAAGAACCCTCTACGTTGCTTCAAATGAAAGTTCTTTTCTTCTAGTCTAAAGGGGTGGCCTCTGGTACGGTGATCCACTTTATGGGTAAAAAGGTCCCCTGCCATTTGTCTATAATGTCCTCTAATGTACTTGTAAAGTGTAATCATGTCCCCTCGCAAGCGCCTTTTTTCCAGAGAAAACAACCCCAACCTTGACAGTCTACCCTCATAATTTAAGTCTTCCGTCCCTCTAACCAATTTAGTTGCACTTAGTCTCTGCACTCTCTCCAGCTCATTTATATCCCTCTTAAGGACTGGAGTCCAAAACTGAACTGCATACTCCAGATGAGGCCTCACCAGGGACCTATAAAGAGGCATAATTATGTTTTCATCCCTTGAGTTAATGCCCTTTTTTATGCAAGACAGAACTTTATTTGCTTTAGTAGCCACAGAATGACACTGCCCAGAATTAGACAATGTGTTATCTACAAAGACCCCTAGATCCTTCTCATTTAAGGAAACTCCCAACACACTGCCATTTAGTGTATAACTTGCATTTATATTATTTTTGCCAAAGTGCATAACCTTGCATTTATCAACGTTGAACCTCATTTTCCAGTTTGCTGCCCAGTTTTCCAGTTTAGACAGATCACTTTGCAAAGTGGCAGCATCCTGCATGGAACCTATAGTTCTGCACAATTTAGTCTCATCTGCAAAAATAGAAACAGTACTTTCAATGCCCACCTCCAGATCATTAATAAACAAGTTGAAAAGCAAGGGACCTAGTACAGAGCCCTGCGGTACTCCACTAACAACACTGGTCCAATTAGAAAATGTTCCATTTACCACCACTCTTTGTAGTCTATCTTTTAGCCAGTTCTCTATCCAGGTACAAATACTATGTTCCAGGCCAACATTCCTTAATTTAACCAGTAACCTTTTGTGTGGCACTGTATCAAATGCTTTAGCAAAGTCTAAGTAAATCACATCCACTGCCATCCCAGAATGTCTTCAGCAAATTGAAGTTAATAATTAAACCTACTCTATTCTCATTCTCATGGACTTACCTTCTGCTTTTGATACTGTTGACCGTTCTGCCCTAATGCAAATTGTCTATTCTCTGGTTATCTGGGCTCAAGCTCTATCCAGGTTCTCTTCATCACTCCTTCTCTGTTACTTTTGCCAACAAAACCTCTTCCCCACTTTAGCTTAGTGTGGGGGTGCCTCAGGGTTCTCTACTTGGTCCTCTGTTGTTCTCTTTGTACACTCTCTCTTTAGGAGACCTTGTATTTTCTTTTGGTTTTAAATATCACCTGTATGCCGATGATATCTAGATATATTTAGACACCCCTTCACTAACTGCTGACATTCAGACCCAGATAGTAAACTGCCTACTAGCCATCTCCTCCTGCCTACTAGCCATCACCACCTCAAACTAAAGCTGGCTGAAACAGAGCTTGTGGTCTTCCCACCCAAACCCGACTCTTCTCATCCTCTCACCATTACTATGGATGGCACGACCATTAGTCCTGTAATAAAAGCATGCTGCCTGGGGGTTATTACTCAATGGCTGTTATTCCAAGATTTGAATCCAAACATTTTTGGAAACTTCTCTCTAAAGAAAGAAATCTGTTTCAGCCATGGGATAGAGGTGGGTAACTGCTTTCCTGAAACTCTTTCCCAGGGTCCTCTCAGGTCTCGTTTCTTTCCCTTAAATCTAAATATGTACATGGCCCACGCTGACATGTGTCGGGATTGTGAGTAAGCTCTTGTACCGCAGTTGTTTATACGTTGGTGATGGCTATTGACAAACTGTCATTGTTACATCCTCTGGATTTGTTGCTGTTCCCCTTTGTACAATAAACAGGCCCATCAACACCTTGGACTTTGCTTGTGTCTTAGTTTCTTCCCATGTCTGAGTGTATGTGTTTGGCATGTTTTTATACAGGCAGGAATGTTGGACACTGCTCTCGTTAAAAAGGTAAAAATGCTAAATATTTTGGCCTCCTTTTAGACAATATTAAGGAGTATCGAGTATCAATAACAAAAGAAGAAACCCAATTCAGGCTCATGTTCCTTGAGTACAAAAAGCTCCTGGGCTGAGTGATATATCAATAGGCTTTATGGGAAGGAAGCAGATACCATCATGCTTGGAATTGCCCTCACTCAGAGGGACAGTTACCCTTACTTAGCCCCATGAACTTATGGGCATACTCAATTGCCAGGAGGCTTTTCACACAACAGTTCTTGATTTGCCACTTTCATAGTACCCTCTGAGAGTTTCATGAGATGAGATTGTGACATCACTTCCACTATTACATAAAAGTTCTGATACCCCCCACCCACGGGGAGGCCCATTTATTGGAGGTCTAATTTAGTGGAGCTTTTTGAAATGATTAAACTCATTGGGGATTATTTAATAAAAGGCACTCAGTTTGCCCAGGGGCAGTAACCCATAGCAACTAATCAGCAGGTTGGCCGCCTGTTTAAATTCAAATATCTTATTGGTTTCCATGGGTTACTGCTTCTGCCAAACTTAGTGCGTTTTATTACATATGGGGGGATTTTCTCTAAAAACCACAAATGGCATGGCAGTTATTAAAAGATCCAATTATAAAAAGTATGAACAGAAAATAAACACTGAACAGTGCCTTAAAAATAAAGAATCAACAATAGTGTTTAGCCGCACACCACTTACTTGATTGCTGGGTGCATCCGTATCCCTGGCAGCCTCCAAGCCAAATATTACATAGATATATGAAGTGGGAAGGAGCACACCAAAATGTCCAGGCAATGCCTTAATTCATATGCAGATTTATTGAGTGCACAAGCTTTCGGGGTCAGAACTCCTTCCTCAGGTGCAATTTATTTAAAAATAAAGAAACCCTCTAAAAAATCAAAACTGGTGAAAAAAAATCTCTAATAGTCTGAATGGCTAAAAAAAGGTCAATGCAGCTCCCACTGACTTGTTGTTCCTGGTTTTTACAATTACTGATTCTAAATTTTTTTGAGTTTTAGAGAGATAAAAAAAACATTTTTAAAGAAAAAATACAATTCGTGAAAATAATAGAAATCGGAATGTTAGTAGCCCCTTGCTAGGTTTTCGTTGGGACTTTTTTTATTTTAATTTTGAAGTTTCAAAATATTTTTGCAATGAGAAAAATCAAATGAAAAAATTTTAGGGGCCTACTTATTAAACCTCAAATTGTTCTAGCCAACTTTTTTTTAAGGGGGAAACTCGAATTTTTTAAAAAAGCTTTTTAAATTTTTAGAGCTTTATTGTACCCCAAAGCTGCTAAAAATCCCAATCCGAAAACACTCCATCTCAAACCCGTCAAGGTCATTTGAAGTCAATGGCAGATGTCCCTGAAGATGTTTCTTGACATTGTGATCCGCTCTGGTTTTTGTCCAATAATCCGATAAATTCTAGTTGTCGCGGCGACAATTCAATGTTTTTGGAGTGTCAATTCAAAAAAGTTGCACGATTTAAATTGACGCTCGATTTTGTCACAACATTTTTCGTTCCGACTTTTTTTGAGAAGGATTATTGTTTAAAAATGGGATTCATTTGAGTTTTAGTAAATACCCCCCTTTTTCTCGAATCATAGAAAATTTTGAATGCACTGAATTCAAATTTGACTCAATCTGCCCCCTAAAGGTTGCCATAGATACAAATACAAATGTGTAGAGCTGAACTGTCAGATATAGACAATAGAATTCTACTTGTATCTGATGATTCAGCACTAACAATGGCCGATGTTGAGTTGCCTTCAAAGTCGCCCAATCAAAATTTTCCACTTGGGCCGATTTGTGACCAGTATCCAAGTCTTCTGCTGATATCAGTGGGCTCGTCTCCCACCATACACAAATATCGTACGAAAATTTGTTTTGAACGATATTATCGATGCGTCTTTTGCCATCTTAAGTCTACCATTCCTGGCAAAGGCTTTGCTCATAAATCTTGAAAAATTATTTTGTATATTGTGTAAAAAAAAAAAGGATTTTTGAAAAAAAATGATTGATTTTCAGCTACTTAGCTGGAAGAACTCTAAAACCTATTTTTTTTTCTTCAATGGTGTCTGTACCCCTTTAAGGAATTCCGTAAGTGCCTGTAATGAACTTTATCCCTTTTTTATTATTACGTCTTCACATCCGAGGCTTTGGGAATGTCACTGCTTCCCTTTGTTACTGACAGAGCGGGGGTCCGGGAAAATGGGAAAAATACCTGTCAAGAGAGTTAAAGGGGGTTATTGTTGAATAGATTTTTTTTTTTTTTTTTAAATAGCGGGTCTAATCCACCAGGCAAGTCGTAAATAATCCTTTAATCCTTCCCAAGGAATCAAACGTATCCATTTTCTTTGCCTTGTTCTTTATCCCGGTTTAAAGCCTGAAATGCATTTTTTAAGAGCAAAAAAGACTCGTCTAAACTTTCAGCCAAAAATAAAAACAAGTTGATGTGAGAGTCACCAACGCACCTTTATCATCCGATGGAAATTCCCGTTGTGCCGCCCCTTTAATGTAAGGTAATAGAGAGATTTGTAAAGGTTCAGATGTGCCCCTTGTGCAAATCTACATTTTTCCGACTCGGCTCCGTAATTGCCTTTTAATAGCCGCCTCGATCTTTAACCTGCCATTATGTCAACAAATAAATATTTGCAAAAAAAAAAAAAAATCAATGTTTATACATTTTGGAAAAAAATTCTGCCGTATTTATGGAAATAACAAAACAGATATTGCTATGGATTGTTTTTCCTCAAATGGTTTGGGGGGCAAGGGTCCAACACTGAGTCTTTTTACTGCAGAAATCCATCCAGGGAAATGTTTGGGCTGATTTTTATCTCGTTGATTGGTTGGCCTTGTACATAATCCCAAACATTAATTCCCCATGAGCGGATAGGCATCTCGATATAATTGCCAAGGCCTGCACAGCCTCTCCAAGTCGGCATAGCTTCATGTCTCCGCAAACACTCGGCTTGTGGGAATTCGAGCGAGAGGCAAGCGGCTGATGTAACAATGAAGCCAAACACAATTGCCTCCGACGAAATTGCAAGTTGACCTTAGTGGCTGAATGTGGCTCTTGTTCCTGCCCGTGGAACGTTATGTAATATGCTCAGCCCAAATCCATACGGATCAGCCAATACTACATTTATTTCTGCAGTCCTTATTCACTCCACCCACCTTTCTTGTTATGTCTGGTAATTACAGTGCTCGACATGTACAAGAGCGAGGAACATTCATCAGTGCACATTCCCTGGTCCCCCTTTTTCAGTAGTATTAGTATTGGTGCAAGTGCGTGTATTTTAAATAATAACTAATCATTTTTTTGTTACAATGTTCTGATCATAAAATTGATAAGCCACCATTCCACGTCAGGGTAAACCCCCCATATAGTGGTCACATTTCTCATAGGTTGGCACTAGTGATGTTGTGTGGGCCGGCCCAAAACCCACGGGACCCGTGCGTTTACCCGCAGCTCAGACGGTTTTGGGGTGACTGCCACAAACATCCTGTTGGTCACGGTAAGATTCAGGTTGAGCTCTTCTTCAGCTATACCCACCCGCTTTCAGCTCCAGCAGCCGCCATTTATAGACACACACCCTTTCACAGGGTCGGACTGGGCAGGCAGGACACGGGGGAAACCCTGGTGGGCCCCACCAGCCCAGATCCACTCCCCCGCCTGAAACTCAAGCTCCTTGACCTTTCCCCCATCCCAGATAGAACAGCAGGTAAGCTCTGGTTGGCGGCAGATGGAGGTAGGTGGATGGAGGAGGGTTGCAGCTGGCAAGGTGGGTCTTGAAGTTGGGGGGTTGGCTTCCGGGGTCGGTGTGTGTGGACCCCTGATGTGGCATCCCCAGTTGTCCCGGACCCTACCTGCCCTTTCATCACATCAGAGATGGGCGTGTCAGGCATGGGTCTATAAATGGAGGTGCCAGATAGGTTTGGGTCAGGTGTGTTTTGAGATGGCAGATATAGGCCAAGTTTTTGTCAACCCGCACATCACTAGTTAGCACCTCCCTACATTGTAGCCTATCTTGGGATAAATGTCTCCTGACCAAGGGACTGGACTAACTGGATAATTACAGTGGTTACAATTGTGTAAATTCAGTAACTTTCACCCCAAAATTCCAATTGGTCTTAGGTCCTACCCACACAACCCAGGGGCCCTTAATGATTTATACCTGACTTCATTAATAACTACAACTGTCTCTGTCAGGGGTGCCCACCAGGAATCCTTATGCCCATTATCCAAAATATTTTATCTCCTCTCTCCACTCACCTTTTTTTCTTCAGATCTTATTGATCCCACGTTTTCAGGCCCACCCTTAGCCCATAACAAGATATAAGAGGCCCATTTATCAACATTCTCATTTTAGTGGTTTTGGAGGTTTTTGAAACCATAAATGTCTTGTCATTTTTTAAAATATTTGAAATGGAAAAAAGCGAACGATGTGCTAAAAATAAAAGAATACCTCGAAAACCTTGAAAATGTTAAATTTTTTAGGCAATTACTTGTGAAACAAATGTGAAAACTTTAAAAAGTTCAAATCATCCAATAGGATCAGCGTTGTTCCCTTCGACTTCTATAGGACCTTGACAGAGAATAAATTTTAATAGAAATTCAAGGGTTAGTAAATAGGCCCAAGAACACCCAAAATGGTCAAAAAATTGAGCTTTGAAGAATATCATAAAATTAGCATTCTTGTCAAACTCCTTTTCTCATTGATGTAGAGGCTGCTTTGATCCTATTAGGAATTTAGGAATATCTAGCCTCGGGGAGAGGAGGACCTAAAGGCATTTGGTTCCAGTGCCACGATGCATGTGACACTCAATGGCCAATATTGTTTTCCGAGTGTAAAATTTTTAAATATTTTATTTTTAATAACAATATCTATTGGGAGAAAATTGAGAAAAATCTCACCAAGCACCAATTTCTAATAGGTTTTTCCTGAGAATTTTTCTACCATTTCTTTTGGTTTTTATAAATGTGCAATGAGGAGGAAAAGCAAAATTTCTGAGCAGGAGGAAAAAAAACCCCTTGGTTTTTGATAAATCTGCCTTCTAGTGTGTTCCCAAGCGAGATATTGTCTGCTGTACTGTGGATTTTTAACTACTAAATATTTATGGAAACACTTGTTCCTGTATGATATTTACTTTTACACAGAGCCCAGTACTTATTCGCTGCCAGTAGTCTGTTTTATATATTCCCATGTTTATTATGAATAATTTTCCTTTTTTTTTTTTACTGCTAATGCTTCAGAGTCCTACTGTTGTTCAGTAAGAGCCAATTCTTGGAAAACCTCAAAGTAAAAATGTAATGAAAAAAAAAATTGCAAACTCATGTTCTTTCTAAATCCTTCAATTATAAAACAGTGAAAGACTATTGTGATTCTGTCCACATTTTTAATGTTTTCTGACATTTAGTCAAAGATCTGACATTTAGCTTCAGATTTTTTAAAACCCTTAAAAATTTTTCCTAAAAACAGGCAGTTAAACTTGATCTCTTTAAGAGATCATTTGCAACAAAAATGGAGTTTTTCCATTCATTTTCACAGTTGAAAAAACGGAAAAACCATGACAGTTGAAAATACGCCACCCATTGAATTCAAGAAAAGCTCCCCAGGTTTTACTGAAGGAATTTTTTCATTAAAGTTCTTGAGATTTCAAAATCAATAAATCTTGAAAATTTGAGTTTGTAAAATGTGAATCGGAAAAATTGAAGTTTGGGTTTTCTTGAATTTCGGAAAGAATCTATTGATTTCCTATGTAATAAAAAATATATTAGACATAGCTGATTAAGTATTGGACAGCACCTCCAATAGTCTTGTGTCCTTTTCCCTCTATAAGCTAATGGGTAGACCTCAAATATGCAAGATATTTTTGGTAATAGCTGATTTTCTCAATGAAAATATAGCAGTATAGCAGCAGGAGGAAAAAAAACCCCTTGGTTTTTGATAAATCTGCCTTCTAGTGTGTTCCCAAGCGAGATATTGTCTGCTGTACTGTGGATTTTTAACTACTAAATATTTATGGAAACACTTGTTCCTGTATGATATTTACTTTTACACAGAGCCCAGTACTTATTCGCTGCCAGTAGTCTGTTTTATATATTCCCATGTTTATTATGAATAATTTTCCTTTTTTTTTTTTACTGCTAATGCTTCAGAGTCCTACTGTTGTTCAGTAAGAGCCAATTCTTGGAAAACCTCAAAGTAAAAATGTAATGAAAAAAAAAATTGCAAACTCATGTTCTTTCTAAATCCTTCAATTATAAAACAGTGAAAGACTATTGTGATTCTGTCCACATTTTTAATGTTTTCTGACATTTAGTCAAAGATCTGACATTTAGCTTCAGATTTTTTAAAACCCTTAAAAATTTTTCCTAAAAACAGGCAGTTAAACTTGATCTCTTTAAGAGATCATTTGCAACAAAAATGGAGTTTTTCCATTCATTTTCACAGTTGAAAAAACGGAAAAACCATGACAGTTGAAAATACGCCACCCATTGAATTCAAGAAAAGCTCCCCAGGTTTTACTGAAGGAATTTTTTCATTAAAGTTCTTGAGATTTCAAAATCAATAAATCTTGAAAATTTGAGTTTGTAAAATGTGAATCGGAAAAATTGAAGTTTGGGTTTTCTTGAATTTCGGAAAGAATCTATTGATTTCCTATGTAATAAAAAATATATTAGACATAGCTGATTAAGTATTGGACAGCACCTCCAATAGTCTTGTGTCCTTTTCCCTCTATAAGCTAATGGGTAGACCTCAAATATGCAAGATATTTTTGGTAATAGCTGATTTTCTCAATGAAAATATAGCAGTGTGACTGTTACCCCAATGTTTCTATATATCTGTAACCTTGTTATGAGCTAAGGGGGCCCAGCCTGAAGGCCAGTTAGGGGGAGACTTGGGGTGAGTGTTTATTTGTGCCCTGGGTACCCCTGGAACTATAGCAGGGTGACTGTTACCCCAATTTTTCTATATATCTGTAACCTTGTTATGAGCTAAGGGGGCCCAGTCTGAAGGCCAGTTAGGGGGAGACTTGGGGTGAGTGTTTATTTAAGCCCTGGGTACCCCTGGAACTATAGCAGGGTGAAACCCCAATGTTTCTATATATCTGTAACCTTGTTATGAGCTAAGGGGGCCCAGCCTGAAGGTCAGTTAGGAGAGATTTGGGGTGAGTGCTTATTTGTACCCTGGGTACCCCTGGAACTATAGCAGGGTGACACCTCAATGTTTCTAAATATCTGTAACCTTGTTATGAGCTAAGGGGGCCCAGTCTGGAGGTCAGTTAGGGGGAGATTTTGGGTGAGTGTTTATTTGTACCCTGGGTACCCCTGGAACTATAGCAGGGTGACACCTCAATGTTTCTATATATCTGTAACCTTGTTATGAGCTAAGGGGGCCCAGTCTGAAGGTCAGTTAGGGGGAGATTTTGGGTGAGTGTTTATTTGTACCCTATAGTACCCCTAGAACTATAGCAGGGTGACACCCCAATGTTTCTATATATCTGTAACCTTGTTATGAGCTAAGGGGCCCAGTCTGAAGGTCAGTTAGGGGAGAGATTTGGGGTGAGTGCTTATTTGTACCCTGGGTACCCCTGGAACTATAGCAGCGTGACTGTTACCCCAATGTTTCTATTTATCTGTAACCTTGTTATGAGCTAAGGGGGCCCAGTCTGAAGGTCAGTTAGGGGGAGATTTGGGGTGAGTGTTTATTTGTAACCTGGGAACCCCTGGAACTATAGCAGGGTGACACCCCAATGTTTCTATATATCTGTAACCTTGTTATGAGCTAAGGGGGCCCAGTCTGAAGGCCAGTTAGGGGGAGACTTGGGGTGAGTGTTTATTTAAGCCCTGGGTACCCCTGGAACTATAGCAGGGTGACACCCCAATGTTTCTATATATCTGTAACCTTGTTATGAGCTAAGGGGGCCCAGTCTGAAGGTCAGTTAGGGGGAGATTTTGGGTGAGTGTTTATTTGTACCCTGGGTACCCCTGGAACTATAGCAGGATGACACCCCAATGTTTCTATATATCTGTAACATTGTTATGAGCTAAGGGGGCCCAGTCTGAAGGTCAGTTAGGGGGGAGATTTGGGGTGAGTGCTTATTTGTACCCTGGGTACCCCTGGAACTATAGCAGCGTGACTGTTACCCCAATGTTTCTATTTATCTGTAACCTTGTTATGAGCTAAGGGGGCCCAGTCTGAAGGTCAGTTAGGGGGAGATTTGGGGTGAGTGTTTATTTGTAACCTGGGAACCCCAGGAACTATAGCAGGGTGACACCCCAATGTTTCTATATATCTGTAACCTTGTTATGAGCTAAGGGGGCCCAGTCTGAAGATCAGTTAGGGGAAGATTTGGGGGGGTGCTTATTTGTACCCTGGGTACCCCTGGAACTATAGCAGGGTGACACCCCAATGTTTCTATATATCTGTAACCTTGTTATGAGCTAAGGGGTCCCAGTCTAAAGGCCAGTTAGTGCTTATTTGTGCCTTGTCACTCTTGTGATGTTACAGGTTTGCTTCACTTTTCTGTAACCTTATTATAAGGTAAGAGAGGACAAATATTTAATTGTGTTTCCATTCTCTTTCTTTACCATATCTATCCTACCAAATGTAAGAGCTTTGCTAGTATGTGCTACTCTGTAAGATTGGAATGTGCCTGTATTTCTGTTCCCTTGTTGTGTGGGCCACAGCAAAGCTGAAATGTTACAGAAAACAGATCTTCTTACATTCGCCCCCATTGGTGCAGCTCACAAACGGCATGTTGGGTTTTATAAGTGATGATAAATGGTAAAGAGCTCTTGTAAACAGTTACGGAGCTTCTAACCAGAGTCGCTTGTTGACGTTTTCATTAGATGGTTTCTCTGAGAAATGTTCAACTTTCATCATGATAAAGCCGGCCAACGTAGACTCTAAATGATCTGCCCTTGGGAAATATCTAACTGTCACCTGCTCTGAAAATGAGAATTATTTGTTCAGCCAAATATTTTTTCGGAATGTAATTTTTTTCTTCTTCTTTTTACTACAAAAAGCCTTTGATGTGGGATGGAATTCAGTCTATGTAAAATAATCCAACTGGTTTTGAAGAAACTCTACTTTGGAAAGATGCTATTAAGTCATTACTTATTTTAAATGGATCCTGTCTCATATACGCCGGTCTAAATCATGTTAAGTCTGACTTTGGAGCGCAGATGTAAAATGTATTTCCATAAATATACCTTGATAGCTATAGTGCTTTATAAATGACCAAATCCTCCGATTCATTCTTTAGATATTTGACTTCCTAGAAAGACTATAATACATGTGTGTTCTGTAAGGCTACGAGAGTCCAATCAATTTGATGGATTCCTGAGCTACGATCAGATGTCCTGGGCCAAGAAAAGACTCTATTGTATCTCACACAAGCTGAAGGGAGGGGTGCAAACGAAATGGTTGAGCCCTAGGACCATCAGTGCTTCTGTGAAGAAGATAGTAGGGGTTTTAAAAGGGGTTTTATTGCATGGGGTTGGTTATTGGATCTTTTGTGCTGTGTCATATTTTTTTCTATTGTCTTAACAAAGCCTCATTATTGCTTTAGGTTATACATATTGATGAAATACTACCAAAAACCCAACTAGGAGAACTGCAGGAAAATATTGAACCACCATACTTCATCCTGATAGAACATAGACACAACGCCTCTAAGGGATATCCCAGATATTTATGTCAGCACCTATTAATACCAAGTCATATGTGCCACCTGAACCTGCTCCTTCAACACTACAGGTAGTTGACATGGCAAGAAGGCACAGCCTTACCTGAACCAGAGGATAGTCTTTAGCTGGAGAACCTGCAAAACAAGCAAATCAATTCAGTCAATGTGGACACTATTTGGTGGTGGTCAGTTCATTGACTTTAAAGTTTGGGGTTCAAGTAGGAAATGTCCTTAGGCTTATATTAGTAGATGGATATGGATATGGAACCTGCTCGGTAGCCCTATATCCCGGGATGGTCCATTGGGGAAAATATTGCTTGTTGGGTCACTTTGTCACGTTCGCTATGAAGTCAGTGTTATGTGTATACCTTGAATTTATTGACTGTATTTAATTTTAAAGGAGAAGGTAGGGCTAAATCACTGAAGGGGGTGCCAAATGTTAGGTAACCCCCACCCCCCAGTGATTGTAATCATTTACCTTATACCTCTGGCTGGAGCTTCTGTTAGCAGAAAACTTCATCAGGCAGGGGTATTTTTCAGCGAACACCACAGAGCCATCCTCTTCTTCTGCTTCCGTTCTTCATTACCTCCAGGCCAACACATGCACAATAGAGTGAAAAAGATGGGTTTATAAGTTCTACTGCACTTGTGCACCCAGGAGAAGAAAGAAGAAGCAGAAAGAGGGTCACTCCATGGTGCTCACTGAGAAGTACCTCAGCCAGCGCAGTTTTCTGCTGGATGTGCTTAACATTTTGACACCCTCTTCCCTTGTGCGATTAGACTTTCCTTGTCCTTTAAGCTTACCTGTTCCTCATCATACTTATTCTATGATCATGATGTTTACCCATAATTCTTCTAATTTGTGGCCTGCATTGAAGTGGTCAAATGTCATTACGGGAAGTGAAACTTGGCAGCAGGAAGGTCTGGGTTTCTTTTTAAGGTCATGTCCATTTAACCTTAGTCAAGTCTGTTTATGTTCTGAGAACTGGACACCTAAATTGGTTTGGAAGCTCTGCTGGCTGGAGTCCCATCCCATGTGTGTCCCTCTGTGGCCAACCTGAATGGGCTGGGAGTTATCATTATATTATGTATCCCAACAGTAACACATTTCACTTGGAATTTTCTTCCTCCCACCCAAAATAAACCAACTCTAATTGAAGCGAAGAGCTGATATATCTTGTTTCACCCTTTATTCCAAGATTGTCTTTTGGTTGAACTGGAAAAATGGGCCAGGTCTGAAGCGCTTTGGGTTACATTCTGGACGGGATCCTTATACTTTGCTAATTTTACAATCTCTTCAAATCACAACCTCAAAAAACAAAATTTTGTCTCACTTTGCGTTCCGATACATCGGCACGGAAGAAAAGCAAAATACGAACTGTCTCAGGGCAGATTAAACCTTGAACTAAATAAGCAGAGAATCAGTGAAACTCTGAAGCACTGCCAGACCGAAATCTGCCTAAATCCTTCTCTGTTTTACTCAATGGCTAGGAAAATATTTGGGGTCTTTCTCTGACCCTTCATCATTAGCCCCCTCTCTACAGGCCCTTAAAGTAACATTCATTCTCAGATTCATATGATATGGCAGGCTGTGAATGGACACATATAAGTTTAACCCTTTCTTTATACAATGTAGCAAGGCACTATAGCCACAAAAATATTCTGATTATGGGCAGAGTTTCGTAACCTGTAGGTTGGAAACCAAAAATGAGACTCCATTCTGTTTGGGGAGGATCATCATAATCCCCCTGAATATTTTCGGTCTCAATCCAGATAAGGGACCTTTCTATCATTTGGTTCTACATATATTAAGGCTGCTAAATAATCACTTAAACATTAATTAAACCTAATAGGTTTGTTTTACCTCCAATAAGGATTAATTATATCCATACCCCCTCAAGCCTACGTTGTTGCACAGAGGTGTCAGTTGATTGTAGACTGGCTGGAGTCTCTATGCTGGGTAACACCAATAGATGGTTACATAATGAAGTGGAGTGTGTAATAACCACTCATAATGTACAGACAGTAGAAGGCCAAGGTCAGGGCAGACAGTAGGTAAAGCCGAGTCCAATAAAATGGGTCATGGAATTGACAAGAGTGAAGAACAGGCAAGATCTCGGGAACAAGGCAAGGACTTGGGATCAGGAACCAAGTAAGGGATCAAAAGCTTCAGGAGCTAGGCAACAGGGAACAAGCTCAGCTAGGGAACTAATGACTAGGCACCAGTGGTAGCTAGAAGCAGACTTGTGTAGATTTCAGGAGGAGACAGAGGAGGAAAAATTATTAGCTTACCTGGAGAAGCTCATCTCAAGAAGTCACCAGTGGGTCACCAAGGAAATGGACTGGCAGAGTATCATAAAGAGGAGACTATGGTCTGAATCCAGAGAGGTTCTTGCAGGAGATCCTTGAGTCGGCCAGAGACTCAGTGAGGTGGGTGCTACTGGTTTCTGCAGCACTTTCTGTATCTACTTCACATTCTAACTGTGGGATGTGTGATGGGTTACTGATTGGAGAAGCACGTTTCAGAATAAGTCTACATATCCTTTTACATACAAATGAATACCTGTTTATTGATTGGAGGTTGCAGTTATCAGCAACCAGAACTCACAGTTATTTTATGGAAATTATTTGAAAATCTAGGAGTATTCATCATAATTGTCCTTTAGTTTTAGGGGTTTTATCAACTGAAAAGACATCCCAATTTTCTTCTAACCATTTCATGAAACTTGTCACAGGGGAATTACAAGCCTTGACCATTGAATAACCAAAAGTGCAGATTAGACGGACAATTGAAAGTGAAAATCAGTTCTAAGCATCTCTCCGGTAAGCCTTGGTAGGACAGTAGCAGTTTTCTCTTTGGGAGTCCAACTCATTTGTCCTAATCAAGTGCCATGACATGATCTTAGGCAGTAATCCCCAACCAGTGGCTCATGCGCAACATGTTACTCACCAACGACTTGGATGTTGCTCCCAGTGGCCTCAAAGCAGGTGCTTATTGTAGAATTCCAGGCTTGGAGGCAATTGGTTGTATAAAAACCAAGTGTACTGCCAAACAGAGACTCATGTAGGCTACCAGTCCATATAAGGGCCTTGAAATAGCCAATCACAGCCCTTATTTGGCACTCCCAGGAACTTTCTTCATGTTTGTGTTGCTCCTCAAATCTTTTTATATCTGAATGCAGCTCACAGGTAAAAAAGGTTGGGGATACCTGGTCTTGGGTAATAATGGCAGGCCACAGTCTACCTATATTGACATGGGCCATTATGTCCCTCCATCTTTTCCAAAGAAGAGAAATGGTGATGAAAATCCTCGGGATATTACCCTTACAGTGTGAAGGCAGTAATACAGAATACACCCTGTGCCTCCTAACATTTCCAGTTCAGAATCAGGGAATGCCTTGGCTGCACTTCCATTATTTATTATGTCCAGTTATGGTCATGGTCACTCTCAAAGTCCACATATTCCATTATTACATGGGACAGTTTGAAGGTTACAATATCTTTTCATGATTCCTTTACATTCAGGGTAATATCTGGGCAGTGCAGGACATATACTGTATTTGTGTAGAACTCACTGCTTAACTTGTATTTGGCTCATATTTCCTATTTAATAAACCTGCTGACACCCCTTCTACCCGCACCTCACTATATTATCAGTATTAATCACTGGCAAGAGTGACACATCAGCAAAAGAATTACTGTAAAAGTCGTACAACTTGGACTGAGCTGTTAGTGGCCTTTAGGGGTGATCATTAAGGCCGCCATTTTTTTCTTTAGCTTATTGAATAAATTGAGTTGCTTGTAGATTTTCAGCAGCAGCTTCCATACAGCAGAGGAGAAATTTATGTGTTGAAGCAGCCGTAAATTCCACGTTCAGTCACTTCTACAGACTCCATATTTCTTCTCCTACTGAGCCCCATGTAAAGCCCATAGGTCTGAGAGGAAACCCTGCTGATAGGATCAACAGACTGTCCCAGTGATTGACGTTGTTTGGCTTCAGCTGGGAGAGGAAATTCATGTCCAACAGAATGGGAAGTGCCGGGGCTGTGAGTGCTGAGTTGTGGCTTGAGTTGTGATTTCAGCAGTTGGAGACTTGAAATAATAGAGCCATGGAAATCTTTTCATTTGGTAATGTAGCCCCATGTTATTTATGTTTCTTAGCAGCAGGAAAAGGTATCTCACAACTGTTTGTGCTGCACCCGCCGTTCTCTTAAATCATCTTCTCACAAGGGGGGGGAGTTCTGGCCAAGCAGAAATTTCAAACTCACGGCTCATCTAGTTGATTTCATGCTGGTTACTCCTATGAGTAGAGGTGCTTGGTAATGCACCACAATGTATAGAGTATCGGTGTCCAGCCTTCTTGGGTGGTCAATGATGGTCAAATATAAGACAACCTAAGGCTAGGGCTACATGGGCCACCAACTATAGTACAGCTGCCGACATCAGACTGGTGAGGCAGCCCATGTGATGACATTGCTGAAGGTGATTGGCCATACTGCCAAGAAAGTGGTAAGGTCAATTGCTGGTGTGTTCCATCTTTGGAAGCAACCAAGGTCTCAGAGTTTCCTAACTACCAAATCTCTTTCCCATCTCCTGAGATATACAAGCAATTAAGATCATCCAGCTGGATCTTGTACTGCTAAGCCACATGTGAGGATTGTAAGGGATAGTAAGAGATTCTATAGAGTATGAGTCGTTCAGTTGAGGACTGGTATTATGCCAACAGGTTGGAAAGGGGTGACTGAAAGTTAGGAACAAGATTAGGGTGACGAAGGTAAAGAGTCATGGTCTGGTTGGATAGGGACGGTGAAGAATCAGGAACAGACTTAACAGGTTAGCGACGGTGCAGGAGAAGAACCAGTGAATGAAAAAGGATTGGAACTAGAATAGGAGCAAGAACAGAACAAGAGCAGGACTAGAGTAGGGGACAGGAACAAGACAAGATGGAGATAGGAGCCAGAGCAAGCAGCACAGAGTTAGGGACATGCCACAGTGCTCAGGTTCATAGGCCTCATCAACCATTGATAAATTCTATTTTAAAAATCCCTTAGAAATGAATGGAGAGTGGCGGATTTTCACTCTAGAGGACTGTGGCAATCTCTAACTTCACTTTTTGATAAATATACCCCCAGGAGTGTATTTAGGCTTAGTGTGAGGTGCACAGCCCAAAACCGATGCTCCTGGCCCAGCACCTTATAACATCCCTGTAATAGTCACGCCACCAGATTATTAAAGTAAATATTATTATTGGGTGGAATCCCCCGACCCCCTCTGATTTCCTAGCAGGTTGGAGTGTATTCCCTGGTACTGATCAGACTGTCTCTAGATCATTTCTGGCCCAAAAATAGCCGTCTGTTCTTCCTTTATGGCATGAATTTTAGCTAACCCTCCACCCTTAATAACAACAATAGTCCAACTAGTCTAACAAGACACTTGAAGCAGTATTGCTGCCTGGAGTGATTGCTGACTGATGAGCTGAGTGTGTGGAAGAGGTAAGAAAGCTCAGAAGAAGCAGAGCAAATATTTATAAATACAAAAGTACGAACCTCTGACACACTATCTCAGTGCTTATATATATATATATATATATATATATATATATATATACGCCTTGTATCATACGTGTACCCCAGCCTTTTCTCTGCCCTCCACATTCTAAACCCAAGATCTCATGGTGTAACTCATTAGGAGAGGACGTTTGAAAGGCTTGAGATACTGATGTGCAAAGTCTGAGAGAAGGGCAGCACCACGACTGTGACACACCTATGTACTAATATAGTGCCGCCGAGTGTTTGTACAATGGGGACTATTTACTCAGCACAGCTGCAGATTACACACAATACAAGGGACAATTTAATAATGTCAGCTTTTGGGGATAAGACATTAAAATCTATTATTGCACAGGACAAATAGTCATCCCTCACCCCAACAAACTAATCTGGGGCTTTTTTTCCCCCCAATAAAGATAAATTAGGGCTATTTGTTGAAAGGGAAACCAACTCTGCAGAACTGGACCGGATTCTTCTTCAAACGTTTTCAAATTTAGAATGTTTGCTTTCAGATTCATTTAGGAATACAATATATAGCTGTATCCATATTCTTCCTTAAAGTGACAAATATATATACGGTATATATATACTGTATATATATACAGGTATGGGACCTGTTATCCAGAATGCTCGGGACCTGGGGTTTTTCGGATAACAGATCTTTCTGTAATTTGGGTCTTCATGCCTTAAATCTACTAGAAATTCATTTAAACATTAAGGGGCCGATTCATGAAGCTCGAGTGAAGGATTCGAATTAAAAAAACTTCGAATTTCGAAGTGTTTTTTGGGCTACTTCGACCATCGACTACTACTTCGACTTCGAATCGAACGATTCGAACTAAAAATCGTTTGACTATTCGACCATTCGATAGTCGAAGTACTGTCTCTTTAAGAAAAACTTTGACCCCCTAGTTCGGCAGCTAAAAGCTACCGAAGTCAATGTTAGCCTATGGGGAAGGTCCCCATAGGCTTGCCTGAGATTTTTTGATCGAAGGATATTCCTTTGATCGTTGGATTAAAATCCTTCGAATCGTTCGATTCGAAGGATTTAATCGTTCGATCGAAGGAATAATCCTTCGATCGTTCAATCGCAGGATTTGCGCTAAATCGTTCGACTTCGATATTCGAAGTCGAACGATTTTAGTTCCTAGTCGAATATCGAGGGTTAATTAACCCTCGATATTCGACCTATAGTGAATCGGCCCCTAAATAAACCCAATAGGCTGGTTTTGCTTCCAATAAGGATTAATTATATCTTAGTTGGGATCAAGTACAAGCGACTGTTTTATTATTACACAGAAAAAGGAAATCATTTAAAAAAATTGGATTATTTGGATAAAATTGAGTCTATGGGAGACAGCCATTCTGTAATTCGGAGCTTTCTGGATATCGGGTTTCCGGATAAGGGATCCTATACCTGTACTTTTCATTCATTGGCACTCCCCAATCACCTCGTCACCAGCCAGGTGTTAAAACTCCAATCGCAGAAAGCAATCACGGCATCATATTTTCATAAAAGAAAAAAAGTCTTTACTCCTCCAACCACATATCTACGCGTTTCGATCCACAAGGGAACCAGAGCCCCCAACTGTATCTGTATCACTTGTTATAGTAGAGTGGAGCCCCACTAGATACTTGCCATCGTATGTATAGGCTTTACAGATTTATTTTTTCTATTTTAGGTTATGATTTGGTGCAGAATTATAATAATCTTGTAAAGCCGTGGATTTCAGATTTTAGGGCCCCACTTTTTGATTTTCTTACAGATGGGCCCCTAAAAACATTACATATATTGTATGGATCATTCTAGTTTTAAGATGTAGAACAGCAAATAAGCACCCCAATATGTCCCAAATATTAGTCTGCAGAGAAGACTTCCAGGAATATCCAATAGACTAAATAAATTTAATATTAAGACCTGAGGGGTCCCTCATCTCACATGCAGCGCTGCTTGTTTTTAGGTGTATTTAACTGATGTAATATGGCATGATGGTGAATAAATATTGCCTTTTAACCTTTTTTTTTCATATTTCGATTATCTAAATTATTGGAGTATCTGTGGGTCTGTGGTTGGAGGAAAAAGTCCCATTTTGTATATATTCGTATCATTGGTTTGGTTGTGGACACTTCAACCTATATTGACCACCGTTATGGTAATTTTAGATATACCTTGTTTGAGCAAATTTGGTACAGACTAAATAAACATTTACCCCCAGAGCGGACCAAAAAGTAAAGGGCATCCAAGGCAAGTCCTTGGATGCCCTTGAGGGGCCTAGAGGGGAGGTATGGGGCAGATGGGCCTCTGGGCATCCAGTCCGATGTTGCCTGCCATCACATGCTCCTTCCCCCTGCTCATCATGTAATCGCCACACCTCAGCCGCACCACAGCTTGTGCCACCAACAACCACCCAAACTCACCACTGATTTGCTTGCTGATGCACAGAGCCTGAGTAACAGAAGACAGAAGTGGACCTTGTGCCCCCCCCCACCCCCGTTGAGCCCTAGGCACATTCTGCCTTCCCCCAGTGCTATCCCTGTTTATCCCAAATCTCAACCTCTCAGCAACTGTTTTGGACCCCAGAGGAGGGACAATCCAGCAGGTGTTTTTAATGGACAGTGATCATCAGAACGTACTTTTGCAACACACCCTGGAGTTAGAGGTCTCTCGGATTCCCAAATACACCCCCATCTCAAGGACCACAAGCTGGGTGTCTCTCCCTCTGAATTCTTCAGCCTCGTTTTACTGTCCAGCAATTAGTAGTGCCAATAAATTCTCTTTTGTTGCACCAAATGGAAGGGTATAATAACAACTCTTGCTCCTGTGCTTTATGGGGGAACATCATGAGTTCTCACACCTTGGAAATCACCTGGATTTTGGGACATATTCTTTCCTTCATTTTTCCCTTTCGACTAGCTGGCCAGTGCCATGTTCCTCTCTATACGGATCTCCAGCACAATCTGTGCAATGTTTATATCAGGGGTTTAATAGAGCAGAAATGAAAACATTTCATTTGGCTGAAATAAAGCAATTAGACGAGTTTCAAATCTTCTGGGATTCCTCGTGTGTCCATGCAGGTCATATTATTTTAAGCGGTGGGTTCTGCGCGTTTCACCTTACTTATTAGCAAAGAAAAGACGCCATTCATTCTGGGAGTCCGGCTTTCCAAAGGATTAATAAATGCAGCTTCCTTCGACACTCAAATAGGGTACAGTAAGGGAACATTCCTGCCCCAGCCTTAGAGAAGCCTCCAAAAACTTTTTCATAAATTCATTTTCCCTTTTGGAGCTAAACTGGTGCTGTATGTATCTGTGGATGTCGGCCCATTGATGAGTTTTCCAATGCTGAATCTCAAACTCTTACATTGAAAGATATTCTCCTCCATGAAGGGAACTGGTGGTGCTCTTCAAAATATTTATTTCATACAGTCACAGTTTTACACTTTATTATTGGTGTCCTTTAATGATTTAGAGAGTTTATAAATTAGTCCCATCAGTTACTGTCCCAGCAGAGCTTACAATTTAGTCCCTGTCTCGCAAACTGGGTCAGTTTTACCAGGAGTGAATTAGCCTCCATGCTCCAGAGGGACTCATGCTAGCATGGGCCGAACGCATAAACTCCTTGCACATAAAATTCACATTCAAGCATTCAAGGTCCACAAAAACTAAAAGTAAAAAAATCTTTAATTGATGCTCTTTTGAAATAGTTAACAGCTCTCTATGCCCTACGCGATTCATGCCCTAGGGGCACTTAAACGTCGGCAGATAGTTGCCTGGACTTGAACCTAGGACCCCAAGACCAGTGCAAGGCTGCAGTACCTGCTCACCAAATAGGGGCCTCCTTGATCAATGCTTTTGAAATGCATGAGGCTCATGTAGTCTGCTGTGCAATGATTGGTCACAGGTTTATCTTCCGCTGAACATAAGCATGCTGTGATTGGCTAGATTGTGAGTCTGTTCCAGGGTCAACTGGGCCAGATGGAAACCAGGAAAAAAACCCAGTGGGCCCCTCTACACCTGCTGACCCATGCCCGCTCCCCCAACTGTGTGCGCCGGTACACAATGTGAGGGAGGGAAGGGTCACGTTTGAAAGGCTGGATCCGGAGCTTGTGACTGGGGTGGTCTCCATACACCCCAGTCCTACACTGATTTGATCTAATGTTCTAATTGTCCATAGGTTGGTCTAACTATAGGAATGTTCTAATATTTAAACTAGCTACAGGGTGGTCTTACCATGTAACAGTTAATACTCATTGGACAGATTTAGGTTGACTTTGCCAAGGGAACATTCTAGTCCCCTGGTTGACTCTGACTCTGGCTCTTTTTATGTTTTTTATGCTTTAGGTTTTTATGCTACAGGTTGGTTCTCACACCACAGTGGATTCTTATAAAACTGTTCCATTTTTGCTTCACTATATGAATCAGAGACCAAAGTTCACTGTTGGACTGGGGTATCTGCACCCACAAGGGCCTACCACCCCTGCAGTTAACCTCCATCCACCAACATTGTACAGTGTAAACTTCTGCCCACAACAAGCTGTTCCCACTATGTTGCAGATCCTGGGCAGACAATGGGTCAGGTGTGATGGGGCCCACCTCAATTTCTCCCAGTGTCCCGATGTCCAGTCCAACCCTCATAAAGCTCATGTTGAGAAGATACTAATGCTGTGCCGCCACTCTCAGCTTTGGTCTACTGTTCAATAATGTCCTTCTAAAAAAAACACAATAAGTTATGTCTTTATTTGAGGGACTTCTTGATCTGATGTCAGATTCCCTGCATCCCCTGCACATTTTTACAACAGCATCTCTATACAGTATAACCTTTTATTATCCCAAGATAATAATAATAATAGGAGTGCTATATCTTCATACTAATGGCCCCAGAGCCCTCAGATACCCTGATACCCCTGTTGACTTCTCTATCACTCTCTACAGCTTCATGTTGTTATTTTGCACTTTCGGAAACTCTGCTTTACTTGTAAGTTGGGGATAAAGGTAAATAGCTCCAAAGAGGGGCGAAAAGGCATTTATACCCCATACTGCTGAGCAGGTAAAACACTTCATGGCCCTGATTGGTGAACTCTGTTTGAATATGAAATAGCTACAGTTACCGCCTATTAGCTGCATAGAAGCAATGTGTTGCTCACCTATAATTCCGTTTATCACCCTCCTCAATTAGAAGCCACATATCGACTTTATTTTTCTTTTACCAAATAACCCTTGAAGTGGAGCGATGAAGCCCTTGTTGGTTTGCTCCCTTTTATAACCCTGGGTAAACAGAGCCTTCAGGTTTACTGGCAGGCCGGCCAAAGAGCTTGTAATTGGGTACATCCCAGCTGTGAGTGATTTTCCAGCAATACATGTATTTGAAGAAACTATAAAAAAAAAAGTGAATTCAGCCATTAGTTCCAATTGGTAGGGCTCGTCGGAGGGGGAATTCCTCAGTTTATAAGAAGAGTTGAAAGTGCAGGAATGTTGAGTGGTAAAGCAGCAGCGAGCATGGTGTAGATCAGATGCGAGGGGGCTGCTTTGAAATGCACAATAAATGCGACTTCTAAGAGGTGGCACTGGCTTTTATACGCAAAAAAATGAAAATGACAGATCGACTATTACGCCGAGTTCCTCTGCGGTAAACACGGGGCCCGGCGGATAATTAGGGCCTTTTGTTCCCGAGAAGCAAATCAACAGCAGTAAAACAGGCGATGCAAGAAAGCTCTTTCACTCGGGTTTTAGGCAGCGATTTAGAAAGGAAATTAAATAACGCTCAATGACTTTTCCATCCCCGTCGTTCGCGCTCGTTGCTGAAATCCTATTGTCATTTATGTCATTAATAGAGAATTATTGGACTTTTTTTTTCTTTAAATGCAATCCACAGCTGCTAACCTTGTGTGTCCCCACATTAGAATCCCCTACTTGGCTGGCGTTGCGTATGTTCCATGAAACGGTGTGGCCTATTAATCTCTTCCTCTGAGAATGGCCCGAGGGTGCTCTTTGCTTCTACGCGTCTGTATCTGGCAGTCATAATCATGTTTCTGGCTTTCGCTTCCTAATTTCATCTCTCCGATTGTTCTATCACCTTCCGAATTGCGCGGCTATGTCCCCAGTGAGGGAAAAAAACGACTGCAGAAATCATTACATGCGCCATGCGAATATTAAATTAGGCGTTGCGTTATGGCGTGGGATGTGTGGATATTTCTAGATATATTGGTGGCTGCAAAAAATGGGCCCGGAATATTTATGTACGGTGTGAAGTTCTCGAGGCATTAACCTTTGCTGCGTGCAGTCTCTTGATATCCAACAAGGATTTGCTTGAATACTCGTTTAAATGCTACAATAATAAATATAGCGTGATTATGTGAAGGAGAGAAAAAATGGAACCTGATGAAATGTGCTCCTTCACGGCGGTACGATTAATTGCTCTGCTGGTGCGCCTGACAGCTGGGCTACGGGAAGGGATGTTGCTTTATGGAACTGTTTACCACCAAAGCAAATGTTCAGAGTTTTTTTTATGTTGTTTTTGCTGTTTCCCTGTCTTTTTTTTCTTTCTCCAACGACTGATTGAAACGTTTATAATTTGGAAACAAATGGTCTTTGCTGGCACCGATTCCAGTTCAACAGTAGCCCTCCCACTTTAATGGCAATGGAAAATGAAGCTTGTCTGTTCTGAACGGCTTGTAAAGACCGAAGAGAAGCAGCAGCGCTGTCAGTTAAGGCTTCAAGTAGTTACTCCACACTTCAAATGTGGCTGTTGATTCTGTATTTAGTATTATTCGTATGAATCTCCGGGGTGGCCTCTAGACTTTCCAACTCCCTAAATTGCCTTAGGAATGTCCAAGAACACTTTGAAGTCCAAATATCCTCATGCATGCCAGTGGTGCACATCCCTACTACTCATACCTAGCAAGTCTCCAGATGAGGAGTTGCGTATCTACAGCATCTCCAGAAGAGTGGTTTCCAACTTCTTCTCAATCCCTTCCATATTAGAGGCAACATCTGGGCCTCACTCTTTTAAAACATCACTACTGAAGTTTCTGAAATTCTATTATTACTTCGCCCCCTCAGCAAAGGTTTTAACCAACATGAACTAAGTGCATTCGTTACTAACAGCTACTGCCTGACTCCTCATGGTAGGAGCAAGAAGGCCAGTTGGGTTTGCAAGCAGATCTTGCAAAGGAGGCTCACCTAAGGGCTTGGGAGATACTCAAGCTTTATGTACATTCACGATAGTTAAGGGATTGCCCATTGGAAGCTCCAAAGTTAAGGTTTTAAAACAATTTAAGAAACTCTGAAAAAAGATTACTAAGATACAGACAAGTTACTAACACCTTAATGTGCTGATTCTTGGGCTGAAAGACTGTCCTGTTTTTATATTTGTGAGGAGCTATCATATGTGAGATCCTTTGCTTTCGCAGCCCCCTACCTCTAAAACTACTATCTAGCCTTCAATAGTCATCAAGCATAAATAGTTTAGGCAGTCCCAAAATTGCATCTCCTCACATCTGTCCATAATCATGCCTTCCTGTGCCGGAGACCTTTGCTCTTACTGTCCCATTCACCCAATTATATGCAATATTGATCTATTTCTTTTATTTCTCATTTATTCACCGGTATTTATCTTATCTCTGTTCCCATTATGTACTCATGCCATACATTGCATTATTGTGGACCCCTGTAGTCTCTGTGAGACAGTATTAAAAAGTGTAAATGGAAGTTGCCTCTGCTTTCTACCCCTAGTTCCAGCCCTAGTAAGTCGTAGGGTTCTACCAGGCCCTAAACACAGCAATGCCTACTGCCTGTCAAAACTTGGTAACGCCAACCTATTCTGAGCTTACTTACACCCATGGGCTCATCAGAGTGTAACAAGAATAATACAGAATAAGACTTTTTAATGCAGAAGAAGACTTTTATTTTACCAGCATATGACATACAAGCAATCACAAGGTGTTCATTAAGAATAGTCAACTTCAGCCATTCATCCCACTCATTAATTACTGGATATCAGAGAAGAGCTACAGAGCCTTGTGTTGGACACCATATTCTTCTTACCTGACCTATGGAACTGACATACAGTATAGACAAGTAACTAAGGGCACTTCTATCTTCTAGGGTATCTTCTACTGGCTAAAGATGGTATGTACAGTATGTGCTTACATTATTGAATACCCCTTGGATATTTTTTGGCTCAGGCCAGTTCCAAGCAAGTGCCCGATCCCAATCACAATATCAGCTATATTTCATAGTTTAGGTCTCAAACATTGTTATCTCTCTATGTAAATCAATCTATCTTATCTATCCATCTAATCTTATCAATGTATCCATCTTCCCTATCTTATCTAACTCATTTAGTTAATCTATTTTATCTCTCTCATCTAACCTTAATTGTACCCAATCTGTCCATTTCTGTCATGTAGCATCTGTTCTGATATTGCCACATGCATGACCAAAGCAAGTCCTTTCATGGGAAAACATGAGTGAGATGTTAGATATATTCAAAGAAACCAAAGAAGTTGTGAATTCGACACTGACTTTAATTTAGGGAAATGGGGAGAGCCAAAAACGGCCGGCACTGCCTTCAGTGATTTATTAGAGACAATTTTTCAAAACTTGATATGGTTGTCCACAACCCTCATTCTTTTTCATGTAGAGATTTGTTCCAAAATAATTCCTCATATCTCCAGGCCATTCATCTTGGGCTTGTGGCATTTAGAAATTGAGAAGGGATCTGTCAATTAATGACATTCTAATTAATAAATTACTGCCTATTTTGAGGAAACACAGAGCAAAAATTGGATTAAAGGGAATTTTAAGGATTTGAAAATTGATCCAGGATTGGAGTTGAAAGTATTTATGTCTTGAGAAACATTAGGAAATGATACCGGCCTGGCTGGTTTGTAACAGATGTGCAAGGCTGGGCCTCCTACAAATCTACCTTGGTATTTACACTCAGGAATTTCAATTTGGAACATTTTTTTAAAGTCATAATTTTTTAACAAAATATTCCAGCAATGTGAATGACAGGGGATTCCTAAAATCTAGCTAACTATATACCCACATGTTTATAAAAATGCTAGATTCTAATAGAAAATAAATATACTTTGAATAATTGTGGTTAAGCATCGGGGATTCAGTTATTCGAAATAAAACTTTATTTTATGAACTAACAGTTGATACAATTTTTTCCTCAAACCAGAATATGCAAATTTGAAATCGGTTGGGTGTTTTGCCAAATCTTTAGCGTATTAGTAAGTGATGGATTTGGTCATATTGCTTACTAATGTTATCATCCAGTCTAATATAAACTGAATTCCCTTTTAGGCCTAAATTATGATGAAACTTGTCTGAATTAACGGAGTAATCGTTTTAGAACTTTTCTACACAAGAATAGTCATACAAAATATTTTGTTTCTCACGCTACATAAATAACCCCTATGCTTAGTTTAACTAAACATTTTCCAAAATCTCATAAAATTATCTTAATTTATAATTGTAAACATTTTGTGTTCCATTATAGAAATGAAAGGAACTCAGAGGAGGCTGTTTTACTCAATTATTTCTTTTTTTGAAAACTCGATTGTGAAACAATATTGCAATTAAACTCCATAGAGATCTTTTTTTTTCCTTGTATTGCTTTGGCATTTACAAAAGAAGCTTGAATTGGTAAAAAACTCAATCTCAACAAAAATTAAATTCCATTTATTTTTAAAAAATTCAAGAGTTGAAAAAAAAACCAACTGGCCGTAAGGTGTGTCTCATCTCCATGGATAAACATTTATACAGGTATGGGGCCTGTTATCCAGAATGTTCGGGACCTGGGCTTTTCCGGATAACGGATCTTTCCGTTATTTGGATCTTCATCCCTTAAGTCTACTAGAAAATCATGTAAAAATTAAATAAACCCAATATGCTGGTTTTGTTTCCAATAAGGATTAATTATATCTTAGTTGGGATCAAGTACAAAGTTGTATTATATTATTACAGAGAAAAAGGGAATTTACGTTCAAAATTAATTAATTTTTGGATAAAATGGAGTCTATGGGAGATGGCCTTCCCGGAATTTATTGCTTTCTGGATAACTGGTTCTGGATAATGAATCCCATACCTGTATTTGTATGGTTCTGCTTGTGCTTGTAGCTCTGTATATTTCTTACAGAAATCTTGTCCATTCCTCTTTTCTTCTGTGTTTTTTTTCTTTCTGAAACTAGACTTAGAATTTTACTCACACACAAATAAAATGAAAAGTGAAACGAGAGAAGCTGTGTTTTATTGCCCAATCTTCCAAAAACAGTGTCAGCTACAAAAGCCTTGGAGATTACTGACACCTCAATTTATTATATCATTTCTGGCCGAGGTAGGGAGAGTCAGATATAATCCTGCCTCCTCACATCATCATACTGTACATTTCTGGAATCATTTAAAGCATTATATCCCCCAGACTTGCTATCATCATCTTTGCATCTTCTTAATTTCATTTTCATGTTGTTTACGCTACATGAATTCTCCAGTCGGTGCCTACTTGACTACTCAGCGTAAGTAATGCGGCACAGTTACTAGCATTGCTTCAGTACAGTAGGGGGCCGATTCATGAAGCTCGAGTGAAGGATTCGAATTAAAAAAACTTCGAATTTCGAAGTGTTTTTTGGGCTACTTCGACCATCGAATGGGCTACTTCGACCTTCGACTACTACTTCGACTTCGAATCGAACGATTCGAACTAAAAACCGTTCGACTATTCGACCATTCGATAGTCGAAGTACTGTCTCTTTAAGAAAAACTTCGACCCCCTACTCCGGCAGCTAAAAGCTACCGAAGTCAATGTTAGCCTATGGGGAAGGTCCCCATAGGCTTGCCTGAGATTTTTTGATCGAAGGATATTCCTTCGATCGTTGGATTAAAATCCTTCGAATCGTTCGATTCGAAGGATTTTATCGTTCGATCGAAGGAATAATCCTTCGATCGTTCGATCGCAGGATTTGCGCTAAATCGTTCGACTTCGATATTCGAAGTCGAACGATTTTAGTTCCTAGTCGAATATCGAGGGTTAATTAACCCTCGATATTCGACCCATAGTGAATCGGCCCCTAAAGGAGGCCATAGAAGGGCAGATTAAAGCTGCCGATATCAGACCAATTCGGCAGTTTATCTATGTGTAGGGGGTGTCCTACAGGCCTCCCTGATCGATATCAGGCCAAAAATCGTCCAGATATTGATCGGGCAGGTTTGATTTCTTGGAGATCGAGGACCACATCAGCTAGTTGATTCAGTCCCATTTCCTTCATTGTAATCCGATTGTTTGGCCCTGGGGCCTAACACTCAGATTAACTCAATATCACCCTGCCTTTGGTGGGCATAACTGGTTAAGATCCATCTGTTTGGCGACCTTGCCCTACACGAATCTTATCGTATATAACCACCTTTATGAACAGCAGCCAAGCACAGATTTGCATTCAGAATTCTAATTGCAACCAACAAAGCAGCTGCTGGTTTGCTCCTATGAGTAACTGCATAAATAATTAGGATTCTGAACAGGAAATGCATGAAATAACATCATTAAGAGGAGTTTTTAATAGGGATACACAGAATCCACTATTTTGGGATTCAACCAAATCACAAATCCTTGTAAAACTTAAATTAAATACCAAACCGAATCCAGCAAATTAGAGCAAAAAGGGTACATTTTTCCCCCTAATCCTGCTTTAAAAAAACTGAATTCTGGACACAGATATATAGTTTTTAAATACAAAATATATAATTTTTGAGAATGTCATTATTTAGACCGCAGATTTTTAAATGATACATCTGCCCTCCCACCTCCATAATGACTCAAATCGGTAGATGCTAGGGGATCACTGGGAAGCATATCGACTTAATGTGGTGGTTGAAACCCAAATAGTCTGCACATCACTGATTAGACTAATGAATTTCATAGGCATATATATATATATATATATATATATATATATATATATATATATATATATATATATATATATATATTTGTTTCTATGTATGTGTGTATCCGTAAATACACTATGTGGCCAAACGTGTTTGAGCAACTGGCTGTCCAACATCACATTCCTAACCCGAGGGGATTAATATGCAGTTGCCCCTCCCTTTGCTGGTATAACTGTCTTGGTGCTTCTGGAAAGGTTTCCACTAGATGTTGGAACATTGTTGCTGGGAGTTGCTTCCATTCAGCCACAAGAGCATAAGTGAGGTTGGGCACTGATATTGGGGGTGTGGCTCACAGTCAGTTTCCAATTCATTCCAAAGGGGTTCAGTTGGGTTGAGGTCAGGCTCTTGGACCTGGCTCTCTGCAAAGGGCATTATTGTGCTGAAACAGGAAAGGGCGTTCTGCAAACTGCAGTGCCAAAACTACTGTGGGTAGTTTTTTTTAAATATGTTAATAGTAAAAAAAATGAGCAGGAAGGGGTGGGACCTTCAGTATCAGAGGGGGGTCAGCTGGTTGATGAGAACAAAAAAAAGCTCAGATTCTGAACTCATATTTTTCGTCTGTCTGCACAAATGAGGAACCAGTTAATGAAGGTTTCCTTCTTGATGGTCCTAGTTCTGGTAGTGCAACTAGTGATGCATGGTTCACACATGAGGAAATTCAAAAGAGACTAGAACTAGAACATGTAAAGATAAACAAAGGCCTTGACCAAGATGGTATTCATCCCATGGTACTAAGCAAGCTTAACTCTGTGATTGCTAAACCTCTTTACTTAATTTTTCAGGATTCATTGAGGTCTGGCATAGTGCCGAGAGACTGGCGATTTGCTAATGTGGTGCCTCTATTCAAAAAGGAATCCCTTTGTCATTCTTAAAACCATAGGCCAGTTAGTCAGTGGTAGGAAAGCTTTTCGAAGGGTTAATAAAGGATAAGATACTGGACTTCATAGCAAATCATAATACTATGAATGTGTGCCAGAATTGTTTTATGCGTAATAGATCTTGCCAGACTAACTTAATTTCTTTTTATGAGAAGGTGAGCAGGGACCTTGATTCTGGGATGGCAGTGGATGTGATTTACTTAGACTTTGCTAAAGCATTTGATACAGTGCCACACAAAAGGTTACTGGTTAAATTAAGGAATGTTGGCCTGGAACATAGTATTTGTACCTGGATAGAGAACTGGCTAAAAGATAGACTACAAAGAGTGGTGGTAAATGGAACATTTTCTAATTGGACCAGTGTTGTTAGTGGAGTACCGCAGGGCTCTGTACTAGGTCCCTTGCTTTTCAACTTGTTTATTAATGACCTGGAGGCCGGGGCCATTGAAAGTACTGTTTCTATTTTTGCAGATGAGACTAAATTGTGCAGAACTATAGGTTCCATGCAGGATGCTGCCACTTTGCAGAGTGATTTGTCTAAACTGGAAAACTGGGCAGCAAACTGGAAAATGAGGTTCAATGTTGATAAACATAATTCTGTCTCTTTATAGGTCCCTGGTGAGGCCTCATCTGGAGTATGGGGGCAGTTTTGGACTCCAGTCCTTAAGAGGGATATAAATGAGCTGGAGAGAGTGCAGAGACTAAGTGCAACTAAACTGGTTAGAGGGAGGGAAGAGTTAAATTATGAGGGGAGACTGACAAGGTTGGGGTTGTTTTCTCTGGAAAAAAGGTGCTTGTGAGGGGACATGATTAGACTTTACAAGTACATTAGAGGACATTATAGACAAATAGCAGGGGACCTTTTTACCCATAAAGAGAATCACGTACCAGAGGCCCCCCTTCAGACTAGAAGAAATGGGTATATATAATTTATGTGAGAGTAGGGAGGGGTGTGTGTATGGGGCTGGAGGATGGCAGGCACTAGGACCCGGTGGCGTGAAGACGGCAGGCGCTAGGACCCTGCAGTGCGAATGTGGTGGGCGCTACGACTCTCAAGGCAGAAATTCGGATAGTTCTTGTTTCCAGAGACAGTGTGGGAATCAGCAGTTCAGGTTCCCACTCAAGACCTGGCATTGTAGACATAGGGGGTTATTTATTAAAATCCGAATGTTTAAAATCTCGAAAAATTCAAGTTTTTTTCACTAGAAAATTCTCTAATTTTTAGAGGAAAATCCGCCATCTCAGACCTGTCGAGGTCCTGTATGAGTCAATGGGAGAGGCTCCTATCTCAGTTTGAAGTTTGCGTTGTCTGAATTGGGTTTAGCCCAAAAATCAGACTTTTTTTGGCAAAAACTCAAAAAATTCAGCAATTTGGGAAAAAGCCCAAATAATTCAAGCAATTCGGGGTTTTCAATGATCCAATTAAACAGAGTTTTTAAATTAAATTAATACATAAGCTAAAATTGGAAATGGGAGTTTGGTCGTGTTTTTTTTTTAACAAAATATGAGATAAATTTAGATTTTACTAAATAGCCCTCTTAGTGTAAGGGCTTAGGAATTGGACTTCCAGCATTTTTCCTTGGCTCATATATATATATATACATTTGTGTTCTATTATTGGAGATGTATAACTAGAAGGTCACAGAAGTCATTTATTTAGTTTGGCTTCCCCCCCCCCCACGTTATTTCACTCTATTTGTTCTAGGAAATTTTAAAATATGAATTACAGAAAAAAAAGAAACCAGAGAAACTGTGTTTTATGACTTCATCTTGAAAAACAAGAAATGGTGTCA
Source organism: Xenopus petersii (assembly GCA_038501925.1). NCBI lineage: Eukaryota > Metazoa > Chordata > Amphibia > Anura > Pipidae > Xenopus > Xenopus petersii. The sequence continues at coordinate 156,212,982 of CM076678.1, forward strand.
GCCCTAAAAGCCCTGTAGCTGCTGCTCATTGACTGACACCTCGGCGGATTATATCACCGCTGGCCAAGACAGTAAGAGTCTCCTCGCTGAGGGCCCCCCGCTCTGCGCCCCAATTATAATCCTGCCTCCTGACATCATAATATGATACAAAGCTAAGGAACCGCAGAGCAGCCTTCTGTTATTATTATTGTTGGATCCCTGGTTTTAAATGTTTTCAAATACAACGAAAGGGTGTTGGCCCAAGTTTCCACTGGAATCAGGATTTTGACAAAATGCTGTAAAAACCCAAATAATCAGCAAACAGTAGTACAAGTAAAGGTAGCGCTGCCCCTTTAATTACTCTAAAAATATATTTGTTTCAACAATAGAGGCAATAATCACAATGGAAAGGTTTAATTTGGGGCCTTTGTTGGAAAAAAAAAGTCTGCTTGAAAATAGGATTTAATATAAATTTTGGATTTTTTATTTTATTTGCATGTGGCAGTTTCCTTCCTTCCTGTCGTACAAACAACAGTGTTGCCATGCTTTATGGCTGAGATTGTACAGAACGTGGTACTTCTGTGACCGTATGGAGTCTGTTTAAGGTTGCCACCTTTTTTTTGGGCGAAAACAGGCAGGGGGCGGGCCAGTGATGTAGGGGGAGGGCCAGTGGTGTCAGGGGCGGGTGGTGACATTGGGGGGCGGGTGATGTGGGGAGGTGGGCGGATGACGTCAGGGACGGGACTGATGACATGGCGATCAGCGATTGGCTGATCGTCATGTCATTCACTTCAATGTCCTGTCTGAATTTCCTAATGTGGAAATCCGGACAGGAATTTTTTCACCCACGTCGCCTTTCCAAAAACCAGACTGTCCGGGTGAAATCCAGACAGGTGTCAACGCTAAGCCTGCTTTATAGGACAAGGAAAGCTACTGAAACAGTTTTTTGCCAATAGATTAGCCGCAATAGTACAAGCTATAACACTATATTTATTCTGCAGAATACTTTAGTAAAAAGCTCTAGAAGCTCTCTGTTTGTTTAGGATAGCAGCTGCCATATTAGCTTGGTGTGATATCAGTTCCTGCCTGAGTCTCTCCCTGCTCACTTATAGCTCTGGGCTCAGATTACAGCAGGGAGGGGAGGGGGAGAGAGGAGCAAACTGAGCATGCTCAAGCCCTAGCCCTGGAGGTTTAAGCTGAAAACAGGAAGTCTGATACAGAAGCCCATGAGTACACAATAGAAGGAAAGAAATGTGCTGTTTCTTTTGACAGAGGACTCAGAGCAGCATTACTTTGAGGGGTTACTGGTGTATTTATATAGACCTTTCTGATAAAGCTTACTTACTTTTAGCCTTTCCTTCTCCTTTAAAGGAGAGTTTGGATGTAACTGATATGGTCTTGGTGACTCCCTGTAGAGGATTTAAAGGGGAAGAATTAGAAAAGATAATTATGATTTTGTGGGGTTTTGTGGCAGTTAGTCTTAAGAGATTCTGACTCCGGAAATAACCTTTTTTTGTATCATAACATTATCTTTCAATGCTATTTATAATTTTGCGATAAAAGTATCTTCCTGATGCTTCACAATACCTTTATTACCCCCGTGTTCCCCTATGAGGGGGCGGCCATATTTGTGCAGCAGGAGTCCGTTAGCATTAGAAACTCTGACAGTCAGGCAAAACAGTCAGGTTTAGGAACTTTAAGTAATAACTATTTACAAAAGCAGAACTATCCACAAAAAACTATCAACGTGACCGATATGTAACTTTTAATGTACATTAATATTTCGAAAATAAATTTTTTAATGTCATTATCACTTTAAAGCGGCACTTCACCTTTAAGTTAACTCTTCATATGTTATAGAATGGCTAATTCCAAGCAACGTTTCAATTGGTCTTCATTGTTTATTATTTAGCATTTTTGAATTATTTGCCTTCTTCTGACCCAGTTTTCAAACGGGGGTCACTGACCCCATCTAAAAACAAATGTATTGTTATTGCTACTTTTTATTACTCATCTTTCTATTCAGGCCTCTCCCATTCATATTCCAGTCTCTTATTCAAATCAGTTCATGGTTGCTAGGGGAATTGGCACCCTAGCAACCAGATTGAGGAGCTGCTGAATAAAAAGCTACATAACTCAAAAACCACAAATAATAAAGAATGAAGACCAATTGCAAACTCTCTATGTCATACTAACAGTTAAAAGTGAACAACCTCTTTTATGCTTTATTATTGAACCCCCTTAGAATCAGCTCCAGCTCACTGACCCTATAATTCACTGTATTCATAGAATATATATATATATATCCATATAAGTAAAAGCTGCCATATTGTTTTTCACAGTATGAGGGCACATAAGCCCAAGTGCCACCCAGCCAAGTGCTCCAATCAAGGGGCTTCAGGGGTCACACTCACATTCATTGGGGTCTTTTTGCCAATAAAACCAAAGATAAATCTATTCACTGCTGACAGATTATAACTTCATTGACTCCAGTGAGTACAAAAACCAACAGATCCGGCACTAAGTGCCTCTAGAATGGGCTGCAGATTAGCACGGGGCCGGCTATAAAGGACATGCCGGGATTCTCTGTGATCATCTTTCAGGCCTTACAGTGAGGTTTGGATGTGGCCATAAAAGGATGTCAGCTCCATTGCTCCGTGCTTTTGTCTGCGGCTGCCTGGAATTCCTTAAAATTAGAATTATACCCACCTCCCCACCCAGCTGCACCGCCTGCCCCTCTCCAGCATCTGCCGTTCCCCGACTGATTACAAAACACAAGCAGATCAGTTACAGGTAGAGAAGGAACAAAGACAAGGTGCCAGGTGTTTGCGTTGGGGACGTTGGTCTTTTTTGGCTCCGTTCCCTTCACCTTAGAGACTTCATTGAGCTTTGAAGGCCGGTTGAACCGATAACACACAAGGCTGATTTTTGCTGGGGAATGTGATAGGCGATGCCCCACTTATACCTCCAGCACATACTGTACATATATATACATATATAAATATATTAACCACTCCGCAAATGGCATAGGGCCAAGACGCAAAGTGCAAAACACAGGTGCAAACTGACTGAGTTTGTTGCACGTTTCTCTATAGAAATAAATGGGCTCTGCAGTCATTCTTTAATTCATTTCAGATTCCAAACTTGGACTCGCAATGTAACTCATAGCAACCAATCTAATGTCTGATTTATAACAGAATTACTTTCTGATTGGCTTGTTAGTAGACATTTTATATTGCCCTATTTATGTTTATAACCCAAGTTAAGAGAGAAGACTTGACAAGGGTAGGAAAAGGGGAGATTTCTCACATCGAGTTGGGCCCCACTATGCACCATATGTAAGAATGAAAAGTAGGGGAAATGCAAATAGTAGGGCAAGATGGTGACAGTAAAAATATGAGCCACTAGAACAAAATGAAAACAGCAGGACAAGATGGAGACAGTAGGACAAGATGGAGACAGTAGGACAAGATGGAGACAGTAGGGCAAGATGGAGACAGTAGGACAAGATGGAGACAGTAGGGCAAGATGGAGACAGTAGGACAAGATGGAGACAGTAGGGCAAGATGGAGACAGTAGGGCAAGATGGAGACAGTAGGACAAGATGGAGACAGTAGGGCAAGATGGAGACAGTAGGGCAAGATGGAGACAGTAGGACAAGATGGAGACAGTAGGACAAGAGGGAGACAGTTGGACAAGATGGAGACAGTAGGGCAAGATGGAGACAGTAGGACAAGATGGAGACAGTAGGGCAAGATGGAGACAGTGGGGCAAGATGAAGACAGTAGCATAAGATGGAGACAGTAGAACAAGATAGAAACAGTAGGACAAGATGAAGACAGAAGGGCAAGATAGAAACAATAGGACAAGATGGAGACAGTAAGGCAAGATGTAGACAGTAAGTCACGATGGAGACAGTAGGGCAAGATAGAAACAGTAGGTCAATATGGAGACAGTGGGGCAAGATGGAGACAGTGGGGCAAGATGGAGACAGTAGGGCAAGATATAGATAGAAGCAAAAGATGGAGACAGTGGGGCAAGATGATCCCCATGATTATTTTAGTGATTTTAAACCATGAAACTGTATAAATAAAATAGCTGAATCAATGATATTTGTAACCCAGGCAGGAGCGGGTTGGGCTGGATGGAAACCATTTACTCAGTCATATTCCCTTATGGAGCAGGTGACGGTGTCAGCCCTGGAATAATTGAATGTATCTGGAATAGATCCATCTGTCCCCTCTCTGTCAGATCAATCCATATTTACATTACCTTCCCCATCCCGACCTTGATCTAAATGCAAGCAGACAGCCTCACGCAGAAGCCTAATTAACCTCAGACACAAGAAACAACGTTTCTGTTCAACAGATGTAAAACATTTGCCTGTCTCCTTCCTACACACTCACTTTGATCTGCTCCAACCACTCAGCCCAGTGCCACCATCAGAGGCAGGTACCTACAGTATCCACAGAAATACTGCTGTAATGGTGCAGATATCTTGTGAACCCCAAATATCCTAAATAACTTTGCTTCTTTACTGCTCAGGTTACCAGCTATGTCCACTTAGTAATGCATATTATAACTTACATGCCTTGCAACTATTTTCTGGCAAAATCCTGTTTAGGGCTTAAATTCCTCCTATGCACACTGTATACACAAATTCATTTAAGAATCTCAGCTGCCATAAAGCAGGACAGGACTGCTGCTTATAATGGGGATCAGATAGGATCTGTGCAGCCACTGGGACAGAATGTTCTGTTATACAGATAGCTAGAATCTCAGCTGCCATAAAGCAGGACAGGACTGCTGCTTACAATGGGGATCAGATAGGATCTGTGCAGCCACTGGGATAGAATGTTCTGTTATACAGATAGCTAGAATCTCAGCTGCCATAAAGCAGGGCAGGACTGCTGCTTACAATGGGGATCAGATAGGATCTGTGCAGCCACTGGGATAGAATGTTCTGTTATACAGATAGCTAGAATCTCAGCTGCCATAAAGCAGGGCAGGACTGCTGCTTACAATGTGGATCAGATAGGATCTGTGCAGTCACTGACAGAGAATGATCCTTGTCTCTGTACATTAGAACCATGCTGTGCTTTATAGAGAATAAAAATAATAATATTTTTTGATGTTTTGCTACAATGGTGCCAGATTATGAAACATTGGCGCCCGCGCCGCTCACCAAACAAAAAGTTCATGTGCCGTCAGCCCCATCAGGGGGGAGATTTGTCAGTTGTTCAATGTGTCTCCCCAGCGCTCACCTGCCACCAGCATCTGCCTCGTGCTCATTCCATAAAAATTCTTCTCTCCAGTCTTATCTCACTGTTTTGTCTGCTCCTTTGCCTGTTTGCAATTGAAATTTTCTGCTCCCATTGAGATTATTCCTCTGAATAGTTTTGCCCCGTTTTTAGGGCATTTAAAGCATTTATAAATCGCTGGCGGGACAGCACTCCAAGCGATTTGTTTCCTCGTGAGGCAACTTCGGGCGACTTCGGAAAACAAATCACAAGTGCCATCCAGGCAGCAATTTACATTTTAGCCGACGGGAAGGCAGGAGAGGCAGTTCGGGGAGATTAGACGCCCGAAAGAAGTGGAGATTTGTTGCCGGGCGACTTATCTCCCCGAATCTACCTGTAAATCCTGACCGTAAGAGACGTATATTTCAATAACGGCTTAATTTTGTCTCATCCGGCGTGGGTGGAATAGTCTATGGGTGTCATGGGTTTTGCAGTGGAGATGCACTAAATCCAACATTGGGTTGGGGATTTGGGTGAATCCTGGAACCTTTGCAAGTTTTAGGCAAACCAAATCCAAACCCTTACAGAAATGGGACTTTGAAGCTCTGAGCAGTTGCATGTGACAATTTTTTGTTTACAATTTTTGTAGTTCTTAAATTTGACTATGCAAATTAAGGTTCAAATTATTTTGGTTTGGTATTTGTCCAAATCCCAAAATGATGGATTCTTGCAATTAAGGGGAAAATTCATCAAGGATTGAATATCGAGGGTTAATTAACCCTTGATATTCGACTGGGGAATGAAAATCCTTTGACTTTGAATATCGAAGTCGAAGGATTTTGCGCAAGTACTACGTTTGAGCGATCGAAGGAATAATCGTTCGATAGAACGATTAAATCCTTTGAATCAAACGATTCTAAGGATTTTAATCCAACAATCGAAGGATTATCCTTCGACCAAAAGGCTAACATTGAGTTCATTGGCTAACATTGAGTTCGGTAGCTTTTAGGTGGCGAACTTGGGGGTCAAAGTTTTTTCTTGAAGAGACAGTACTTCGACTATCGAATGGCCAAATAGTCGAACGATTTTTAGTTCGAATCCTTCCATTCGAAGTCGAAATCGTAGTCGAAGGTCAAAGTAGCCCATTTGATGGTCGAAGTAGCCAAAAAAAACGCTTCGAAATTTCGAAGTTTTTTTTCTTCTATTCCTTCACTCGAAGTTAATGAATTGGCCCGTAAGTGTTATGGGGGGTGGGTTATACATTGCACATCAGGAGGAATGCTGGGAATAACCACACAAATTAAGGTGCAGTCAAGGTGGAGTTAGGGCTTGTGTACAAATGGAAGCCATAGTTATGTTCACAGTTTTGTGCTTCTGTTTCCCTGATCGGTTAAACTTCACCTTGACTGTACTTTAATCTGCACAGTTATTCCCAGCACCCCTCCTGATGTATCACCCCCTATAATAAATGACTGGTGAGAGGTGGAAAGACACTGGAGAGCCTCTAGTGGGTCGGACGTTCCTCGCTGATGGAGAAAAAGATTCTGTGGACAGTATATCCCCCCCTCTTACTGTAATGTGAGCGTTGCCCAAACTAATTGGGAATCCATTAGTCTTCTGCCTCTGATGCCGACACCATGTGAACAAACTCTACGGAGCTGTAAGGCAGATTTTAAGGTTCATTACCTCCATAATAACATCCATCAATTATTCTGCTGCGCGCTGTGGTTCGCTGACTAAACAACGGGTTTCGCAACTCTTTGTCTGAGGGCGAAGCTGAGCTCCGTTAGTCAGTGAGATGCAGAATTGCTGGGAACCATGTGGCCAATTAAATGATTAACATGTGGAGGTAGAAGTTCATGCCGGGCCCTTGGAAAAGTCCAAGGGATAAAGGAAAAAAAAAGAAGGCTTCAAAGTGGATTTTAGCACATTCTTGAGTTTGTTCTTGGTTTTTAGTGATGAAAAGCCCAGGGAGATACCTTAAAGGGAAATCAACACTGGAAAAGCTTTGTGTTACATGGCACGGAGGAGGCCTCTAGGCTGTAACCGATTGGCTGCTGTGATTTTCTGGATTTCGTACCCTTAACATGCCTGGTGGATAGAGGCAGCTGACCTTTCCAGTTGATGCTTTCATGTACATGGACTTTTCCTTATGAGATGGACACATGTCTCCTCAAAGCAATGGTTCCCAAAGGTGAGGTTGGACGCACTCAAGTGACTTGGAGCAGTGGAAGTTGAGGCTCAGCCTGAGATCCAGGGTGAGGGTGGCCATTTGCTGTAGTCGATACACCTGAAAGCCCAGGTTGAAGTTCATGAATATGTATTTTCTGCCTTTGATATCCTTGGAACAAACTGTTTCCTATATCTGTACTAGTTTCAAGAGCTAAGAGGGACCTTGACCAAAGGTTGGACCTTAAAGGAGGTTTGAATTGAAATGGTTGGACAACCACTGCTTCCAAAGGAGCTATCTTTACATGTACCATTAAAGTCGCATTGTTTTAAGAACATTAAAGGAACATAATCCCGATATTGGTCAGTTTATCTATTGGGCACACTGATACACCAATGACTATGAGCTTTATATCATATAGTGTTTGTCATATTTGAGCCACTCATATGGTATCTGTTAGGTCCGATTCCAAATCAGCCAGTTATATGTCCAACGGTGTCCAAGAAAGAAAAAAGACGAGCCTGCCCTTTATATTGTTTGATGGAAGCCCTCTTTGATATTAGTAGGTAACAAATGTTCCCCCCTCAGTGCCCATGGGCAGGCCCAGATTTGTGGAAAGGCCACCTAGGCCCGGGCCTAGGGCGGCAGGATTTTATGTGGGTGGCATGCTGCCCAACCACACACACATTGATTCAGAAACACTGGTGATGCGCAGGAGAGACAATCATTTTTAAAATTTCCAGTGTGCCAATCCCCATTGCTCCAGTCCAGAGCAGTGGGTCTAGGGGCGCCCACTATGTAAATCCGGCCCTGCCCATGGGTATGAACTACAGTGATACTTAGCTCCAGGCATTTGAGCTTTTAACGCTTGGTTATTTATTGCTCCAGTCTACGTGACTCTGAGGTTTTTGAAGCAGACGAATGTGTTTTGAGATGATATATCACTTTTGCTTAGATTTACTTCAAAAAGCACGTCATGATAATAGTCTCTTTGCACCATCGTCTGGAATGGTGTCACCATGGTTTCGGTCCAAGCAGACGACAAATGTGCCGACTATCAGATCCCCCCTAGGTGATCAGTACATGGTATAGTCTGTGGCAAAAACACAAGTGGCCCCAGTCCAGAGAGAATAAATATCATGTTCAAATAAACCCAAACTTGCAGACTTCATCAAAACACATTTGTAAATGGATTTTTGATGCTCCAGAAGGAGTGAGAGTACAAGCAAATCTCCCAATGGGCACAGACACTGATTTTCACCATAGGCCAGTAGAACATTTAGCCCCATCAGCATCTTATCATAGTGTAGGCCCTGGATATTAGGTTCTCCGCTGGGCTGTTGGAGGACCAGTCTGACGATTAATAGATGGTCAGTTCCAGAGTGGATGAAGGGGATCCCATTAGATGTTTCAGCCTATACATCAAGTCAGTCCAACATATAGAGTTCCACCAAACCTCTCTCTATATATACTCTGTATTGAATAAGTGTAACACCAGTGCCTTCTAAACCTTGGCCAACCCAACCACCTCTGCTGATGTCAGGGGGTTGGTTTGGTCCAGTGGCAGTTGGGGGCTTGTGAAATAGGGAGCCTTCCCCCTGTAGGGCAACCAGACCACCACTAGTCTGTGCTTTCACTGTTCTGTTTTCAGAAGACAATCTTGAGTCATGGACCCAAATATAGACAGAACTTTCTGGAAAGTAGGTGGTATTGAGAATGGGCTCTACAGAATAAAGTTCTCACTTTTGTAATCAGTCAGGCACATTTTGTGATGGAAATAAAGTCAGATCTATCATTGTGCTATAAAGACAAATTCCATTTGATACATAAATATCCAATACAATATCATACATTAGTACCTGGACATTTTGTGATTTTTAGTTCTCTTTTGACCTTTAATTTCCAGTTCATCATGGCTTAACTCCCAACCATAATTCGTCCCAACAGTCATTCGTCTTATGTTGGTAAAACAAACGCTCATTTACCAATGGTGATTGTGTTTTGGTAGACGCCACATTGAATGATTCCCCGGAGGATTCTGGGAATTGTAGTTTTGCCCAGATTAGCCAATGCTTTGGGAGGGACCTTCACAGAACAACACATGCAACCGATTAAGTTCAGAAGGAAACAACTGGCAATATCCATTGTAGAATATTAATGAAATAAATCAGACTTTGGTCTAATTGCCAATGGAATTAGGACACGGAAAGGCATAGAGGCGAAGTGATGCAATGTGGGAGTCAGCCAAGGCCGACTCACATTCACCCGCCGGTGGGACCCAAAAATAATATCTTTAAAAGAACATTTCTATAATTTATCATAATTACATCTTCGATCCCCTCCGACCCTCTACTCATCCAGCATGTTCCATTTAACTTCCCCTTGTATTTATCAACTACAGTAATGTCGCACTGGGAGAGAGAGCGATGCCTCAGACAAATGAGCTGATTAAATGATGTGAACATGAATGTGGAACTGTAACGCAGGGTTTATTTACTCATCACATTGCTAAGAAAATAGAGTGGTTCTTGGCCCATCGTTGATCATGTCACAAATTAACACAATTAGACACACACACCAGGTTACACATGCACCAATCACAACACTGGGCCGGGCTCCCCATACAAACAGGCACTCAATCCTGCTGGTGCCATAATTCTCTTCAGGGAAGATTTATCAATACTCAAAGATGATTTTAGATTCTATATTAACACTGATTGGCTGTTGAGTGTAATTATTTGAACGTTGTAAAGCTTCACATTTCTTCTAGCCCTGCCGACTTTAATATGCACAGATAAAAAAAGTCACTGTCATTGGCAAGTTTGTCCACAGTAACTATACAGTACTCCCTTAATTTGTGGGCACAGTCCATCTGTGGTTCCTCATTCTGGATGTGCCCCTCACCTTCCCCTCTGTCTGGGCAGGGCCCATCTGTGGTTATTCATTCTGTATGTGCCCCTCGCCTTCCCCTCTGTCTGGGCAGGGTCCGTCTGTGGTTTCTCATTCTATATGTACCCCCCACCTTCTCTCTGTCTGGGCAGGGTCCATCTGTGGTTCCTCATTCTGTATCTACCCCTCACCTTCCCCTCTGTCTGGGCAGGGTCCATCTGTGATTCCTCATTCTTCATGTACCACTCACCTTCCCCTCTGTCTGGGCAGGGTCCATCTGTGATTATTCATTCTGTATGTGCTCCTCACCTTCCCCTCTGTCTAGGCAGGGTCCATCTGTGGTTATTCATTCTGTATGTACCCCTCACCTTCCCCTCTGTCTGGGCAGGGTCCATCTGTGGTTTCTCATTCTGTATGTACCCCCCCCCACCTTCTCTCTGTCTGGGCAGGGTCCATCTGTGGTTCCTCATTCTCTATGTACCCCTCATCTTCTCTCTGTCTGGGCAGGGTCCATCTGTGGTTTCTCATTCTATATGTACCCCCCACCTTCTCTCTGTCTGGGCAGGGTCCATCTGTGGTTCCTCATTCTGTATGTAACACTCACCTTCCGCCCTGTCTGGGCAGGGTCCATCTGTGGTTTCTCATTCTGAATGTACCCCCCACCTTCTCTCTGTCTGGGCAGGGTCCATCTGTGGTTCCTCATTTTCTATGTACCCCTCACCTTCTCTCTGTCTGAGCAGGGTCCATCTGTGGTTCCTCGTTCTCTATGTACCCCTCACCTTCTCTCTGTCTGGGCAGGGTCCATCTGTGGTTCCTCATTCTGTATCTACCCCTCACCTTCCCCTCTGTCTGGGCAGGGTCCATCTGTGATTCCTCATTCTTCATGTACCACTCACCTTCCCCTCTGTCTGGGCAGGGTCCATCTGTGATTATTCATTCTGTATGTGCTCCTCACCTTCCCCTCTGTCTAGGCAGGGTCCATCTGTGGTTATTCATTCTGTATGTACCCCTCACCTTCCCCTCTGTCTGGGCAGGGTCCATCTGTGGTTTCTCATTCTGTATGTACCCCCCCACCTTCTCTCTGTCTGGGCAGGGTCCATCTGTGGTTCCTCATTCTCTATGTACCCCTCATCTTCTCTCTGTCTGGGCAGGGTCCATCTGTGGTTTCTCATTCTATATGTACGCCCCACCTTCTCTCTGTCTGGGCAGGGTCCATCTGTGGTTCCTCATTCTGTATGTAACACTCACCTTCCGCCCTGTCTGGGCAGGGTCCATCTGTGGTTTCTCATTCTGAATGTACCCCCCACCTTCTCTCTGTCTGGGCAGGGTCCATCTGTGGTTCCTCATTTTCTATGTACCCCTCACCTTCTCTCTGTCTGAGCAGGGTCCATCTGTGGTTCCTCGTTCTCTATGTACCCCTCACCATCTCTCTGTCTGGGCAGGGTCCATCTGTGGTTCCTCATTCTGTATCTACCCCTCACCTTCCCCTCTGTCTGGGCAGGGTCCATCTGTGATTCCTCATTCTTCATGTACCACTCACCTTCCCCTCTGTCTGGGCAGGGTCCATCTGTGATTATTCATTCTGTATGTGCTCCTCACCTTCCCCTCTGTCTGGGCAGGGTCCATCTGTGGTTCCTCATTCTGTATGTAACACTCACCTTCCGCCCTGTCTGGGCAGGGTCCATCTGTGGTTTCTCATTCTGAATGTACCCCCCACCTTCTCTCTGTCTGGGCAGGGTCCATCTGTGGTTCCTCATTTTCTATGTACCCCTCACCTTCTCTCTGTCTGAGCAGGGTCCATCTGTGGTTCCTCGTTCTCTATGTACCCCTCACCATCTCTCTGTCTGGGCAGGGTCCATCTGTGGTTCCTCATTCTGTATCTACCCCTCACCTTCCCCTCTGTCTGGGCAGGGTCCATCTGTGATTCCTCATTCTTCATGTACCACTCACCTTCCCCTCTGTCTGGGCAGGGTCCATCTGTGATTATTCATTCTGTATGTGCTCCTCACCTTCCCCTCTGTCTAGGCAGGGTCCATCTGTGGTTATTCATTCTGTATGTACCCCTCACCTTCCCCTCTGTCTGGGCAGGGTCCATCTGTGGTTTCTCATTCTGTATGTACCCCCCCCACCTTCTCTCTGTCTGGGCAGGGTCCATCTGTGGTTCCTCATTCTCTATGTACCCCTCATCTTCTCTCTGTCTGGGCAGGGTCCAACTGTGGTTTCTCATTCTATATGTACCCCCCACCTTCTCTCTGTCTGGGCAGGGTCCATCTGTGGTTCCTCATTCTGTATGTAACACTCACCTTCCGCCCTGTCTGGGCAGGGTCCATCTGTGGTTTCTCATTCTGAATGTACCCCCCACCTTCTCTCTGTCTGGGCAGGGTCCATCTGTGGTTCCTCATTTTCTATGTACCCCTCACCTTCTCTCTGTCTGAGCAGGGTCCATCTGTGGTTCCTCGTTCTCTATGTACCCCTCACCTTCTCTCTGTCTGGGCAGGGTCCATCTGTGGTTCCTCATTCTGTATCTACCCCTCACCTTCCCCTCTGTCTGGGCAGGGTCCATCTGTGATTCCTCATTCTTCATGTACCACTCACCTTCCCCTCTGTCTGGGCAGGGTCCATCTGTGATTATTCATTCTGTATGTGCTCCTCACCTTCCCCTCTGTCTAGGCAGGGTCCATCTGTGGTTATTCATTCTGTATGTACCCCTCACCTTCCCCTCTGTCTGGGCAGGGTCCATCTGTGGTTTCTCATTCTGTATGTACCCCCCCCCACCTTCTCTCTGTCTGGGCAGGGTCCATCTGTGGTTCCTCATTCTCTATGTACCCCTCATCTTCTCTCTGTCTGGGCAGGGTACATCTGTGGTTTCTCATTCTATATGTAACCCCCACCTTCTCTCTGTCTGGGCAGGGTCCGTCTGTGGTTCCTCATTCTGTATGTAACACTCACCTTCCGCCCTGTCTGGGCAGGGTCCATCTGTGGTTTCTCATTCTGAATGTACCCCCCACCTTCTCTCTGTCTGGGCAGGGTCCATCTGTGGTTCCTCATTTTCTATGTACCCCTCACCTTCTCTCTGTCTGGGCAGGGTCCATCTGTGGTGCCTCATTCTGTATCTACCCCTCACCTTACCCTCTGTCTGGGCAGGGTCCATCTGTGGTTCCTCATTCTGTATGTACCCTCACCTTCTCTCGGTCTGGGCAGGGTCCATCTGTGGTTCCTCATTCTGTATCTACCCCTCACCTTCTCTCTGTCTGGGCAGGGTCCATCTGTGATTCCTCATTCTTCATGTACCACTCAACTTCCCCTCTGTCTGGGCAGGGTCCATCTGTGGTTTCTCATTCTGTATGTACCCCCCCCCCACCTTCTCTCTGTCTGGGCAGGGTCCATCTGTGGTTCCTCATTCTGTATGTAACACTCACCTTCCCCTCTGTCTGGGCAGGGTCCATCCATTAATATGGAGCTCAGGAAGGCAGGTTGATCCCATAGGAAATAACAAAGAGCAGCTCAACTTCAAGTGGTGTGTAAAGTTACAGCAATTTTGACACTGTGACAACCCCAGTATTGTGGCACTTCTACATTAGTCATAAATTCAATGAAGTGGCTATCATACACAAGGAAATAGGCCACCAGGCCGGCACTTACAGAAAAAGAGAGATTTTTACATACATTACTGTACAATACAATGTAAATGAGTTCTCTGTAGTTTTATTTGTGATACTTGTAACGACCAGTTGCAAATACTGGAGATACTAAAGGTTAATGGTGTCAGCAGATTCCCCCATTAAAGGGACAATGAGGCCCATTGGTCTGTGCAGGGAGTGGGCAAACGTTTGCTTGTTTGTGTGAGTGCAACGTAAATGCACAAGATCACTAACAAAGCTTCTCGGTCACATGCTATCAATTTAGCTTCAGGCCGTTAACAAGGAACATAAAATGTCAGTTTGTAATTAGTGCAGTGGCCAATAAAGGATCCCAGGAAGAGGAAGTGCCCGGGGCTTTACTAACGACTCTCCTTTAATGGCCCTTAATCCTGTTTGCTGTGAGCCTGTAAATGCCTGGGATTGTTTGTGCTCTGGTGCAGGTGAGACATTTGGGTTACACCATGTTCTACAGGTTTGTTTATAAACAGTAGAGTTTAGGTCTCGTTTCTGCTTTGTCTTGTAATTATTTTTCATCCATTTTTTTAACTGTTTTCAATTTTCCTTTCCATAAGGCTTTTCTTGTTTTTTTGTAGGAGGTTCATTGGTGTTGGTCACCCTTGATGTTGCCATCTATCTCTAGTGTCTCCATGTGTTGCTACTGACTCCATCTTGTTCTGCTACTGCCATCTTGCCCTAATACACCTGCCTTTCCTGCCTACAGGTGTTCCTCTGCCATACCCCACTATAGATAGGCTTTCAGGCAGTTCTTCCTATTTGCACCCCGATATACCATACAGCGTCATGTGCACAAGTGCACTACATACGTTTGTTGTTACCCCATGGGGATGTTGAAAAAAATACTAAGGATATAATACATTGATTAGCAGTTGTATATACATCAGGAGTGTGCAACCTGTGGCCCTCCAGATGGTGCGGCCTCCCAGGACCCTTCGGTAAAGAATTACTGGGATTGTAGTTGAAGCAGCTTGTGGGTCACTTGATGTTAATACTAAGTATCAAATAGTGCAATTAATGATCTGTATTTGGACATAGATGTTTCAATGGGCCCCCACTACACTACGGTGCTATTTAGAGCAAATGCCCTTTTCACCAGATCCAGCCCTAATGTGGATCATCAGTGATCATAGCCGTTAGTAGCAACACCACCATCTATTTATGACCACTAGGGGTGTTGTTCTGGGACAGTGGGCTAAAAGGTTCTCCTGTAAGACTGAAGGTCCCTATCTGAAGAATGATTAGGGCCTGGCATGTGACTGTGGGACATCAAAGGGCTGATTTAGTTAGCGTGAGGCCTGGTGCAAACTGAAAAGAAAAGGCAACCGAGACCCCTCAAGATTTTAGTGGAAGGGACAAAACCCACTTGGCTATGGGAGAACACCTCCATGAGACTTCTCACTTGTAACAATGAACTGTTTTTGTTTTTTAGGAATCTTTTTTCACATCCTGACTCTTCGCTTTCATCACCCCCCCATCTTGTCTTTCATCAATTGTGCACTCAGAGAAAGCACCTCTGCCATCAAGCCGGGAATTCAGAAATCCTTTAGCCTTTCCCACTTCTTCCTCTATATTATCAGCTCAATCTAATCAGCTTCCCTCTATCCAAACGACCAATTGCTTGAGTTGTCTCCCCAGCGCCTAATTCTGCTTTATTTCCTGTGCAGGAAGTTTTGCTTTTATGGACAGCTGATTGGGTTAGGCCTTATGACCAGAAAGACCACCCTATTTCTTATGCTAAGTAGATATGGACTTTAATGCTTAAGTGTCATTCACTAACATTAGAGATTGGAGATCTTGGATCTTAAAAGGAACATCACATTAATTTTGGAATATTCCAACTGGATTTTAAAGTTAGGTCAAATTAATATATACATGCAAAGGAAAAACTTATCTCCAAGATTTGGGGGGTCCAAGAGTACAAAGGGCCAGTGGGGTTGCCGGTACCAATATAAATATGTATGTCAACATTTGGGGTGTGAAATTTTGAAATGTTTTTTCTGCCAGTTGTTTCTTAATTCACCGCTGCTTATATGGAACCCGGGCGCTGCTTTGTGCAGTCAATATTCCAGAATCAGGGTCCTACAGATGTCCAGTATTGTATAGAATGCAAAGAATACAGCAACAGGTAGTGTTTTGGGGTCATGTAGAGGGGCCCTGGTTCAGATTTTTCTTGAGTTGATAGTTTAAAGGATTTAGTTGGCCATTGACCTACTTCTTCATGTGTGTGGGATCATTGGCCAACCAGCATAATTGGTGATATGATCATTGTCTTATAATAAGTTGTATAGATGGTGGTATCCATGGGTATGGCAGGTTACCATGTGCTGAAAGGTGAGATATCCTGGCCCTTTTGTGGTTGACTTTAGACAAACATATCTCCCCACTTCTTCCTGCCAATGTGGTACCAAACCATTAGTGATGCTCAATCTGCACATTCCCAGCACCCCATTCAGGGATCACCTCGTATACTAGCACCACCAACAGGCATCAGGGCAAGCTGAGGGTCCTCATTCTCATGTTAGACCTCAGCACCACAGACAAATTCACAGGATTAACTCCATTGTATTTAGTTTCAGGATTTCATCACACATAATACACACTGATGTATGTATGTTAGACAGTGTAAGGTTGCAAATGCAACCCATAAGAAATAATAACCCTGCATTCCGACTGGGACATGTATGAATTTGGGGGGAGAGAATGTGAGAGGAAGAGGAGGAAGAAATTCTCCAGACTGAATGATACATTTTACTGAGGCAATATAAAAAGTTGAAATTGCAGCTTTCATGGTTAGTTATGGAAATGTCCCGAAGACACATCCTGGGTGGTTGAGAAACTGTCATTTCAGCTTTTATGTTTGTCCCATAAAAAGTATCATTAGACGTTGAGCATTCCATTTATCTACTCCGGCTTCAATTTCAAGCAAGAAGCAGAGCGTCCATAAAGCAGTTCCCTGTAACGATGTGAGGGTGGAACCACAGCCAGGCCCTACAGCAATATTTTCATTGGGACACCAACGTAATTCCTACTTACACTAACTAGCAGTAAATTAGGGCTGACACAACTCAGTTTATTTCTTTTATTCTGCTGTCTCTGTCTCGGTGATCACAGTAGTCATCTTGCTCTAGTGTTACTCTCTTCCCTACCACTGCCATCTTGTTCGGCTGTGTGTCTGCCAGCTTCCTAAGCATCACTACTCCATGGGTAAACATATAGTTGTACCAACATCACACAGTGTGTAGAAACATGTGCCTAGTTTTATCAGTGTGGGCCCCCCTCAAATAATGAACTCAAAGGTGTGTGTTACAATAGAAAGTAATGTAGGTTTTGAAAGGGAAGTTCTCAGCTTAGACAAAACAGACTTTGTGGAACCCCATTCTACTAAGCGGGACTGTTTATAGCCTTTTAGCTATTGTTGCACCACCTGACAACCTGCAACTATTGATGGGTTCTGATGTTTGTGCTGTAGGGGCACATGTAGAGCAAAACTCATTACCAATGATCAGTCCTAGAACACTAAGGGGCACAACATTGAAGTCACATGTGATCATTTATCTGTGACTTTGCTGAACTCTGCACCTCGTACCTAAATCATCCGCAAGTTAGGGCATAGGCAGGGCTTAATAGAGAGATCACCTATGTGCCACCCCTGCCCCCATGAACATTCTCTGCCTGTACACTTGCTGTATTAATTGGGGAAGTGCAGATCCTTACATTCTATTCTGGAACCTGCACCCACAGGGAATGACAATGGGGCAGGGTAAAAAATAAAAAACATGGTGGCTTGTGCCTGTTGTTTACTTTTTACACCCTGCCATGACATCAGGAAATGAGCCCTATCTAATGTTAATGTTGCTATCTTCCCTACTGTCATCATCTTGCCTTACTGTCTAAATCCTGCCCTGCTTTTTGTCTCCATCTTGCCCTACTGTCTCCAACTTGCCCTACTGTCTCCAACTTGCCCTACTGTCTCCAACTTGCCCTACTGTCTCCACCTTGCCCTACTGTTTCCATCTTGTCCTACTGTCTCCATCTTGCCGTACTGTCTCCATCTTGCCGTACCATCTCCATTCAGTCCTACTGTCTCTATCTTGCCCTACTGTCTCCATCTTGTCCTACTGTCTTCATCTTGCCCTACTGTCTCCATATTTTCCCTACTGTCTCCATCTTGCTCTACTGTCTCCATATTGCCCTACTGTCTCCATAGTGTCCTACTGTCTCCATCTTGTCCTACTGTCTCCACCTTGCCCTACTGTCTCCATCTTGCTCTTCTGTCTCCATCTTGCTCTTCTGTCGCCATATTGCCCTACTGCAGACAACTTGTTGTTCTATCACCATCTTGCTCTTCTGTCTCCAAATGTATCTGTTATTCTACATTCTTCTTTGTAACAGCTGTTGCTGTACATGACCCTGTAATGTGTAGACACCTGGGCAGTCACCCCTGTTTGCACCTGTAACATACAACACTGTGGGATGGTTACTGACTTGTAAGGTGAGGATGTTGGAGCAGATATATATGTGTGTATATATATATATATATATATATATATATATATACTTGTTTCTGATGGCAGAGGAGGCTCGTTGAAGAGTCTGTCCCTACAGAAGGCTCACAAGAGGTGGGGAGAGGATAATCTTCCCCGAAGACAAACGTTTGAAGGGATCACTTGAGGTTTACAGGCGCCAGTTAATGCTTTTGCTGACAGAGCGTTCCTTTAATTAGTCCAGCTTTTAATTATTATTTCTCTTTCCAAACTGTTAGAAAAATAATGGGCTGATATAAAAAGGCCATGTCATAAAATTGACGTCATCTCTTATAAGATGGCTGACATCTGTTATGCATTGTGTCTGCTGTACGTTTATAGAAGAAAATACAAGGAGGTAGACTGAAAATTAAAGCTCCCCCTGATGCCTCCTTTTGATTTGAATAGTAAACACCTGACGACACTGGTTTGTTCAGGTCAGTAGTGGGTAGCAAAAGGTGATATGGGATGATAGACCCTCAAAAGGATTACAAGGAATTGAACAGAGCAGACAATTAAGAGATATAAAAGGGCTACATATGGGGAAGTCAGTGAACAGAGGCTTGAGTGGTGGGCGGCACACTTGCCCAACATGGCACTCTACTATAATAGCGGGAGACCTATGGTAGCTACTATGAGGTTTCAGGACTGACTAAAATCTATATATTTACCAAGTAGTCAAGGACGTTTTGTTTAGGTTTAAAACAAATGGAGGCCTGTAGGTTGGATCTATGTCCTTCCCCTTTTTCTATTGGTAGGCGGCATATCATGCTCATCTTGTCCTGAAATTAGCTAGTAAAGTAGTTGTCTGTATTTCTGTTTAACCTTTATTTTTTCATTTACATTACTCCCTTTCCACACTGGAAATCTGGAATCTCAATAACTTTGCCATTTTTATCTAGTTCTGCCAATTATTAAAAAATTACAGTTCCATGGAGGCCACCATCTTGGATTCTCTTGCATGACTTCTCCTGCCTTAGATAAGATAAATCTGCACACACACATGGAAGGTCAGTGAAGACATGCAGGTATCCCATATATCCCATGCGGCATTGCTTTACTAGAGGAATAACAGCAACTTAACTGCATTCTCTTACCCAACTTAATGGAAAGGTGCTGGATGGTAGCAGAACCTGGAAGACCCCTATGCTGACAACTCAATGGTGTATCATCTTGGATGCACAGATATGGGAAAATAACCTGCATCCAGAGGAGAGGAGGACAGTGGAGTAGGGTGCAAAGCCTGGAAAAAATAGCAGCCTGCGTCTAGTTTTTGTACTTTGTAACCTGCCCTTCTGTCTTGGTGTAACCATCTTCTCCAGCTGTTGCCATCTTGTTCTATTGTCTCCATTTTGCTCCAACTCAGTGAACTCAGAAGGCTGTATGGTTGGAGACGCAGGAAGACCGCACCTCTGAGAAACATAAAAAAGTCTGTGTGGAGTTTTCCGAAACACACCTGGACAAGACAAAGGAATGTCTTATGGACAGAGACAACATTTGAGCTTTTTTTGGTAGAGCACAGTCTCTTTGTTAACTGGAAAAAAATGAAGCCTTCAAAGAAATATAATCCCATTCTTTCACTCTTGGAGAATTTTCAGTGGTTTGCCCCACCTGGGACTGGGTTTATTTGTGTCAAGAGATTAATACGGCATTTTGGTTGGCAAAATTGAACCCAGTGTCACAAAGCTTTGTCTCCATCGCAGATTATTGGTCTTCCAGGAGTACAATGACCCAAGCACACTTCAGAAAACACCAGGAATGGAGAAAAACAAAATGCTTGACTGTTTTGAAGTGGCAATTAAATCCTTTTAAACATGGAGTGATCTGAAAAGTACATCAAGGACAAGGCTGAGAGAAGTGAAGCCACTTGGCAAGGTCCAAACCACCAGCAGAGAGATAGAGGAAACTCATTTATGGCTATGGGATTTGATCTATTCTTTCCAAATGGGGTGCTACAAAATATTGCGTTTATGGGGTCAGTCAGGGCCCACCCTGGATGCCAGGTACACATTCTCCACCCTAGCTCCAAAGTGTCCCCAGCAGGTTCTATAGGGCCCCCCAGTAGTTATACCACCAAAATGTGTGTTATGCTCACTACCCATGGGGCCCCCCAGTAGTGATGAACGTATTTATTCGCCAGCAATGGTTTCGCGTAGAAATTCAGAATTTCGCCATGTGCAAATTTTTCTGAGAAGTTTCAGTGAGAATTCACCGCGAAAAACACCCATAAGAGAAAATGTCCATTGGCTTTAATGCATTAGGACAAAAAAAGTCGCCATAAGAAAAAACGACCATTGACTTTAATGCATCAGGACAAAAAAAGTCGCCATAAGAAAAAACGCCCATTGACTTTAATGCATTTGGAAAAAAAGTCGCCATAAGAAAAAATGCCAAATCTCCTCTTCTTCGTGGCGATTAATCTCCCCTATCTGCCTTCCCCTGCCTTCTGCCGGCTAAAATGTAAATCGCCTGGGGGCAGACACACGGAGCACTTCGTATTCCGAAGTCGCCCGTAATTGCCTCACGAGGAAACCTTGGGCTACTTTGGAAAATGAAGCGCTCTGTTTGCCTGCCCCCAGGCGATTTACATTTTAGCCGGTGGAAGGAAGGCAGGGGAAGGCAGATTGGGGAGATTAGTTGCCACGAAGAAGAGGTGATTTGCCACCTGGCGACTAATTTCCCCAAATCTGCCTGTGTGGCCAGACCCTAATGCATTAGGACAGAAAAAAATCGCCATAAGAAAAAACACCCATGGACATTAATGCATTAGGACAAGAGTCGCCATAAGAAAAAACGCCCATGGGCTTCAATGCATTAGGACAAAAAAGTCGCCATAAGAAAAAACGGGCATTGACTTTAATGCATTTGGAGATTGTCGCGCACGTAAAATTTTTTGCGCATTGACTTCAATGTGCTTCGCAAAATGTATTTGTTTCGAGAATATTTTCACCATTTCGCAAATTTTTCGGGGAAGTGAAACGGTAAAGATTCGCTCATCACTACCCCCAGTAGTTACACCACTATGTTTAGCACATCCGTACAGTACTCACGCTTGGAGGAAATGATGTCGGAATTCGTGATGACGGCGATTTCAAAGCTTTATTGAATCCCTTTAGGGACCAATGATTCTTTTTCCTTCATTTCACTAAGCTGCCACCAAACAATTAATTTTTCCCAGCCTTTTCTATATTACGTTGGAGAATATTGCTCGGGGAATACACTGTTACCAATTACGTAGGATTCTGTAATAAAATATGGAATGTATCCAAGCTGCGGCTGATGAAGTTTTTACACCACTTGAGACAATGGAGACCCTCTTTTTTTTTTGCGACTTGGTTTGAATGAAATGAGATTTCCATTTTCCCCTCATAAACGTTTACAGTAATCTTTGCCATTACCTTGGAACTCAACATTTCAGATTTTAATTAGGAATAAAGATGCCGCAGTGTGATTGGTATCTGGGAGTGCCGACATTTTGGTTTAGGGGAAATGTTTCCCGGGCCGATCTCATTAACAGAAATCTGTAACATTATCTTACAGTGGAGTGAAGGTCAGGAACTAAATGTCTTACAAAAAGATTATTCCCAAATATTTCCTCATTTCTTAATATCATTGAGTCTGTTGTATTTCATGGAACTGGATGGGAACATTTCAATGAATTCTGGATTATCCTTATTATTTACAGTAGGGGGTACGTTATCCCTTATAATACATGAGTGATACTCAGAGTTCCCTGTATAACTCAGCCTGCAGCCTTGTGCCTTTATATGGTCACAGAACAACCCCTCAGTGACTTCTAATACCTTATCATTTACAGTAGGGGGTACATTATCCCTTATAATACATGAGTGATACTCAGAGTTCCCTGTATAACTCAGCCTGCAGCCTTGTGCCTTTATATGGTCACAGAACAACCCCTCAGTGACTTCTAATATCCTTATCATTTACAGTAGGGGGTACATTATCCCTTATAATACATGAGTGATACTCAGAGTTCCCTGTATAACTCAGCCTGCAGCCTTGTATCTTTATATGGTCACAGAACAACCCCTCAGTGACTTCTAATATCCTTATCATTTACAGTAGGGGGTACATTATCCCTTATAATACATGAGTGATACTCAGAGTTCCCTGTATAACTCAGCCTGCAGCCTTGTGTCTTTATATGGTCACAGAACAACCCCTCAGTGACTTCTAATATCCATTGTGTGTTCCTTTTATACTTTATCACTCTTTTCCCATGTTTTTTCAGATGAAGAATGTTATGGAATTAGTTTTCTGGGTTTCATTTAAACTTTTTCAGGGATGTTTCCCATTTATATGAAAGACCTGTTCTAATACCCGATCAGTAATTGTGCCAAGCTTTTCAAGTCTCTCTTAGCCTAATTTAATTTTTAAACATTAATTCAAGAAGCAAAAAAATCCTTCAAACAATAGAGGAAAGAAAAAAGCTGGAGGAAAGAAAATATTAATCGGTGCAGAGAAGTAAAGCAATTCCCTTGGGTAAAATGTATTCTTACCCCAACTTGTTGAAAGCCTTGTATTTGATAGGATTATATCTCTATATTAGAGATATAATAATGAGTAAAGTAAAAATACATTATAGGCTGGAGGCTGGAGTACAGGTATTACCTATGGCAGGATGGAACATCTCAAGAACCTCAAGAGTTCCTACAGCTTATAGAAGAAATTATTGCCCTGGCCCAGTGGGACCAACAGTGGGAACTTGCCATGAGCCTGTCCAAGAAGACCTGAAGGATCCCTAGTGATCCTAAACAAGTTCCAGGCCTCCAGTAGACTTGATGAAAATATAGTACAATGAAGGGAGTTGGCAACTCTCACCACTGACCCCTAATCTACTTGTTCAAAAAGGAGTAAATCGGGAGGAACTTGCTGATTGTAAGACCATCAAGCTACTCTTAAAGACAAAGACAATCAAACCAGTCATGCCAACATCTTCTAGCAGGGTATTCCTCAGCCTCACTGTGAAACTTCCTCAAGTCTAAAGGAGTGTCCTCTTGCACTTTCGTGTTTCTTTTCTATCTGTCTATGATGTCCTCTTATGTACTTATAACGGGTAATTATGACCCCTTACAAGTGCCTCTTCTCCAAAGAAAACAACCCCAAGCTTGATAGTCTTTTCTCATAGTTCCATTCTTCTGCTCCTCCCAGCAGTTTAGTTGCACGTCTCTGCTATTGCTCGGAGCTCATTTATATCCTTCCTAAATAAATAAATACTGGCATTAGGGAAATTAGTTGAGCTTCTCTTTAAGTTGCTAGATAGTTAAATAATTGTCTGTCACGGGAGATCTCAAGAGCAGTTAGTTTAAAGGGCAATATATCCTCCACATGGTATAGGCATGAATATGTGTTCATATAATATTTAGAAGTTATGTCTTCAGTTCAATATGTATATCTGATTTTATTTTAACTTTTTTGGGAAGCTCAAACAGTAGTGGGATTCTTAGTGAACTTTCTGCTAAGCCTTTCCCCATGTAACCCATATTGAAATGTTTTGCATTAACCTATTAAGTTGCACCATGTTATGTCACATGATGTGCCTCAACATGTACCAGTGACCCATGAAGAAGATCTGGTCAGGTACTAATTCTCTGCTGTTTGTAGGTTGATCTTGACTGGTTAACAGACAGGACACCAGGAGATTAGGTTACATGTCCAGGGTCAGGAGTTACCATAGGGAAATTATCTAGTATGAGATCTCAGATCAAAGGCTGATCACTTTATCTCCAGGCCAAGTCCTCTTTCAACCTTCTTTCTGGGTTTCTAATTACAGTCATCTAAACTTATTGGTTAAGGAAAGGCAGCAAAAACAGGAAAGGTCTTGGGCTCAGATTCCCGATGTCTAAAGCTGGCCATACATACAGAGATCCTCTCATTTGACTTGGTCACCAAACAAGTAGATCTCTCCCTGATATGCCCACCTTGAGGCCCTAGGGCCACAATGAGGAGAATAAGGGTGGTCGGATCGAGGTCCACATCAATGGACCAATGCATTCCACGATCCACCGGTATTTTTAAACATGCCCAATTGGCATATTGGATGACTTTTGGCTATATATTGAACCATGAACCTATCGGAAGGCCCCATCCACTGCCCAATAAGCTGCCAACTTAATCAGTTGGCAGATATGTTTGGTTGTTGAGGTCTGGAGAAGTAGAGTTGACCCGTGTATTGCCTTATCTCCAATGTCCGTCTTTTGATCCTTCTCCAAATTTTCTAACTTTGCTTAAACTCTTATGTCTGGGCCACAATTTTATTTGACCTTTATTGTATATGTCCCTTCTGATTCTGTACGGCTGTAGCAATTACAGGTGCACTTTCTGTCTTCACCCACTGGGGATTTTATGGGTTATAGTCCCAACTGTATGTGATAATAAAAGCTATTCTCATTCAACTTTCCATATTCCATATAAAATATATTCATTTCATGTGAGCCCTGTGGCTGATTAAAAGTCTAATGTGAATTTTACTCAAATTCCATCTCCTTTTGACAGCCGTCACTTATTAACAGTATATACTGGTACCTGACGGTAGAGAGGGTGGTTATAAGGAATGAAGACACATGGGGAAATGTTTGGTTTTGGGTTGGGAAAGGGTTGGTTGGGTCGAGAAAGGGTTGGTTTGGTTGGGAAAGGTTTTGTTTTTGGTCGGGAAAGGGTTGGTTTTGAGTCAGGAAAGGGTTGGTTTGGGTCGGGAAAGGGTTGGTTTTGGGTTGGGAAAGGGTTGGTTTGGGTCGGGAAAGGGTTGGTTTTGGGTCGGGAAAGGGTTGGTTTTGGGTCGGGAAAGCGTTGGTTTGGGTCAGGAAAGGGTTGTTTTGGGTCAGGAAAGGGTTGGTTTTGGGTCAGGAAAGGGTTGGTTTTGGGTTGGGAAAGGGTTGGTTTTGGGTCGGGAAAGGGTTGGTTTTGAGTCGGGAAAGGGTTGGTTTTGGGTTGGTAAAGGGTTGGTTTGGGTTGGGAAAGAGTTGGTTTTGGGTTGGGAAAGGGTTGGTTTGGACTGACTTCCTGCCAACTAATTTAGCCAAATCTTTCATGGATGATTCATTATAGAAATGATGGATAGGTTGCATCCCTACTACCAACACTCAACGAAACTGTCAACTACACTTCCGTGTTGCCCCCAGACTTACCCACATCTGTGACAGTATAATACAGGGAGAGAGAATACAAAGAAGAATTGATGAAGATGAGACGAAGGGAGACATTTCCACTGGAAGCTCTGGTTGTTGGGTTCATGGTGAGGAAAGAGGGTGCAGCGACTGCATAAAGTCAATAAAAATGAGACTATAACCTGTTTATAGCATGAACATTGTCCTTCTTTGAACCCGCCGGTGTTTTACCTCTTACACCAAGTTCTTAACTAGGAAACAGCACAATCCCCCCCATACATAGGCACAGATAAAGGGTTTCCATCTGGCAATAGTTACACGCGCACCGATTCGTCCATTACAAAGTGCCGATTGTATGGGATCTGGCTGAGGATCATAATAAAGGGAAACATTTAAACGTCGCACAAGCAAACAATCCATCAGTGCAACTCTTTCCTCAAAAAAATTAACGTATGGAGGAAAAAAGGCAAGAGAATAAAAGTGAACTTGCCGTCTGTCTGATGATTTGTTGCCTTCACTCCAACAACTCCCTACAAGAGTTCATTCCAGAAAGGAACTTCCCTGGGGCAATGTATGTAATCCCTTTCTAAATATACCAGCATGCAGTTACCTAGGAACGGATATGTGTAGTATTAATCCGGGGATTTCTGAATGAAGGGGGGGACACCATCACTAGATGGGGGAGGGGTTTAGATTGATTCTTTTTCTCAGGTTAAAATACTGGGGCCAATGTTAGTTAGATGGAGGGGCCCTGGCAATGCAGACAGTGACAGTTCATCCAGAATTGCTAGATGGAAGGTTGGGTTAATAAAGGAAGAGCCATTGCATTGATTCCTTCCACTGTAAGGGGTGTGACTTCAAACTTAGCACTATGATGTCATACTATCACAAATTACATCAATCTTTCTCTGTACTGCTTGTTGTCATATATTCACTGAATCATCTACCGTATAGGACATTCACTAGCACCCAGTTTTATTCTAGGCCCTAGCGTGTTGGGTGCAAGCAACTGGTAGGTCAGTCCCCAGCCACAGTTTGTATTCCCTCTTCCAAATTGCTCAGCCTTTGTCTTACTCCACCAATGAGCCAGAGACCAGAGTCTTCCAGATAAGGCAGAGGTTGGGGTGGAGGGGGAGGGAGGGCTTACAAATACTACTCTTCTGAGCAAAGTGCATGCATTGGTGCACAGCCACCTGGACCAGTGACATCCCAAGGCAGTTCTTTTGCAAGGCCCAGGCTGGGTGTAGCTACTGTAGGTCCAAATTTCCCAATTGGGGACTGTGGATGTGGAAGTTTTGGCTGGATGGGACCATCAGATACAGACAGAGGAGGCCAATAACTGGACAGATTCATAGATATGGAGACAATTAGTTGTTAACAGGCCATGTAACTTTACTGATTCGGCTCAAATTTACATATGCAAATTTGGATTCAAATTGGTATTCGTCAGAAACTTTAGTGGATGATTCGGTATGATGTTGTCCTACCAGAACACTCCCATAGAGGCTATTAAATCACCTTTGGGGGCTGACGTGACTCAATACCAAAGCAGACTCTTCCCAGCCAGGTCGTGCCTATATCTTGCACCCACTAGGGGCACCCATACCATGGGACATACAGATGTGCCATTGTTATCACAAGGGTTTAACCACTGGCAAGGGATCTACTGAGCAGGATATAAAGTTTCCTTCCTAGCAATATACCATTTTCATTTGTCAGTGAACTTTTATTTTGCTTTTTTTTATTTTTTGGCGAATTGTCTGAGTAAAATTGTGTCGGCGCTTAAGAAGGATGTGCAGCCCATTTTCACACAATATCTCCTCTGTCGTCTGAGCCTCCATGTTTTCCCATGTTTAATTGTTGCCAGATGTTGCCCCCGTCGCACTGTTTGTTCGCCCCATCGTCAGAATGGAGGATTTCTCAGTAGTGATGAAATGGATTCTGGACAAAGGGCTGTGAGTTAGAATATCTGAGCGCTCGAATCACATGTCTTTGGGGGCCACTCACTGCGTATGCCAGATTATTGCAAGCTCACATAGCACAACAAGAAATGTTTATGTGCCCCTTGGCAAGATGGCTGGTCGGGAGGAGTTCTTCCGAAGAACATCTCTGCTTTTACTTGAATCAAATTAATCTCAATTGCCCCCCCCATGGCAAGAAGTCAGTGCCCCCAATGCTACATAAAATATTTAGTTAATATCAATGACAGATGAAACCCAACAACCTCAGTTGCATCAGGGAGCGAAACCCTAAAATTATTCCATATCTTCTGTATCTCTAGTCATGGCTGGCCATACGTTGGTTCTACTGAGTCTTTCATGCTTGTACTGATTGGGGCCAACTGGGTTTTACAATCTTGGGGTGAATACCTCCCAGCACTGGCTGGCCCACTCTAGAATGCTTGTGAGATAAGACTTTCCACACTATATAAATTGCGCCTCCTGGAGACAAGTGACCTGGAATGAATTGATGATGAGTCCATGCAGGGCTTCGGGAGGTGGTGGTTGGGGAGTGTTGGGGTCTATCAGGCCAGCCAGCAACACCCAGTATGGGGGCCTCACCAAAATGACCCAGACCAGTGTCCATAGGTATGGTCATTGATGAAACATGTCATGCATGTTAGATGTTCCTCATATCTAAGTGGGTTTGCCTTCACTGATTGATTGATGAGAACTGATGGAACTCAACAACCTCTGTTGCATCTGGGAGCAAAGCCATAAAATTATTCCATATCTTCTGTATCTCTAGTCATGGCTGGCCATACGTTGGTTCTACTGAGTCTTTCATGCTTGTACTGATTGGAGTCAACTGGGTCTTGCAATCTTGGGGTGAATACCTCACAGCAGTTGCTGACCCACTCTAGAATGCTCGTGAGATAAGACGCCCCACACAATAAAAATTGCACCTCCTGGAGACAAGAGACTTGGAGTGAATTGATGATGAGTCCATGCAGGGCTTCGGGAGGTGGTGGTTGGGGAGTGTTGGGGGTCTATCAGGCCAGCCAGCAACACCCAGTATGGGGGCCTCACCAAAATGACCCAGACCAGTGTCCATAGGTATGGTCATTGATGAAACATTTCATGCATGTTAGATGTTCCTCATATCTAAGTGGGTTTGCCTTCACTGATACCACGTGGGTTGGTTACAGATATAATTGGACACGTTGGACATCTTTGATGTATCTACCTAAGGCCCCAGTCATGTATCTCCATTTTGCTCTAAACCGGCCCTGTGGCTACACTGCATAGACAACAGACAAAAAGATCAACAGACAAAAGTTCCTGATGCAGGAGCCTTAGCGAGCCCTACAGGGGGGTTACATACCTGCCCCATCCCACCCGATTATTTAACACAAGAGCCAAATCAGATGTTCTGTGACACAACAGGGGACATTTATCAACGTCGGTGTTTCTCCTAATCCCCCGAGTCGCATTGTTTCTTGTCAGACCAATTCATTAATCATATAGTAGAAACAAGAGATCCTCTGCACTCAACCCATTATCAATATATTTAAGACAGAGACACTTTGTGCATACTGCTACTGAAAAATGCCTTACCCTTTAAACAACACAGGGATTGTTTGTCCATATATTGCAATATATTTAAGCTGGCCAACTACGTCAAAGTCATCCCTTATCTGGCCAGTCCTACTCTCAATTTTTATCTGATTCATTAAGAATTCTACTGTTCAATTATACATTTTACAAAGGGACTAAGTTTTACCCGCAACTTACTTGCTGCTTTCAAAGTAAACTCCTAACTTTGGATGCCCTTTTATTAGACACCAGTGGGATCACCTGACTATAGCTGGGAAGGGTGGGGGCTACAACATGGAGCTGGTCACTGCTCCTGTATAAACTATAACAAGCAAGGGGAAGTTGTGCTCAACCACTAACTTAAAAACATTAAGAGGGGGTGCAATGAGGTAGTGACCACAATATACATATAGTAGAAACAAGAGATCCTCTGCACTCAACCCATTATCAATATATTTAAGACAGAGACACTTTGTGCATACTGCTACTGAAAAATGCCTTACCCTTTAAACAACACAGGGATTGTTTGTCCATATATTGCAATATATTTAAGCTGGCCAACTACGTCAAAGTCATCCCTTATCTGGCCAGTCCTACTCTCAATTTTTATCTGATTCATTAAGAATTCTACTGTTCAATTATACATTTTACAAAGGGACTAAGTTTTACCCGCAACTTACTTGCTGCTTTCAAAGTAAACTCCTAACTTTGGATGCCCTTTTATTAGACACCAGTGGGATCACCTGACTATAGCTGGGAAGGGTGGGGGCTACAACATGGAGCTGGTCACTGCTCCTGTATAAACTATAACAAGCAAGGGGAAGTTGTGCTCAACCACTAACTTAAAAACATTAAGAGGGGGTGCAATGAGGTAGTGACCACAATATACATATAGTAGAAACAAGAGATCCTCTGCACTCAACCCATTATCAATATATTTAAGACAGAGACACTTTGTGCATACTGCTACTGAAAAATGCCTTACCCTTTAAACAACACAGGGATTGTTTGTCCATATATTGCAATATATTTAAGCTGGCCAACTACGTCAAAGTCATCCCTTATCTGGCCAGTCCTACTCTCAATTTTTATCTGATTCATTAAGAATTCTACTGTTCAATTATACATTTTACAAAGGGACTAAGTTTTACCCGCAACTTACTTGCTGCTTTCAAAGTAAACTCATTAAATTCATTAATCAATTATCTTTAAATACGCCGCCACTTTGGAAGGTTGTGGGCAGGTTGGTGGCTGAAACACAACAGAGGAACCGCACTCGGCAGGGGGAAGAAAAAAATGCGCAGGGAGCAAAGTCTATTGATGTATTTACTGTTGTCATTTTTAGCCCAAGTTTTCGACTTTGATAAATGGGCCACTTTCCTTCCTACCTCCCAGAATTGATGATATTTGACTGGAGGTTAGAAAACAAAAATGTCACCCCGTGAAGGTCGGGAGGGAAGACTAATTGTGTTTGTGTTTTGCTCAGTAGAGCATTTTAACATGGACGGGCAGAAAATAACTAGGACTCTGTGCTCTGCCCAGAAAAAAAACAGCTGTGCCAACAGGACTGGCTGGCCAACACTGCCCATAAATTAGTCCCATAGCTAGGGATGCACCGAATCCACTTTTTTGGATTCGGCCGAACCCCCGAATCCTTCACGAAAGATTCGGCCGAATACCGAACCGAATCCGAACCCTAATTTGCATATGCAAATTAGGGGTGGGAAGGGGAAAACATTTTTTACTTCCTTGTTTTCTGACAAAAAGTCACGCAATTTCCCTCCCGGCCCTAATTTGCATATGTAAATTAGGATTCGGTTCGGCCAGGCAGACGGATTCGGCCGAATCCTGCTGAAAAAAGCCGAATCCTGGCCGAATCGAATCCTGCATTCGGTGCATCCCTACCCATAGCTACAGCCGACCTTATGGAGATGCAACTGCCACCTTTTCTACCATCCATCATTTCTCCAAAATAGCAGTCTCTACAGTTATGTAATAAAAGACATTTATTTTGCCCTGGAGCAGTAACCCATAGCAACTAATCCTTAGGTGTTACTCATGTGTTGTTTGAAAGCAAAGCATCTGAGCTACAGGTTTTAACACTGTCGGTTGTTAGGGATTATAAAACCATTGGATGTTAGGGGTTACAGGACCATTGGTTGCTAGGGGTTACAAGACCCATTTGCCAGCTAAATAGCTGCTGTCTAATCTAGATCCTCTAGAATTCCTAATCTGCCCACCATCTATATTCACTTTTGTCATTATCCCTTTCTATTCTCTGAAGAGCAAAGTGTTAAGTGCTGTTTCATTCTTTGCCTGGAAATGATCTTTGTTATAAATGACATTACCTCTCTTCCCCCCGTCACACACAATACAATTACCTGCTGTATTTACATGAGACTGACATGTTTTGGTCTCCTGATACAATCAAATTAATTCTGTGAAAGTGGAAAGTTATATCAACCTATCATTTAGTTACCATTTCTCTTTTTGTTTTAATTTATAGATTGTGAGCCAGAAAAAAAACCAATAAAAAGTACCTATCAAGTTTCTCTGTACAGACTATGAGCAAACTTAGGGACTGTTCCTGCTGAATTGTGCTTAGTACAGGGAATACCTATGCTGCCATAGTTTTATGTGATCTCTCTGTACAGACTATGAGCAAACTTAGGGACTGTTTCTGCTGAATTGTGCTTAGTACAGGGGAATACCTATACTGCCATAGTTTTATGGGATCTCTCTGTACAGACTATGAGCAAACTTAGGGACTGTTCCTGCTGAATTGTGCTTAGTACAGGGAATACCTATGTACCATAGTTTTATGGGATCTCTCTGTACAGACTATGAGCAAACTTAGGGGCTGTTCCTGCTGAATTGTGCTTAGTACAGGGAATACCTATGCTGCCATAGTTTTATGGGATCTCTCTGTACAGACTATGAGCAAACTTAGGGACTGTTCCTGCTGAATTGTGCTTAGTACAGGGGAATACCTATACTGCCATAGTTTTATGGGATCTCTCTGTACAGACTATGAGCAAACTTAGGCGAGTGCTTCTTTTTCCTCTTTCCCCCAAGTGCAGTTGAGCAGAGGGGCAGTAAAGTAAAGAAGAATAATGCAGGAATCTTCTGGTGCCTCCGGCTGAGATCTCAGTGACAAGAAAATAGTCCCGGGGGAGAATGAAGTTCCCTCCAGCAATTACCCCTCGTAATCAGCTATTTATTGCACCGATGTGTCCTGTTCCCTGGAGAGACTGACTGCACATTGACATCCTTAGTATGAGGGACAAATTGCTGTATTTCTTTATCCCTTTCCATTCCGACTCTAGAAACAATGTAGTCAGAAATCAGTTCTCCTCCATGTCTGTTAATCAACTCATGTCTGCTACACTGTTTCAGAAGTCAGAAGCAGCAGTGCAGAGAAAGGGACAGACACAATGACAGTTATACAGAACTATAAACCCAGTGAGAATGAGGAATGAATGGATATTGGGAAGTTGTATCATGAGTCAGAGGCAGCAGTGCAGAGAAGAGAAAGGGACAGACACAATGACAGTTACACAGAGCTAACACAGAGACAGGGCACAATGTACCACCTACTGTAAATAATAAGGATATTAGAAGTCACTGAGGGGTTGTTCTGTGACCATATAAAGACACAAGGCTGCAGGCTGAGTTATACAGGGAACTCTGAGTATCACTCATGTATTATAAGGGATAATGTACCCCCTACTGTAAATGATAAGGATATTAGAAGTCACTGAGGGGTTGTTCTGTGACCATATAAAGGCACAAGGCTGCAGGCTGAGTTATACAAGGAACTCTGAGTATCACTCATGTATTATAAGGGATAATGTACCCCCTACTGTAAATGATAAGGATATTAGAAGTCACTGAGGGGTTGTTCTGTGACCATATAAAGGCACAAGGCTGCAGGCTGAGTTATACAGGGAACTCTGAGTATCACTCATGTATTATAAGGGATAATGTACCCCCTACTGTAAATGATAAGGATATTAGAAGTCACTGAGGGGTTGTTCTGTGACCATATAAAGGCACAAGGCTGCAGGCTGAGTTATACAGGGAACTCTGAGTATCACTCATGTATTATAAGGGATAAT
Source organism: Xenopus petersii (assembly GCA_038501925.1). NCBI lineage: Eukaryota > Metazoa > Chordata > Amphibia > Anura > Pipidae > Xenopus > Xenopus petersii. Next base: position 156,246,223 of record CM076678.1, read on the forward strand.
GTACCCCCTACTGTAAATGATAAGGATATTAGAAGTCACTGAGGGGTTGTTCTGTGACCATATAAAGACACAAGGCTGCAGGCTGAGTTATACAGGGAACTCTGAGTATCACTCATGTATTATAAGGGATAATGTACCCCCTACTGTAAATGATAAGGATATATTATCAGGTTATTTATGACTCTTGTGTTTTATAATTGAATTATTATTCCTTAATCTTAGTGAGTGAGGATTGTGGGAGCTGCTCCAGACTGACGGATGTCCAGTACAGACAGACAGAAGGAAACAGTTACATTTCTGGAGATGAGGGTTTTGTTTCTGAACTTGCTTTGGCCTAAGGCAGTTGTTAGAGGGTGGAATGGAGCCCAGTGGTGGGTCCCAGGTGGTAAACTCTGTTATTATCAAGCACAGATAGAGAAACCTTGATCTTCAAAAAAAGAGACACATAATTAGTCACCTCGTTTGTGAATAAATGGAATTCCAGACCAGGGAAGCTGAAAGAATCTGTCTGACTGCGTCTCTTAAAGGGGCACTTTCATCCCGCAATTCCCCCGTTTTAGGGTATAAAGCGCCTAAACCACATTTTTAATAATAAAGTTTGGTACATCAGAATTAAAAGGGAAGACCTTCTTTAGAAAGCTCTGCGGTTGTTGATGTCACAATGGACATTGTCTCAGAACCTGCTGATATTAACAACATGCCCGTTGCTTTGACAGCTATTAACCCTTTGAGTGACGGGTTACTTTGATCTTACTGGCAAGACACACAGGTCAAAGTGCAGTGTGGTAATGTGATAGATTTTTTACTTTTGCCGGCACTTACAGGGTTAAAGGGCCTATTAAATCAGTAATGAGAAGATCTGTTGTTCATTTGCACTCGTCCCCCCATTAGTTCCTTCCAGAAAATGATTTTCTTTGAAGCGCAAATGCTCATTTTTATTGTTCTGTGTTTGCTTATCTTCCCAATGATGGCAGACATCTTTGATGGTTTGTATACACTGACCCCGCCCCTTACAGTCACGCAGCCCATGTTGTCAGCTGACCTTTGTGTAACTCTGCTCTTAGCTTGGACTTGGGTTGTACTTTATAGAGGGACACCGGCCTGTATCTGAGATCCAATCAGAACCTTCCCTAGCTGTACTTTATAGAGTGACACCCTCCTGTATCTGAGATCCAATCAGAACCTTCCCTAGCTGTACTTTATAGCGTGACACCCTCCTGTATCTGAGATCCAATCAGAACCTTCCCTAGCTGTACTTTATAGAGTGACACCCTCCTGTATCTGAGATCCAATCAGAACCTTCCCTAGCTGTACTTTATAGCGTGACACCCTCCTGTATCTGAGATCCAATCAGAACCTTCCCTAGCTGTACTTTATAGAGTGACACCCTCCTGTATCTGAGATCCAATCAGAACCTTCCCTAGCTGTACTTTAAAACCTGACATATTTGCCAAAATTCCTGACAGAAAGAGAGAGGGCTAAAGACCTATTTCTGGTGAAGGAGGTTTATAGGATACACAGAACAATGATACTTCAGTTATTAAATCTTATTATATGTCGTTGGGGGCAGCATAGTCTTCAAAGGAGAACTAAACCGTTAAAAAATTACTATTGCTAAAAATGCCATATTTTACATATTATTGCACGGGACTAAAGTTTGAGCTTGTCAATAGCAGCAATGATCCAGGACTTCAAACTTGTCACAGGGGGTCTCCTGTGACACTCACATGCTCAGTGGGCTCTGATTGGCTGTTGAGAAGCTAAGCTTAGGGCTCGTCACTAATTATCCAGCAGAAAATGAGCTTCCCTGGCTGTAATATAAGCTGATGCTACAGGTTTGCTGATTATTAAATTCTGATGCTAATTGCACTGGTTTCTGTGCTGCCATGTAGTAATTATGTGTATTAATTACTAATCAGCCTTATATTGTGACATTTCTATTCTATGTGTACTGTATATTGTGAGTGGCTCCCTAAGCTCAGTAAGTGACAGCAGCACAGAGCATGTGAATCAGTGAATCAGCAGAAAAGAAGATGGGGAGCTACTGGGGCATCTTTGGAGACACAGATCTTTACTGCTAAAGGGCTGTGGTTGCCTTGCTTGATAAAAGGCGATTGTACGCCTGAAACGTCGCTGCTATTTTGTCCATGCTGAAATAAGCCCTTTTGGAATAAAGGCATTTTAAGAATTTACTTCAAGTGTGTTGCTGTCTGCTTTTCGACATTGTGTTTACAGAACCGGTGGAAGTGGCCACCTTAGACCTGCACCTGCGTTCAATATACCCTATGAGTGAGTGCTGACTTCTAATCTCCAAGTTGCCTTGGGCTGGTACAGAAGCACAAAACATCATGTACAACATTTCTAGCTGCAGAGTTGGATTGTATAAGGCCACACTGGGCGAGTAATAAAGTCAATACAGCAGCTCTAGTCCTTAGTTCTGATCAACCGTCAGCTCTGACTTGTGCTGGAAACATTTGCTCTCTAATAATATTTTTTATGACCCCCCAGAACTCCCCCAAACCAATAAACTTCTTTATCATCATTGAAATGCAGATATTCACCCTGTACCGATGGAGAATTCAGCCAGTTTTTCCACTTCCACTGTACTTGCCCTTTGCACTTGGGAGCACTTTAAACTATTGAACTGACGCGTGGGGGTCTTTTTTTTTTTGATGTTACTCCCCACCAGGAAATATCGTCGCATTACAGTCATTTGTATTGTATCTCCGCCAATTCTGCCCAGATAAGCGAAACCGTATGTTTCACGTTTAAAGTGACCTCCTACGTTATGAGCAACCTCTGAGCCATCTCTTGTTCCCCCCCTAATCGGCGTATCAGCCGTGGGCCTTTAATGTGGATCCCATGTGTAACAGGTTAGCGCGGGGCAATCCAATGCCTATCTGTTTGGGGGGTTTTCTTCTTGTTTTAAACATTTGGGAAACATATGGAACGTAACAGACATTAGCCCAGATGTCAAAAATAGCTTGTGTTTTACTGCCGTTATTAAACCGTTTCCCCTTTAACCCCGCTGTGTTTACCAAAGCAACTTTTTCTTGCAAATTGTTACTGCAAAATACGGCAACAAAAAAAAGGGAATGGGAGGCGGGAGCAGACAGGTGTCTTCATTCACTGCAGAAGCCAAAAACATTTCTAGGAGTCTTTTTATAACTCAACGACAGCTTTAAGGGAGGAACGTTCATCCAACAGAAAAATATAATTGACCCCGGAAATTAGGGATCCACCGAATCCAGGATTCAGTTCGGGATTCGGCCTTTTCTCAGCAGGTTTCGGATTTGAATCCTTCTGCCCGGCCGAACCAAATCTTAATACGAATTTGCATATGCAAATTAGGGGCAGGGAGGGAAATCACGTGACTTATGTCACAAAACAAGGAAGTAAAAAATGTTTTCCCCTAATTTGCATAAGAATTCAGTTCGGTATTCGGAAAAATCTTTCGCAAAGGATTCAGGGGTTCGGCCCAATCCAAAATAGTGGATTTGGTGCCTACCGTAAATGTAGCAGTTTAATTGCCATAGTGCGCCGAGAAATTCAGTTCTACAATGTTTTCAGATAGATCACCAGAAATAAAGACTTTTTCCAATTACTTTATATTTTCTATGTGTCACTGTTTTTTTTTAATATTGATTTTTCGAAATTTTCCACCTTCTAAAGCAGCTCTGGGAGGGGGGTCGTCGACCCTGTAAACTGTTCTAATTGATACATTTAGTTGATGCATTTCTTATCATTGTCCCTGCTGAGCAGATTCCCTGGGTTTCATTTCAGGCCGCTGTTAGAATTGATACAATAGTTGCTAAATACTCTACAAATGAGAAATGGATCAACTAAATGTTGTAAAATGGTAACAGTTCAGAATCTGCACCTGAATTACATTCAAATTTACACTTGGATTTTGGAAAAACTGTAAAAAATTTAAAAATGAAAAGTAATTGAAAAAAGTCTTTATTTTTGGTGAACAATCTCAAAACAACTGAAAAAGTATTTGGAAGGTGAACAACCCTTTAAATGTGGGGCCTGGTGGCGGGGGGGCTAGACTTGATAAGCTTTTGTCAGAATACAGTGATCAGATTTACCTGCTTTATAATAAATCAGCACTATGATCAAAAGGAGAAAATGTATTCAGAGCACTGCATTCACCCCGGAAATGCCAATACAATCACTACAGAAAGTATTGCTTTATACCCAAGCTGATTTAGAGCATTGCATTAACTCCACTTATGCCATCAAGATCACTGTAGGAAAAAAAAACAGAGCATTGCATTAACACCAGGCATGTCAGTAATATCAATACAGATATTAACTTTAGAGCATTGCATTAACACTAGACATGCCAGTGAGGTCACTGTAGAAATGAATTCAGAGAAATACATTAATTCCACATATTCTAGCAAGATCACTGTAGGAATTGTATTCAGATTGCATTGTATTAACCACACACATGCCAGTAAAATCATGATAAGATGTGGATTCAGAGCATTGCATTAACACCAGAGATGCCAGTGAGGTCACTGTAGAAATGAATTTATAGAAATGCATTAACTCCACGTATACCAGCAAGATCACTGTAAGAAATGTATTCAGATCATTGCATTGATCCAATACATACCAGTAATTCATGATAGGATATGGATTCAGAGCATTGCATTAACAACATACATGCCAGTAAGGTCACTGTACAAATGAATTCAGAGTATGCAATAAATCCACATATACCAGCAAGATCACTATAGGAAATGTATTTAGAGCATGTATTAACCATACACATGCCAGTAAAATCATAATAATATATGAATTCAGAGCATTGCATTAACGCCAGAGATACCCACACAGTCATTGTAGAAATGACTTAAACTCCACATATGCCAGCTAGATCACTGTAATGAAATGCTCTGAAATGTATTCAGAGCATTGCGTTAACACGATGCATACCAGTAAAATCATGATAGGATGTGGATTCAGAGCATTGCATTAACACAAGAGATGCCAGTTCAGTCACTGTAGAAATGAATTCAGAGAAATGCATTAACTCAACATATGCCAGCAAGATCACAATAAGAAATGTATTCAGAGCATTGCATTAACCCGATACATGCCAGTAAAATCATAATAATATATGAACTCAGAGCATTGCATTAACACCAGAGATACCCACACGGTCACTGTAGAAATGAATTTAGAAAAATACATTAACTCCACATATGCCAGCTAGATCACTGTAAGAAATGTATTCAGAGCATTGTGTTAACCCGATGCATACCAGTAAAATCATTATAGGATGTGGATTCAGAGCATTACATTAACACCAGAGATGCCAGTTCGGTCACTGTAGAAATGAATTCAGAGAAATGCATTAACTCAACATATGCCAGCAAGATCACAATAAGAAATGTATTCAGAGCATTGCATTAACCTGATACATGCCAGTAACATCATAATAATATATGAATTCAGAGCATTGCATTAACGCCAGAGATACCCACATGGTCACTGTAGAAATGAATTTAGAAAAATACATTAACTCCACATATGCCAGCTAGATCACTGCATAAATGTATTCAGAGCATTGCGTTAACCCGATGCATACCAGTAAAATCATAATAGGATGTGGATTCAGAGGATTGCATTAACACCAGAGATGCCAGTCTGGTCACTGTAGAAATGAATTCAGAGAAATGCATTAACTCAACATATGCCAGCAAGATCACGATAAGAAATGTATTCAGAGCATTGCATTAACCCAATACATGCCAGTAAAATCATAATAATATATGAATTCAGAGCATTGCATTAACGCCAGAGATACCCACACAGTCACTGTAGAAATGAATTTAGAATAATACATTAACTCCACATATTTCAGCTAGATCACTGTAAGAAATGTATTCAGAGCATTGCGTTAACCCGATGTATTCCAGTAAAATCATGATAGGATGTGGATTCAGAGCATTGCATTAACACCAGAGATGCCAGTCTGGTCACTGTAGAAATGAATTCAGAGAAATGCATATGCCAGCAAGATCACAAAAAGAAATGTATTCAGAGCATTGCATTAACCCGATACATGCCAGTAAAATCATGATAGGATATCGATGCAGAGCATTGCATTAACACCAGACACGCCAGTAAGATCACTATAGGAAAATCAGTCAGAGTGTTCTTTTAACCCCCATAAATGGCAAGATGATTGCAATAGGAAATATATTCATATTATTGCATTAACCCACAGACATGCCAGTAAGATCAATTCTGGAAATTGATTCATAGTATTGAATTTACCCCATGTATACCAGTAAGATCACTGTAGGAGATGTATTCAGTGCTTTCTATTAACCTGACACATGCCAGTAAAACCATGAAAGGATATTGATTCAGAGCATTGCATTAACACTAAGCATGCCAGTAAGATCACTGTAGGTTTTCTTTTAACCCCAGAAATGATTGTTATTGCATTAACCCCTTACAAATTCAGAGTATTGTATTATGCCCATATATACCAGTAAGATCACTTTACAAAAAAAGTATTCAGAGCATTGCATTAATCAAACACGTGCCAGTAAGATCACTACTGGAAATGGATTCAGATTATTTGTCTGTTATCCAAAAAGTGCAGTCTGAGCAGTTTCTGACTATGCCCCTTGGGGTACATTACAGTGGGAATCCTTTGTGCGGATGCTGGGGGTTGCAAGGGATGGGAAAACACAAAGCTGTCGTTTCACTCCTACACAATGCCACATTTTGATGGGTAACAGCCTCTTTCAGCTAATTGCCAAAAAACATTGGGTTTGAGTTTTTTTTTTGCAGCATTTTCCCTATAAAAGTAAAGGAATTTAAAGTTGCATCTGAAATCACTATATAAATCAAGGTAGGAGGTTGCTGTGCTGTGCCAGGCCTCGGCCTCGTACAAAGGATAATGTTGCAAGAGCAGAGACCCCCTAATTGGCCAGGAAGTGCCTGGGGCAGGGAACACTGGGGGCAGCAGGGACCATAAGGAAGACATTCACATACCTGCGCTGATTCCTAATGAAACATGGGCCTGACATTCTCCCCTGTTATCAGAACAGTCTGAGCTTTTTGTTCTCAATCTAACAATGAATTACTATAAAACGAAGGAACACTGCTAGGAAGGGGCCCCTCTAGTTTGTTGGGGAGCAGAAAAGTGGGAGGGTTTATAGTTACTGTTGGAAACAATTGCATGCCATTTGTGACTGACCAATCAATCACTTGATCTGACCACACTTGCACTTTATCTTTAGAAATTCAGTTCTTTGTTCGGCCCAGGGGCCATGCAATCAACCATACGAGATCTGACCACACACAATGTCTTCCAAACGGAAGCAAGGTGATTTTTTTTGGACCAAGGACTGATTGCAACATCCACGCACTGTTATATATACAAATAAAGAAGGAATGTTCTGGGCACACAATAAGCTATACCCTCATACTGTACTGTCTAAGGGAATCAATATGGCACCTCCTCCCATATGTATAAATACAACTATACAGAGAAGGAATGTTCTGGGCACACAATAAGCTATACCCTCATACTGTACTGTCTAAGGGAATCAATATGGCACCTCCTCCTCCCATATGTATAAATACAAATATACAGAGAAGGAATGTTCTGGGCACACAATAAGCTATACCCTCATACTGTACTGTCTAAGGGAATCAATATGGCACCTCCTTCCCATATGTATAAATACAAATATACAGAGAAGGAATGTCCTGGGCACACAATAAGCTATACCTTCATACTATACTGTCTAAGGGAATCAATATGGCACCTCCCTCCTCCCATATGTATAAATACAAATATACAGAGAAGGAATGTTCTGGGCACACAATAAGCAATACCCTCATACTGTACCGTCTAAGGGAATCAATATGGCACCTCCTCCTCCGATATGTATAAATACAAATATACAGAGAAGGAATGTTCTGGGCACACAATAAGCTATACCCTCATACTGTACTGTCTAAGGGAATCAATATGGCACCTCCTCCCATATGTATAAATACAAATATACAGAGAAGGAATGTTCTGGGCACACAATAAGCTATACCCTCATACTGTACTGTCTAAGGGAATCAATATGGCAACCTCCTCCTCCGATATGTATAAATACAAATATACAGAGAAGGAATGTTCTGGGCACACAATAAGCTACTGTATACCCTCATACTGTACTGTCTTAAGGAAACACTATGGCACCTCCTCCCATATGTATATGTACAACTTGTTGTAGATTTAAAAAACTTACTATTTAAGTGTCAGTCTTTGGAGAGCCGGTCTCCCGGGGCCTGAAAGGGAACAATAATGGTGTACCTCTCCTAGAGTTCTGATCTTCTGCTACAATTGGTGGTACAGAGGGTCTGTGGAAAATGGCAGCACTCTTTAAATAACTGTTGAGGGCTCATGTAGAGGTCCATAATGTATGAGTTGCACTCAACAGCAATGTAAAGTTACCGACTGTAGCCATGTTCTATTGCCTCCATCTTGCCCTGGTCTTGCCATCTTGCCTCCGAGTCTTTATTTGTCAAGCCAAAAATCTTTTGTTAAAGCTCCCCAACACCTGAATTTGGCTCATGGGTCAAAAAGGTTGGGGACCCCTGCTCTAGACCAACATGTCATTCTGAACTCCATTGACACCATTATTCTTATGATTTTGGCCCTTAAGCTTTTATTTTGTTTGGCACATAACATGTATCTACTTTTCTTCCAGTTAAAGAAGAGAAAGACACCTAATGAAAGGCAGATCTTTATGCTGGTCTTCAGATCTAGACACCTCCCTCACCGATGCCACCCAGCAAGAACCTGATGAAGAGCCCTGCTCCCATAGGTGAAACCTCAAGCAGAAGAAAAAGTCGTGTTCTATGCAATCCCTGTATAAAGAAGGAGCAAGGTCTCCTCCTCAAAGGTCTCCTAGTGGTGTAACTCAACAATCTCCTGCCACTTGGGCACAGTAGGCATAAATGAAGGTTGAGCCTTGTATGTGCATCAAGGTATAGGAGGAAATATTAGAATATCCCAGAGAAAATTCTACTTAGTGGTGTAAATTCTGCCTCTTGTTGTAGCTGCCATTTTGAATACATTTGATTATGGTGTTGAGCGATGTCATCTTTACTCTTTCCAGTCAACATCCTTTTCCAGAAATGTTTGAAGGGAATTTCCCCCTCTTTATTCTCTTGAATCTTACCAGCCTAATGACACCAATCAGAGGTTGTGTATATGGACATTTAATGTGTCAGGTCCTAATGCTATACACACCAAGCCAAGAGGTCCAAGTCAAACCAGCCACAAGATCTACACGTGCTTTTGGTTGCCTCCACCAGGGATGTCCAACCTCTAGTTCTACTTCTTGAATAGACACATTCCACCATCCTCTGATCGCCCTCATTCATCTGAGGTGGGCACTGGATGGGGTGATGGAGGTAAAGTTCAACAAGAGCAGTAGGACCATTTGTTGGACATCCCTCCTGGAGATCAGGAAGCCTCCATGGCAGCTGCTGCTAGTCGTATACTACCTGGCTATAGGATTCTTGGAAATGTAGTTCTGACACAGGTGGAAGATCCTTGATGCTTGATAGATTATTTTTGGAATAGAACCATAAGGCAAAAAAAATCCTCTGTGTGTCTTTGCCCTTTAAGAAAATCCATAGCAAGCTACACCAATGATATGAGGTTGTTTCAGGAAGTCAAAAATATATATGATGGACTTTTCCCACCTCCTCCAGTCGCCTTTTGCACTGGTAATCATATGGCCTCTCCCACAACGGTTGCTTCCGGTTATGATGAACAGGAAGTTGGACTTGGTTTTCTTCTAAGGCACAGGAAGTAAATGAAATAATAAACCTCTTATATTCTATTAAGTTAATGAACCTTCCAGCTGCAGTTTTTCCTTAGCAAACCAATAAGACTATGCTCAAATGCATTTGTCTTTTTGACTCAGGAAATATGAACTAATCGTTCATCCCCAGACCTGAAGGCAGTCAATCAATGGGGAGATAACCCCCAGCAAAGTACAGTCATTGTCAAACTCTGGGCCAGGTTGGAAATCAACTGATATGTAATGGAACTCTTGAACCTTTTGCTCTCGGGAGAGCTTAACTCAACTGTGGAGCCATGCTCTACACTCAGGCATTAATGGGTCAAGCATTAGAATTGTGGCGTGTTCCTCTGACACAGTATGGGACATCTGAATCCAAGACATCATTTCAAGTGGCACCAATGTTCTTGGCCGACTTAATCGAGAGGCTACCACATCTGCACATTTGGGTTTGGGTTGGGTTTCCCCCCTGAGAACATTGGTGCTCACCGGGAGATGAGTTAATGCTGTTAGTTATGTTATAATGATAAATGTCTTATTTGTTTCCTACAATTGTGACATCACAACTGGATGATTGTAACAATTGGGACATTGTATTCTTAATGTTGTGACATTCTTACTCATGGGATTATAAGGATTAATATCCCCCCGACTAGCAATTCTAAGAATATTAGAAGCTGATGGTATCACCTACCCTCGGCATTTGTACATTTTATACGGTGGTTGGATTCGTCGATGGCTTCTAATATCCTTACAAATGATAGTTGGGGGCATAAATATATATATTTCTATCATCTTCTATCATCTTCAGATTATAATGGAATTGCATAATGTGCAGTTCATAGAAACTTTTATAAATTAATGTTTTGAGAAATTAATATGCATTGCTCCGCCCCCAGCCACACCCTCACCAAGGTCTTAATTTTGTATCTGAAACACAGATCTGTTCCACGGGACCCAATGCATTTTCATTTATTTGTTGTGTAAATCTCTCTGCACATCAGTTGCACAGGCGCCAATCCCTTTGCACATGACTGACCATGTGGCTGGAAGGGGAGGAGCCGTATGTTCGCTTTGCGAGACTACGGACTGACTGTAGATTTAGGAGAAATCACCTTTCTGTCAATTTCCCAACTGATGTCACATGACTGTTCATCATTATCAAGGGTCTGACCCACCTCCAATATCCCAAATGTTCCTTGGCTGAACTCTGTTACAGTGATGATGTCAAATTGCCCTTGGCCAACCCTCTGCTCCTCAAAAATCAGCTAAAGTGCAGGTATATATTCACCTTAAAATCATCTTTGTTGGTTGCCTCACCCCGTGATTCCCCCACTGTCTCACCCCATGATTCCCTCAATGTCTCACCCCATGGCTCCCCCATTGTCTCACCCCATGACACCCCCACTGTCTCACCCCATGACAATGGGCAAGTCATGGGGTGAGACTGTGGGAATCATAGGTGAGAAAGTGGGGGAGTCATGGGGTGAAACAGTGGGGGAATCATGGGGCGAGTCAATGGAGGAGTCACGGGTGAGAAAGTGGGGGGGGTCTCGAGGGGGGGGGGCAATGGGGTAGTCATGGGGTGAGACAATAGGGGAGTCACGGGGTGAGACTGTGGGAATCATAGCTGAGAAAGTGGGGGAGTCATGGGTTGAGGCAATGGGAGAGTCATGGAGTGAGAAAGTGGGGGAGTCACAGGGTGAGACAATGTGGGAATCACGGGTGAGAAAGTGGGGAGTCATGAGGTGAGACAATGGGGGAATCACAGGGTGAGGCAATGGGGGAGTCATGGAGTGAGAAAGTGGGGAGTAACGTGGTGAGACAATGGAGGAGTCACAGGGTGAGACAATGGGGGAGTCATGGAATGAGAAAGTGGGGAGTAACGGGGTGAGACAATGTGGGAGTCATGGAGAGAGAAAGTGGAGAATTGCTGGTGAGAATGGGGGAGTCATGGGGTGAGACAATGTGAGAATCACAGGTGAGAAAGTGGGGAATCACTATTGAGACAATGGGTTAGTCATGGGGTGAGACAGTGCGGAATCACGGGTGAGACAATGGGGGAGTCATAGGGTGAGACAATGGGGGAGTGACGGGGTGAGACAGTACAGAAATCCTATATGTAAGTGCCAAGTTGCACTAGTGTAAGATTTTAGGGCATTTTCTTTAGAAGACAAAAACAAATCCAATGGTGCGAGACTGAACCCTAATTCCCTTTGTTTGTGATTGGTTTATTTCTATCTCTTCACGTTCTGCTGAATGACGTGATGTAAATACTGGGGAATCTCGGGCCTCGGAGAAACACTGTGAACATGAGATTTATTTGCATCTTGTTTGTGCAATAGAAAGGGAAAATATTCCTCTAACTCCTCTAATATTTATACCTCCTCTGTATACTGGCCAGACTTACATAGAGGGTGCCCCCGAGGGCTACTGGTGCTAGTCAGCCCGGCCCCTCACTAACACCTGCACATTAGCAAATCTTCTTCATAGGATTCAGAACACTGGTGATTGGTGCACAGGAAATCTTCTGCCTGTCCCCAATACTTCAGAACCAATAAGGAAGCAACTGGGGTGGTATGTCAACCCTAAAATCCTGCCGCCCTAGGTCTCGGCCTATGTGGCCTTCCAAAAAATCCGGGCTTGTCTATATATTTGTATTTCTGTATGTGGGAGGAGCTCCCACTAATATGCATGATTGGAAATTAGAAGGAATGTTCTGGGCACACAATAAGCTATACCCTCATCCTGTACTGTCTAAGGGAATCAATATGGCACCTCCTCCTCCCATATGTATAAATACAAATATACAGAGAAGGAATGTTCTGGGCACACAATAAGCTATACCCTCATACTGTACTGTCTAAGGGAATCAATATGGCACCTCCCTCCTCCCATATGTATAAATACAAATATACAGAGAAGGAATGTTCTGGGCACACAATAAGCTATACCCTCATACTGTACTGTCTAAGGGAATCAATATGGCACCTCCTCCTCCCATATGTATAAATACAAATATACAGAGAAGGAATGTTCTGGGCACACAATAAGCTATACCCTCATACTGTACTGTCTAAGGGAATCAATATGGCACCTCCTCCCATATGTATAAATACAAATATACAGAGAAGGAATGTTCTGGGCACACAATAAGCTATACCCTCATACTGTACTGTCTAAGTGAATCAATATGGCACCTCCTCCTCCCATATGTATAAATACAAATATACAGAGAAGGAATGTTCTGGGCACACAATAAGCTATACCCTCATACTGTACTGTCTAAGGGAATTTCATGCTGCTTTGTTTACAAATCATTTTTATGATGACTGTTTCGGGTAATGCACGGAAAGGCACGTTCACTTTATTTTTAAAGATATATGTGGTTTTATGTTATTTTATAAACAGTATTAAAAAAACTGTAAGTGTTAATAAAAGAAGAAAAAAAGGAAAATTCTCTCTGCAATGTGTTACTGTGTGGGGGTGCAGTTGGATGTTTTATTGCACTATATCCCCCCAAAATCCTCTCTTTTCCCTGCGTCTGAAATTGCTTCTTGTTCCAGATCTTAAAGTGGCATGTTCTGGGTTGTAATATCGATATATGAACGTTGGTATGGAGTCTTGAAAACAATTTTGTTTAAAAAACAAACCTTGGCACGAAAATGGACAGTTTGTGAAATTCAGTGTTCCGTGTGTAGAGTAACCAATCAGCTTGTGTCCAATACAATAATTTGTGTGTTCAGGAAACTGTATGTCGCTCCGCTTGTTTCTACTGTATTTATTCAATAAATGTGGATTTCATATGACAAACTGTGTCTGATGTTCTGGGTTCTGGGCACACAATAAGCTATACCCTCATACTGTACTGTCTAAGGGAATCAATATGGCACCTCCTCCTCCCATATGTATAAATACAAATATACAGAGAAGGAATGTTCTGGGCACACAATAAGCTATACCCTCATACTGTACTGTCTAAGGGAATCAATATGGCACCTCCTCCCATATGTATAAATACAAATATACAGAGAAGGAATGTTCTGGGCACACAATAAGCTATACCCTCATACTGTACTGTCTAAGGGAATCAATATGGCACCTCCTCCTCCCATATGTATAAATACAAATATACAGAGAAGGAATGTTCTGGGCACACAATAAGCTATACCCTCATACTGTACTGTCTAAGGGAATCAATATGGCACCTCCCTCCTCCCATATGTATAAATACAAATATACAGAGAAGGAATGTTCTGGGCACACAATAAGCTATACCCTCATACTGTACTGTCTAAGGGAATCAATATGGCACCTCCTCCTCCCATATGTATAAATACAAATATACAGAGAAGGAATGTTCTGGGCACACAATAAGTTATACCCTCATACTGTACTGTCTAAGGGAATCAATATGGCACCTCCTCCTCCCATATGTATAAATACAAATATACAGAGAAGGAATGTTCTGGGCACACAATAAGCTATACCCTTATATTAACTGTGTTGGAATGCAGGATTAACCCTGCTTATACATTTGATTTTCCCTTCCATATTCTACACATTTCTCACATTGGGATGTTGGGGGTATGTAAGTAAAAGTGCTGAACTATTTACAGCTGATGTTATTAGGGAACGTGCAGGTGCAATTAGCATTTCTCAAAAATTACAGTAATCAGCTAAAAACAAAAAGCCCAGTGATCCGGTGGGTCCTGCATGAGGCCCGAGAGATGCTGAGAGTTTCTAGTTCACCTTCCTCCCTCTATCGCTTCAATATTCCAACAAATATTTCCAAAATTGACTCTCTGGGAGCCTTTCTTCTCTTTATCTGCCTTTGTCGTAGACTCGGAATTTAGGAAATGTCTGGTACTTTATCCTGAGACTGGACATGAATATTCACAGATTTCAATGGCTGTAAGTAGTAAAAGTAATTGTGTTTCTGTTCTCTTGAAACAATGTTAAACTTCTCTACCTCGACTGTTTATCAGCTGGCTTCTGAGCTATGCTTTCAGGAGTCAGAACCAGCAGTGCTGAGAGCATAAACAGCCAGATGGATGCTGCGTTCATTTACATTCATTTCTTTAAAACAGTTTCATTATCGAATATTGGCAAGCTGCTTAGAAGTACATCTTTTTCTTTATGCAAAAAAAAAAAAAAACTGGTGAAGTTTCCCTTTAAATGAGTATTAATTAACGAGACTGTGTGCAATTGAAGCCGTCATTTTGCCCGGATGAATAATTGGGGATCTGGAGGAGTTTGCACTGAAGTCAGAATCAGTTTGTTTTCTGGTTGCTGGGAGTTGCCAAGAATGAGAGAAACAGGAAAACAATAAAACAAAATCATTTAAGAACCTCAACAAAGACCAACTGAAACAGTTTTATCTCACCCCTCTAGGGAGCCTGCCAGCAACAGAATTGGGACTTAACTTCTACTGGACAAAAAAAATACTTGGACAAAAACATTTTAGGAAAAATGTAAAAAAAACTAAAATCAAACATCAGCAGCAATTATTTATGCTTTACGCTTTCTGATAGGGAAGTTCCCCTTTAATTCCGTGAGGGCAACAGGAAGTGACAGATTTCTATAAATTCCCGATATCCAATAAAATCAGTGAGGATTTCCTTTATTATCTCATATAAAATACTGAGAAATAGAGATCGTGTGGCCCCTGGAATTACAAGAGGGGCCGTAATCAATATGATAACATAAACCTCAGGGATGCCCAACAAGAGAGTTTTCATTTGTGATTCAACTACAATTCCCAGCATGCCTCTGGCAGACAAAGCTGGAGGTTGTTGTGCAAGAAGAGCTGGGGGGCTGCAGGACCGTCTCTAAAAATCATCCTCAGTGTAACTTTGTGCTTTTATGGCCACGTTTCCCCAGTGAGCCCCTCTGATGTAGGGGACCAGGGCAAGTGCTCCCTAAAACTCAGCTACGTCATTTAGGGAGGATTGTACTGTCCCGAGATTCCAATGTTCCCATTGGCATGAAATGTTTAATTCCTCCCTGTGTGATGTGTAAATACATTAGTGACTCCTGCTGCATCTGTCTGGCATGGCACGTTCCCCTTCTCTACTCGCTCCCCCACTTCCCTCTCAGCTTCTCTCATGTGTTTCTATTTCATTCTGAGGGGTTCTGTGACCATATAAAGGCACAAGGCTGCAGGCTGAGTTATACAGGGAACTCTGAGTATTACTCATGTATTATAAGGGATAATGTACCCCCTACTGTAAATGATAAGGATATTAGAAGTCACTGAGGGGTTGTTCTGTGACCATATAAAGACACAAGGCTGCAGGCTGAGTTATACAAGGAACTCTGAGTATCACTCATGTATTATAAGGGATAATGAACCCCCTACTGTAAATGATAAGGATATTAGAAGTCACTGAGGGGTTGTTCTGTGACCATATAAAGGCACAAGGCTGCAGGCTGAGTTATACAGGGAACTCTGAGTATCACTCATGTATTATAAGGGATAATGTACCCCCTACTGTAAATGATAAGGATATTAGAAGTCACTCAGGGGTTGTTCTGTGACCATATAAAGGCACAAGGCTGCAGGCTGAGTTATACAGGGAACTCTGAGTATCACTCATGTATTATAAGGGATAATGTACCCCCTACTGTATATGATAAGGATATTAGAAGTCACCGAGGGGTTGTTCTGTGACCATATAAAGGCACAAGGCTGCAGGCTGAGTTATACAGGGAACTCTGAGTATCACTCATGTATTATAAGGGATAATGTACCCCCTACTGTAAATGATAAGGATATTAGAAGTCACTGAGGGGTTGTTCTGTGACCATATAAAGGCACAAGGCTGCAGGCTGAGTTATACAGGGAACTCTGAGTATCACTCATGTATTATAAGGGATAATGTACCCCCTACTGTAAATGATAAGGATATTAGAAGTCACTGAGGGGTTGTTCTGTGACCATATAAAGACACAAGGCTGCAGGCTGAGTTATACAGGGAACTCTGAGTATCACTCATGTATTATAAGGGATAATGTACCCCCTACTGTAAATGATAAGGATATTAGAAGTCACTGAGGGGTTGTTCTGTGACCATATAAAGGCACAAGGCTGCAGGCTGAGTTAAGAAACATTTCTAGAGCTCATAAGCAGAAGTTGCACTTGGAGTTTACACATGACGGGCATTATGGTTGATGATATACAGTATATATATATATCTGAGGGTGGGATAATACAGAGAGTAACAGGGTATGAGTAACAATTTATAAGATACTTGTGACTTGAGTCTATGAGTGAATGATCTCTGATTACACAACACATAACAAACACTGTTATCAGCAGTAACATAAGGGCAGAGACATACGGTCAGATTCGGGGAGATTAGTTGCCTCACGAGGAAACTTCAGACGACTTCGGAAAACAAAGCAGGCGACTAATCTCCCCAAATCTGACCGTGTGTCTCTGCCCTTAGGGTTTCCATCCGGTGATATGAATAAGCACAACTCCCAGCAACCTCCCAGCAATGACATGGGCTGACCAGGGATATGGGGGTTCACCTGAAGGCAGAACAGGATAAACTAAGAAACAGAAACTAAACAACTTCTCTCATGGAGGCTCAAAGGAGAAAATGAAGAAATAGGTGGAGCTCAAGTTCCCTGCAGATCCCTGTTAAACTAGAACTCCCACAATGCCTCCTACTGCCTGTCCTGCTCCTTACTAACACCTTGTGTCTGTGACAGGTGATGGGGTGACCCATGATACCTTGCTGTGCAGCCCAGGGGTGTAACTATGGAGGGAGCAGACTCTGCAGCTGTTATGGGGCCCTGGATATATAGGGGAAGGGGGTGTTGCTGGTTGGACATGGGCAGATTTGGGCAGTCAATGGGTTGGACTGTACTTCACTTTGGTTATGTCTCTCTCGCTGCAGTAGAAAGTTCCTGGCTCCCAATGGGGCCAGAAGACCAGTGTTGGGAAGTGTCTCCTGCTTCTCTTAAAGAAGATCCCATTTTGCTGTTGCTGTAACAGTGCTCCTACCGACTTTAACATTGACCTTCTCAACCCATGGGCTACTGACCTAGCTGGATGTGACCCTCTAAGGCCAATAGGGGATTTCCTAACCCACCAGAGATCTTTTAAGCTCACATGGGAGTGTTTTAACTCAACTGGTGATCTCCAAAGCCATGGGCTACTGATCTAGCTGGATGTGACCCTCTGAGGCCAATAGGGAATTTCCTAACCCACCAGAGATTTTTAAGCTCATTGGGGAGTGTTGAAGCTCAACCAATGATCTCTAAAGCCTATTGTGAAGGGTCCTCACCTATTCAGGACCTTCTCAACAGGAATTTGTTTTAACACAATGAGATCTTTTTGGCCCAGTAAGTAGTTTCCTATCCCACTGGAGATCTCCTCAGCTTCTTCAGTTCTCAGAGATGTCCCAGCCTGGATCATCTCCCACTTGTGTAGTGATTAGAGCAACCAATCTCACTGTAGAGGGTAGTTTTAGGGCAGGATCAGGTAGACATTTGCTCTGTGACCATGAAAAGGACACCAGGCAGTATAACAATATTAGGAAAGTGAGTTCACATTATACAAACACTGCTCCCCACTATTTGTGCCCATTACAGGGCTCCCCGCTCTACGTATTGAATGTTCTTGGTTACAGTTCAGATGATATCATTCTATCAACCTTTCCTTCTATTCAATTATCTTTCTGTATCTCTGTCCAACTGTCTGTGTGCTAATCTGTCTGTCCATCTGTACCGAGTGTCGGAGATACAAAGGAATAGACAGTCCTGTTATTCTTTATCTTCCCGGACTTCAACGTGCTCCGAGCGAGTGCCAGAAATTGTTCCCTTCCTACTTATGAGATGCCTGACTTACATTTGGACTCGGAGCAGAATACATCATGGGCTGAACTGTAAATACATTAAGGGAAGAAATATGTGGGCCCGATTATTAATCAGAATCAGCTCTGGCACCGGCCCCAGGGCTTTGCTCCTTCCCTTGTTTTGGTCTCATTGAGATTAAGGCCTGACAGGGTTTGCTTAACCCCTTGTGTACTGGCTATGGCTGAAATTCATTGCTGAAATGTGAAAGGGAATAAAGACTATTCCGGGGAGGGGGTTGCTTTGTCTCTGTGCGCATTTGTGTGGCTCTCTCTATGGGGCAAATTTACTAAGATGCGAAGTTGCGCCAGGCGCAACTTCGCCGCACTTCGCCAGGCGTATTTTCGCCAGCGCTCCGCAAATTCACTAAAATCCGAAGTTGCGTACAGGGGTAGCGTAAGTTTGCGAAGTTGCGCTAGCGATGGTTCATTTGCATACGGCGCCAAATTCAAATTTCAATGGAGGAACACGTATCAGCACTACAAATGCCTAGAAAACCTTCAAATCAGCAAATATAAATGTTATTTTGCCCTACACATGTGCCCACTGTCTAGGTAAGTTGCCATGAGTCAGGAAATGTAGGGGGGAAGGAGGGGAGCCCCAAAACATTTTTCGATCTTTTTCAGCCTATCAACCATCATGTAGAAAACACGCCAGCGTTTTTTGGGACTTAGAAAATTTTTTGACTTTTTTTGAAGCAATCCCTATCTACTCTATTGCGCTTCGCCAGGTCTGAGGTGGTGAAGGAAGTCTAGCGTAAAAGGTAGCGTTCAGTACACTGTGCGCATTAGTGAATTTGCGTAGTTACGTCGCAAGCGAAACTTCGCCAGGCATAAGGGTGCGAAGTAACACTAGCGAATTTACGCCAGCGTTCGTTAGTGAATTTGCGAAGTACCGAAAATGCCAAACGCTAGCGAATTGACGCTAGCATTCGGCGCTTCGGCGCTTAGTGAATTTGCATATATATGTGTGTGTCTAGGACAAATTCACTAAGATTCGTAGTTGCGCCAGGCATAACTTCGCCACACTTTGCCAGGCGTAGTTTCGTCAGCGCTTCGCAAATTCACTAAAATCCGAAGTTGCGCTCAGGGGTAGCATAAGGTTGCGAAGTTGCGCTAGCATTGATTCGCTATGTAAAGTGAAGTTACACTAGCGAAGGCTAATTTGCATACGGCGCCAAATTCAAATTTCAATGGAGGAACACGTATCTGCACTACAAATGCCTAGAAAACCTTCAAATCAGCAAATAAAACTGTTATTTTGCCCTACACATGTGCCCACTGTCTAGGTAAGTTGCCATGAGTCAGGAAATGTAGGGGGGGAAGGAGGGGAGCCCCAAAAAATTTTTCGATCTTTTTCAGCCTATCACCCATAATGTAGAAAACACGCCAGCGTTTTTTGGGACTTAGAAAAAATTTTGACTTTTTTTGAAGCAATCCCTATCTACTGTATTGCGCTTCGCCTGGTCTGAGGTGGCGATGGAAGTCTAGCGTAAAAGGTAGCGTTCAGTACACTGCGCGCGTTAGTGAATTTGCGTAGTTACGTCGCTAGCGAAACGTCGCCAGGCGTAAGGGTGCGAAGTAACACTTGCGAAACTACACCAGCGTTCGTTAGTGAATTTGCGCAGTAACGAAAATGCCAAACGCTAGCGAAGTAACGCTAGCGACGTAACGCTAGCGTTCGACGCTTCGGCGCTTAGTAAATTTGCCCCAAAGATTGAAAACATCGAACACACAGAGGAAACCAACTCCAGGTAGTAACCCACTGCGCTATGTGAGCTTTCTTTCCGACAGGTACTACAACGACCAGACCGACTAGACGAACCCTCGCCACCTAACGGATCCGGGGAAAAAACTCAGGAGGAAGGCGCTACAGAACCGTTTCCAACACAGGTTCAAAGTGTTATTAAACATCCACGTCCGTTAAACATATACCAACCACTTTCCCGCATTCAACCGGTCGACTCTTCTGCGCTTTGTTAGTTTCGTTCCTGACAGGTGACCACGCCGATCAAATCAACTGAAGCCTGTAGCAGTTATTTCTCAACCATCCCCGGTGAATCTATCTGGAGTCAAGCTCAGGACTCTCTTTATACATAATTTAAGTACTAACTGAACATAAAAAAGGTTTTTGAAAACCCTAATTAGTAAGCGCACCGAAAACCCTCTTTTGCTTTTTAAACTTATACAAGGATTGGTGGATCCATTTATTGAGGTGCTGCTATCTTTACTATTTGAAAAATAGAGCGCGTCTTCTCTCCCTCTCTCTCTATATGTGTGTCTCTCTCTCTATATGTCTGTGTCTCTCTATATGTCTGTGTCTCTCTATATGTCTGTGTCTCTCTATATGTCTGTCTCTATATGTGTGTGTCCCTTTATATGTGTGTGTCTCTTTATATGTGTATGTGTCTCTTTATATATGTGTGTCTCATTATATGTGTGTGTCCCTCTATATGTGTGTGTCCCTCTATATGTGTGTGTCTCTTTATATGTGTGTGTCCCTCTATATGTGTGTGTCTCTTTATATGTGTGTGTCTCTTACTCTCTTTAAATGTGTGTGACTCTCTATATGTGTGTCTCTCTATATGCGTGTCTCTCTATATGTGTGTGTCTCTTTATATATGTGTGTGTGTTTCTATATGTGTCTGTCTCTTTATATGTGGGTGTGTCTCTCTATATGTGTGTGTCTCTTTTTTTTATGTGTGTGTCCCTCTATATGTGTGTGTCTCTCTATATGTGTGTGTGTCTCTCTATATGCATGTATATAATCTTCTTATCCCATCCACTCTCAATGGCTCCACCATCGCCCTGTGTAATGGAATTAGAGACAGACTGGTGAGTAACCGGAAATTTACTCCACGTGTAACGGAATATGAGACAAACAGGTGAGTAACAGGAAATTTACTCCCACGTGTAATGGAATTAGAGAAAAGAAAGAAAGAAAGAAAGAAAGAAAGAAAGAAAGAAAGAAAGAAAGAAAGAAAGAGATAGATAAATCATATAGATGATAGATATAAAGCACTGCGTATCTTGACAGCGCTATATAAATAAATGATGATGATATAGACATAGATATGAATAGATAGATTATTTACCTGTCATATTTCAAGTTATTAGACAGACAATCTATATCTTTACTTCTGTCAATCATTAATAGATGAGCAGATAAACAGACAAATAATACTAATTTCACTATATTTCCTCTTTAATTATATTCTTGCTAATTGAATGTAATAAATCGAGATCGTCAGTGATTGGCCGATCTATTGACATCATTAACTACTGACATTTCTGTCCGGATTGAAGAGACAAAATGATCTGATTTTTTGTTTATTTCCCTTTATTGTATCGATTGTATCGGTTTCACCAGGAGTCAAAATCAAGATCTGAAACAAATAAGTTTCCTAATTCTATTCCCATTTCATATTTAATAAAAACAAAAACGTTTCAGTCTCAGGCGTTACAGTAGATTGTAAGCTCTGTGGCGCAAAACTCGATATTTTACCATCTTAATTAGCCCAATATAATTAGCGCATTACTAAAGCATTTTGGGCTCCCGAGTCTCCCAAACAAACAAACAAACATCATCACAAGTGAACATTTAATAAAGATGTGGACACAATGGAGCAACATGTTGAGTGATGTCACTATGGTGCGCCATGTTGAGTGATGTCACTATGGTGCGACATGTTGAGTGATGTCACTATGGTGCGACATGTTGAGTGATGTCACTATGGTGCGACATGTTGAGTGATGTCACTATGGTGCAACATGTTGAGTGATGTCACTATGGTGCGACTTGTTGAGTGATGTCACTATGGTGCGACTTGTTGAGTGATGTCACTATGGTGCAGCACGAAGCAGAAAATGGTTACTTGTATTTGTTACTGTCACTAAAAGAAACAATGCATTTCATTTATTCTCTATTTATATTACACGGATTGTTCAGGCTCAGCTACAAGAGGGGCCACAGGACTCCCCCTAATATTGGGAGCAGAATAAAGTGTAAAGAGTTTTCTACCCCCCCACATACCTGAGCTGCTCCCACCAATAAGAGACAGTTGCGGTTTCCTGACTGGGGCAATTGGAATGTGACTGAAACCTTGTGGGGCAATAAAATGGGCTCTGGCCTCTCTAATTGTAACAATCCGGCCCAACCTGCAGCTGTGGGGGGAGGGGTCGTTGAATTCCTGGAATATTCACTTTGGGGATGAGCGGGTTAATAGACTTAAAGAGACAGGAAAGAGTTTGATGCCACATACGTATGTATATTTTTATTTGTAAAGCGCTCCTTGAGGGCAAAGCACTGTACAACATACGGGAATGTTACCCCCCCACAGTTGTATCTGCCCCCCCACCCTTTCACTGCTCATAAATCTGCAGCTGAGGGTGTTTATCCAGTACTATACGGGTTAATATAAAGTGAAACAGAGATACATGTATAGCCGGGCATCGCACTGGGCATCGAAATGGGCATTGCATTCGGCATCATATCGGGCATCACATTCAGAGACATTGGCACAGTAGAGCTGTTTAACCCCTTGTTGGACAGACTGTGGGCATCACACTGGGCATCATGTTGGGCATCACATCGGGCATCACATTAGGAGACACTGGCACATTAGAGCTGTTTAACCCCTTGTTGGACAGACTGTGGGCATCACATTGGGCACCACACTGGGCACCACATTAGGAGACACTGGTACAGTAGAGCTGTTTAACCCCTTGTTGGAAAGACATTGGGAATCACACTGGACATCACATCGGGCATCACATTCAGAGACATTGGCACAGTAGAGCTGTTTAACCCCTTGTTGGACAGACTGTGGGCATCACACTGGGCATCATGTTGGGCATCACATCGGGCATCACATTAGGAGACACTGGCACATTAGAGCTGTTTAACCCCTTGTTGGACAGACTGTGGGCATCACATTGGGCACCACAATGGGCACCACATTAGGAGACACTGGTACAGTAGAGCTGTTTAACCCCTTGTTGGAAAGACATTGGGCATCACACTGGACATCACATCGGGCATCACATTCAGAGACATTGGCACAGTAGAGCTGTTTAACCCCTTGTTGACAGACTGTGGGCACCACACTGGACATCACATTGGGCATCAAATTGGGCATCACATTGGGCATCACATTAGGAGACACTGGCACAGTAGAGCTGTTTAACCCCTTGTTGGACAGACTGTGGGCATCACGTTAGGCATCACTTTGGGAATCACATTAGGAGACACTGGCGCATTAGAGCTGTTTAACCCCTTGTTGGACAGACTGTGGGCATCACACTGGGCACCACATTGGGAGACACTGGCACAGTAGAGCTGTTTAACCCCTTGTTGGAAAGACATTGGGCATCACATTAGGAGACACTGGCACAGTAGAGCTGTTTAACCCCTTGTTGGAAAGACATTGGGCATCACATTAGGAGACACTGGCACAGTAGAGCTGTTTAACCCCTTAACAGACTGTGAGATTTTGACAGTGTGGGGGAGGGGCGACATTCTCTTGTCCAATAAGAAGGGGAGAGAGTGTTTAACCCTTGAATATCACAATATCACCGCTTCTAGTTACAGACTCGCACTAAATAAAGCGACAGGCGCAGAGAGAGGAGCAAAGTTGTGGCAAGTAAAGACAATGGAGTGTGAGTGTGAGTGTGAGTTGGACCCTGGAACTGCTTGTGTTTCGTTAGTTCCCGGGGGCTCCAGTCACAGACAGGAGGGGGTCGGTCCCAGAGCACAAAGTGGTCGGTGCTTGAGCTTTAAACTCAGGCCGGCTCTAATAGGTCCGCTCAGTGCGCATGCGCCGACTTGAAGTTTTCTTCCTTCCCTGAGCGCAGAGTCTGTAGCAGAGAGAAGAGACAAGAGGAGAGAGACAACAGCCCCAAGTCCTCAGCAACTGCCCCAGGATTTAACCCCCAATTGCACCGACTCAGCGCCTGGACCTCTTTGCGCTCACACTGCGACCACTTGTCTCCACTTGGATTGAGATTGAGAAGAGTCACTTGTGCAGGAATCAATCGCTGTATCCGGGGCTCCCCTTGGACTCGGCTGCTGTTGCCTCACTTTGCGCCACTTTGCGCCTCTGGTTGTTACATCGCTTTGTCTGGAGCCAAATGCTCAGGGAACTGGGAATGTGTCTCAGTCTATACTAAGCCCAAGAGCTGGCACTCTGCACCCAGGAGGGAATATTGGGGTTCAACTTCACTATCAGCCCCCCACCCTCAAGCTCTGCCCCAGGATCAGCCTTTGGGGAAGGAACCTGCGCCCCAACTTTGCAATTCCCCCAATAAACTCTTCCTACCCCTGGATTTACTTCCCTGGAGCCCCCCCCCCCCAGCTCTTTTCTGGATTAACCTTGACCCCCTTATTATTTGGATTATAAATTAAATCTGCCCTGTGGGACAATGATCAAGGTAAGTCCAGAGACCCCCTGGTGTGTAATGTCCCCAGTCCTCAGGACTTCATCTCCCAGCATCCTCTCTGCTCATGTTTAACCCCCCAGGTCACCTGACTGAAGTCAATGCTCAGCCCAAAACATCTAAACCTTGAACTTCTTGTATTTATAGATTTATTTCAACAGTTGCATTGGGGGGGGGGTAACTGTCGGTTTGGAGTTGACTCTTTATAGGGGTCTCCCCACATACACTGAATATCCATTAACTAGAATCGGTATTAATACTAATTGGTTTCTTCTTCCTCCTCCTCTTCCACCTCATACACCGTCTCACCGTGTTCCACCAGGGATTTTACTCTCTGATCTTCCTCCTAAAGCTCTTGCTTAACATCTCTGTACTAGACCCTTATGATTAGGGGCTGCCAGTCCCCCCAATATACAGTCTCTGCCCCCCCCAATATACAGTATCTGCCCCCAATATACAGTATCAGCCCCTAATATACAGTATCAGCCCCCAATACAGTATCTGCCCCAATATACAGTATCAGCCCCCAATATACAGTATCTGCCTCAATATACAGTATCTGCCCCCAATATACAGTCTCTGCCCCCCCAATATGCAGTCTCTGTCCCCAATATACAGTCTTTGCCCCCAATATACAGTATCTGCCCCCTCAATATACAGTCTTTGCCCCAATATACAGTATCTGCCCCCAATATACAGTCTCTGCCCCCAATATACAGTCTCTGCCCCCCAATATACAGTCTTTGCCCGCTAATATACAGTCTCTGACCCAATATACAGTCTCTGCTACCCAATATATAGTCTCTGCCCCTAATATATAGTCTCTGCCGCAATATACAGTCTCTGTCCCCCCCCCCAATATACAGTCTCTGCTCCCAATATACAGTCTCTGCTCCCAATATATAGTCTCTGCCGCAATATACAGTCTCTGTCCCCCACACGTGCCATTAGCTGGGAGTACAAGTTGTTGGTGACTTGGGGTGAGTCAGGAAGGTTAGCAAAGCATTGTGGGTACAAGGGGAAATGCTGCTGCCACAAAGCACTTGACACTTACCCTCTGAGGCCTCTGCTCCTCCCTCACAAGCTGAGACTCCAGAGTAAGAGAATGGGCTGATTTTTATCTCTTTTCCTCTATTTTAGCGCAAGTGCGACTTTACTTTGCATTTAATTGCCGCAATAAAATGTTCCTCATTGTTCCTGTGTCTGGGAAGTGTGGGGGTCGCGTGATTTATGGTCCAGGGCTCCTCTATCTTTACTAAATGACCCCTCTCTGCTGAGCCCTGAATTCCCAACTCTGAGGGACAGACCCTTAAACTCAAGGCTCCAATGGGCACCAGAGACCCACCAGGCTCAGATGTTGCCCCTCTGATAAAGGAGAAATCCAGGGAGAAGTCGATTCCCAGCGACTTGATTTATAAATCGCATGTGCTGCTGCCCCCTACTGGCCACACGTTATTATTAGTATTATTATTATTATATCCTATCATTATTATATTATAATCAAACATGATGATGATTATTATTATTATTATTATATCCCACCATTATTATAAATAAACATTATTATTATTATTATTATTATTATTATTATATCCCATCAGCTCAATTCTACAGTCAGACTCCTCATAGGAAACATCTATTTTATTCCCAGTCTGATACTTCTGTATATTATACTCCTGTATCTGTATAATTATATTTATACTTATTATATTTTATATTATTTCTCTGTGTTATCCTCTAATCTCCCTTATTACACACTGTACATTATAGTCTATGGAATACCTGGCTGAGGATTGTGGGTAGGGGGGACAACTATTATTATTATTATTATTATTATTATTATTATTATTATTATCAGGGAGCCTCGTGCAGTCTATTGAATCGATGGCTGAGGATTTTGGGTCTCCAGTTACAGTGAGAATTCCAGGTGGATATGATGTTGTTACTCAGTGTCATTTCTAAATGAGGATTGTGGGTAGGGAAGTCCAATATGTGAAACTCAGCACAATCCTATAGTCTGGGGGAGGAGCCTCAATACACAGTTAGGGGGTTCTCTATCTCTACAACACCCACTTGTCAGACTGGGGGACACTCGGATGCCCCATAGTGAAACCCTAATGTCTGATAGAGGATTTCAGGGGGAGCTCATGTGATTGGCTCTTGTAGGTTATAGAACACAGGGTTCAGGGCTAAGGATTTTGGGTAGGACGAATAAAAATGCTCAGCCGCTATTGGAACCCCTCTAATTTCTTCTTGTTTTTTCTGTGGGAATTACTGACCAGTTTTCATCTCACCCTGATACCAAATCCCTGTGATATTTCAGGGAGAGGCTAAAAAGTCAGCCTCAAAATCCACTTATCAGAGACCACCCTCCAACTAATGACCCATCCCTTAGCCTCTAATTCAGGTCCATCCCTTGGCTTCTAATTTAGATTCATCCCTTGGACTTTAGTTCAGGTCCATTCCTTGCCCTCTAGTTTTGACCTATCCATTAGCCTCTAGTTCAGTCTAGTTCAGGTCCATCCTTTAGCCTCTGCTTCAGGTTCATCCCTTGGTTTTTAATTTAGATTCATCCCTTGGCCTCTAGTTTTGGCCCATCCCTTAGCCTCTAGTTCAGGTCCATCCCTTGGTTTCTAATTTAGATTCATCCCTTGTACTCTAGTTTAGGTCCATTCTTTAGCCTCTAGTTCAGGTTCATCCCTTGGTTTCTAATTTAAATTCATCCCTTGGCCTCTAGTTTTGACTTATCCCTTAGCCTCTAGTTCAGGTCGAGTCTTTAGCCTCTGCTTCAGGTTCATCCCTTGGCTTATAATTTATATTCATCCCTTGGACGTTAGTTCAGGTCCATCCCTTGGCCTCTAGTTTTAACCCAACGTTTGGTCTTCAGGAACACCAAATATTTTTTTTGGACAACCATGAATCCAACTCTAGTCCCACACAGTATCCCTCCCCTGCCTTGGCCAGATCACAGCCCCTTTCAGGAACACCAAATATTTCTGGAGAACCACCCGAAGTCCTATTGGGATCCATCCCTTGGCCTCTAGTTCAAAGCCAAAAAATACCCAGGTCTCAGCGCCTCTCCGGAACCCCGAACATTTCTAATGAACCCCAAACCCACTGGGCTGGTGATGCGACTTGTTCCTTCCAGTTCGTGGCGAATCAGTGCGAGTCCGTCGGTTTGTGAAGTTTAATTGTTATTTAAACGTTTCTCTGGTTATTTTTAGAAGCAGAATTACCCCCAGACACCCAGTATATTCACTGACAAAATGTCCTTAATCACCTTTTTCCCTCTTAATTGATTAATGTCCTTCTGCTGCAGGAACTGTTACCTCTTCGCTACAAATCGCTCAAAATTATCCGAACCTGTGTCTGAGCCCAATTATACGTTTCCTTCATATTTCACTGACAATCCCCCCCCCCAAATCAGCCCCTTTCTCCAGCAAAGAGCAACTAATTACAGACTTTCTGCGACGAGTGTCCTGCCCCGTGTGTCTTGTCTCTACCGAACCCCTCAGTCCAATTCACTCATCGCTCATAATAATCTCGAATCTCTTTCCTAAAACTCAAATCGCTCCTAAATCTCTCAAATTCCACATTTGGAGGTGGTGGACACGTTGTAACCCTAATCTTTCTATCAAATACCGAAATTTCAATATTTTAATTTAAGAATTAAAATCACTAAACAATTTAGTTCTCGAATATTTTTTTGTATATTTGTTTCAATGGATTCTGTTCCCCTTCTTAAAATATTTTTAACTCTTTCAATGTTCTCTTTGTTTGTAGAGTGTTTTTTTTTTTCCCCCCTGAAGTTGATGAGAATTGTACCCTCTGATTTATTTGCAGACCCCTCTAAACTAAAGGTTATTTCCCTTCATTTACAAAAAATTGAATGTTTGACTTCAGGATGAAACAAGTGTTTTGTAATTAAAAAACAGTTTTTTTGTATTCAGGAGGCAGGTTGTGATAGAGAGAAGGAGAGGGGGAAACAATCGACACTTTTAAATCATTAAAACAGCCACATGGTCAAAAACAGTTGCAATTGGGGGAAAAAAAATGTTACATATTGGGCGAAATCGTTTGATTTATGTGAAACAAGTTCAACTTATTCTCCAAACGAATCTGTTTGATAATTTACAGTTTCTGATTCTCAAAAGTGCAAAAGCTCATTCTTAAACTTTACAATTTTAAGTTCAGGGAGTTTGGGGCAATTCATTCTCGAATTCTTATTTTCTTTGAGGAGAAACAGAAACCAACGATTTACAAATGTCGATTTCAACATTTCCATTTTTCAAATGCCATTTATAAATTCTACAGATAAACGTCGTCCAATTCGCTTTAAATTAAATTCTATTGAGCCTTTCATTTTAAATTTTGAATCGTTCAATTGAAATTCAAAAAAATTTAAAAAAAAGGACAAATTTCACATTATGTCTAAGGTCTAATTTAAAGTAAAAACATTTGAAATAAAATAAATGGACCGGCCCAAATAATTATTTTAAATAATTAGTTAATGGAGAGAATTAAATCGATCTACGACTTAATTTGTCTGAAATTTCCTGGGTGGTAGAATTTAAAGGAAATTATTTATTTTTGAAGATTTTTTTTCCCCTGTGGCTAAATTTGTTTCTGGATAGATGAGAACAGGTTAATGTTGAAGCAAATCTATATTTAAAACGCTGAGATATATCCAGTTAGATTTCTTTGCCTGTCATTGTGTGAGCTCCAAATAGACACAAATGATTATTCTGAAATGCAGCAGGAGAAATTTTGTGTGATTTTTTTTTAAAAAAAAAATATTTGGGGCATTAGAGACAAATTCGTGCAAATTCTGCCTGGACAAGATCAAAAAGTTTGAAATTAATTCTAGAGCTTCAGGGGAATGGGAATTGCACAAGGGTGAATGTTTTTGGTCTCCTCTGTAGACGACCTCATCCAATGGCCATTTAAATCAGAAGAAGTCCTTGTTGCCCTAAGAATATTGGAGGTGTTTTGAGAAGATCTAAGAGGAGGACCTACTAATACTTAATAAGACTAAATCTCAAGTTCAGAGACTCAGATGAAAACCAGGTTGGGGTTTCCACCAAGACTTGTCCTTTAAATGTGCATCTAGGCTGAGACACAATAGACACAATTGATTATTCTGAAATGCAGCAGGAGGATTTTTGTGTGTTTTTTTTAAAATAAATATTTGAGACAAACTCGTGCAAATTCTGCCTGGACAAGATCAAAAAGTTTGAAATTAATTCTACAGCTTTAGGGAATGGGAATTGCACAAGGGAGAATGTTTTTGGTCTCCTCTGTAGAAGACCTCACCCAATGGCCATTAAAACCAGAAGAAGTCTTTGTTACTCAAATAATATTGAAGATGTTTTGAGAAGATCTAAGACGAGAACCTTCCAATACGTAAAAAGACTACATCTTAAATTTAGAGACTCGGGTGAAAATCAGGTTGGAGATTCCACCAAGACTTGTCCTTGATACCAATTAAAATTTGAAATATTTGGATAGTTGGTGGGATTTGGGAGAATTAGATGGTGGACTGTTTGACTTAAAGAATAGACTTGGACTTGTCTGGAAAAATCTAGACTAGGATCTGGAAATATTGCAACATTTAAGGTCAACTGAAATAATTCTACTTCAACGTGGGATTTTGGTTCTTCTATAGGGAATTCTTGTCAAGGTTTGAGCTTGGCCTGGGAGATATTGGAATTTGGGGGTTCAACCTCAGACTCAGAATTAGACTGTGATGACCTCAATTCCTAGCGATACTACTTTGGCTTGGGACATCATCATTGAGATATCTATAGAAGCACAACTGAGAATTCCACTACAGTAATGACGTTTGATGGAGCGTTGGTGTGACGTCATAGGACAGGAATTTACCTCTGAACCCTCTAAAAGCCCTCATTTTGGCCTCCCCACTAACTAGAGGTTTAAGAGTATTTTCAGCCCCCCCCCATGAGACCCCCGTTTTTTGTTCGATTTGGAGTTTAAATCTCCCCAAATACTTGTCTGTTTAATGGATAATCTATTTGGTGAACATCAACTTGAAGAAGAAGAAAAAAAAAATCACTTTAGCAGAAGTTGGGCTTTTCCAAATGGATTAACAGATGTTCATGGGGGCTGCTGGCAGCTGCGAGGGGGGATTGCTCAATCGCTCGGTTATTCGTCGAAGCGTTTGTTTTAGGGCTTGGACAGCCTTTGAGAATCTATTAGCACATAAATTAGAGCAGAGGGAGGAGGAGGAGGTCGGAGTAAGAGCGAGATCTTCATTTGTCCTATCGCCAGAGATCTCACAGCAGCAGCGATCGCTCCCGACATCTCATGGATCTCATTCATTCAGCTCTTCCCTCGACTTCGACTTGTTCTTCAGACCTGTGACCAAAGGGCTATTCCTGTGGGTTCCTCTAGAATATTACACTTTCTTTTTAAATTCAGATTGATTTTTTTTCTTTCCTCTATTGGGATAAAATCATGTTCGATTCATATCGGCCGATGGAACCCGCGATTTGTCGGCGGTGCGAGCTCTTTTCCTTTGGACTGAGATTTAATATCCCCCAAAAAGTTCTGCTTAATTTGCTACGATTTATTCCAGATACCCAATACCATTTAAAAGGGTTGTTCACCTTTAAATTAGTATGATGTAGAGAGGGATATTCTGAGTCAATTTGCATTTGGTTTTCATTTTTTATTATTTGTGGTTTGTGACTTATTTAGCTTTTTACTCAGCAGCTCTCCAGTTTGTAATTTCATCTGGTTGCTAGGGTCCAAATTCCCCTAGCAACCATGCATTGATTTGAATAATAGACTGGAATATGAATAGGAGAGGCCTGAATAGAAAGATGAGGAATAAAAAGTAACAATAACAATACATTTGTAGCCTTACAAATTAGTTTTTTAGATGGGGTCAGTGACCCCCTTTTGAAAACTGGAAAGAGTCAGAAGAAAAAAGCCAATAAGTAAAATACTATAAAAAAATAAATAATAAAGACCAATTGAAAAGTTTCTTAGAAAAAATAACGTAGGAAAAAAATCTATAAAAAAAAATAATTAAGACCAATTGAAAAGTTTCTAAGAAAAAATAACACAGTAAAAAACTATAAAAAAATAACGAAGACCAATTGAAAAATTTCTTTGAAAAAATAACGTAGTAAACAACTATAAAAAAATAAATAATAAAGACCAATGGAAAAGTTTCTTAGAAAAAAATAACCGTAAAAAAAAAACTATAAAAAATAAATAATAAAGACCAATTGAAAAGTTTCTTAGAAAAAATAACATAGTAAAAAACGATAAAAAAAAAAATAAAGACCAGTTGAAAATAACTTAAAGGTGTACCACCCCTTGAACTTGACTTTTTAGTGTATTTTCCCTTGTTTTGTGTCTGATTGTCTAACCCCCGGCTGTTTCTTTGCAGGATCTGAGGACGTTGCAGTTGAGAGGAGAAGGCTGTGGGCTCTCGGGCAGTGCGATGGTCTCTCAGCACTTTGTGGCTCTGCTCATCTCTCTCTATTGTCTGACCCAGTCTGTGGTGGAGAGCAGCTCCTGGTGGTAAGCTGAACTCTATATTCAGGGCTTGCTTGTCTTTTATTTATTCATTAGTTGTATATATAAATTATTCTGAATCCCTGAGTTTCTGCATCAATGACTTACAATGAAAAACAAGGATATTCCAGTTGCCTCCAGGGGTTTTTATATAGTAAAGTGGGAATATTTGCTCCCCCATTGCTGTACCCTATTTTTTTCCCACTAGACTGTTTAGTGTAGGGTTTCTTGGGGGGCGGGGGGTTGTGAAAATTCTAGCGTGTAGATTGCAAGCTCTTGTGGTGAGTATCTACAATGCTGTCATGTGCTTCCCTCTGTAGGTCGTTAGCCATGAACCCGGTGCAGATGCCTGAGGTTTATATCATCGGGGCTCAGCCGCTGTGCAGCCAACTGTCGGGGCTATCGCAGGGTCAGAAGAAGCTCTGCCAACTGTACCAGGACCACATGCAGTTTATTGGAGACGGAGCCAAGACCGGGATCAAGGAGTGTCAGTACCAATTCAGGCACCGGAGGTGGAACTGCAGCACCGTGGATAACACCTCTGTGTTTGGGAGAGTCATGCAGATAGGTACGTCCCCTGCCCCTAAACCTCCAACTACTTACATGTGCCCTGGGCTCACCATTCCCTCTCTCCGACCTCATGTTACTCAACTAATCTGTCTGTCTGTCTGTCTGGCTACACACTCTCATTCCCCGTGTGTATATATGTGACACCATTTTCATGGGGCAAATTAAAAAATGTCTGTATTCTGAGTATATCTGCCCACCTTTCTGTTGTTACATAGGATTTTTCAAAATTTGGATGAAATGTAAAAAATGCATAGTGTGTATGTTGATAACCTAAAGTTTCACTGTATATAGACATATTTATATATCTATATATATATACAGGTATGGGACCTGTTATCCAGAATGCTCGGATCTTTCCATAATTGAGATCTTCATACCTTAAGTCTACTAGAAAATCATTTAAAAATGAAATAAACCCAATAGGCTGGTTTTGCTTCCAATAAGGATTAATTACTGTATATCTTAGTTGGGATCAAGAACACGTATGGGACCTTTAATCCAGAATGCTCAGGACCTGCAGTTTTCTGGATAATGGATCTTTCCATAATTTGGATCTTCACACCTTAAAGGATCAGTAACATCAAAATTTTTTTAAAAAAATTTGTTTGTATCCTACAAAACAAAAACACCAAGACAAATGAAACTTTAAAATCGCAAAGTCTTTATTTAGAAATAACTTACCGAAACTCCGCTTGCGCTCCTCTTCAGAAAAGGAGATCGGGTGGTTCATCGTGCGGCGCTTGATTTCTCCTCCCTGCCTTCCTTATAGGAGATAGCCAGGGAGGAGAAATTGATCGCTGCACGATGGATCATCACCCTTTTCTGAAGAGGAGCGCAAGCGGAGTTTGGTAAGTTATTTCTAAATAAAGACTTTGCGATTTTAACGTTTAATATGTGTTGGTGGTTTTGTTTTCGTAGTATACAAATGTTTTTTTTTTTTCTTTTAAAAATTAATGTTACTGGTCCTTTAAGTCTACTAGAAAATCATCTAAACATTAAATAAAGCCAATAGGCTGGTTTTGCTTCCAATAAGGATTAATTATATCTTTGTTGGGATCAAGTACAGGTATGGGACCTTTAATCCAGAATGCTCAGGACCTGCAGTATTCTGGATAATGGATCTTTCCATAATTAGGATCTTCATACATTAAGGGGCCGATTCACGAAGGGTCGAATTTCGAAGTTAAAAATACTTCGAAATTCGACCCTCGAATTGAAATCCTTCGACTTCGAATATCGAAGTCGAAGGATTTAGCGCTAATCCTGCGATCGAACGATCGAAGGATTTTCCGTTCGATCGAACGATTAAATCCTTCGAATCGAACGATTCGAAGGATTTTAATCAAACGATCGAAGGAAAATCCTTCGATCAAAAAAAGCTTAGCAAGCCTATGGGGACCTTCCCCATAGGCTAACATTGACTTCGGTAGGTTTTATCTGCCGAAGTAGGGGGTCGAAGTTTTTTTTAAAGGGCAAGTACTTCGACTATCGAATAGTCGAATAGTCGAACGATTTTTACTTCGAATCGTTCGAATCGAAGTCGAAGGTCGAATTCGAAGGTCGAAGTAGCCCATTCGATGGTCGAAGTACCCAAAAAATACTTCGAAATTCGAAGTATTTTTCATTCGAACTAGAAAATCATATAAACATGAAATAAACCCAATAGGCTGGTTTTGCTTCCAATAAGGATTAATTATATCTTAGTTGGGATCAAGTACAAGCTACTGTTTTATTATTACACAGAAAAAGGAAATCATTTTAAAAAAAATATGGATTATTTTCATAAAATGGAATCTATGGGAAAAGGCCTTTCCATATTTCGGAGCTTTCTGGATAATGGATCTTTTTGTAGTTTACATCTTCATCCCTTAAGTCTACTAGAAAATCATATAAACATGAAATAAACCCAATAGGCTGGTTTTGCCTCCAATAAGGATTAATTATATCTTAGTTGGGATCAAGAACATGTATAGGACCTTTAATCCAGAATGCTCAGGACCTGCAGTTTTCTGGATAACAGATCTTTCTATAATTTGGATCTTCATACCTTAAGTCTACTAGAAAATTATATAAACATTAAATAAACCCAATAGTCTGGTTTTGCTTCCAATAAGGATTAATTATATCTTAGTTGGGATCAAGTACAAGCGACTGTTTTATTATTACAGAGAAAAAGGTAAAAATGTGGATTATTATCATAAAATGGAGTCTATGGGAGACAGCCTTTCTGTACTTTCGGAGCTTTCCGGTTAACGGATCCCATAGCCTAAATGCCCTGGATTCCCCAGCACTTTCTATTTAAATATTTGTAGGTATAATTCCACTTATTAATATATTCCTAAAATCCCCTGGAGGCAAATGCACCGCAGTAAAATGGAAACTTTTCTTTCAGGACTCCCCCCCCTCACCCCTTCCAAAAAAATCTCCTCTGTTGCAGAATTAAATGACACATGTTCCTGATTTTTTTTTTTCCTTGTTGACATGAACAGTTGGTCTTTGACCCCCATTTCGTTCACCCAACTTGCACCCCCTTCCCTTCGCTTTGCTGCTTGTTTGGAGTTGGGTTGAAGGAACTTTCTCTGGAGTATCCGGTGCCCCCCTCTCCCCATGAGCCGTGACAGGAGCCCCCCGGGGGGATCACTCGGTGCTGAATGCTCCAAACTCTCTAGAAAGAAAAGGGAGAATTAATTGCAAAGTGATTGGTGGAACAAGAAGCAATTTATAAGGGCAATTAGGCACTTACAGTGGCTGCAGCTTAATGGGGATATTGAGCCTGTGTCTCTGGCTGATTCTATAAAAGTCCATTCATCCACCAGGGGAAACTGTCGGCTCCCAAACCCCCGGCAATTGGGGAGAGAGAGGTCAAACGATTCTGTGTCTAGGAAATTCACTGACTGTTACTTTCGAATTTGCTGCTTAATATAGATTTCATTTTGTTTTCTTAAGCACAACTCAAATGAAATGAAAGTTTCCCTCTTCCAGTCTGATCCATTTAGCAGCAGCCACTGAAAGAAATGATTCCCATTCCCAACAATTGCTGCTCCCGCTCCAGCTCCCCATCTGTTTCTCTTCCGCCTACAAACAGAATAAATTAGTCGCTGAATGGAGCAGCGTCGCAGAATTCTTGTTGGAAATGACATTAGGAACCCAGTTATAGGGGCTGAGCAATGCAGACAGCAGACCCAGTGGCTGTCGAGCGCCAGATTTGGATTTAAAGGAGAACTAAAGCCTAAATAAAGAAGTAGATAGAAATGTTGTACATGATGTTTTGTGCTTCTGTACCAGCCCAAGGCAACCACAGCCCTTTAGCAGTAAAGATCTGTGTCTCCAAAGATGCCCCAGTAGCTCCCCATCTTCTTTTCTGCTGATTCACTGCACATGCTCTGTGCTGCTGTCACTTACTGAGCTTAGGGAGCCACTCACAATATACAGTACACATAGAATAGAAATGTCACAATATAAGGCTGATTAGTAATTAATACACATAATTACTACATGGCAGCACAGAAACCAGTGCAATTAGCATCAGAATTGAATAATCAGCAAACCTGTAGCATCAGCTTATATTACAGCCAGGGAAGCTCATTTTCTGCTGGATAATTAGTGACGAGCCCTAAGCTTAGCTTCTCAACAGCCAATCAGAGCCCACTGAGCATGTGAGTGTCACAGACACTTTCCAAGATGGTGACCCCCTGTGACAAGTTTGAAGTCCTGGATCATTGCTGCTATTGACAAGCTCAAACTTTAGCCTCGTGCAATAAGTTCACTATATAAAATATGCCATTTTTTAGCCACATTCAATGTTAGGGTTTAGTTCTCCTTTAATGTATATTTGTATAAATCAGCCTGCGGATTACGTATTGTTTAGCTGTGTCTGCTTTGTACAGGGAACATTATTTATCTTCATATAATATTAGTGTTCATTCATATTAGTTGGCGTTGCCACGGTAACTGCCCCACAGACTGTAATAAAACAGCCCCGACCTCTGGCTGAATATAAAATGACGGGTTCATATTGTTCTCTGACTGTACAACGGACCAGTGTATTGTCTCCTTTAAGTAATGACAAACATCATGTTGCTCAGACTCGCTACATTGTAGCTGCTGCTTTTTCCCCTGAAAGTAAAAGTAAAGAACTAAATTCCACTGCCCTCTATGTGGAACGGAGTTAATAATAATAAGTAGTGGCCCCTATTAATGGGAAATAGGGGCTCTTGGATGAGGGGGTAGAATTACGTAAGACAGGGATTGGGCTGTGAGTATCAATGTTACAAAATAAAACGTCATTTGTACATTTCCCTCCCTTCAATGGGGTCAATGTGATGTTTGGGGTCTTGTCTGGTGCTGCTACAAGTGTCGGCAATGCTGCTTCTTGCTCTCAGCGGTTCAGTGGCCTGTGTCCATAGAGACTATAGTTCTACCCAGCAGTCTCAGCGGTTCAGTGGCCTGTGTCCATAGAGACTATAGTTCTACCCAGCAGTCTCAGCGGTTCAGTACCACCCTGTGACCATGAAGACTGTATGCGATTCATGTGGCCACTGGACTCACATTTCAGAGAGAGGGAAAGGAATATGTTTCTCATAAATTAATGGAAACCTTCTGCAGACTCCGCACTGTTTATACTCATATCCCCAGGCTTTTAGGGGGCACTCAGAGATAAAGAGAGATGGGCTCATTGGCAACATGAAACCTCTCTCTCTCTCTCTCTCTCTCTCTCTCTCTCTCTCTTCTCTCTTTCTCTCTTTCTTCGCTCTCTTTCTCTCTCTCTCTTTCTCTTTCTCTCTTTCTCTCGCTCTCTCTCTCTAGCTCTCTCTCTCTCTCTTTCTCTCTCTCTCTTTCTCTCTCT
Organism: Xenopus petersii; assembly: GCA_038501925.1. Classification (NCBI taxonomy): domain Eukaryota; kingdom Metazoa; phylum Chordata; class Amphibia; order Anura; family Pipidae; genus Xenopus; species Xenopus petersii. The sequence continues at coordinate 156,284,328 of CM076678.1, forward strand.
CTCTCTTTCTTTCTTTCTTTCTTTCTTTCTTTCTTCTTTCTTTCTTTCTCTCTCTCTCTCGCTCTCTTTCTCTCTCTCGCTCGCTCGCTCTCTCTCTGTCTCTTTCTCTCTCTCTCTTTCTTCTTTCTTTCTTTCTTTCTTTCTTTCTTTCTTTCTTTCTTCTTTCTTTCTTTCTTTCTTTCTCTCTTTCTCTCTTTCTCTCTCTCTCTCTCTCTCTTCTCTCTCTCTCTCTCTCTCTCTCTCTCTCTCTCTCTCTCTCTCTCTTTCTCTCTCTCTCTCTCTCTCTCTTCTCTCTCTCTCGCCTCTCTCTCTCTTTCTCTCTCTCTCTCTTTCTTTCTTTCTTTCTTTCTTTCTTTCTTTCTTTCTTTCTTTCTTTCTTTCTTTCTTTCTTTCTTTCTTTCTTTCTTTCTTCTCTTTCTCTCTTTCTCTCTTCTCTCTTCTCTCTCTCTCTCTCTCTCTCTCGCTCTCTTTCTCTCTCTTTTTCTCTCGCTCTGTCTCTCTCTTAATTGGACTGTAAGTCAGTGTAACCCTGTGTGTGGGATCTCTGCTGTACTTCATATTGTTCTCATTTATTGCCTTAGAGGGGGGCTTTCCAGGTACGAGACCCCCGAGTGTAAAGGGGAAGTACTACAGTGACTACATTTGCCTAAACCTGATGTACAGGCAGATAATATACTGGGGTTGCTGATACCATGAACTATACCTCTCTATAGCTAGGGGCTGCATGGGGCTGGAAGAGGGGGATTTATTTCTTACCCTCACATTGGATTGTAAGCTTTTAGGAGTAATCGGGGTCAGACTTGGTGAAGGGGGAGGCAATGAAGAAAGGATTAGGCCTCATCTGGGAAGGACCTGTAACACAATATCTGTGGTTGTATTACAACTCCCAGCAACTCCCTGACAGCCTTTACTTTGGTGATGTGTATAAATCACTACAATAACGGGAAATGTGCAGTTTTCATGTGAACAACATTTCTGTAAAATGGAATCGGCTCCTTGATCCCAAAATATACAAGACTAAAGTAAGAAACAATAGGGAATGAATAAGTCCCCTCACCAAACTGCTCCGTTTGTGCAACAAATAGATATATCCTGTGTTTGTACAAAAGGCAGTTACTACCCCCTTATGTCTATATCTATACAGTGGGAGGGTTATGTATGTGTTGTACAAGAAGGGGTTAATAATATCCAACACCATAAGAAGTGTGTAAGTCACAACTTTGCACAATGGGTCAAATTTGCTCCCCCCCCCCAATGAATGTATTTAAACTGGAATCCAGAATGCTGTTGTTGTATTTGTACAATAAGGGGTTAATGACGTTTACCTCCATAAAACTTATCTTTATAACATGTATAAATTCCAAGATCTGTGTGTGTCTGTGCAGTAAGGAGTTAATGACCCCCCCATGTATATTTGTGTCATTATGGAGCCTCCTCTCCATGTACAATAATTGCCCCTCTCTTTGCAGGTAGCAGGGAGACCGCCTTTACTTACGCCATCAGCGCTGCAGGAGTAGTGAACGCAGTGAGTCGCGCCTGCCGAGAGGGGGAGCTCTCTACTTGTGGCTGCAGCAGAGCCGCCCGACCCAAGGACCTGCCCCGGGACTGGCTATGGGGCGGCTGTGGGGACAACCTGGATTATGGCTACAGGTTTGCCAAGGAGTTTGTCGATGCCCGAGAAAGGGAGAAGATTTACCAGAAAGGATCATATGAGAGTTCAAGGATTATGATGAATCTCCACAATAATGAAGCCGGAAGGAGGGTGAGTGAACCCCAAATTATAGAAGCAGCGCTACAGGCATCAAGTACAAAACAATGTTTCCTTTGGTAACCCCAAATTACACTGGAGTTTGGGTCTCTGGGCTACACAGGGCCAGATTGCAATACCTGCTCTCACCACTAGTGGCCACACTGAGGCTCTGTAGAAGGTGTAATGCACAGGCACATCCATAGTGCAACGCACACTCACTGCTAGTGCCAATACTGAGCCTTTTTGTAGTGCTATGCACACTAGTAGTGCAGACGTCCCTGGTCAGTTGTGGGGAACCCCTAAATAATCACTGACTGGCAGGAAATCTGAGGGGCATTTCTATATGAGCTCAAGGCCTGAGCAGAATCGAAGGGTCACTATATAATGTTTCTTATTGAGCTACGTGTGAATGTCAGAGCACACAACAACACACACACACAGTTCTTCCTTCCACACAGTTGCAAAAAACAGAAATAATGTCCCCCCATTGGCAGGTATACTGGGCTGTTCTGGGACTGTACCCCTGAGGTCAGGACAGTTCTGGGTGTGGTCCGGTAGAATTTGCTTGTGCCCAGGGTATGTCTATGTTATTGTCCTGGGTTTCTTTCAGGTCTTTGGCAACATGTTCCTGTACTGTAGGCTTGTGCTGGAGGTGTGTATTGGTAGTGTTGGGTAATGTTGGGTAATATTGGGTATTCTTTGGTAATGTTGGATAGTGTTGGGTAATGTTGGGTATTGTTGGGTAATGTTAGAAGTAATGTTGGAAGTAATGTTGGATAGTGTTTGGAAGTGCTGGATGTGTCTGTACAGCAGGTTGAGATGAGTGTGTGTCTGTTTTATCAGTTTGGGTTAGTTCTGTTCTGATAGTTCTTGTGGTACTGGTAATATTGGGTCTTTGGCTTTACCTGTACTGCTGGTGCTATTGGTGTGCATTGGTTGTGTTGGTCTATAGTTTGTCTATAATGGTGTGTTGCTCTCAGGATGTGTGTGTATTTGTTATGTTTGGTTGTGCTATTAGTGTTGGGTGTTTGTCTGAGTGTGTGCTGTGAGTTCCATCAATTTTGGATTGTGATGGTAGATCATAGCCTCTGACTATATTGCTGGGATGTACTGGGCCAATAGTGCTGAGTTGTGCTGGGTCTGTTCTGGTGGTATGGACTCTTTGACTGTGATGTTGTGTTAAGTCTCTGCTTGTTGTGTTGTGATTGTGCTGGGAATTCTATAACGTGCATAGTGGATGAACTGGTTCTAGGCTCTACGTACTAGTCTTTAGCAGACTCTTGTGTTTTGATAAAACCTTACGGGTAGTGTTGGGTTGATCTGGGAGTTCTGTTAGTATCACCAGTACTGCTGTTATAAGTGCTTTGTGAGGTTGTTCTGTGCCAATGGTTTCCAGTTGTACTGGGAGTGCTGGAACTGTTGGTGCCAGTCTCTGGGAATAGTGCTGAGTATGATGGGTCTGTGCCAGTAGTATCCAGTTGTACTGGGAGTGCTGGAGCTGTTGGTGCCAGTCTTTGGGAATAGTGCTGGGTATGCTGGGGCTCTGCCAATGGTTTCCAGTTGTACTGGGAGTGCTGGAACGGTTGGTGCCAGTCTTTGGGAATAGTGCTGGGTATGCTGGAGCTGTGCCAGTAGTGTTGGTGCCAATATTTGCGAGTAATAGTTGGTTACATTGGGGCTGGGGAATGTCTGGGCTGTGCATGGAGTTGGGTTGTGCTGTAAGTGCCACTTCTGAAGTGGAGCCAAGATTGCGCTTCTAGTTGGAAGCAGAGGAAGCAGATCCTGCAGTTTTAGGGGGGCCGAGGATGTATAGGGGGCCCCATGAGGCCCTAATTAATGAGTAATACATTGGTAAAACAGGACAACCTCTGGATATTTTGGGGACCCTCAAATTAATTTGTTGTGGGGCCCAGTAACATCTAGTTACGCCACTGCCCCAACTATTTGTGCCCTCACCCCAGGCATCTCAAGCAGGGGCCTCCCTATGTGAAGAATCAGAACATTTCAGTTGAAAGAGTGAAGTCCAAATTGTCCAAATATAAATGATCCCTTTAACCACAAGAACCAGTCTGGCAGCTCCTGCGTCCGGTCATCCGCTTGGCCTTTTCCAATCACTGTTTCCTAAAATGTATTTGTGAGGCTGAAACTAGAGCGAAAACACTGCGACAAGGGTGGGGGTACGGTCGGCTGCCTGGGTGCAAGGTGATGCTGGAGGAATGGAGCGGGTGGGGAAACTATTCAGCCGTAGTAAATGTCACTCATGTCCACAGATTGAATTTTATTGCACACGTGGGGCATTTGTGACTGATACTCGGTATCACTGTATCACATTCACACTAGTCAGCAGCAGCCGAGGTGGCGCGTTGCTTTATCTGCACATAAAGAGGAAAGGTTTTTATTTAGAGCAGGTTTTTTACCCCCCTGGTCACTGGGCTGGTGGTCCTGGTTTATTACAATGATCTGAACCATTTACAGGTAACATATAAATATTTATCTGCCAATATTCCTATAGAGAGTATAGAGAACTTCTGATTATGCAAGTAATGAGGCAGCTCCCTCTTCCCATATGTATAAATACAAATATACAGAGAAGGAATGTTCTGGGCACACAATAAGCTATACCCTCATACTGTACTGTCTAAGGGAATCAATATGGCACCTCCTCCTCCCATATGTATAAATACAAATATACAGAGAAGGAATGTTCTGGGCACACAATAAGCTATGCCCTCATACTGTACTGTCTAAGGGAATCAATATGTCACCTCCTCCCATATGTATAAATACAAATATACAGAGAAGGAATGTTCTGGGCACACAATAAGCTATACCCTCATACTGTACTGTCTAAGGGAATCAATATGGCACCTCCCTCCTCCCATATGTATAAATACAAATATACAGAGAAGGAATGTTCTGGGCACACAATAAGTTATACCCTCATACTGTACTGTCTAAGGGAATCAATATGGCACCTCCGTCCTCCCATATGTATAAATACAAATATACAGAGAAGGAATGTTCTGGGCACACAATAAGCTATACCTTCATACTGTACTGTCTAAGGGAATCAATATGGCACCTCCGTCCTCCCATATGTATAAATACAAATATACAGAGAAGGAATGTTCTGGGCACACAATAAGCTATACCTTCATACTGTACTGTCTAAGGGAATCAATATGGCACCTCCCTCCTCCTTCCATGTGTATAAATACCAATATACAGAGAAGGAATGTTGTAACTTCTCAGAAGACAAACAAGCACAGAGAAACAGATTGCAGACCCCTAATGACCCACTTCTATTATTTATGCCTTTTACTACTAGTAAGCCCACTAGGGGGCAGTATATGGCCTATATCTTCTGTAGCCTGAATCCTGGCAGAGCAGTGGACATTACCCAGGAGCCTTCCCCAAGTTCCTTGGGAGCCATTGAGGCCTATATACAAAAATCTACACCTACAAACATAAATTTGTCATTTACTACAGGGAGCATTGTGCAAATTGTTGTCTTGGCACCTATTTTTTACATCCATTTTTAAATGTAATTTACATTATGCTATATAACTGTTATAAATAGCCTAAAAGTGTTTCCATGATTTGGGCTACGTATTCTTCAGATCTCGGGAAATGAAATAAGGTTCCATGCAGGACAATAGGGATGTTAATGGGAAGCTAATTAGAAGCCATGGGAATCCTGCCATGGGGTAACTGTATGTGCAGCAGGAATTTCAAAAGACTAATCTTGGGACTGGGGTTCTTCTGTATCTGTATCAGGAGGCTTGGAAATCCCCAAACAGTTCTCTCTTGAGCCTTATTATGGCACCTCACAGGCACCGAGTAACCATGGGGTAACTGAAGGTACAGCAGGAGTTTCTGAAGGTTTAGTTTGGGACTGGGTTTCTTCTGTATCTTTCTAACAGGAGGCTTGGAAAACCCCCAAGACCATTCTCTCTTGAGTTCAGCCTTATTATGGCACCTCATAAGCATCCAAAGACACACAATAGCACCCACAGCCACAGTTCATATTTGATCACATTTGACTAAACACCATTAGACTGGTATCCAATGAACTTCAGGTTCACATTCAGGTACTGGTGTATCTAGACCCACATAGTGAAATTAAACCATTTACAGAATATTCCTTTACAAGCCAAAAGTGCCCCAATTTATTCAAGTCACAGCACAGGGTAGGGGGGTTGGGATATCACACAAGTCAAAGAAAGTTCACCCTGGGGTAATAATGGGGAACATAGGTACTGGTGTAACATGCACCTACTTACATAACAATGTCCTGAGGATGGTTTGGTGATCTACTGCCACCAAAAAAACAGCCCAACATTGACATAGAAAATTCATAGCTACCAAGATGTATTCTGCACCCTTTGCAGGAGAGAAACTGATGTACGGGTGGGATGAGAAGTTGAGTATGGAGAGACCCTTTTGTCTTAGCTCCCTATATATACTTGGTGGACCTTCGCTTTGTCACCAGGAGATGCCACCTTGAAATTACCACATATTGTAATAATTCTTCTTCTTCTTCTCCTGGGGGGGGCAGTGATGAAGAGTAAGGTGGTGGTCATTAATAAAAACAAACACTCAGAGGAAAGTTTTCTATGGTGATTTGGGGAAAAGAGTTGTGACATTGGGCCTCTTCATTGATTGAGACCTGTACTAGTAAATTCCATTTTGGGAAGATTGCTAACCATTTACTTTTTCTACATCTCTTCTTGCAGGCTGTAAGTACCTTGGCTGATGTCGCCTGCAAGTGCCATGGAGTCTCCGGTTCCTGTAGCCTTAAAACCTGTTGGCTCCAGCTGGCGGACTTCCGCAAGGTAGGGGATCTCTTAAAGGAGAAATACGACAGTGCGGCCGCCATGAAGCTGAACACCAGAGGGAAATTAGTGCAAGTCAACAACAAGTTTAACTCGCCCACAATGAACGATCTGGTTTACATCGACCCCAGCCCGGATTACTGTGTGCACAATGAAAGCACCGGATCCTTGGGGACCCAGGGCAGGCTATGCAATAAAACGTCCGAGGGGATGGATGGATGTGAGCTCATGTGCTGTGGAAGGGGCTACGACCAGTTCAAAACGGTACAGACTGAGAGGTGTCACTGCAAATTCCACTGGTGCTGCTACGTCAAGTGCAAAAAATGCACCGAAGTCGTCGACCAGTTTGCATGCAAGTAGAACTCCAAGCACAGACCTTAGGACCTTTATCAAATATCAGCTTTTTTTTTTTATTTATAGACGTCACACGGGAGTTGCAGAAAGAAAGGCTCCTGGGTCCACTTCTCCTCGGTATCAAACAACCAGCCTGGAATATAAAGAAACAAAAGGGAAAAAAAATAAAATTAAACTGAGGATATTTATTTACAGAGATAAAGACTTTAATGCTGTATAATTGGAGAGACTTGGGCAAATTGCATGGGATCGAGGCCATAGTGTGTAAAGACAAAACTGGAGACTGGAGTTATCCACGAGGTCATCTGAACTATTGGTGTTCTCTTCGCAGTGATCTAAAAAGCATGTTGGTTCCATTCTGTCTATAAATCATGACACGGAGCTTTCTTTTTTCTGGTTACATAGTGACATCACCCTAAAAGCTTATACCCTGTGAAAAAAGATACCCCCCCCATTACAACATTCTAATGGTAAGGAATATAGTGCGTATAATGTCTTAGAGGTCCTCTAGAAAACATCTCTGATGATTGAGAAAGAACGTGTCTCTAGAAAACATCTCTGATGATTGAGAAAGAACGTGTCTCTGGCTAAAGGCATTTATGTTAATCGGAGCTTATTTAGTCATGTCGGACCATTCTCGGTTCCTCCCTGACGTTTAAAGCAGTATCTCAGTCTGTGTTCCCATGGGATTTATGAAAGATAAAACAAAGCTCCTCGCTTGACAGAAAAAGTCATTATTTTGCATATTAACATTTGAGGAGGCTCATAGACCATTAATGCAAGTTGGGGGGCCCTCTGATACCAAGGTTTTTAGATTAAAATTCTGTAATTTATTTTTAAGACACTTGTAGACTATCAATACAAGTTTGGGTCTCCCCTGATCCCAAGACTTATCGATTAAGATTCTATCATTCATTTTTTGGGTGCTTCCCGGACCATCAATACAAACTAGGGGCACCCTTATCCTAATAATGTTCAGTTTGAAATTCATGTTTGAGTTGGCTCATAGACCATCAGTACAAGTTGGGGCTCCTTGATCCCAAGAGTTATCGATTAAGATACTAACATTCTTTTTTCGGGGTGGCTTGGGACCATCAATACAAACTAGGGGCTCCCCTGATCCTAATAATGTTCAGTTTGAAATTCATGTTTGGGTTGGCTCATAGACCATCAGGACAAGTTGGGGCTCCTTGATCCAAAGAGTTATCAATTAAGATACTAACATTCTTTTTTCGGGGTGCTTCTGGACCATCAATACAAACTAGGGGCTCCCCTGATCCTAATAATGTTCAGATTGAAATCCATGTTTGGGTTGGCTCATAGACCATCAGTACAAATTGGGGGCTCCCCTGATCCTGAGGATTATAGACTGATTATTATTGTCATTTATATTTGGAGTGGCCTATAGACCATCAGTACAATTCTGGGTTTCCACTGATTACAAGAATCATTTATTGAGATTCTGTAATTAATTATTGTGGAGCCCCTGAACCATCAATACAAACCGGGGACTCCCAATCCTAATGATTTTCAAATTGAAATTCTGTAAGATATGTTTGGGGTTCAATACAAATTGGGGGTTCCCCTGATCCAGAGGATTGTAGATGGATATTTTGTTATTAATATATGGGTTGACTTATAGACCATCAGTTCAAGTTAGGGGTTCCCCTGATCCCTAGAATTACCTATTGAGATTACTCTCTGAGGCTTCCTCTGATTACAAGAATTATCAACTGAGAGTCTTTAATTAATTTTTGGGGAGCCCCTGGACTATCAATACAAACTGGGGGCACCCCTAATCCTAATGATTTTCAGATTGATAAAAAAAAAATGTAATTAATGTTTGGGGGTGGTTCATAGACCATCAGTACAAATTGGGGGCTCCCCTGATCCCAAGAATTACAGATTGAGATTCTATAATTCATTTTTGAGGAGCCCCTGGATTATCAAAACAAACTGGGGGCTCCCCTAATCCTAATGATTTTCAGATTGAAATTCTGTAATTAAAGTTTGGGGGTGGTTCATAGACCATCAATACAAGTTGGGGGCTCCCCTGAACCCAAGAATAATATATTATTATATATTATTATAATATATATATTATAAATTTTGTAATTCATTTTGGGGATCATCATTAATACAAAGTGTGGCTCCCAAGGATTACAGATTGAAATTCTATCATTTCTTTATAAGCAAAATACATTTTGCTTCCCAAAAATTCACAAATTTGCAAATTTTCAAGCAAAATCCAAACAACAGGACATTCGTCTAATACACATTTATTTGAATATTCTAAAGCCATTTGAACAATACAGAGTGCAAAAAAAATAAAATAAAAAAAAATCACATATTTTGCACATTATTCGAAACGCCTAAAATACGATGAGGTTACAATTTCTGGCAAATCGTGGTCTGCTGTTTTCTATTTCAAAGCTTTTTCTTTTTTTTTTTTTTGTGACAATATGTATATAAATATATATATAAATATATTCTTTAATACTGCCAGTAATTAAAAATGTATTTATTTACACATTTAATTAGGGGATTTTTCTTTTCACATATAGACATTTTTAGGATTTTTATTTTAAAAAATCCTTTGACATTTTATGGAAACTTTTTTTTTTTTTTAGGATTTCTTATTATTTGGTGTCAGGTTTTCTTGGGGTTATTATAAATAATTTAAAGCACATAGTCATGGTTCATTGGGCAGTAGGGTAATGGATCAAGCTACTCAGTGGGTTTCACACTATAATGCACTTGAAACAATTCTTTTCATCCCTGTTTCCATTCAAAAAAAGGGCATTATTTAAAAAAACAAAAACAAAAAAAGTCCAAACTGAATTCCCCAAAAATGACCCTTAATAAAAGGAAAAATATTGAATATCTCAACTTTATGAAGAATATTCATGACACAGCCGGACGTGCCTTCATGCCACAGCAAATATTTATATTTTTATTAGGAATTTTTTTTTTTTTTTTTTATAAAAAGAGATTTAATTTTTACCGATCCAGACTATACATTGGAATTATTTAATGTAAAATATTTTACTTGTCATCAAGAAATGTAAATCTATGTTCTTCTCTTTGTATCTTGTACATGTAATGTACATATTGTGTCGCCCTATTTGATTTGTATATTTTTACTGGCTTTAAAAAAATGCCACCGAGAGGTACATGGCTCCCGCCATCCTTGAAAGATAGACTATGAAATAATAATAAAAAAAACATTATTAAATTGGAAAAGTGTCTTGGATTTTGTTTGGCTTCTGATTTTCTGACAACAATTACAAAATGTAAGGCCCATTTATCAACATTCTCATTTTTGTGGTTTTTGAAACCACAAAAAAGGTAATTTTCTCTAAAGCCATGCTATTTTTTTTTTTTTAAAGATCCAAATATAGAAAGTACCACAAGATCTGAAAAAAAAAATATATATATAAATAATGTACCTCTAAAACCTCTAAATTGTTAGTGGGAAAATATTCAGAAAACCTCTAAACGTCTGAATGGCTAAAAAAAAAAAAAAAAGGTCCAATAGAATCCGCGCAGCTCCCTTTGACTTTTATGGGACCTCGACTGTTTTTAATTACTTTTTGATATTTTGTATTTGAGTTTTTCACACTTTATAAATCTCAAATTTTTAGAGTTTTAGAGAAATGAAAAAAGATGAATCTCTTAAAGCAGTGGTTCGCCTTTAAGTGAACTTTTAGTATGTCATAGAATGGCTAATTCTAAGGAAATTTTCAATTGGTCTTAATTATTTGTAAGGATGCACCGAATCCACTTTTTTGGATTCGGCCGAACCCCCGAATCCTTCGCTAAAGATTCGGCCGAATACCGAACCGAATCCGAACCCTAATTTGCATATGCAAATTAGGGGTGGGAAGGGGAAAACAGTTTTTACTTCTTTGTTTTCTGACAAAAAGTCACGCGATTTCCCTCGGATTCGGTTCGGCTGGGCAGAAGGATTCGGCCGAATCCGAATCCTGCTGAAAAAGGCCGAATCCTGGCCGAATCCCGAACCGAATCCTGCATTCGGTGCATCCCTAATTATTTGCTGCCTCTTTTCAGCTTACAAATGGGGGTCACTGACCCCATCTAAAAAACAAATGCTCTTTAAGTCTACACATTTATTGTTATTGCTACTTTTTATTCCTCATCTTTCTATTCAGGCCTCTCCTATTCATATTCCAGTCTCTTATTCAAATCCGTGCATGGTTGCTAGGGGAATTTGGACCCTAGTAACGACACTGCTGAAATTGCAAACTGGAGAGCTGCTGAATAAAAAGCTAAATAACTCAAAAACCACAAATAATAAAAAATTAAAACCAATTGTAAATTGTCTCAGAATATAACACTTTACACCATAATAAGGTGTTATTTACTAAAACTCGAATTTATTTGGTCAGGCTTTTGGGGCAAAACTCAAATTTTTCAAATGTTTTTTTTTAAAAACTCAAATTTTTCGAGTGTTTTTTTAAAAACTCAAAATTTTCGAGATCTATTACAGCCGACGCTGCAAAAAGTCAGAATCCGAAAATCCGCCATCTCAGGCCTGTCGAGATTGTGTAGAAGTCAATGGCAGAGGTTCCTATTCTAATTGGAAGTTATTGTGGAATTAGCCTGAAAATCTGATCATTTCGAGCTTTTCAGGCAAAAACCCCCAAAAAAACGTATGACTGGGGAAAAAGCCAGAAAAAAATCGTACGATAGGATTTTTTGTACAATTTTTTTGGGGTTTTGCCTGAACCGATTAAATAATAAATAAGGTCAAATCAGGTATGGGAGTTTGGTCATGGTTTTTTTTTTAAATTAAAATAATGAGATAAAATAGGATTTTAGTAAATAACCCCCTAATAGTTGATTTAAAGGTAAACAACTCCTTTAATTCCTATCCATCTGTCCCTCCATCTACTACCTGGTTGCTAGGGTAAATGTGACCCTAACGACCGGTAAACAGGTGGTTTAAATCCATCAAGTGAATTAAATTGCTAACCTTTTACTCTGAGCTGACGCGCCTCTTCAATACCAAACAAACCAGCTTGGGGTACTTCAATGGGGGGCACTGAAGCTCCACAAATTACTACACAGGTACGGGACCTGTTATCCCGAATGCTCAGGACCTGGGGTTTTCCGGATCTTAAGTCTACTAGAAAATCATATAAACATTAAATAAAGCCAATAGGCTGGTATTGCTTCTAATAAGGATTAATTATATCTTAGTTGGGATCAAGTACAAGTTACTGTTTTATTATTACACAGAAAAAGGAAATCATTTTAAAAAACTTATTTGGATTTTGGAGTCTATAGGGGCAAATTCACTAAGATGCGAAGTTGCGGCAGGCGCAACTTCGCCGCACTTCGTCAGGTGTAGTTTCGCCAGCGCTCCGCAAATTCACTAAAATCTGAAGTTGCGCACAGGGGTAGCGTAAGGTTGCGAAGTTGCGCTAGCGTTGATTCGCTATATAAAGCGAAGTTACGCTAGCGAAGGCTAACTTGCATACGGCGAGAAATTCAAATTTCAATGGAGGAACACGTATCAGCACTACAAATGCCTAGAAAACCTTCAAATCAGCAAATAAAAATGTTATTTTGCCCTACACATGTGCCCACTGTCTAGGTAAGTTGCCATGAGTCAGGAAATGTAGGGGGGAAGGAGGGGAGCCCCAAAAATATTTTCGATCTTTTTCAGCCTATCACCCATCATGTAGAAAACACACCAGCGTTTTTTGGGACTTAGAAAAAAATTTGACTTTTTTGGAAACAATCCCTATTTACTCTATTGCGCTTCGCCTGGTCTGAGGTGGCGAAGGAAGTCTAGCGTAAAAGGTAGCGTTCAGTACACTGCGCAAGTTAGTGAATTTGCGTAGTTACATCGCTAGCGAAAATTCGCCTGGCGTAAGGGTGCGAAGTAACACTAGCGAATTTACGCCAGCGTTCATTTGTGAATTTGCGCAGTAGCGAAAATGCCAAACGCTAGCGAATTAACGCTAGCGTTCGGCGCTTCGCAGCTTAGTGAATTTGCCCCATATGAGAGGCGGCCTTTCCATCATTTAGAGATTTGTGGATAATTGATCTCGTACCTGTTCTGTGAATGTGCCCAGTCCAAACTCATACAAGAAGCACCTGGGAAGTTCCTTGGGCTGATTCACTTCTTATAGAGAAAGAGGCACAACAACAAAATTGCACAGGGGGTTAAAACTTGTCCTTAAAGGGGAACTATCATGAAAATGAAAATGTAATTTAAGCTTCGTCATACTGCAATAAGAAACTTTCTAAATATAATCAATTAAAAATTCTGCACGTAGAGAGACATGATGTCTGGTGAGTTTAATAGAATGAGCTCTAATACATCTTCTAGGCAAACCAGGGCCGGAACTAGGGGTAGGCAGAGTAGGCACGAGCCTAGGGCGCAAAGCTGGGGGGGGGCGCACAAGCCGTTTCGTGCATGCAAGTGCAGTTTTGCGCATGCACACTCGATCAAGCACGGCGCCGTGGCCAGCCAGGTTGTCTTGGCCCGGCTCTGGCTCTAACTGTCAATGAATATCTGACACCCAACCGCTGCATGAAGAGAGAATGAAGAGAAGAAGATGCTGAGAAAGAAATAGTGAAGATAAACTTTATTATTTTAAAAATAGTACAGCTTATTAAATTGATTGTATTTAGAAAGTTTCTTATTTCAGTATGACACAGCTTATAATACATTTTCTTTTTTTGCGTTAGTTCCCCTTTAAATAACCACAAAGCTAAAACACCCCCCTTTGAACGGCGAAATTGAAATAAAAATTTCAAACTGTTAAATATTAGGGTCCATTGTACCATCATCTTGTATATTTTCTTTGTGTCTGTTTAATGAAATGATATTGTATAATGATGAAGTATTTGCAGCTTCAGATATTACTGGTTCCGCTTGCACTTTCACCCTTGCGTTACACTCCACTGTTCCCTTAAAGTGATACTGTCATAGGAAAAAAAAAAATTCAAAATGAATCAGTTAATAGTGCTGCTCCAGCAGAATTCTGCACTGAAATCCATTTCTCAAAAGAGCAAACAGTTTTTTTATATTCAATTTCGAAGTCTGACATGGGGCTAGACATTTTGTCAATTTCCCAGCTGCCCCCAGTCATGTGACTTGTGCTCTGATAAACTGTACTGCAAGTTGGAGTGATATCACCCCCACCCCCCAGCAGCCTAACAACAGAACAATGGGAAGGTAACCAGATAACAGCTCCCTAACACAAGATAACAGCTGCCTGGTAGATCTAAGAACAGTAGATTATTATAGTAAAATCCAGGTCCCACTGAGACACATTCAGTTACATTGAGAAGGAAAAACAGCAGGCTGCCAGAAAGCATTTCTCTCCTAAAGTGCAGGCACAAGTCACATGACTGGGGGCAGCTGGGAAATTGACAATATGTCTAGCCCCATGTCAGATTTCAAAATTGAAAATAAAAAAAACAGTTTTCTCTTTTGAGAAATGGATTTCAGTGCAGAATTCTGCTGGAGTATCACTATTAACTGATGTGTTTTGAAAAAAAAACATGTTTTCCGATGACAGGATCCCTTTAAACTTTCCTTATCCCCCTGTTTGGAGTTTTAATCCTGTTACAAGTCCCTACGGATCTCTGATCACATTAGTGAATAGGGAATAATAAGAATACACGACAGTTTGATTAAAGTTTGTACAGAGAGTTATCAGAGAATCCTCAGGTTTGAACTGTAAATCCCCACATTAATCATCGCTGGGAAGGCGCCTATTGTCCCTGCGACGGCTGCAACTAAATACGGGAAAGTGGCGCTTCCAATAACTTATTCGTAGAGGTGGGACTGTGTCAGCTGCAAATGATTTATATGTTGTAGTCACAGCAGCTTCTGCAGGAAAACAAAAGCAGTTCTGGGTTAGTTCAAATGGAAAAGGGTGATCACGACTACACGTTGTTTCTCTAACATCCCTGTGTGAATGAGAGTCTATATAAATATGTTTCTATTCCTGCCTTTTTCATTCCAATCCCTTATTGAGCGTGCACCCCCAGTTTGACCGTCTTTATCCCTAGTCCCCCACTTCTTTTTCTATGGCGCTTCCCATTCCGTCCCATGTTGTTATATTCACTTCCGTGTCCCTTTTATCTCACTGTAGTGATGGGCGACCTTGTCAAATTGACGAAATTGAATTTGCAAAACGCATTGAAAGCAATGGGCGTCAAATCATTTTGAGGAGCGTCAATTTCGATGGGCGCGACAATTGTTATACGTGCGTAACCGATTTTGCCCAAATGGATTAAAGTCAATGGGCGTCTGAATAATTTTGATGCAGCAGATTTTTTGCCGACTAATTTTCTCTCCAGTTATGCGACAAAAATAAGGACATTTTTATGCAAATCTGCGCCTACCGAATTTATTCGCTCATCACTATTTTACTGTTCTTAGTTTAAAACTTTTCTAATTTCTCATGATCCCTTTGCTTTCTGTCACCCCTCGTCTTCTGCGACTTTGTTGTGTTATTTCATTTTCTGTTGCCTTGTGCCATTTTTGCTAGGGATGCACCGAATCCACTTTTTTGGATTCGGCCGAATCCCCGAATCCTTCGCTAAAGATTCGGCCGAATACTGAACCGAATCCGAACCCTAATTTGCATATGCAAATTAGGGGTGGGAAGGGGAAAACAGTTTTTACTTCCTTGTTTTCTGACAAAAAGTCACGCGATTTCCCTCCCTGCCCCTAATTTGCATATGCAAATTAGGGTTCGGATTCGGTTCGGCTGGGCAGAAGGATTCGGCCGAATCCAAATCCTGCTGAAAAAGTCTGAATACTGGCCAAATCCCGAACCGAATCCTGGATTCGGTGCATCCCTAATTTTTGCTATAGCATACCTCCCAACTGTCCTGTTTTTCACGGGACAGTCCCGATTTTGATAGCTTAACCCGGAGTCCCCGGTTTCTTACTGAAATGTATCGACTTTCTCTTTGATCTCCTGCACTGAACAGCCAGAAAAAGATGCAAAGTTTCTAAGACTTAATCAGCTTTTGGCAGAGAGCCCAGAATACGCGGCAGGTGTCGATTTTTAACAATTTAAGATAAGCAAAGAAATAATTGTAACAATTCAAGATAAGCAGGTCTCTTGGAAAACTGTGCCTTGCAGCTTAAAGGGTAATTCGCCTTCATTAGCAAAACTGTAATAACACATAAAAACCACAGAAATGTGTTCAAACTTTCATAACCTGACACATTTTGTAAAATGAACATGGTAATTAGGGGGTGTGGCCACAAAAATGGGCGTGGTCAAAATTGTTCTGATCCGCATGGCAAATCTTTTTTTCCCTCTTTCTATTTCCAAAATGTTGGGAGGTATGTGTATGGCCTTGTTTCTGCTTTCTGCCATTCCTTTCTTCATACTTCATGATCATTGGATCACGGGGTCGTTTACAAAGACAAAGAACTAAAGAAAACCACCCAAGATCCCAAGATGCACTCAAAATCAAAAAATGTGTCTATGTAACCCAAATGGGTGGGAGCATCCAAAAAAAAAAAAGAAAGGAAAAGAAGATTCCTGAGTGATCTAAAATGGACCCAATGGGGAGCACTTATTTTTGCAGTTCATTAAGATATTTGCACATGGTTGCTCTGCATCTTCTGATAACTGGGGCACAACTGCAGCTACTGACAATGAGGACCCTGGAACTACCTTCACCCTGGTCCTGGTGGTATCTCCAGGGTTCCCATTGATGTGTCCATAGGAGAACCAGACTCGGGTCCAGTGAATCTTATGCAACCTCCACTTTGAACACCCTAGATGCAATTCAGACCCAAGTTGCAATAAAACCCAAGCGCAATGGTATGCATTTTAACGCATAGGTTGCAATTGCTGACACTACTTAAAGCAGGGCCACAGTTATGATTTTATTATGTGGTTACCATTGCATTATGGGTAAAAATAAGTGGAGATTTGCACCCGAAATTGCACTTTGCACTTGTGTTCCTAAATGACCTCTTGTGTCAGCGTTTGTCTGTGTGGATGGGGAGATGGGAGTATAAAGAAAAAAAAACTGATGTCAATTCTGCTAAAAGGAGAAGGAACGTATTTACTTGGGGTGCCAAAAGTTAGGCACCCCTAAGTGATTGTATATAAAGTGATTGTATATAAAGTGATTAGTGATGGGCGAATTTGTGCCGTTTCGCTTCGCCGAAAAATGTGCAAATTTCGCACGAAATTCGTGAAACGGCTAAAAATTCGCGAAACAACGCCGCTGTCTCGTTTATGACGCCGGCGCCTGTTTTTGATGCTGGCGTCCGTTTTTTCAAAAAAAATTCGCCACAAATTCGCCCATCACTAAAAGTGATTATATATACTTACCTTACACCCTGGCTGGTTCTCCTATCAGCAGAAAGCTGCACCAGTCCGGGGTTATTCCACCGAGTACCACCGAGTATTTGGCTTCCCGGTTCTTCTTTCTTCTCGTTGGTGCGTATGAACAGAAAAGCCTAAAAGTTGCCTATTTCATTCTACTGCGCATGTGTCTGCCCCAGGAAATTTGAAGAAGAAGGAAGCCGATCGTTCCGTGGTGCTCGTTGGAAGAACCCCCAGACCGGTGCAGTTTTCTCCTGATAGGAGCACCATCGCGGGTGTCAGGTAAGTACTGTATATATAATGGGGTGCCCCAAAGAAATATGCCTTTCCTTCTTCTTTTATACGTTATGCACTTCATTACAGAGGTTGTTCCTCACTTTGGGAGCAGAGTATCCATGGCCAAAGGAAACTCTAGGATATGGACTTCTCCAATTTGCTTCAGTAATAAGATAATTCCCCATTAAGAACCCTCTTGTAGCAGAAATAAAGGAACCTTTCTCATAAAGCAACGTACGAGCAGAATGTGATTCAGACCCAGGCTGATTTCCTACATCACATCTGTTTTAAGTTTTGCTCCTGTATTCGTATTCAGCACAATGAGTTACAGATTCGGTGATCTTTTCTGCTAAGATGTTTCCCCTAAAGAGATGGACTTATTTACATGTTGGATGTAGTTTAAAATGCCCAATCAGTCTCCCCATTTCTGGGGTTTCTTTCTCTTCTCCTGTAATCCCAGACTGATTGGATGGTCTCACACACTCCCAATGCCGAATCAGCGGTACAGCTTGGGGTGTTTATTAGATATGTAAATTCCACCCAGGCCATTGCAGTTCCCAATTAGACTGATCTATAGATTAGAATGTTTTTATGGAACACATTGAAGCAGATGGTGTCTCTGAAAAAAACAGGAGGTTAAATTTAGATTTTAATTAAACTTTTATTAAGTTTTCTCAAACAAAAGAAATCAGGGGTACAGAAGGAAAAAGGGGGGGGGGAAGGAAGTACATACAGTCAAAATTACAATCTCGAGAGTAAATCAGAGTAAAGCTCCCCATAGACGCATCGATTCTTCTTGCCGAATGACCGATTTTAGTGAAGTCCGACCAATCCTTCGGACTTCCAATTTTTCGGCCGACATCTGTCAGGAAATTGATCGGCCGGGTTAAAAAATCTTTGTCGGTCCCAGTGCAATCTAGCGATGTTTGCAGGGCCAAGCAGGCAGCTCCCCTTTGTTTTCCTGGCAAATTGGTCTTTTTAGTTGATGGTCAATTCGTACGATCGTTCCGAGAAGATCGTGGTCTCACGATGAGGATCTGATCTTTTAAAAATCTCAACATCTAAGGCCAGCTTAACTCTGAGAACTCTAACATAAGGATAACAAAAGGAATGGACAAGATACGAGAAGAAAGGGGGAGATGCACAGCCAAGTTATTATCCAGAGGTCTGTTTATAATAATCTGATTCTTTAAAAGAGAGCCATCTAAGCCATATCACGCTATACGTATCATGAGAATCAGTTGAAAAAAAGGGAAAGTTCCTCACGTATTGTGGGAGTTGTGGTTTGTTTCCATTTTAATGGTATTAACAGTTTGGCAGCGTTTAATAAATGAGGCTCAATTGTTGATGTAAAGACACCAAGTGGTTTGTCAATATGAAACAATAAGACATATGCCCCGTTTAGATTTTCAACTGGTGGAAGGGTTTCATCCAAACTATGGAACTGTTATACATATGAATGAGCCGAACTTCAAAGATGTATCTAGGTCAAAAAGAAGACTTCACCCCAAACTTGGCTCTTATTGATCTCCAAGATGGCCTTCAAGAGGAGCATCTTGGAGGCTAAATAGGCATTCAATTTGCCTGAGTTGATCCACAGAGCTTACAAACCAAACCTTATTCAAAGACTCCCATGAAACTTTGGCTAAATGTACACAAATCCTATCTCTAATGCTTTCTTAGCTCTACCACGTCTTCAATACAATGCCTCTCAGACCTATGATATTATTTTATATTGTTTTTAATGTATAATATTTTGTTGAGATCTACAATTGTAACTGATCAGTGGAAAGTCAATCAACTGCAAAAACTTTGCTAGTGCTTACTTACAAACCATTAGTTTCCAAGATGGCCTAGTGGGGTCAATCCAAAGCATCTCAGCACATAGCTTTATTGAATATCTGCAGTTGGTCCCAAGGGCAGCTAACATGGTGATCAATATGAACTCAATCAACTGCAAAGATTTAGTACTTTATGGTGCCCAATATTTACCACAGATTACCTATTTTGGGTAAGTCTAAAGCATCTCAGCTCATAGTTTTATTGGAATGAATGTTCTGCTAATTGTTATCTGAGCTTGGTCCCACCTTATTGAGGTAGAAGCACCACTAAACCCCATCCCAGAACCCCATTCTACTTCTCAGGGAAAGTCAAATAAACAGCTGCTCACACCAGGAGGTGACTGAACCACATTGACTTCATTGCTGCAAACCATAAATTCCAGCAGATGTTCTTTCAGAACCATGAAACTGCATTTTCTTGGTAAGGGAAGGAGTAAGCACTGTACCTCCAACGAGGGACCTCCAAGCTATCAAGAATAAAAGAATAAATGCAAAAGAGGGAAATAAAAGAAAATGCTAAATGATTCCGCTCATGGCACAGACTCTTACAGGGGAGACTCAATACCTTTCTGTAGATGTTACCTTCTAAAGATGAATCGTTCAACCAATACCTTCACTATTCAAGGAGACAGATCCAGATATCAATGTGATAAGTCTGGGAAGTCTTTCAAATTTATTGTGGAAAAATAATCACTGAAATATATTTGGTACTTGCGACTTTTTCCTTTTTTTAATTTTTAACTGATGTTTGTCGGCCAGAGGAATAAATCAAGTCTCTTTTAAGAGCGTTGCCAAGAAGGTGATCTGCAGCTTGTCAGCTTTAGCTTCTGACTGTTTTAAAGAACTTTCCTCCTTTTATTTTTTTCATCAATGACATTCCCAGATCCCAGCGGCCTGATGCAAAGTGCAAAAGAAGAACATTTTTTGGTGCTCGCCTCCAAACATTTCAGATGTTCTCCTTTTTTTTTGGTTCCGTGTCTGCTTCCTTCCACCATAGAGTCCCACGATTGAGGCACATCTGGAAGGCAGACTCGTTCTCTGTAGAAGCAGTTGTTTCAGATGACCTGCTATGTTAAAAAAAATGCTGCTGAATTTAACAGAAATTATGATGTGACAATGCATCTAACGATCACAATTTTATAATAATATATTTGCAATGATGCTCTCTGAAGGGAGTATCAATTCTACTGTTCTTTACTTGAGGCTCAATCTCAAAAGCACCATCTTGGTGGGTAATAACCAGGAAGCTTTGGATTGCTACATTCTTACATTCCACGTCTACTTCTTCTCTGATTTAGATCAAGAACTCAAGTAACATTGCCTTTCAGATGTTGGTGACCAAATAAATGACTAGGTATCTCAACAACCATGGTCACCATGATGGTCTCCACATGAGCAACATTCTGCAAAGCCAAGAGCAAAAATTTAGCAACAATTGAAGTTGATGAGAATATAATAAGTGCGGAGGTCAAAGGAATTTGGTCCTCTGCAGCTATTGGTTGTTCCAAGCTCCATTTAAGCAGGTCCAGATCCTGGCAATTGCAATTTCCCACCAGACTAGGTTGCACTTATGGTCATGCCTACAGCATCTATGATAATGGTTACTAAGAACCCATTTTTTGGATAATTATTATTGGGGAGATTTCCATTTTATTTCATACAAAATGGAAATGATCCATCTGTGGAGACAGAAGGGGTCATTTACTATCTACACAGAGATTTTGTTTTCCATGTTGGGCCTTGCCTTGTACATAGATGAAAACTGCAGAACTGTGCACCCATCATCCTCACCATGTTACCTTTGGCAGGGCCAGTGTCGGACTGGCCCACAGGGATACCAGGAAAATTCCCGGTGGGTCCAGGTTTCAGTGGGCCCTCCTGCTTCTAACCCTTTAGTCTATTTCAAGTTCATTCCCTATTTGTTTATGGGAAAAATACTAATATACTGCATAATAATGGAAGAATATAGTTAGTAGATATAAAAGCCTAGGAGAAAAAAAAGGTTGAGTAAGGAGAGGAGGAATAATAGTTTGTAAAGTGGGCCCATGGTCTTGGGTTTTCTGGTGGGCCCCTGGCATCCCAGTCCGACACTAGGCAGGACCCCATGGAGGGGCAGACCTTGATGTAGTCCACCACCTGGTGGTCTCAAGAGTGCCTCAGTGTGGTGTGCACCCCAGGATCTTTCATGATCCTTCAAGATGAAGGTCTAGAAGATCACATGAATCTAATTTTGAGGCTCTTCTTGTTGTTGCTTTGTTTGGTCAATATTTGTTTGGTGACCAGATCCACCAAAATGTTAGTCCAAAAGGCCACTGTCTCTACAGACTTTTTCTAACTCAATAAGACTGAGGGAATGGAAGGCTTTTAGGATATAGAACAATGGAGTTTTTGTGCAAGGCACAATCTGCCTTACTAAGGAAAAATAATTCTGCATTTATGCTGGGAGTTGCCTTTTAAAAACCAATTATATTTGATGCTTTTCATCTATTTCCTGAAGTCATTTCAGAATTCTGCAGGGGCAATAAGGTGGGGCGAAGAGTAGAATCTGGGGCAGATCTGGGTGGGGTTACGGCAGATCAGAGGTTGATTTGAATAGTTGCACAAAGGGCATCCTGACTTTTTATAATGTCTTAGCCATTATTAAAATCCTTTCAACAGTTGCTGAGCTCCAGCGTTCCTTTCCTTAAACTCAGCCTCCTTGTCCAGTATATTTGGAATTCTTCCTTTATATAAGGTGATGTTAAACATCGGAGACTTCCGCACTTGTTTAATGGGAATGCAGATATTTGAAATCTCCCTGATGAATTCTGCCTCCCATTCGCCTTCGTGACACATTTGCCCTAAGATTCCGTTACATTTATCCTGTGAAATTTCATTTCTCTTCTTTACTGGCTCCCTAAAGGGTCGTGTCTCACTTTTTTCGGCTGACTAAGTATTCCATACATTTGTTATATTCCAGGAGGCAAATGTTTTTTCATTCACTGCCAAGGTATTTACATAATGTGGGGATGTTTTAAGGACTGGATTTATGAAGTGGCATTAATTTTAATAGGCCACAAATGCCTAGATTCTAGTTATCTGTATAACAGAACATTCTGTCCCAGTGGCTGCACAGATCCTATCTGATCCCCATTGTAAGCAGCAGTCCTGTCCTGCTTTATGGCAGCTGAGATTCTAGCTATCTGTATAACAGAACATTCTGTCCCAGTGGCTGCACAGATCCTATCTGATCCCCATTGGAAGCAGCAGTCCTGTCCTGCTTTATGGCAGCTGAGATTCTAGCTATCTGTATAACAGAACATTCTGTCCCAGTGGCTGCACAGATCCTATCTGATCCCCATTGTAAGCAGCAGTCCTGTCCTGCTTTATGGCAGCTGAGATTCTAGCTATCTGTATAACAGAGCATTCTGTCCCAGTGGCTGCACAGATCCTATCTGATCCCCATTGTAAGCAGCAGTCCTGTCCTGCTTTATGGCAGCTGAGATTCTAGCTATCTGTATAACAGAACATTCTGTCCCAGTGGCTGCACAGATCCTATCTGATCCCCATTGGAAGCAGCAGTCCTGTCCTGCTTTATGGCAGCTGAGATTCTAGCTATCTGTATAACAGAACATTCTGTCCCAGTGGCACAGGGCTGTAGGGCAAAACATATATTCTTTAATATAACATAAACGTTGCTTCTTTTAGAAAGGGTGGGAAATCTGTGGCTGGGCACCCACAGCAGGCCAGCTACATGTTAATGTGCAATTAAATAGTGATTTATGATCCATAATGCAACACAGATTATTCCTTGGCCAGAGGGAAAGTAGTTCATGACACTTTTTACTGGGCCCATATTCTATGTTCCTACATTCACTCGTCTTCAAAGGCTGAGAAGAAAATTCCTTAAATTTCTTATTTTAAGGCCTCGCTGTTTGAGCAATGAAAAAAGGGAACACGACTTTCCATCCATTTTATTTTGGAGCAGGGACCCATTGCAGATTTACAGCATCACATGGGAGTTTTCTGCGCTACATCCTCAGTTCTGAGGCAGAAAAAAACCATGAAGATCCCCCCATCTGTGACACTCACATCAATTGCTCCATCTTTCTCAGCAGGGGTGTTGGGGCTCCTCAATATCTTGTTGGTGGACATAATTTTGGAAGTCTCACAAGTTCCATGATCTGTTATCACTTATAAACATCAAAAGCTTTGATTGCAGAATCATAGTTTGATTATATATTACCATTGTGCTAACTAAGGCAAGAGTGTAGTGTTGGAAGGGTTACTGTCTGCTCTCATTTCCCTACAGAACTATAAGTACCTCAAATATAGGGACAGAGACAAGAGGAAAGGGCTGTTTCATAAAAGTTCTGCCAGTGCTGAGCTCTCAGTTCTGAGTTATGGTATATCTCTGTACAGTCTATGAGCAAACTTAGGGGACTGTTCCTGTTGAATTGTGCTTAGTACAGGGAATACCTATGCTGCCATAGTTTTATGGGATCTCTCTGTACAGACTATGAGCAAACTTAGGGACTGTTCCTGCTGAATTGTGCTTAGTACAGGGAATACCTATGCTGCCATAGTTTTATGGGATCTCTCTGTACAGACTATGAGCAGGGACTGTTCCTGCTGAATTGTGCTTAGTACAGGGGAATACCTATGCTGCCATAGTTTTATGGGATCTCTCTGTACAGACTATGAGCAAACTTAGGGGACTGTTCCTGCTGAATTGTGCTTAGTACAGGGAATACCTATGCTGCCATAGTTTTATGGGATCTCTCTGTACAGACTATGAGCAGGGACTGTTCCTGCTGAATTGTGCTTAGTACAGGGGAATACCTATGCTGCCATAGTTTTATGGGATCTCTCTGTACAGACTATGAGCAAACTTAGGGGACTGTTCCTGCTGAATTGTGCTTAGTACAGGGAATACCTATGCTGCCATAGTTTTATGGGATCTCTCTGTACAGACTATGAGCAAACTTAGGGGACTGTTCCTGCTGAATTGTGCTTAGTACAGGGAATACCTATGTACCATAGTTTTATGGGATCTCTCTGTACAGACTATGAGCAAACTTAGGGGACTGTTCCTGCTGAATTGTGCTTAGTACAGGGAATACCTATGCTGCCATAGTTTTATGGGATCTCTCTGTACAGACTATGAGCAAACTTAGGGACTGTTCCTGCTGAATTGTGCTTAGTACAGGGAATACCTATGCTGCCATAGTTTTATGGGATCTCTCTGTACAGACTATGAGTAAACTTAGGGGACTGTTCCTGCTGAATTGTGCTTAGTACAGGGGAACCCTGTATAGTCTGTTCCCAATGATGTTAAACAACACCCTTTGGCTAAGAGCCCAAATCAGCTTCTTGTTTGTTGCTACACAATATAAGAATTTCTGTACTCAGGAGGCTGTGGGTGAAAGTAGTAAATAGGGGCCAGTGCCACTATCAAGGGGGGAGGGGTAGTCAGGACTCATGGGGGGCTCAAGTAGTGTTTGATTGTTTGGATCAGGGACATTCTTATCTGGGAATATGGGGCTCGGCAATTCCTTCCATCAGTCTGTGTAGAGGTTAAACTGCATGAGAGCCAATGGGACACTAGACAAAGCTGAAACTGCAAGTGTAATCCAGTAGCACATTGGGAAAATACAAATAATGACACCGTTTGCCCCACAGCAAATTAACACCCCCCAAATCTAATCACACTGATGGGGGGGGGGCAGCATTACTGATGTAATTAAATCTCATTGTCTCTATGGGAATCGCTTCTGATTGCACCTTGTATGGGACCTCTCAGCCAATAGGGTGAATAAGATAAAGGAAACGGTTCCCAACACAAATACTTCTCGTATGGAGGAGGAGTCACTCGTAGGAATGGGGAGAAATAGTTTTGGATCAGCAGAAAGGTGACCCTTAGATTAATGGGTAAATAATTGTTTGTTTAAACCCAATAGATACACAGACTGTTTCTCTGTAAATGATTCACTGACTCGGGGTCTGTATAAAATGGCACGTGGGCCACTCATCAGTTACATTTAATCCCCCCTCATTGCTCCTCTAGACTAAACACGGACAGTACGGCTAATCCCCCCCTGCAACGTTTCTCTGCCAATTCCCCAAAACATCCAGCCTGGAAGTGCAGTGATTATATATATAATACACAAAGCCATGAATAGCCTGTCAATTATATCCTTATAAACGGTGAGTTCTGATGTCATCAGTTATAAACGGTGAGTGCTGATGTCATTTCTGTCACATGACTCACTGAAATTTGTGTATTGTATTATAATAAATAAAGTACCCCCAGTTGCAAAATATGAGGATATTAGGGGGCCCATTTACTTAGCTCGAGTGAAGGAATAGAAGAAAAAATACTTTGAATTTCGAATGGTCGAATATGGCTACTTCGACCATCGTATTGGCTACTTCCACCTTTGACTACTACTACGACTTCGAATCGAGCGATCGAACTAAAAATCGTTCGACTAATTGACCATTCTATAGTCGAAGTACTGTCTCTTTAAAAAATTCTTCGACCCCCTAGTTCGCCACCTAAAACCTACCGAGGCCAATGTTAGTTAGGAAGGTCCCCATAGGCTTCCTAACAATTTTCTGATTGAAGGAATATCCTTCGATTGATAGATTAAAATCCTTCGAACCGTTCGATTGGAAGGATTTAATGGAACGATTATTCCTTCGATCGTTCAATTGTAGGAATAACACTAAATCCTTTGACTTCGACATTCGAAGTCGAAGGATTTCAATTCGGCAGTCGAATATCGAGGGTTAATTAACCCTTGATATTCGACCCTAGGTAAATCTGCCCCTAGAAGTTCCCTTCGGCCTCGTACTTTTATATGGTCATGAAACTCCTCAGTAAATAATATCCTTATATTTTAAAAGAGGGGGTACTTTATTCACTATATATATACTGTATGTAGGAATATATAGGAAGTGGGCGGGGCTTCACAGGGCCACACAAGGGCCCCAGTCAGGACAAGGACAGGTATATAGAAAATACACTGGGTTATTATTAGGGATGCACCAAATCCACTATTTTGGATTCGGCTGAACCCCCAAATTCTTTGCGAAAGATTCAGCCGAATACCGAACCAAATCAGAATCCTAATTTGCATACGGGGATGGGAAAACATTTTTACTTCCTTGCTTTTGATTTCCCTCCCCGCCCCTAATTTGCATATGCAAATTATGATTCGGATTCGGTTCGGCCAGGCAGAAGGATTCGCCCGAAACCAAATCCTGCTGAAAAAGGCTGAATCCTGGCCGGATCCCGAACCAAATCCTGTATTCGGTGCATCCCTAAATATAGTGTGTTGGGTGAAAATTATTAAAAACTCAAATCATTTATTAGGACATACAGGTGACCGCCTAACGCGTTTCGTGCCTATGCTCCAGTAGGCACGAAATGCATTAAGCGGTCACCTGGATGTCCTAATAAATGATTTGAGTTTTTAATAATTTTTGGATTCTACTTTTGGAAGAAAACTCACAACTTTTGCTATTTCAGGAGGGTGATATAGACAAGCTGTTTGTTGACATTGTCTACTGATCACCAACTAAAGGTCTACTGGTAGATCCCCATCTCCCTTTTGGACACCCCTGAGCTAAGACTTTGGTTTATAGACTGGGGCAGTCTGTAGCCTTTGTATCCTTCAGGGGCATTAACCCCAATGTTGGGTTCTTTGCCTTGGTTGGTTGATACAACAAGTAAGCCCTTATTAATTTACCGCAGTGCACATTGGGTTTTCTTGAAGTCAAGTGTATCCCTTGTAATGTGTCCATAGACAGCAAAAGAAAGCATTCCCAGGAACAGCGTAGCCTCGGGTGTGTCAGGGAGGCCAAGCTTTGCACCCAAGGAGCCAGACTGAGCCCATGGAGTGGAGGGTCCACAGGAGAGCTCCCATGCCGGCAGTACAAAAGACTAGAATTAGGAAGGATTCCTAGAAAGTCACCAGTAAGGATGCAATAGACAACCTTGAGCTCCTCCACCAGAGCCACTGGGATACCAGAAAAACCCTGGTGGTCCCTGCAGCCCCATGACCTAGGGTTGCCACCTTTTCCAGAAAAAAATACCGGCCTTCCTATATATTTATCTTTATTCCCTATTAATAACATTGGGATCACTGACCTTCCTATATATTTATCTTTATTCCCTATTAATAACATTGGGATCACTGACCTTCCTATATATTTATCTTTATTCCCTATTAATAACATTGGGATCACTGACCTTCCTATATATTTATCTTTATTCCCTATTAATAACATTGGGATCACTGGCCTTCCTATATATTTATCTTTATTCCCTATTAATAACATTGGGATCACTGACCTTCCTATATATTTATCTTTATTCCCTATTAATAACATTGGGATCACTGACCTTCCTATATATTTATCTTTATTCCCTATTAATAACATTGGGATCACTGACCTTCCTATATATTTATCTTTATTCCCTATTAATAACATTGGGATCACTGACCTTCCTATATATTTATCTTTATTCCCTATTAATAACATTGGGATCACTGACCTTCCTATATATTGTTCTTTATTCCCTATTAATAACATTGGGATCACTGGCCTTCCTATATATTTATCTTTATTCCCTATTAATAACATTGGGATCACTGACCTTCCTATATATTTATCTTTATTCCCTATTAATAACATTGGGATCACTGACCTTCCTATATATTTATCTTTATTCCCTATTAATAACATTGGGATCACTGACCTTCCTATATATTTATCTTTATTCCCTATTAATAACATTGGGATCACTGACCTTCCTATATATTGTTCTTTATTCCCTATTAATAACATTGGGATCACTGACCTTCCTATATATTTATCTTTATTCCCTATTAATAACATTGGGCTCAACCATAATTTTTACCAGCCAGGCCTGTAAAATACCGGCCAGGTGGCAACCCTACCATGACCCCAGGTCCATTTCTTCTGCTGAGACCTGCGGCAACTAATTGGGGGGCTCCCCCTGTGGAATTGCATCTGCACGGTGTTAAGTTCATATATTTGCATAAGTTATGCGGGGGGGGGGGGGTTGGTGGTGTTTGTGAATGGGATGGGGGGCCCCCCAGGTGGCAGTGCCGATGGGAACTGGACACCCCAGTCAAGCACTGTGCCTATAAGGGTTTCAGTGGGTGGACAAAGACCCTATGCTGCACCAACATACACCAGTATCACCTCTGTTTTCTGATGAGCATCTCTCTGGCTCAGTGATTGGTATTGTTGCCGTGCAGCAGTGGGGTCCTGAGTTCAATTCCAGGCAGAGATCTACAAGGGATGTGTATGTTCCCCTGTGTGTCCCTGGGTTTCCTTCCAAACACACCCGGCAGGTTAACTGGAAGCTGATAAAACAGGGGCCTTGAATTATAAACTGGGGCACAGGGGCAAAGACTGAGACGTTGCAAGTAATGTCTTGCCATTATTTTATTGTTTTATGTGCTTCAAGCACCAACAATCAATGGTTACACCACTTATCTGCTTGTGCTCCAACAATAAACCTGTGAACTGGGACCTGGTACAGAACATCACATGATCCATTGACTATGAAGATTTTCATTCATCCAGGTCATAGTATATCTAGTAAAGGTCAATCTAAAAACAACTGGACTTGCTGAGTAATCAATGAAGACGTTTCACTACTCATCCGAGCAGCTTCTTCAGTTCAACTGACTGGTGTGGGAAGTTCTCGGCATATAAACTCTTCCATTGTATAATTGCGCCCCCTAGTGCCCAGGCATGAAGCACCTCCCAGGGCCTGTACAGGCTGTTCTCTACCCCTTGTGCTGGATTTAGATGCACTGCTGTCAGCCACAAGGGAACCCTGAATGATGCCCATGTTAGGGGGCGCTCTAGGGGCAGTTCTTGTGCCACCCACCTCTCTGGGTGAAGCAGGGTGAAGTGCATTTTGAGAAGCTTGCGGGTGAAACTGCAGGAAAATATGAAAAGTCCCTTTTATTCTGGTTTATTGCCTTTCCTTCTTGCTGGAGGTTTTATAAATGAGGTATTTTCCCCTTTAAACTGCTAGTCAGCCTGTAGTGCATTATATCTATGAATTCTTGCTAACCTTAACGTTGTCATTAGGTCCATAAATATGAGGATATTGCAATTCTCTCTTTAAGCATAATCAATAGGATACCTTTTACCCGCATTTTGCTGGGAGTTGTCGTGCACCCCATTTGTTCCCACAATTAAAGGAATCAGTCACCTTTAAATTAACCGTATGATGCAGAGAGAGATATTCTGGGACAATTTGTAATTGGTTTTACTTTTTTATTATTTGTGGTTTTTGAGTTATTTAGCTTTTTATTCAGCAGCTCTCCAGTTTCCAATTTCAGCCATCTGGTTGCTAGGGTCTATATTACCCTGGCAACCACGCACTGATTTGAATAAGAGACTGGAATATGAATAGGAGAGGCCTGAATAGAAAGATGAGGAATAAAAAGTAACAATAACAATAAGGGGCAGATTTATCAAAGGTCGAATTTCGAGTTTATGGGAGTTTCTAAAAACTCCCATAAACTCGAAATTCGAAGAAAAAAAAAAACGACCAATCGGAATTTATCTAAAAAATAGAGTTTTTTTAAAAACGGGTGAATAGGATCGACCTGCAAATTCGAATTCGATTCGAGGCTTTCCACCCAAAAAAAGTTTTTGTTTTTTTTCAAAAGTCCACCAAATGAATCCAAATTGATTGTAGAAGGTCCCCCATAGGCTAAAACACCAATTCAGCAGGTTTTCGATGGCGAATATTCGAATTATTAAAGGGACAGTACACAATAAATTTAGATTTTTTTTTTTTTTCAAATTCGAATCGAATGTGGACTATTCCCTAGTTGAAGTACACAAAAATAACTCGAAATTCAAATTTTTTAAACTCTAAAAATTCACCTCGACCGTTGATAAATCTGCTCCTAAATGTGTAGCCTTACAGAGCATTTGCTTTTAGCTGGGGTCAGTGACCCCCATTTGAAAGCTGGAAAGAGTCAGCAGAAAAAGACAATTCAAAAACTATAAAAAAAGATAAAAACGAAGACCATTTGAAAAGTTGCTTAGAATGGGTCATTTTATATCAAACTAAAAGTTAACTTAAAGGTGACGCACCCCTTTACCAGCTCCCCTTCATTTAATCACAACGTCCCGTATACAATTCTGGATTGGGACAACACCCGCCTTTCCATGATTATTCTCCAAAGTGTTTTTCCTGTTGTAGACAAGTTATTACGGTCCCAACTCCGGGCTGTAACCATGTTATGATATAATTTCATTCATATATTTTCACTCTCTTAACTAAGCCTCTTGGATGTCAATGAGCGGGGAGTTAATGAGGTGCGGGGGAAATGGCTCAGGCATGCGCTGACTATTGTATTAAGCTTTGTGACTAACACTCGATTCCTTTCCCCTCGTTACCATGAGAAATCTCATCCAATAAATGAAGAAAAAGTCTCTTCTGGTTGGGCTCAGGCCAGAGCTGTCAGCCTTATATATATGGAGCTGCCGTGTAAAATATATGAAGAGATAAGCAAACATATGCCATGTATTAGATGCTACTAGGTGTCCTCATTGATCAGCAGAATCAATGGAGCAGACCTGTTGGCTAACACCACATTCTCAGGACAAGGCACGAGGGTCCCGGGGGTTTTATCCCCCTCGTTCAATAAGGGACCGAGGACAAACATAACATCTGGGGATAGGGTTGTGGGAATTGGGTTCTGAGGAGGGATTTTAGGTTCTAGAATAAAGATAAATAAATTGATGAGGGGGCTCTTGGTAGTGTCATAGGGATGAAATGAAGGATTAAAAGGGAAACTAATCCTATTTCTGTTCAGTTTGGAGCCTATAACACCTCCTCCCTCCCCTGGGACAATTCACTATTAAAGAAAGTCTTTGAATGGATCCACCATGGTCCATGGACAAACAAATTAATTTGTTAAAAAAGGTTCTGTGCCCAAACGCAATCCAGTCTCCTCCTAAGTAGTGCCCAATATTATAGCACTTGCTTGTGTTTCTCTACGTGGGGGGTGTAATATAACTACTTAATGTTCCCCTTGGACAGTTGGACCAGTATTTCCAGTCTTCTGTACCATATCCTGGATACTGGGTTGGGGTTGACGCTACTGAGATACTAAAATAGGACAGAATTCTACTCAGTACATCAGTAAACGAAAACAGAACCATCAACAACAGAGGGAACTACAGAGAACTGTCTAGAATTGGCCAATTGGACTTAATTTGCGTGTTGGCCACAGAGATCTCCGGGTCACTACACTACTAAAGGAAGTCCTCAAATGGATCCACCATGGTCTAAGTTCAAACAAATTCATTTCCAGTCTTCTGTAAAGTGCCATATCCTATATATTGGGTTCTGAGGTTGGCGCCACTGAAATACTAAAATGGGACAGAATTCTTAGTACCCCAGTAAAACCAAAATGGAACCATCAACAACAGAAGAAACTACAGAGAAATGTCTTGGATTGGCCAATGGTACTTGATTTGCCTGGTGGCCATTGAGGTCTATATCACTGCAGTCCTGAGACCCTACATTATTAAAGGAAGTCCTCAAATGGATCCACCATGGTCTAAGGTCAAACAAATTAATTTGTTTAAAAGGTTCTGTGCCCAAACGCAATACAGTCTCCTTCTGAGTAGGGTCCAATATCATAACACTTGCTTGTGTTTCTCTATGAGGGGGCAGAGCAATATGACATTATGTATATCCAGCCTTCTGTTCCAAATCCTGGATACTGGGTTCTGGGTTTGGGGCTATTGAAATACTAAAATGGGACAGAATTCTTCTTAGTACATCAGAAAACCAAAACAGAACCTTCAACATCAGAGGCATCAGAGGAAACTACAGAGAACTGTCTAGGATTGGTCAATAGCACTTGATTTGCCTGTTGGCCGCTAAGATCCATTGGGCCGTACTCTATTAAAGGAAGTCCTCAAATAGATCCCCCATTGTCTAAGGTGAAACAAATTACTTTGTTAAAAAGTTTCAGTGCCCAAACTCAATCCAGTCTCCTCCTGAGTAGTCTCCAAAATCATAGCACTTGCTTGTGTTTCTCTATGGGGCAAGGGGGCAACAGGCAGTGCCTGAGGAGCACCTTGTACCTGTATTTCCAGTCTTCTGTACCATATCCTGGATACTGGGTTAGGGTTGGCGCCACTGAAATACTAAAATGGGACAGAATTCTCAGTACCCCAGAAAACCAAATTGGAACCATCAACAACAGAAGAAACTACAGAGAAATGTCTTGGATTGGCCAATGGTACTTGATTTGCCTGTTGGCCATTGAGGTCTATATCACTGCAGTCCTGAGACCCTACACTATTAAAGGAAGTCCTCAAATGGATCCACCATGGTCTAAGGTCAAACAAATTAATTTGTTTAAAAGGTTCTGTGCCCAAACGCAATACAGTCTCCTTCTGAGTAGTGTCCGATATCATAACACTTGCTTGTGTTTCTCTATGAGGGGGCACAGCAATATGACATTATGTATATCCAGTCTTCTGTTCCAAATCCTGGATACTGGGTTCTGGGTTTGGCGCCTTTGAAATACTAAAATGGGACAGAATTCTTCTTAGTACATCAGAAAACCAAAACAGAACCTTCAACATCAGAGGCATCAGAGGAAACTACAGAGAACTGTCTAGGATTGGCCAATGGCACTTGATTTGCCTGTTGGCCGCTAAGATCTATTGGGCCGTACTCTATTAAAGGAAGTCCTCAAATAGATCCCCCATTGTCTAAGGTGAAACAAATTACTTTGTTAAAAAGTTTCAGTGCCAAACTCAATCCAGTCTCCTCCTGAGTAGTCTCCAAAATCATAGCACTTGCTTGTGTTTCTCTATGGGGGTGGAGCAATCTAACTACCTAATGTTCTCCTTTAGCAGTTGGACCTGTATTTCCAGTCTTCTGTACCACATCCTGGATACTGGGTTAGGGTTGGCGCTACTGAAATACTAAAATGGGACAGAATTCTCAGTACCCCAGAAAACCAAAATGGAACCATCAACAACAGAAGAAACTACAGAGAAATGTCTTGGATTGGCCAATGGTACTTGATTTGCCTGTTGGCCATTGAGGTCTATATCACTGCAGTCCTGAGACCCTACACTATTAAAGGAAGTCCTCAAATGGGTGTACCATGGTCTAAGGTCAAACAAATTCATTTGTTAAAAAGGTTCTCTGCACAAACACTACCCAGTCTCCTCCTGGGTAGTGTCCAATACCATTGCACTTGCTTGTGTTTCTCTATGGGGCAAGGGGGCAACAGGCAGTGCCTGAGGAGCATCTTGTTGCTTCCACTATTGAAAAAAGTCCTCAAATGGATCAATTACCATAGCACTTACTTGTGGGGAGTGGGTTGGGGGCAATCTGACTTCCTAAAGTTCCCCTTGGGCAGTTAGGCCTATATTTCCAGTCGTCTGCAAAGTGCCATTCCCTGGATACAGGGATCTGTGATTGACGCTACTGAAATACTAAAATGGGCCAGAATTCTTCTCAGTACGTCAGCTCTGCGCTCATGTTCTTGTGCTGGTTCCACCTTTAATGATGCATCTGTCGCAGAGCACAGACAGCGGCATTCGCAGGCCCTCCTGATGCAGTCGTGGGACAAGGACAGCCAGGGACAGAGGGAACATCAGCTCCAGGTTAATAAGCCCTTCATTAATATTTAGGATTCGTTTCTTTTGTGCCAATGTCTTGCAGTTAGTGTGTTTCTCTCTGTGTCTGTGAGTTGAACCCATGTCTGTTCTAAGGTGTGTAAATGTAGATGTATTATGCTTCCCCATAGACTCCACAGAACTCTGTCCCTGTACTGCAGATCTATATACAGTATATATATATCAGTCAGGTACAAAAGACAAGTGGATATGGATCTCTAGCCCAAAGAACGTGCAATCTAAGGATAACACAAATGTCAGTGTTCCCATTCTTATAGTGTGTACCATATGGATTCTGAAGAACTGTAGTCTTTCTACAGCAAAATCGAATTATTTGTCTGGAAGGAAACCGGGTTAAAGAGCCGATGGGGGTCACATTCCATGGTGGGAGCAGCACATAAGATAAAAGGGTAAATCTTCCCCATTCTGCGTCCATCACCCAATACCTTATTAATAATACTGAGCCCACAGCACCTGGCTGCCGATTCTCCCTGCGAAAGAAAGAAAAGTGAATGTCTCAATATATATATCATACTTATATTATACTAAACATTCTGTAATTATTGCCTATGTTTATGTATTAATGGGGTGTAATACATGGACCATATCTGCCTTCTTAAAAGGACACTGGGATCATAATATACAGTATTTGTCTGTAAACAATTTGGAATATTATATAAAATAAGAAATCTTGATATTTTTTCATAGGGTGGTGTAATTACTTGTATTCATCTGTCTATCCCCTGGTACTCACCTGTCTGTCCCTTATGCTCCCCGTCTGCCTCTGGTGCTCACCTGTCTGTCCTTGGTACTCTTCTGTCTGTACCTTATGCTCAACTGTCTGCCCCAAGTACTCACCTGTCTGTTCCACATACTCACCTGTCTGTCCTTGGTGCTCATCTGTCTGTCCAGGTACTCACCTTTCTGTCCCTTGTGCTAAACGGTCTGTCCCTGGTATTCACCTGTCTGTCCCAATAACTCACCTGTCTGTCCCAAGAACTCACCTGTCTGCCCATAGTACTCACCTGTCTGTCCCAAATACTCACCTGTCTGTTCCACATACTCACCTGTCTGTCCCTGGTGCTCTCCAGTCTGTCTCAGGTACTCACCTGTCTATCCCTGGTGCTCTCCAATCAGTCTCAGGTACTCACCTTTCTGTCTCTGGTGCTAACCTGTCTTTCCCTGGTACTCACCTGTCTGTCCCAAATACTCATCTGTCTGTCCCAAATACTCACCTGTCTGTCCCAAATACTCACCTGTCTGTCCCAAGTACTCACCTGTCTGTCCCAAGTACTCACCTGTCTGTCCCAAATACTCACCTGTCTGTCCCAAGTACTCATGTGTCTGTCCCTGGTACTCCCCTATCTTTCCCTGGTACTCACCTGTCTGTCCCAAGTACTCACCTGTCTGTCCCAAGTACTCACCTGTCTGTCCCAAGTACTCACCTGTCTGTCCCAAGTACTCACCTGTCTGTCCCAAATACTCACCTGTCTGTCCCAAGTACTCACCTGTCTGTCCCAAATACTCACCTGTCTATCCCAAGTACTCACCTGTCTGTCCCAAGTACTCACCTGTCTGTCCCAAATACTCACCTGTCTCTCCCAAGTACTCATCTGTCTGTCCCAAGTACTCACCTGTCTGTCCCAAGTACTCACCTGTCTGTCCCAAGTACTTACCTGTCTGTCCCAAATACTCACCTGTCTGTCCCAAGTACTCACCTATCTGTCCCAAGTACTCACCTGTCTGTCCCAAGTACTCACCTGTCTGTCCCAAGTACTCACCTGTCTGTCCCATCAACCTGACCCTGGTGCTCACCTGTATCTTCCTTTCTGGCAAAACCCACAAGCATAACTCACTTTGTGGGAGGTTAAATAAACCCTCAGGATCAGAACTCAAACCATTTACAATGTCTGGGGCAAAAATCCCAAGTGACTCGGGTCTGGGGTTTTGCTGCACCTCGTGTCAGGGTTGGAAGGGGTTCAGCTCTGACCTGTGGTTATTA
Organism: Xenopus petersii; assembly: GCA_038501925.1. NCBI lineage: Eukaryota > Metazoa > Chordata > Amphibia > Anura > Pipidae > Xenopus > Xenopus petersii. Next base: position 156,320,432 of record CM076678.1, read on the forward strand.
TTCTGCAAAGTGCAGGGCAGGCGCAAATGTGCAAAAGACGTGATTGTTTGAAATGTTTTTTTTTGCATCCAAAATTTTAATCACATAAATGCGAGAAAGCTGCAGATTTAATGTGGATAAAAAGATGCAGATTTATTTAAACGACTACTTGAGTGACAGCCTCCCTTATACAATAATATAAATCATATATAATAACTGACTGGAGACAGTGTGTAGCATTGAAGGCAAAATAACTGATTTGGGAGGAAACAGTTTTGATGTTTCTCCTGAAATACAATCGGATACAAACCCAGAAACGATTTGCTACCGGGATGATTTGCTCTCACTTTCCCATTCCCATTAAATATCATCATAGGAACTTTGTATTATGGGCCCTGAACCAACAGCCCAAACCCCCAGAGTTCAGGACTGACATCATTGTGGGAAGGAACCAAGTGCCCAAAAATATTTCATTCTCTCAGCTTTGATGGTTACTGAGCTGTTTAATAACAATGTGCAGCAGCCAGAATATTATAGGTAGGAAAATAGGCTTACTTTACAGTTACTCCACTAACCCTTATTTCCCCTTAGTACTGACTATAAATATATCCTATCTGATCCCCATTGTAAGCAACAGTCCTGTCCTGCTTTATGGCAGCTGAGATTCTAGCTATCTGTATAACAGAACATTCTGTCCCAGTGGCTGCACAGATCCTATCTGATCCCCATTGTAAGCAGCAGTCCTGTCCTGCTTTATGGCAGCTGAGATTCTAGCTATCTGTATAACAGAACATTCTGTCCCAGTGGCTGCACAGATCCTATCTGATCCCCATTGTAAGCAGCAGTCCTGTCCTGCTTTATGGCAGCTGAGATTCTAGCTATCTGTATAACAGAACATTCTGTCCCAGTGACTGCACAGATCCTATCTGATCCCCATTGTAAGCAGCAGTCCTGTCCTGCTTTATGGCAGCTGAGATTCTAGCTATCTGTATAACAGAACATTCTGTCCCAGTGGCTGCACAGATCCTATCTGATCCCCATTGTAAGCAGCAGTCCTGTCCTGCTTTATGGCAGCTGAGATTCTAGCTATCTGTATAACAGAACATTCTGTCCCAGTGGCTGCACAGATCCTATCTGATCCCCATTGTAAGCAGCAGTCCTGTCCTGCTTTATGGTAGCTGAGATTCTAGCTATCTGTATAACAGAACATTCTGTCCCAGTGGCTGCACAGATCCTATCTGATCCCCATTGTAAGCAGCAGTCCTGTCCTGCTTTATGGCAGCTGAGATTCTAGCTATCTGTATAACAGAACATTCTGTCCCAGTGGCTGCACAGATCCTATCTGATCCCCATTGTAAGCAGCAGTCCTGCCCTGCTTTATGGCAGCTGAGATTCTAGCTATCTGTATAACAGAACATTCTGTCCCAGTGGCTGCACAGATCCTATCTGATCCCCATTGTAAGCAGCAGTCCTGTCCTGCTTTATGGCAGCTGAGATTGTAGAAGTAGAGGTTGGAAATGCTCTTGGGAAGCAGAGCATTTCTATAACATACGGTAGAGATGTTCATTCCATAGAGCACACGCAGGTTCCTCACACTATTCGCACGCAGGCAGAGGGCTGCAGTTAATCAGGGTAGAATAACAGATCACGTTATTAGAAAACGTTTTTTTCTTGGTACATTTTTGTGGTCGTGGTTTGGGATTTAACCATAAAACACTGTGAAATGGTCACAATTTTCAGTCCGGCTCTCCCGGCACAGGAGATAGTGGCGTGATTAGTTTGGGATTATTTTGGGATTAGTTTGGGATTAGTGATTTTTCAGGTGGTTTCAGATGGGAAGGAATGAGATACACTGGCCCTTTTCTCCGGGATGTAAATGATTTAAAGTTCTCCGGTGAAATCTGGTAAATTGAAATAGTTTCGACCAATAGAGAAGCAATTTAAAAATGATGAAAAGGATTTAAACAATGTTAATGGATATAACACATTATTTTTAACATGGGTCAGAAAAGGAATGAGCACTGGTTTGTTTATAATAGTCCCATTGCCCAGCTAATAAAAGTACTTGAGACGGCTCATTTCTGCCTGTACTTGATACAGTTACAAGTGGGAAACATTAAATGTATAAACCAGACCCACTTATTCCCACTTACAGTGTATTCCCATTTATTCCCACTTATTCCCACTTATTCCCACTTATTCCCACTTATTCCCTCTTATTCCCACTTATTCCCACTTATTCCCACTTATTCCATGTAACATCACTGTGGAACAGGCTCACTCTGGACAGGAGGCTTCAGTAAGGAATGAATAATCCTCACATACATTGTATTAGTTCAACTACACCAGTGCTCTGTGTGTCCAACAGTAGCTAGACATGTCCTCATTACGGGTGAATTTGCTCAGTTTCGCCAAAAAATTAGCGAATTTCGCAAAACATAAAAAAATTTGCAAAACGGCACCGGCCATTTTTGACGCCGGCGTCCGTTTTTTCAAAAAAAATAATTTTGACGCCGGCGAATTTATGCGGCGGATTTTCACGGGCGTTTCGCGAATTTTTTTGCTGGTGGTGAATCGCGCAAATTTGCTGCAAATTCGCGCCTGGCGAATAAATTCACCCTTCACTAGTCCTCATGTGGAACACTCATTGCTCAGTCCCAAACTGTCTCTCAAGTATTGTCAGCACCAGAATCCATGTGTAGGGAATCCCATAACCTGACTGTCCTTACAGTAAAGAACCCCTTCCTATACTGATGGTGAGATCTCCTTTCCTCCCTACCAATGAATCACTCATTCCCCTCTCTTGGTAGGAAATCCCATAACCTGACTGTCCTTACAGTAAAGAACCCCTTCCTATGCTGATGGTGAGATCTCCTTTCCTCCCCACCAATGAATCACTCATTCCCCCTCTCTTGGTAGGGAATCCCATAACCTGACTGTCCTTACAGTAAAGAAACCCTTCCTATACTGATGGTGAGATCTCCTTTCCTCCCCACCAATGAATCACTCATTCCCCTCTCTTGGTAGGGAATCCCATAACCTGACTGTCCTTACAGTAAAGAACCCCTTCCTATGCTGATGGTGAGATCTCCTTTCCTCCCCACCAATGAATCACTCATTCCCCTCTCTTGGTAGGGAATCCCATAACCTGACTGCCCTTACAGTAAAGAACCCCTTCCTATGCTGATGGTGAGATCTCCTTTCCTCCCCACCAATGAATCATTCATTCCCCTCTCTTGGTAGGGAATCCCATAACTTGACTATCCTTACAGTAAAGAAACCCTTCCTATGCTGATGGTGAGATCTTCTTTCCTCCCTACCAATGAATCACTCATTCCCCTCTCTTGGTTGGGAATCCCATAACCTGACTGTCCTTACAGTAAAGAACCCCTTCCTATGCTGATGGTGAAATCTCCTTTTCTCCCCACCAATGAATCACTCATTCCCCCTCTCTTGGTAGGGAATCTCATAACCTGACTGTCCTTACAGTAAAGAACCCCTTCCTATGCTGATGGTGAGATCTCCTTTCCTCCCCACCAATGACTGCATGGCTGGTCATTGAGGGTCAGAAAATACAGCATTATGGGCAGGCATACATTCTCTCCCAGCTACAGAACCCCAGTGCACTGCTGGTTCTGACTCTTGAATCAATGAAGCAACATATTTCAAATTGCACAATAGACAGTAGCAATCCTAGAGGGGGTGGGCCCTGGTGCGTGACGTGCAGCCGGGCCCCGCCCCCTCCGTACGGCCGCATTTGGCTGCATTTTCATCGGCGAACGGACTGCTGGGGGGCCCTGAGGGGGTGCGGGCCCTGGCCCGCTCGCACTCCCTGCTCACCCGGTAGTTCAGCCACTGACAATAGACCTAATTAATATGCACCAGTTTCTTAATGGTACATTGCACTCAAGTGACGTTGTTGTTTACCAGGCATAATGTACCTGGTAAGTACATAAGGATTACACAAAGCAGTGATGATCACCTGTTACATCAAGAATACAGTATATCTATATAATGGACTTAGTGAGCATTATTCCTATTCATTGTTTTTTTATTTAATAAAATTGGGAGGCTTGATATGTACGGTATATACAGCACAGGATACAGTGTATATACAATATAAAAGGCACAATACAAAGCTTAAAGTGGACCTGTCACCCAGACACAAAAATCTGTATAATAAAAGTCGTTTTCAAATTAAACATCAAATCCAATTTCTATTTTTTATTAAAGCATTCATAGCTGTTGTAAGCTCATTTAAACATCTCAGCTGTCAATCAAACATTGTCTGCCCCTCCTCCTTAGGCAATTACTTTCACTTTCCATTCAGCACTTCCTACATGTCACTGCTCTCCCCACATTCCCCCCAATCTCTTCACCATTTAATTGTGTAGCCAGGACATGGGGATGGACATCAGGTCCCCCATTCTGCTGCACAAACAAGATTCTGAGATGATACAAGGAAACAAGATTCAAATAATTTATATAATGTAATTAAAGTTCATTTTGCTCGACTAATGTGATAAAATATATATATTTTTGGGTGATGGTCCCCTTTAATAGTAATGGATTTAGATTAACGTGGCATGGCAGCATAGAAATCAGTGCTGTCTGCATCTTGTTCTGTGTATGAATTGTCCAGTATCAAATTAATATTTAAATACAGTTACAAATTAATTATATATATATATATATATATATATATATATATATATATATATATATATATATATATATATATATATATATATATATATATATATTCCTGGCTATAAAAGCCTCAAATCCTCTGTTTCCTGGGGTCTAATCTGAAAGTCACAAAGTGCTGAAAGCGTCTCCCAAGAAATACCGTCAGCATTTAATAAGGATTAAGGATCAATGATGGTGGATAAGGGTCGTGTATACGACTCACGTATCAGGATTTAAATCTGAACCCCCCGCCACTAACACGGCTGTAAAACGAATATATTTTGACTTCTACGATTCGCTTCTCCCCCTGACAAAGATATTTTGGCAACATTGCGTTTTTGCAGTTTTTTAACAATATATTGGGAAAACATTAAGATTGGGAAAACATTGAGATCGGGACATTTTTCTCTTGGAAGTGATTCGTAGCCTGGTATTCCTCAGTTAAATGAGATTTGGCAGCGATAGGAGCGGAGTCTGAGAAACAAAACAACAGTCGGAGCCTTTACATCCAACGCAAGAATTTCATTTGATTTCAGCCCTTGATTAAAGCGTCTCCACAAACGTTATTTCTCTGTGTCCGGCTGGATATTCCCAGAGTCCAAGGCTGCACAGAACAAGGCATGAAATACTTTCTATGGAGACACAGTCTAAATGTGGCCCAAATAATTATAACATTTAATAGGGGAGTTTAATCCATCCCTATTCAAGGTTAATAATCATCTCATCTGCCCCCTGGGTTTCTCTACCGTTACTACAGTTCATGTTTTCTAAGGTCACATAAGGCTTTAAGCTCAGCGCCAATACAAACAGAAAAGCCAGTGGCATGAAAGAGCGATGGTAGATTGTCCCAAATTTAGATTCACGGGTAGCCAACTTTAATCATCATCATTATATCAGTTCAGAGATTGCTGAACTTTTCTATTAAGGCCTCCTATAAACAGAAACATTGGGGTAACAGTCCCATGGGTAAAAGGGACAAATAAGCACTCACCCCAAATCTCCTCCTAACTGGCCTTCAGACTGCGCCCCCTTAGCTCATAACAAGGTTACAGATATATAGAAACATTGGGGTGTCACCCTGCTATAGTTCCAGGGGTACCCAGGGTACAAATAATCACTCACCCCAAATCTCCCCCTAACTGACCTTCAGACTGGGCCCCCTTAGCTCATAACAAGGTTACAGATATATAGAAACATTGGGGTGTCACCCTGCTATAGTTCCAGGGGTACCCAGGGCACAAATAAGCACTCACCCCAAATCTCCCCCTAACTGACCTTCAGGCTGGGCCCCCTTAGCTCATAACAAGGTTACAGATATATAGAAACATTGGGGTAACAGTCACCCTGCTATAGTTCCAGGGGTACCCAGGGCACAAATTAGCAGTCACCCCAAATCTCCCCTAACTTACCTTCAGACTGGGCCCCCTTAGCTCGTAACAAGGTTACAGATATATAGAAACATTGGGGTGTCACCCTGCTATAGTTCCAGGGGTACCCAGGGCACAAATAAACACTCACCCCAAATCTCCCCCTAACTGACCTTCAGGCTGGGCCCCCTTAGCTCATAACAAGGTTACAGATATATAGAAACATTTGGGTAACAGTCAGCCTGCTATAGTTCCAGGGGTACCCAGGGTACAAATAAACACTCACCCCAAATCTCCCCCTAACTGACCTTCAGACTGGGCCCCCTTAGCTCATAACAAGGTTACAGATATATAGAAACATTGGGGTATCACCCTGCTATAGTTCCAGGGGTACCCAGGGTACAAATAAGCCCTCACCCCAAATCTCCCCCTAACTGACCTTCAGACTGGGCCCCCTTAGCTCATAACAAGGTTACAGATATATAGAAACATTGGGGTAACAGTCACCCTGCTATAGTTCCAGGGGTACCAAGACACAAATAAGCACTCACCCCAAATCTTCCCTTAACTGGTGTCCAGTCTGGGCCCCCTTAGCTCATAACAAGATGACAGAAAATATGGAAACCTTTACAACAATAAAATGTTTTACTTACAGAAAAACCATATGACATTTAGAGAAATATATGTAAATATATGTTGTAAAGTATAAGGATATTCCAAGGTAAACCTCTAACTATTTTCATAATTTACAACAGGGGTTACATTATTTTTATAATACACAATTTTCAGTAAATCATGAGATACAAATGACATCACTAAACATCAAGGGGCCGATTCACCAAGGGTCGAATATCGAGGGTTAATTAACCCTCGATATTCGACTGGGAATTAAAATTCTTCGACTTCGAATATGGAAGTCGAAGGATTTTAGCGCAAATACTTAGATTGTTTGACCAAAGGAATAATCCTTTGATCGAACGATTAAATCCTTCGAATCGAACGATTCGAAGGATTTTAATCCAATGATCGAAGGAATATCCTTCCACCAAAAAAACTTAGGCAAGCCTATGGGGACCTTCCCCATAGGCTAACATTGACTTCGGTAGCTTTTAGATGGCGAACTAGGGGGTCAAAGTTTTTTCTTAAAGAGACAGTACTTCGACTATTGAATAGTCCAGTGTTTTTCAACCTTTTTTGAGCCAAGGCACATTTCTTTCATTGAAAAAATCCCGCGGCACACCACCATCTGAAAATGTGAAAAAAAGCTTATATTAACAATATAAGTGCTATTGTTAATGTAAGCTTTTTTTTAAACATTGATGCATGAGGCAGAAAGTTGTCAGTAAGAAAGTAGAAGGAAACATATATGAAAAGGCCAATTGAACTTTATTATATCATCTGCAGTCTTTTTACCTGATAAGATTTTCCAAAGCAGGGTAGCGCTGCCCTCTGTTTAAGCTGGTTGGGGCAATAGTTCTCTCACGAACACAGAGATTAAATTATTTTGTTATTGTGTTTTTTTGTTATAACACTCCCCCAAATATTTTATAATTGCTGCCAAGACCATTGGGGTTTTATAAATAAACAATACTGATAATCAAATCTCAAATCTAACTAACTAGATCTGGTGCTTCAGCTAGCAACTGTGCAAAGGGAGAAGCAGGTCACTTATTATTATTTTGTTATTACAAAAAAACACAATAACAGAATAATTTAATCTCTGTGTTCGTGAGAGAATTCTCACATTCATCATTCAAGGCCAGGGTAAGCTTGCTATGCTGGGTACCCACGCTATTGCCCCTACCAGCTTAAATAGAGGGCAGCGCTACCCTGCTTTGGAAAATCTTATCAGGTAAAAGTTCAATTGGCCTTTTCATATATGTTTCCTTCTACTTTCTTACTGACAACCTTCTGCCTCATGCATTGCAGCCAGACAGCTAGAAATATGGTTCTCCTTATTACAGCATGGCTAAGCCGCAGGGTCTGCTTCCTTAATATTTTGATAACAGCACTAGCCGTTCACCTGTCAGTCCGTGCACTTCTGCCTTCTGCCTTCACATCGAAGCTGCGCGCAGTGCAGCCAGCGACCTCCCTGATCAGCCAACCCAGGCACGGCTCTTCTGCCCACTCAGGTCACGTGACGTCACGTGAAAGGTCCGCGCACTTCGGCCTTCAAATTGATAGTGGCACACCTAACATTAGTTTGCGGCACACCAGTGTGCCGCGGCACACAGGTTGAAAAACACTGCCATAGACAACCAGGAGGAGCAACCTGCCTCACCCCATGTGTGTGACAAAGTGACAGGGCTGTGTGTTTGTGTATGTGTGTGGGGGGGTTTGCTTTAATGGCAAACTTGATGGTGGTTCTTAGATAATTCAGGTGCTAATATCCTGTTGAGAGTTCTGATCAAGTATCTGAGATACATTAAGTGCCACCATCCTGTTGGTCGTTCTCATCTGGTGCCGTATCTACATTGTGCTGCACCATCTTTCTAGTGGTCTGGATGAAGTATCTACGAGTGCCGCCATCATGTTGGTGGTTTTTATCTTGAACACTTGCCAGTTGTGTCCTGCCGCCATCTTGCTAATGGTTGTGATCAGGTACTTCAGACGGAATCATGTAGACAACAACCAATACCACCGCAGTGTTCATCTAGAAATGGCCTAGAGAAATGTATTCTCACTTTATTTTGATTCTAACTTGGCAATATTAAGTGAGATTTATATCTAAATAATCTCAGTTCAGCCTCTGAGTGTGCACCTGACTGAGCCTTTGGTCCGAATACAAAATAACAAATCTGTTCTGTATCTCTCCTATAAATAACTATAATGTGGGTGGCTTAGCTCATAGCTGGAAAAAACATGCTTCATATTATCGGCTAACGTTTCTGGCAAGAAAAGACGTTCTTATCAGGAAACCTATCATCTATTAATCTTTCCAAGCTAAAGAATGTTACCTCTTAATGTCCTGAGGAGTCTAAACTAAATAGAGTATAACAGGACTGAAGTGAGTCACATGGGTAAAACAGAATGGGCTTGAGGCAGGTAACTCTCAAAAAATGCTCAAAAACATGTTATGTTGATGTTTTCCTCCAGTCACTGCAACAATCATTGGGCAAAGGGCGTCCAGTGCCTTTCAGTTATATGTTGGAGAAAGAAGCATTTCAATTGTTGGAAGACCTAATATGACTTGCAGAGAAAGGGATGGCCTGGGCTCATCCCAATCAACCCAGTCTAAATATAAACTTTAAAGGAAAACTATACCCCCCAAACAATGTAGGTCTCTATTAAAAGATACTGAGTAAAACAGCTCATGTGTATAACCCTGCTTCATGTAAATGAACAATTATCATAATAATATACTTTTTTAGTAGTATGTGCCATTGGGTAATCATAAATAGAAAATTGCCATTTTAAAAAATAAGGGCCGCCCCCTGAGATCGTAAGATTCACTGTGCACACATACAAACCACATGTAAGGTCACATGAGCCAATTAACAGACAGAGTTCTGCCTTTTGCTTCCTCACTTCTTCCTGTTACAGTTAGTGTTGTAGTATTTCTGGTCAGGTGATCTCTGAGGCAGCACAGATAGAGTCACGAAATGGTGGTTCAAGGCAAGAGATGTAAAAGGGCAATATTTATGTAAATATATATTCCAGTTTGGTAAGATTCTTTAATATGTCATTCAATTTGATATAAACTATCTGTTGCTTAAGTATTCATTTTGGGGGTATAGTTTTCCTTTAATAAAGTCCTAGCACTTTAAGGATATCCCTAACTTAAAATGAGTCACATATACAGTAGGTTATTAATGGGCACCTTTGAAGGATTCCACTTCACCACTTGTCCAGTACACCCTTTACTAGATGTCTCCACTCTGCAACACCCCAGCCCATTTACAACTTCTCTAATGGGAGCCTCCTGAAAATTGGCATTATTTTAGAATGATTATTTTGGAACTTTCTCCAGGTCACAGGCATTCCAGGCATCTCTGAGCCAATGACTCTTCTTCAGAAGAACTCTCTGGCTGTAGACCCTCCAGATGGCAGAAGCTTATTGTTTCTGTACCTGTTCAATAGGCTTCTCTTGGAAGTTTGCCTTATACTGTTCAACTTCAGTATGGTTGGGTCCACTGCAACCAGGGCATCATTCAGACACCAGTAGAAGAACAATTAAATATGTTTAGGAAGGATGTGACCACCGCATATTTCTGTAGGCTGTTGAAAAGGACAATCACCACATCTTGTATGCCAAAAAGTCTGAGCCCTTTCTAACTACTGTACGAGAAGAATTACATAGCACATAGAGCCAGTTGCCTACTAATGAGAGTCCGGGCATAATTATGAGAGTGCAGCAATATTTAACAGACTGGACCCACCACAAGTAGAATACAAAAGATAAACAACGAAAAGTTGTGCTCAACTCAATACAAAGGACTTTCAATGTCACTGGAATAGATTTTAAATTCGATAATGAAATGATAGGGAAGTGGATTAACATCTGAGAGGGAAAGACTGCTCTTGAGAGACCATGTAGAACTAGGGAATGGAAGGCCAGGCAGAAGAGTAGGTTCTGTTTTTGGAATGAGACTTGATGTGGCAGAAGTGTTTTGGTTGAACCTGGTGACATGTTAAACATACAGTTGGCTGGATAATTATAAAATGTGGAGTTGTAGCCATTGCAGAACCCAAGGATCATGATTCCACAGTTTTTTTTCCATGTATTAGTTACATGTATTTACACATCCAGCATTGGTAGTCCAATAAGTATATCTTATATATGAAGTAGAATTTAAGGAGAATACGTGTATGTTCTGTGTATTTGCTGGTTGTGACAGATCTGTGGGTAACTGTATTGAAAACCAGTTGATTCCTTTATGACCAGCTCTTCAAGAGTTAAAGGTCCTGACCACACAGACCTCAGTCAGATAAGCAATATCTTCCCCCCACAGGCTCCAGCAGGTCTGAGCACACTTACCTGAGAACAATAGGTACTCGCTGGGAGGTGGGGCTAGCTTGGAAATGTATAGAGCAGGGGCCTCAAACTTTTTCACCTGTGATGAGTTGGGGAGCAACACAAGCATGAAAAATGTGGGGGTGCCAATTTAGGGTTGTGATTGATTATTGGTAGCCCCTATGTGGACTTCCTATGTGCTACAGGAGACTCTGGCAGTACATCTGGTTTTTATGCAAATAAAACTTGCCTCCAGGCCTGTAATTCAAAAATAAGCACCTGCTCTGGGGCCACTGGGAGCAACATCCAAGGGTTTGGGGAGCAACATGTTACTCACAAGCTACTGGTTGAGGATCACTGGTATTGAGCATCTTCTTGGTGAGGTTTGTGCGTAAGATAAATGGACTCCTGCGCTTCAGCCTATGGGCACGCTACCAATTCTTTATTGCCACAGGACATTCAGTACTTCTCAATGGTATCTGACTTTCGAGCAATTATTGTTATTGCCGGTGCATATTTGCATTTATGGAATAAATTGTTGTACACTTTCTTGGCACACTCTGGCCAGACCTTAATGCTCACACTGAAGTCTCCCATGTTTGCACCTCAATAAGCCATGAAAGCCTTGAAAACTGAATAAAGGTTTGTTTCCAGGGGTGCTGATCTGCCATTACTTTTCTACTGAGAAAGAGAGAGAAAGTTATCTGAAATCCAGGGTCTTCTTCTGATAAGGTTGCAAAGTGGAAATTAAGAGCATGTTCCAAAGGTTGGTAACCATTAGAAAAAGTGTTTTTTGTAGATGAATTATATTCTCATTTTACACTATATAGTGTCTAGTAGCAGCTGGAGCTTTAACATGTTGTTCTGGGAATAGACAGCTTGCGGTCTTCAGCAGTCTCAGATGCTACAGAGTATCATGGAAGATGGAGGTTTTTTGTTTCCATCTAAAGACGCACACTCTACACGCTCATGAATCACAACAATGGCTGGAAGCTGAGCAAGCAAAGTCAGGGCAGACACGGGCTTAAGCCGTAATCCATAAGTAGAGCATGATAACGCAGACCAGTTGTTCTTTTGCCAATCAGTCGCCTCTCTTCATTCTTGGAGGAAATGTGATTCCTTTTTAATTATCTCTTGATTAGCTCCTTCCAATGGCTCGGTTCCTGGCAAAATATTTACTAGACTTGGGGCAGACATAGAGGATCATTTATGTCCGACCGATTTATAAAACATGGGGCCTGACACATACACCCTCCGTTTAATGAGACTATGGCTTAAACAGGTGTTAGAATGGGTCTCACGGTCGTTATGTTGCAGTGGAAAAGAAAACCCAGAACAAATATTAAATGTAAATGACCAGACAGGTCAAATGATACCAATTAAAAAGCGATACGCAAACGAAATATTTCTTCGACTCTACACTGTCCTTGCACTGTATGGAGATATTTTTGTAACGTTCTTGACGCCTACACTGACTTCCTCTGCTCTTCAAGAAACTGAATCCTCTGAGCGTAAAGGAAGAATGCTAATTTCTACACTTTGTCATTAACAGAATGTATACAATATTCTGAAATCTCTATACTTACTCAGAAAAGTTAATAGATAAAAAAATAAATACCCATGGAATGAATAGTTCTCCTCTCTATGTGCTGAGGTTGCCAGCTGAAACTCTAAGTAGCAAGGAAGACGCATGATTTCTCTTCACTCCAAAGTCAAGTTTCCTATGAGCTTTAATTTGATACGTCTTTTCCTGCTGCAAACAACTCAATAATGTAGTTCCAGTTTGTACCCCTTTTCCTGCTGCAAATAACGCAATAATGTGGCTCCAACTGCCCACGTACAAAGGTTAAAAATGAACAGCAGCCACGGCCAACCAGATCCTATTGTTCAAACAACTCAGTGTCCCTACTCTTGACTCCAATGTTTGGAGGGGATTATAGCAATGAGCCTTAATTTGGTACCCCCTTTCCTGCTCCAACTGTCCATGTACAAATTTCCAGATTGGAAAGGTTAAAAATGAACAGCAGCCATGGCCAACCAGATCCTATTGTTCAAACAACTCAGTGTCCCTACTCTTGACTCCAATGTTTGGAGGGCATTATAGTTATGAGCCTTAATTTGATACCCCTTTTCCTGCTGCAAATAACTCAATAATGTGGCTCCAACTGCCCATGTACAAATTTCCAGATTGGAAAGGTTAAAAATGAACAGCAGCCATGGCCAACCAGCTCCTATTGTTCAAACAACTTGGTGTCCCTACTCTTGACTCCAATGCTTGGAGGGCATTATAGTTATGAGCCTTAATTTGATACCCCTTTTCCTGCTGCAAATAACTCAATAATGTGGCTCCAACTGCCCATGTACAAATTTCTAGATTTGAAAGGTTAAAAATGAAAAGCAGCCATGGCCAACCAGATCCAGATCTAAAACTCTGTGTCCCTACCCTTGACTCCAAAGTTTGGAGGGGATTATAGTGATGAGCCTTAATTTGATACCTTTTTTCCTGCTGCAAATAACTCAATAATTTGGCTCCAACTGTCAAATTTCCAATTTTAAAAGTTACAAATGAGCAGAAACCACGGCTAACAACTCTGCGTCCTTGCTCTTAACAATTAAGGGGAGAGTCAACCTAAAATATTTGGAACCTAGAAGGGTAACTTACCTACTGTATCTCTATCTCTTTTACCTCATTGCTTTATTGACAACAGCTGTGAGTCTACATTGGCTGTAGACTGGAGATTTTAATTATGTTTTTGTATCGGATTGGAGTTTTGATTTTGGGGCAAATTTATTACAATTCTAGATCATGTTTTATGTGATTCCAGAGAGTTACAGCAAACTCTCCTTATTTTTTAGAATTCAAAAAATGCCTCGAAGGTGTAACTGAAAAAAATCAGCAATGGGAGTTGATTTTTTTCAACGATGACATTTTTAAAAAAGATAATTTTTTTTTTTTGTTAATGAATGGAACAATGTGATTTTTGTTGTGATGTTTTTTTTCCCCGGGCGACTTTCCACAATCAAGACTTCTCTGCTAGCGACAGAGTAAAAATGAAGTTTTGAAAAATAGCTTAAATTAACAAAGTGATAGATCAGCCTCCCAGAGGGACATTTATAAAAGTCTGCAAAAACAAAATGCAAAAGTGCAAAGTTCCGTGTTGCTTTTTACAGAGTGGAAGTGGAAACGACACATATTTCCTAGACTTGTGCTGGGTTCTACCTTTCCACTGCCAAGCCTATTGAAATTTTTAAATTTGGTGTAAATTCCAGCATTATTCTGGCTTATACATTTTTATGAATACTGTAGCTCACCCAAAGTCCTTCCATAGGAAACTGAAGCAAAGGTCAGTGTTATAGTAAATCTATAGTAGTCCGATATCCATATGTAAGAGTCTATAGCCAAACAAATAAAAGCTACTGATTGGTGTTGAGGTTGGAACGTTGGAGTAAGGTGTATAATGCCCCAAGGGAACCTGATTTTGGGCATCGCCTCCTGACAGTTAGTGTTTGGGTTCCATTAGAAGTAAAACCATTGCATGAGATTCCATCCTTGCTGATGTCCGTTCATTGCCAAATTCTCGAGCTTCATCTACATAAATATATCTGCTGCTTTCATAACAAAATCTGCAAGATAATATTTATTTCTCCCTTTAAGCGCACACCCTCGTACACACACCAGGCAACTCCTGGATACTATTTTGTCTGAGCGCCTTCTCCCACCTCCAACTAAATCATTTCCATCGTGCGTTTTTGCTACATAGAAGGCCAGGATCTATGAACCGCTGCCAAGTTTGTCAAACTGAGCGTCTCAGCTCTTTGTCAGGCTTCTTTCTTGGCAACAGGCTTTTTTTCCATGTTGAATTTATTGCAAATATTAGGAAAATGCCTCCTGCATTTATTTATATTCCAGCATTGCTTTTAACACGACTGGTCTTAGACTTAGTATCCCGTTCTCAGGTTTTGGTTGTGGGGGGGGCAGTACTTGCGCTCGTCCCATGATTGCACTCAATACTCTGCCTAATGTCATGTCCTGAGGGGTCGGCTGGGCAGGAGGAACGAGAGGGATCAGCTGGAGGAGAAGTAAAAAAGCTTCTCCTATTTGTCGGCAAAATATATCAGATATTTATCACTGTGTGGCCAAAATGTGTAAATTTTAGGGTACAGTCAGTAATACTATGGGTATAATCCCGTCCTGAGTTGTTGGAACTGGTGTTGAGACTGGAACATTGGAGTAAGGTGTATAATGTCTCAAGGTTACCAAAGCCCTGATCTTGGGCATCTCATCCTGCCAGTTAGTGTTTAGGAACCATTAGGGATCCTAGAGGTAGAACCGGTTATATTCAGGGGTATTTACACCAAGGACAACCAAGTCTAAGTGAGCAGGGGCGTAACTACAGAGGAAACAGACCCTGCAGCTGCAGGGGGCCCATGAGGCCCTAATTAAGGAACAATTTCAATATATATTGATAAAAAAGGACAACTTCCTGTTCTGTCGCAGGCCCTAAAATTAATTTGCTCTGGGGCCCAGTAACATCTAGTTATACCACTGTAAGTGAGGGTCCCACTAGCACTGCAGGAAGGGAATCCTTGCCATGCCGCCATTAGGAAGGAGTTTTTCCTCACAAGACCAGGGTCGGACTTGGTGCCGGCAGGGCTGGGGGGGGCAGAGGGATGTTGTGTTTGGGACAGGGGGCTGGGGGTGATGAAGGGGTTGGGGCCCTGATGCTGCAGCCCAAGTTGGTCCGGACCCTCCTGAGACTGAAATAAATAGGAGTTTTTGTTTGACTTCCTCTGGCTCAACTAGTAGACATTGGACTGGAGTATCAGGTGCCTTTCTAGTTCCGCTGTTTTGTAGGGAAATGAAAGCCCATTAAAATGCTGAGTGTTATAGTTCTGCCTGAGCTTTCCCCAGAGCCCGAGGAAGCCTTCCCCAGACACGAGTAGCAGTTAATGACCTTTAATATTATTTATCCAGTCTCTACATTCAGTTGATGAAAAACATTCCTTTACATGTGACACTGATTCTGATTTATAATTATACGACCCCTACAGTATTAATGTTCTTTCCCAGCCACTATCCCACAGCCACATGTGGCCCGTCTCATTATCAAACCGAGGCTCTTTGTGGGAGGTTTGTGAAACACTGACCAAAATTACCCTAGTGTTGCACTGTATTCAACTGCAAGAACATGAACTATATTTATTAAAACAACCCTAAAGTTATAATCTATTTGTGCAGCTGACTTACTTTGACTTAATTGAATGCTGTAAATATTTTAAGAAGCATCGTAGTAGTGTTGTAGTTTTTATGCTCAGGTTGCCATTTTGGTAACCCTCCACTAGTACTAAACACAATTCAGCAGGAACAGTCCCTAAGTTTGCTCATAGTCTGTACAGAGAGATCCCATAAAACTATGGCAGCATAGGTATTCCCTGTACTAAGCACAATTCAGCAGGAACAGTCCCAAAGTTTGCTCATAGTCTGTACAGAGAGATCCCATAAAACTATGGCACATAGGTATTCCCCTGTACTAAGCACAATTCAGCAGGAACAGTCCCTAAGTTTGCTCATAGTCTGTACAGAGAGATCCCATAAAACTATGGCAACATAGGTATTCCTCTGTACTAAGCACAATTCAGCAGGAACAGTCCCCTAAGTTTGCTCATAGTCTGTACAGAGAGATCCCATAAAACTATGGCAGCATACAGTAGGTATTCCCTGTACTAAGCACAATTCAGCAGGAACAGTCCCTAAGTTTGCTCATAGTCTGTACAGAGAGATCCCATAAAACTATGGCAGCATAGGTATTCCCTGTACTAAGCACAATTCAGCAGGAACAGTCCCTAAGTTTGCTCATAGTCTGTACAGAGAGATCCCATAAAACTATGGCAGCATAGGTATTCCCTGTACTAAGCACAATTCAGCAGGAACAGCCCCTAAGTTTGCTCACAGTCTGTACAGAGAGATCCCATAAAACTATGGCACATAGGTATTCCCTGTACTAAGCACAATTCAGCAGGAACAGTCCCTAAGTTTGCTCATAGTCTGTACAGAGAGATCCCATAAAACTATGGCACATAGGTATTCCCCTGTACTAAGCACAATTCAGCAGGAACAGTCCCTAAGTTTGCTCATAGTCTGTACAGAGAGATCCCATAAAACTATGGCAACATAGGTATTCCTCTGTACTAAGCACAATTCAGCAGGAACAGTCCCCTAAGTTTGCTCATAGTCTGTACAGAGAGATCCCATAAAACTATGGCAGCATACAGTAGGTATTCCCTGTACTAAGCACAATTCAGCAGGAACAGTCCCTAAGTTTGCTCATAGTCTGTACAGAGAGATCCCATAAAACTATGGCAGCATAGGTATTCCCTGTACTAAGCACAATTCAGCAGGAACAGTCCCTAAGTTTGCTCATAGTCTGTACAGAGAGATCCCATAAAACTATGGCAGCATAGGTATTCCCTGTACTAAGCACAATTCAGCAGGAACAGCCCCTAAGTTTGCTCACAGTCTGTACAGAGAGATCCCATAAAACTATGGCAGCATAGGTATTCCCTGTACTAAGCACAATTCAGCAGGAACAGTCCCCTAAGTTTGCTCATAGTCTGTACAGAGAGATCCCATAAAACTATGGCAGCATAGGTATTCCCCTGTACTAAGCACAATTCAGCAGGAACAGCCTGTTCTAGTGCTTAGGGCAGCAGAATGAGGTTTAAGCAGGGGGTCAAGCTCATGCCCTGTCCTTGATATGCAATTTCTTGTGTCCTACTTGCAACTGTGCTGGTCTCACCTGTATCTCGGCTGAACAGCTGCTCTGTGTTGGCTCCAGATGTTGCTCATTATTTGATCTTTCCTGCTGTATAAACCTTGTCCTGTCATTGAAACTGTGCCTCGTGTCAGGAGGTCATTACCTACATTCCTGCCTTACTCATTCCAGCACAGGCTGCATTTTAATTCCTGCCTCATGTTAGTGACTCTGATTGGATTTTATTGCTGCTCTCTGTATCTTTCCCCTGCTGGCCTGTTCTTTGTCCTGCATTGGCTGCATGCGTTCCTGTTTAACTCTCTGTTCCGTTTGATTCTGTTTCGTTCTTCTTTCCCAGTTGTTCTCAATCCTCCTACCTGGCAATTCCATATAATGACCTCTTTGCTGTTGTTGATCTGCCAGTTCCCTTGGTCCTTCTGGATTCTGGTTCTGTAAATACCTGTTGTACAGTAAGTGAAACCTCTGTCTCTGCCTAATGATCAGCAGTGAGTAATCCAGATCCTACTCCTGTGCCTAACCTTGAACAACTGCTGGTCCTTCTTTTACTGTCCTTATTCTCCACCCCAGCTTTGCCCATACTTTGTTTCTGTTCCCCAGACATCCCCACCTATACCTTAACTTTCCTCCTTCTCTAGATCTGATCTTCTTCTTATCTTGCTCTGATGAAGAGCCAAGTCCTTCTCAACTTTCCTTTCCCTACCTTCTTCTTAAAAAAGATCTTCTCCTCTTTGTCTTAGCTTAGATACTCAACCCAGTTTTGTACTGCACCCCCTTTAGAAATATACCCATATGCTAATGTATGTGACCAGGAGGCACCCTAATTCCATCTACCTTACTTAAATAAACAAGGCCATTATTGGTGGGAAGGTACACCAAGAGTGGTGCTAGGGTTATCAGCTCTCAGTGGGACCTTGAGTATGTTATTGGTGGTATTCCATAAAAGATCATCGCAAGTGATAAGACCACCAAGTACATCTGTCTCTGATTTGGCCATTTAAGATACAACCCCAGGTAGATGTTGGTAGCTGTTGACTTGCTCAGAAGTGGCCTGTGTATAGTCAGCTCAAAATTAATTATTCAGGGAAAACTTTGTAGAGCTGGTTGGGGAGTTTACAAGGGTCTTACTACACATATGTGTGGATGTAGTAAACCTACATGTATATATTTGCACTGCGAGAGGAAACACAAATGTGGAGAACACACAAACCCCTGCAGTTTGGATGCCCTTCCTTCTTCAAGCACAAACTCAACCTCAACATTTTTTTAAAATTAAATTGAAGCAAATAATTTCTATCCGAGATAACTTGCTATGAAACATTACACATACACACGAAATGAATAAACGCCTCTGCTATGTAGGTGAAGTTACTCTAATGGTTTCTCCTGTGCTCTAAATATTGTATCTCTTCCAAGTGTACTACCAATGTACAAAACATGTCGAGTAGCGATGGGCGAATTTTTCCGGCGTCAATTTACATCAGTTTTGACACCGGCGTTAAAGTCATTGGGCATCCGCATAGTGTTGACGCGTGACGGTTTTGATGCGTGCGACTTTTCCGGCATGCGTCCAAATTTTCACAAATGTATTTGTTGGCGGTGAAACGAGGAAATTTGTTGCCAATTCGCACCTGGTGAATTTATTCGCCCATCGCTAGCGTCAAGTTATGATGCAAGATCTGTTTAATTAAATTCTACCTGAATTAAAAAAAAACATTACACATACACACTGGGGCACTTTTACTTAGTTCGAGTGAAGGAATAGAATAAAAAAAACTTCGAATTTTGAATGATTTGTTTGGCTACTTGGACCATCGAATTGGCTACTTTAACCTTCGACTAATCTAATCGACTAATCGTTCGACTATTTGACCATTCGATAGTCAAAGTACTGTCTCTTTAAATATAACTTCGACCCCCTAGTTTGCCAAGTAAAACCTACCGAACCTCAATGTTATCCTAAGGGGGAAGGTCCCCATAGGCTTTCTAACAAATTTTTTGGTCGAAGGAAAATTGTTCGATCGATGGATTAAAATCCTTCGAATCGAACGAATAGCGGTAAATCCTTCGACTTCGATATTCAAAGTCGAAGTATTTAACTTCGACAGTTGAATAGCGAGGGTGAATTAACCCTCGATATTCGACCCTAAGTAAATGTGCCCCACTGTTTCACAAATAGACTACAATGGAAAATAATAATGTCCGGGAGTTTATTAGTGTCGCCGAGCCTTCAAAAATACCTATGAGCAATACTTACCCTTTAAACCGATGGGAGACTCCCGGGTTCCCACATTTTGTTTGCAGAGGGAAAGAAAACTCTGCTGCTCCCTGATAATTGGATCATTCAACACTCAGTGAATTTGATCTCGGTTATCAGTGTATGTAACAGTTACTGTTTATATTGAGATTAAGTCATTGTTTAATTACACAAGCATTCCTGGCCAAGGAGTAAGAACAAGGGAAAGCCAATCAAATGCTGCTCAGCACCAGGAGAGTAACCAGACTCTGTGTTCCCAGCAGGTCTCTGAATTATTATTCTTTCTATGGCAAGGTCACCGGGGGGCCCGGCAACCCAACAAACCTGTATCATTCATAGATAATGCTTTGATCATATTAAAGTATAACTCCACCATGACTGATCACTGGAGGCTTTGAGGCTGAATGTGGCTCTCCGAGTGTGTTTTTATTCCTATTATAGACCTTTATAAATTGCACCATCAATTTAAGATAACACAGCCCTGGCTAAGAGTTCCCTGTATAACTCAGCCTGCAGCCTTGTGCCTTTATATGGTCACAGAACAACCCCTCAGTGACTTCTAATATCCTTATCATTTACAGTAGGGGGTACATTATCCCTTATAATACATGAATGATACTCAGAGTTCCCTGTATAACTCAGCCTTGTGCCTTTATATGGTCACAGAACAACCCCTCAGTGACTTCTAATATCCTTATCATTTATAGTAGGGGGTACATTATCCCTTATAATACATGAGTGATACTCAGAGTTCCCTGTATAACTCAGCCTGCAGC
The DNA here is from genome assembly GCA_038501925.1 of Xenopus petersii. Lineage (NCBI taxonomy): Eukaryota > Metazoa > Chordata > Amphibia > Anura > Pipidae > Xenopus > Xenopus petersii. The sequence goes on from CM076678.1 coordinate 156,341,224, forward strand.
CTTGTGTCTTTATATGGTCACAGAACAACCCCTCAGTGACTTCTAATATCCTTATCATTTACAGTAGGGGGTACATTATCCCTTATAATACATGAGTGATACTCAGAGTTCCCTGTATAACTCAGCCTGCAGCCTTGTGCCTTTATATGGTCACAGAACAACCCCTCAGTGACTTCTAATATCCTTATCATTTACAGTAGGGGGTACATTATCCCTTATAATACATGAGTGATACTCAGAGTTCCCTGTATAACTCAGCCTGCAGCCTTGTGCCTTTATATGGTCACAGAACAACCCCTCAGTGACTTCTAATATCCTTATCATTTACAGTAGGGGGTACATTATCCCTTATAATACATGACTGATACTCAGAGTTCCCTGTATAACTCAGCCTGCAGCCTTGTTCCTTTATATGGTCACAGAACAACCCCTCAGTGACTTGTAATATCCTTATCATTTACAGTAGGGGGTACATTATCCCTTATAATACATGAGTGATACTCAGAGTTCCCTGTATAACTCAGCCTGCAGCCTTGTGCCTTTATATGGTCACAGAACCCCTCGGAGACTGTATTTAGAATGGCCCCCAGAAGACTGGAAACGTTTCCATTTGTTTTTCTATAAGAAGAGACTGTTTCTCTGGCCGACATACACAAGAACAGGTGGCTTGTATTTCCTGTAACCAAAATACCACCTTGCTGTGTTTATATGATCTCAGCGCAGAAGATAAAAAACGTAAAGCTGAAAATATATAAACAGTTTCCATATAGATTTAATTTCTTACTTACATTTTACGTATATCCCATTTAAGCTCACGGAGGAACCCGAACTGATTAAAAAACTGAGGATAAAAACCTGAAATAGTATCAGGGGCTCAAATGTGGGGAGTTTAGGACCTAAAAAAAGACTGAAAATCTCTGGATATAATATTCTTCCAACCACAAGGAGTGAAGCGATTATAGTCATGGGGGGGGGGCTTACAAATAGGGAACCCCAGTGAGTTGGGGGTTAGTTTACCTTTAATCAGCAGAATACTTCATTCATTATAAAAAAGGGGCGTAGGGCAGAGGAGATTGAGAAAACCAGGGGTGCAGTGTTTATTGTGGGTCGAGATTTTTGGCTGCAGAAACTAGAAAGAGATGAGGTTTTTACACAAACTGCACTGATGTTGGCGCTTGTAGATAGGGATGCACTGAATCCACTATTTGGGATTCGGCCGAAATCCTCAAATCCTTGGTGAAAGATTTGGCCAAATTCCGAAAATTTACATGATTTCCCTACCCGCTCCTAATTTAAATATGCAAATTAGGATTCGGATTCGGCAAGGCACAAGGGCCCAAATTCAGTAAGAATCGTAGTTGTGCCAGGCGCAAATTCGCCGCACTTCGCCACACTTCGCCAGGCGTATTTTCGCCAGCGCTCCACAAATTCACTAAAATCCGAAGTTGCGCACAGGGGTAGCGTAAGTTTTCGAAGTTGCGGTAGCGTTAATTCGCCAGGCGAAGCGAAGTTTCGCTAGCGATGGTTCATTTGCATACGGCGCCAAATTCAAATTTCAATGGAGGAACACGTATCAGCACTACAAATGCCTAGAAAACCTTCAAATCAGCAAATATAAATGTTATTTTGCCCTACACATGTGCCCACTGTCTAGGTAAGTTGCCATGAGTCAGGAAATGTAGGGGGGAAGGAGGGGAGCCCCAAAAATATTTTCAATCTTTTTCAGCCTATCACCCATCATGTAGAAAACACACCAGCATTTTTTGGGACTTAGAAAAAATTTTGACTTTTTTTGAAACAATCCCTATTTACTCTATTGCGCTTCGCCTGGTCTGAGGTGGCGAAGGAAGTCTAGCGTAAAAGGTAGCGTTCAGTACACTGCGCAAGTTAGTGAATTTGCGTAGTTTCGTCGCTAGCGAAAATTCGCCTGGCGTAAGTGTGCGAAGTAACAATACCGAATTTACACCAGCGTTCGTTAGTGAATTTGCACAGTAACGGAAAATGCCAAACGCTAGCGAATTAACGCTAGCGTTCGGCGCTTCTGCGCTTAGTGAATTTGCTGAAAAAGGCAGATTGCTGGCTTTGGTGCATCCCTACTTGTAGATCAAATTATATTATATTACATATCTCTGCTTTTGGAGACAAAGCCTGGGTTTGGAGGTTTACAATCTAAAATGGACAATATACCCAAGTTTCAACATGAACTCAACATAAAGGGTTTGTGCCGGAACATACTATTTGCTTATCTTCCTGATTAAAAAACACAAGAAAATGGAAACCACTTTCACTTTCCAACTGTCTAGTCACTGTTTGGGGAGGAGAAGGTAGTAAAACAAATGGGCAGCTACAGACAGTGGTGTAACTCTAATACACAGCCATGGTGTCTGCTGTACCTTTAGAATATAGGTTTAATATTATATGGTGGGGGCTTGCGTTCAGCCCCATCCCCCACGCGAAAAAAAATATATATTCTAGGGATGCACCGAATCCACTATTTTGGATTCGGCTGAACCCCCGAATCCTTCGTGAAAGATTCGGCCGAATACCGAACTGAATCCGAATCCTAATTTGCATATGGAAATTAGGGGTGGGAAGGGGAAAACGTTGTTTTACTTCCTTGTTTTGTGACAAAAAGTCACGTGATTTCCCTCCTTGCCCCTTATTTGCATATGCAAATTAGGATTTGGTTTGGCCGGGCAGAAGGATTCGGCCGAATCTGAATCCTGCTGAAAATGGCCGAATCCTGGATTCGGTGCATCCCTAATATATTCTAATAGAAACTATACTTAAATGGGACCTGACACCCTAAGAAGTAATTCCAAATCCTTTTCTATTTTACACTATAGCAATTTATTGTTTAAAATATTTTATTTGATTTTCATATTAAAACACTATAGCAATTTAACCTTTGTCTTCTTCAGTCTCAGGATTCAGAATTTTGTCGTGTTAAAGGGGTGGTTCACCTTTCAGTTAACTTTAGTAAAATGGCTCATTCTAAGCAACTTTTCAATTGGCCTTCATTTTTTTTCTGTGCTATAGTTTGTAAACTATTTGCCTTCTTCTTCTGACTCTTTCCAGCTTTCAAATGGGGGTCACTGACCCCATCTACAAGAATAAATGCTCTGTAAGGCTACAGTTGTGTTGTTATTGCTACTTTTTATTACTCATCTTTCTATGCAGGCCTCTCCTATTCATATTCCAGTCTCTTATTCACATCAATGCATGGTTGCTAGGGAAATTTGGACCCTAGCAACCAGATGGCTGAAACTGCAAACTGGAGAGCTGCTGAATAAAAAGCGAAATAACTCAAAAACCACAAATAATAAAAAATGAAAACCAATTGCAAATTGTCTCAGAATATCCCTCTCTACATCATATTAAAAGTTCATTTAAAAGTGAACAACCCCTTTCAGGCAAATTTCACATCTTTTGTATGCGCCAGAATTTGGGCATGGGATCCCCTTTAAATATTAGATATTAAGTTCCAAAAGACGGTGTGTTAAATTCTGTTGTTGCAAAAAAAAAGCAAATATATGGAATATTTCTTTATTAATGGGTGGATTATCTGAACATACGTAACTGAACTGTAACCCTAACCGTTTTGTAGCACTAGTCATTTGCTAGTCATTTGTTGCCATGTATCCGTGACTCAGAGCAGGCCTGAATTCCAATGTTTCGCTCTTGTAGATCCGGCCGCGTCCCATAAAGCAAACAAGGAACCTGATGTAATGGGCTGCTGTGATGTAATGTTCTGTAACCCTCTTTATATTAGCGGCTGCCAGAGCCTCAGTCCTGCCCGGCACACGGCAAGGGGTCTTACTAAACAGTCCCTGGCACAATATCCCAGCCCTTAACTCAAGGCTCGAGCCTCCACCATAAAGAATTTATAGCTGCGTTAATTGCATAAAAGCATTGTAATCCTTCCAAACGCCACAATTACGTTCATTTAGACGTTCCGAGACGGAATTGTATATATACTAATTGAGTTGCATAATGAACAGCACATGCCATAAAAAACCTTATCAAAACAAACACTGGGATCATTTGAACATTTCTAACAATTTAGAACTTCTAGGCCAGATTTTAATAGAGATACTCCAGCAGCCAGATTAGTCGCAGGAATTCATGACTAACTGTGGATTATTATTATTATAGGGTTTTTCTTCTGAGTTGACAGGCCACCCTCACATAACAGTTGGCTAACCCCATCAAACATCAAAGTTACTGCTTGGCTACCAGCCTCAGACCATGACATAGTGGCACCAAGCCCATAAGCTGACAGCTTGGCTTCAGACCTTTCAGTCCTTCAGGTTCCTGCAAAGGTCTCAAGGAATCGGTTCTGGCAAATTGCACAGCAACCTGGCTCAATGGGTTCTTGTCTGTCATAGAAATGTGTGCACATAACCCTACTTCTCCTGTGGATTCATGAGGTATCCACCATGGTGAGCTACATATTCTTATTCTATGGATTGCCAAAATAAAGTGGTCTGTCCATCATTCTTTTCTGTCCAACCCTAATGCCCATATGTCCACTGGCCATTGGTAGATGCTTCAAAGACAACCGAAGGGTCAAATATCTGGGTATATATTCTATTATAGCCTCTACCTACTGTAGGTGTGTGAATGCCATGTGGGTGAGAATAAACATAGTTACAGGAAGGTCAGATGTTTATCACTATAGAGGTATAAAAGACATAGGAGTAGTCATGTCACTTGCCCTGCCTTAGGTATTGGAGGAGGATGGATGGTTCCAGGAGCTTGACTTAAGGAAGGGCTAGGATAGTCCCCATGAACATAGAAAAAACAACTGTAGGTTGGATCTTGCATTTAACTTGGTCTAGGAATAAAAGATACAGTAGTTCAGGGTTATTTAGTAGAGCAATCTGAAGCTCCTATGAGAAGAGCAGAAGGTGAGTATATTATCTACCAGTGCAGGGCCTTACTTGGGGTAGTGGAGACTCTCTTGGAGCTTGGAAGGCTGAATGCCCAAACTGAGTAATATGTCTGGTATTTAACATCAGTTAAAGGGGACTCAAAATCACATAATCTAAGTAACTTTCCAAAATACATTCATTAAACAATTTTAATTGTCTTTGTATACAGTGTCAGACTGGGATGTCAGGGGCCCACCAGAAAAACGTAGACCATTGGCCCACTTTCCAAACTATTATGCCTCCTTTTCTCTTTATTCTCCCAGTCTTTTCTATCTACTAACTATATTCTTCCATTATTATGGATTTTTTTCCATAATGAAATAGGGAATGACCATGAAATAGGCCAAATGTTTAGAAGCAAGGGGGGCCACTGACACCTGGGCCCACCGGGAGTTTTCCTGGTATACCTGTTTGTATATATATATATATATATATATTGTATCGAAACGCGTTAGGCCGTTGACAGCAGTTTTCCCAATAAATAATATCCAGAAGTGCCGTCTGCCTGTGGAGTTCTTAATGTATTTACAGTGGGGACACGGTTGACTGAGCACCTGGTTAAAGCTGGAGCGGTCATTTTTTTTCGGTTTTCCACTAACATTTATAAAATAACACCTATCTAGTCCTGCCTGTCATTAGATAAAAAGATACATGATCTGGGAGCTGACAGTCTAATCATGTAGGATTGACAGGGAATTTACAGTATGATCTGTTCTGAAATGTTAAGCCTTTCAATTCTCATGGCTGAAAGTACTTTCAGATGAGTTGGCTATGGATGCACACGTTTCCCTGTTTGCTCTACCCTTAGAAATAACAAGGTGACAGTTTATCCTAATCCCTTAGTGAATAAGCAGGGTGAGCAATCGTAAAGAAATGGGATTAAGTTGAAACAGCCTGAGAATGGATATTAATGAATTAATAAGTGGGTGTCTCCCTGGCAGGAGTTTGGAAGGCTTCAGATTAAGCTGTAGTTATGCAACTGGGGAAGAGAAGTTCACATTATATTAGATAATAAAAAATGTCAGCTTGTATCGTTGTGTAAATCTCTCTCGGGAGCCAAACTTGGTTTCCTTCCCAGGATTCCCTCTGTTTTTAGTAAGACATCTTCATGCGGCATATAATAATTAGCAAGAAGATGGCATAGTTGCATCTTTTGTCACCATGAGCCTTTGTGTATACACAACTTTTACCCTAGTATTCTAAATTTGAGATGGGTTAAGCATAAGTCATGTATAAGCCATCGTTCACACAAGTTCTTCCATACCATTCCATGCACAAGATTCATCTGAACCTAGATATGAGGAACACCTCATGCTTGTTACAGCCCCACTTATCATTATACAATATTTTATAATTCTAGGGCCTCCTAGAGAACCTAACATCCAGGATTTGCTTTTGTAACAAACCAAACAAAAAAAATAGATGTATGGTGAATATAAAAAGGGTTAATGGGAAATTCCTTCCAGGGGCTACCTTGGGCCTAGGTTCACCAGGAGATCTCCAGTCCTCTGGCAGGACAATCCGCCCCGTCTAATACTGGACTTCCTAAGGCCTACTAGAGAACCTGACATCCAGGCTATACTCTTGTAACAAACCAAATAAATGTAGGTGTATGGTTGCTATAAAAAGGGTTTATGGGAATTTTCCTGTCAGGAGCAATCTTTGAACTAGGTCCACCAGGAGATCTCCGGTCCTCTGGCATGCTAGTCCGACCCTGTCTAATACTGGGCTTCCTAGAGCCTACAAAAGAACCTGACATCCAGGCTATACTCACGTAACAAACCAAATAAAAATAGGTATATGGTGGCTATAAAAAAAAAAAGGGTTTATGGAAATTCTCCTGCCAGAAAAATCTTGGGCCTAAGTCCACCAGGACATCTTTGGTCCTCTGGCATGCTAGTCTGACCGTGTCTAATACTGGGCTTCCTACGGCCTATTAGAGAACCTGACATCCAGGCTATACTCTTGTGACAAACCAAATAAATATAGGTATATGGTGGCTATTAAAAAGAGGGTTTATGGGAATTTTCCTGCCAGGAGCAATCTTGGGCCTATGTCCACCAGGAGATCTCTAGTTCCCTACCAGGTCAGTCCTCCCTGTCTAATACCTTGGAGTAAAGTGCCTTCATAGACTTCTGAAGGTCTGAATGTAACCTGAAAGAAAACAGAGAGAAGAAATACCTAGTTCTTGTTTTGGCAGACATGCTTCTGCAAGCCAAGACTACTCCTTCAAGGGCTCTTGAGAAAAATTTGGGTTTTATATACATTCAAATGTATGGTTAAATGTGTAACTCTTACATAAAAATTATATTATGTTATGTTAACCCTATTTGTGGTGCTCTCCTGTAGAAAAAAGCCTAGTAAAGTACCATGTGTTGGCAGCGGATCCCAGCAGCCACGTCACTAAGCCCTCACAGAGCTAAATCATCAGATTAGATCTAAAATACACATTGTGGATGGACTGAAAAGGAAGCGAGAAACGAAAAACCCACACTCCTTCTACTGGAAAACTAAGTCCATATTTTATTATGTACTCCCTTCCGCCATTGTTATATTTAAGGCTGGGTGTTTTATTACACAGGGATCTCTGTTGGTGTCGCTCCCAAGATTTGGAAGACTTTGCAGGAATTCTCCAGCTATTTTCCTAGTCATAATCACTTTTCTGATGAACGGCAGAATATTCTGTTCCCCACAAAGTTACTTCCAATTGCAGCAAGTGATAGAAACAGATGTGATCCGGGGTGACAGATTTGGTTGGATCTCTCAAATTCTCACCTCCAATAAGAGCACTAGGCCCAGAAGAGCAGAGAAGGAGGCCAGTTGGCAGGGAGGACAGGAGAGCGGGAGGGTGAGGAACGGGAGGTGGGTTCCAGCAGGACTGCACGCAGAATGTTTATCCAGAGTGCCGTGTTCTCTCCTACAAAATCCTTACACTTCTATTGATTTGGTTGCTAACACATTCTGCTTTGCTATAGTATATGTGTATATGTTTATACTTCACTATAAAATGGTATTTTTAGGAGAACTAAAGCTCGCTAGTGTATAAGGCTAGAAATGCCATATGTTTTGGGGTTCTATTCCAGACCAAGGCCACCACAACCTTTTAGTGGGGGAAGATCTGTGAATGCCCCCAATATCATGCACATGCTCATGCTCTGGGCTACTGCCACTTGCCTGAGCTTAGACACTGATTCTCTTCTACATTTGATTCTACATCAAATTTGATTTATAGTGGGCACTGTAGCATCACCTTCCATTACAGATGTAACTCTGATACCTCCTAGACTTAGCAGCCCAGAGCACACTGAGCATGTGCAGTGCCACTGACTCTCAAAAGATGGCCTTGAAGATTTGAAGCATGGATCAATAGTGTTATAGGACTGTGAACATCTGGACCAGTACAGTAAGTGCAGTAGTAAAGGATGGGTTGATAGTCTACCTACATCAAACCCTCTCCCTCCTAACCTAAATGGACCCACTGTGTCATCATCACTTATATCAACTTTGAGGGGAAAAAATCTATGAGAAATATAGACCATACGAAGAATCTGGCATTCTGATTAATTCTGGGCAAGATGTTGATGCAATAACCCATTGGAACACCATTATTTTTTTCGTACCATCTTTGCAAGACGTGTGCGGCTCAGAGTCTGACTGTGAGATTTGGGTTCAATTCTTGGCGAGCCAACTTCAATGAGAATTTCTTCCATTTGTACAAAAATAAATCCCTTTCTCTCAACTGCTAGAAATTATATTTAAAGTGACAAGTCAACGGCTACAAATCCTCATGTTTTTATATATTTACTTGATCATTTTTGAGACTCCCTGACATAAAGACTTAACTCAATTTTATGAAAATCCTACAAGATTTTATGAAGGTTGGCCTATTGAGCGCGACATCATTAAAGGAGAATTACCATAAAACTGAATTCACCAGCAGCATGAATCACATCCAATCTGGATTTAAATTAAAAACAAAAAAGAGGGAAAATATTTTACTTGGCTCTTCAAAATTTGCTCATAAACATATTTTATGAATTAACCTTAAATATATTGACTTGAAAAAAAAAGTTCAAGGGTATGCTATGCTAAACGCTAGCTGAGTGGTATAATTAGTTTGTAAAAGACTTTGAATAAATAGTGGAAATGCTCTTCTGGTGTAAAGCTCCTAACGAAATTTGGGCCATAAATACACTGTAAACTGTGAATTTCCACAAAAAGGATTGAACGTTTAAAATGCCAAGCGTGTCCTCCAAATCAGGAGTTCTAAAGGCAACCATGCTTAAAAATTAGCTTTATTTTGAACTTTTTCAACCTCCCTTAAAGACCATTTGGGTTTGTATGCCATCTGGGGGGATGTTTCAGTAGATAATCCTTTGATCTCCTTGGCTTTCTGTCAACCTGCTCCATCACTCCAGGCTTTGGTGATGCATCTTGGACAATATGAGTACAGTTGGCCTGTCAATAGACCAACTGGTGGTATAAAATCCAAATAGGTTGTTTATGGTGACCAAGAAGTGCTGAACATAACCTGTAGGCAGCCGTAGGCAAGTAGGGTATAAGGGCTTCTCTCCCATGGTTGGTCCGAATTTCTCCCAACCTTTCTGCTTTCAAAATAACTCTTATAACGCACTTCTTTAGAGAAGCCCACCCTTACTCTGCTTATCTACTAAATGCAATACCACATACAGTACTACATCTCTCACTCACTTAATTCTGATCTTGCCCACTCCCACACCTTGTGTCTTATTCCCTTCCCTTTAGATTGTAAGCTCTTTTGCACAGCGCACCTGGCTAACAGGTTACAGATATATAAAAATGTTGCTCTTCCAGCCATTCAGAACATACATAGGGCAGTAAATGTGTTCTGACATCAAAAAACACCTAATTAACCTTCAGCCTGGGCTTCCAGTACATCAGGGCATTTCTTAGTAACAACAAAACAACAATCAGTTTTCATTGTTCTACCATAAAAAAGAACAATAGAATTAAAGATCTGATTGGTTACAGGAAACTAGTGATACACCGAATCCAGGATTCGGTTAGGGATTCTGCCTTTTTCAGCAGGATTCGGCCGAATCCTTCTGCACGGCCGAACCAAATCCTAATTTGTATATGTAAATTAGGGGTGGGGAGGGAAAACGTGTGACTTTTTGTCACAAAACAAGGAAGTAAAAAAATTTTCCCCACTCCCATCCCTAATTTGCATATGCAATTAGGGTTCGAATTCGGTTTTCGGTATTTGGCCGAATCGTTTGCAAAGGATTCAGGGGTTCAGCCAAATCCAAAATAGTGGATTAGGTGCATCCCTACAGGAAACTGTATTGAGCAACTCTGTTATGTATAGACAGCATGTGATGGTCACTAATCTATATTTAATTAAAGGAACTGCACTTTTGAAGGATAATTGAAGATTATATATTAATGGAAGGAAAGCTGCTTAATTAGTGTTGGGTGTGTCTATTGCAAGAACATGTTTGGTTTTCTTTGAAATGTATATGTACTCCTCAGAAAAAAAAGGAAAAACCTCTAATTTAATGGTTTATCTTATGAATATAAAACAATAGGTTTTGGGGCCCAATTTTTCAGTACAAATCTCAGATAAGAAGTAATTTAATAATTAGTAATTAATCAATGCAATAAAAGAACAGAATAATAGAACACTAATTCTTTGGAAGAAGAATGAGGAATAAAGGATCCTTTTGGATCTCATAAGATTGAGCAAAGAACTATTGTGGAATAGTTGGAAAAATCTGGTCTGACAACATCTACCCCAAGTTCTTGGTAATTTAATCATATGAGCATAAAGGGACTACCCCCCTGCTTTACTTTAGATAGACTTTTGAGTTCAGGTGCTAAGAGAAAGGTCTTGTTCTATAGCCAAGGCTTTCCAAAGGAGGCTTACTGAACTGTTGGCATTACAGAGTCCAATGTACTCACCAGAACACAAAAAAATCTGATTCTTCAGAAGAAGACTGAGGCCGAAGGGACCTCCCAAGAAGTGAGCCTGGGCAGAATTAGTGTAAAAGAGTTAGGAGAACATGTACATTCTATTCTCAGGAGAAACCTGGCCATGCAAGGAACATTATGGTTAAATAATGTGGCCAACTTTGCTCAATCATTGCTCCATTTGTGTTGACCAGTCTAAGAGACAGTTCTGATGTCTTGCAATCCTGTTGAATCCCATTCAGAGTCATCCTGGCCTATCTACAATTGGTGTCTGTGGTAATTCATCAGCTGACCATACAGTGACCTCTCATCTGTTCAACCACCAATAAGTCCAGGAGCTATGGTGAATGTTCAAGGGAAAGAGCTTGTTCTCTAACCATGACTGATAGGAGACTGATAGAGTCTAGAATGTTCATCAGAAAGAAAATTGTTTCAGACAAGAGCAATGGAGACTTCTACAAAGCTGAATTAATAGGATCATCCATAGAGAAAAATAAATAAGGAAAAAATGTTTTTTTTTTCATATTTTCATTAGACAACAAAAATGGAGGTACAGTAAAGGTATAGTGACACTTTAAGGAAAACATGGCAACTTTCCAACCCCAGTTAGAGTATTCCTGATCCAGATGTGCCCTGTACAAGAATTTCTTCTGACTCCATGGTCATGGGGTGGAAAGCCTCAGGGTTTGATACTACACAGATGTATTGTCTAACAATAACCCTGAAGATTAATTTCAGTTCCTGGGCAATGCCTGAATCCTTTCATTTGTTAGACACGCACAAAATTAACTTTTATAAATGTATTCATTCCGCGAGGAGGGGAAATAATTCATCTGAAACCAAAGCCATTTTTCTCCCAACAAGAAACAAGAGTTTGCTGGAAACAAAATGAAAAATAATCTTGTGAAACTCCTGAAAAATCAGAAGATAAATGAGATAAGTGTATTTTTAATGGGAGTATTAATTTTGCAGCGATTCATTTTCCACTGGTTTTTATAAAGAAGCTTATTTATCAGCGAGAGAATGCAGCACTAGGCATGGAATTTAAAAAATAATTCCAAAGCAATGGACACCCAGCAGCAGCAGTTTTTCATTTGACCTTTGTCATATAGAAAGAGTCTTAATATGATGGCACTCCCTAGAATTGACCTGTTTAACTGTTACTGAACTATTGTTGTCTAAGCCTTACTTGTATGGTAAATACTTTATAGGAAAGTCTAGTGTCTCATTTGACAGATAGGGTCAGGTAACTCGGCCAATAGTATAGAGGACTGGGTGGAATTATGTTCAGTATTTTTGATCTCCATCAAGTGGAAGAGACAGTCTAGGTACAGTACTTTAGGGATAAGGACCCGTTGACAAATAAACCTAGACTGGGTTCCTGGTGAATAGGTGCAGAGCTTAAGCCACAGGGTCTAAACCAGGCAGGGGACCCTGGAAATGAGGAATAGTGAATGCTATATTTCACCCGACCTTTAGATACTACTCTAGTAGCACAAGGTATAGAGGCTCCACCTCCATAGCTCCATCAATGTGATTGGTGTCACAACCCCAAGTGAAACCCAGTAGTTTAGGAACCCAGCTGTTTAGACTGAGTATGAACGTACCCCCAGCAGTAGGCTTGAGAGTGTAGCTTGTAAGTACTGTAGGTTGCACAGAGGGTTCTACAACCCAAGCCTGTTTCTATTGAACTCAAATATTGAGTTATTCTGATTTCTAAAGGTGTATTTTCCATGCAGGATTGTGGTACTATATAGTATGTTGGGAATGGGTAATATCTTTGTGTGGCTTTCACTATGCATGTTGGTGGTGTTCATTGATGCATATGGACTACACTAATAGTGCACACGTGGTCTTTATGGAAGACTACGGTCAAGTGTTAGAACATCAAGGGCCCATAAAATTGCCAATTTAGAGCAGCACACACCTGTATCTAATGCAGGGACCTTTTGACTTGTGAGCCACATTCAAATGTAATAAAGAGTTGAAGAACAAGACGAGCATGAAAAAAGTTATTGGGAGTACCATATATGGGTTATCATTTGATAGCCCTATGAAGACTGGCAGTGTACAAGAGGCTCTGTTTGGCAGCACATCTGTTTTTTTGCAACCAAAACATGTCTGCAAGACTGAAATTCAAAAATAAGCACCTGCTTTGAGGCCTCTGGGAGCAATATCCAATGGGTTGGTGAGTAACATGTCACTTTCAAGCCCACACTGCATAGTTAATGTGTCCCCTGTGTGCATTCAACCTGATGCCAAAGTTGGACATGCCATTGGATTCCCAAGTGCTGCCCATGTCCTGCCGCTCCTGTAAGCAGTGCTGCTGAGCACAACTCAATATCATGGAGGGCTTACCTTTTAGTTCACGGAATTAAATGTAGAGTCTATGGTGCCTGCTTAAAAATGCCATAGTGGCAACAATTTTTCTATATTTGCACTTTGCACTTATATGGCAATGAGCCTCCAAAGAGTTTAAGATTATCACCTATGGTAGCAGAAACAAAGATAATATACAGGGCACCCAAAAACCTCATGGTAATGTAAATGTGCTTAAAATATCTCTGTGTGTGCAAATGACCAAGAACAAAAGGGTTTTTTTCCCTTCACAATCCCTAATTTTTTTCAGGGCTGAAGAAATGCTGAAACATGTAGCCTGAAACAACGTTCACTACATCATATATCAGACCCCCCCCCCCCGAATGATGTATTTGCCACTGAGCCTAATGGAAATATCCTCACCACATAAAACAGAGAAACAATAAACAAAGCCTGCGCTTAGCCTGGAAGCCCCCTCTCCTGTATTTACACAACCACACACACAAACGTGCAGACTCACAATTCCACTGGTAACATTTCCGCACTGAAGAATTCAGACCTAGGTCACAGCTGAAGACACAAAATTGTACTTTCTTATAGAATGAGACCAAACTAGTTTATTCAAAGAATCCATGGATAGATCCTTAGGGTTAGACATCCCAAACATCTATAGGTTCCTCCCAAGGTAAGAAATCCCCTTAAGATTTATTCCACTAACTAATCATCCTATTTCCTATGTTGTGTCTATATTGTTGTGTAAACTCAAGTAAATCCTTGCATACACCTAATGACAATGAAACCTTTTGAGATAGTCGTTGTCGTAGCCATTGTCTCGCCAGAGAAACCTTCTTAAGGACCATTTGACAAGTAGCCCAGGTCTTTCTAATTCTTGTAGACTCAACAGGAAATAGGAAAGCAATTGTTAGCTCATTAGGCCTGTCCAATTTAATATAAACCTATTAATGGCAAGTAGCATATAGTGAAATTAGAAAATCATTATCTAGGAAATAGAAATAGGAAACCAAGGGGGGAAAGAGTTTCAACACGCTAAGTCTCTTTATTTTGTCTCCTCCTTCATTTTATTGTATGTTTCAACCTATCACTACAATATGTTTAGTGATGAAAATTTAATGACAGGTGAGACCATGTGATAAATGCCTTAATTTTTGGATGTATTGGACACAGTTATATAGTATATATAGTGATCATATCCCCCTTATATATTTATATATAGTGATCATATCCCCCTTATGATCACCATATATAAATATATAAGGGGGATATGATCACTATATATAAATATATAAGGGGGATATGATCACTATATATAAATATATAAGGGGATATGATCTCTATATATAAATATATAAGGGGGATATGATCACTATATATAAATATATAAGGGGGATATGATCACTATATATAAATATATAAGGGGATATGATCTCTATATATAAATATATAAGGGGGATATGATCACTATATATAAATATATAAGGGGATATGATCACTATATATAAATATAGAAGGGGATATGATTACTCTATATTAATATATAAGGGGATATGATCACTATATATAAATATATAAGGGGATATGATCTATATATATAAATATATAAGGGGATATGATTACTATATATAAATATATAAGGGGATATGATCACTATATATTAATATATAAGGGGATATGATCACTATATATAAATATATAAGGGGGATATGATCACTATATATAAATATAGAAGGGGATATGATTACTATATATAAATATATAAGGGGATATGATCACTATATATTAATATATAAGGGGATATGATCACTATATATAAATATAAAAGGGGATATGATCTCTATATATAAATATATAAGGGGGATATGATCACTATATATAAATATATAAGGGGGATATGATATATAAATATATAAGGGGGATATGATATATAAATATATAAGGGGGATATGATATATAAATATATAAGGGGGATATGATATATAAATATATAAGGGGATATGATCACTATATATAAATATATAAGGGGATATGATCACTATATATAAATATATAAGGGGGATATGATCACTATATATAAATATATAAGGGGGATATGATCACTATATATAAATATATAAGGGGGATATGATCACTATATATAAATATAGAAGGGGATATGATCACTATATATAAATATAGAAGGGGGGACAGTAATGAAATAAAGAAAGTATATACATATATGAGATGCCCATACAATACACTTTTATCTGAGGAGGACACAAGAACATTCCTGAAAATTTTTAAAAAAATGGGATTTTATCTTAAAGGTCAGAAAAGTTTTGTTACAGGAATAGCTGGGATGTTATGGGATTTTCTCCCTGAAATGGCTTTACTGGCAGATACATTAGATAGATTTGAGGAAGGGCTTGACACCTTTTTGGCAAGTGAGAAAATACAAAGCTCCTGCCATTTATCTTTGGACAATGTTGATCCAGGGACTATACCAATTACCATTTTTGGCTTCAGGAGAGATTTCTTCTACTTCTGGTCTCCTTCCTCTGGTTATATGTCTGTTTTTATTTTTTTTATCACACAAGTTGCTTTTCAGCTCTACTGACCCATTAATTAGGGCCCAATCGTTAACTTCCGAACGACTAAAGCGTTTCTCACACTCATTTTGCATGTTAGTGCATTTTCTTCTAATCTCCAAACCGTATTTCACGTTCGGAGCCAGACCCAATATTATTTGCAGATGTTTGTTGTGGAACAGAATCCCACATGAAACTCTTCTTCAGAGACAGAGAAGTAAAATAAAATTCCTCTTTAATCAGTAAATGGAAGCAATCAAAGGGAAGGAGGTCGGGTGAATTTGGGTGAAGGTGCCGAGGTGAAATGAGCCTTTATTGTTACTGAGGGAAAGTCTGGGGAGGCGAATGGGGCGGATGATGATGATGACGGCAGGTCTGCAGTCGCTCAGGAACGTGGACAGGGGATTCAGATGTATTAGAATTGCAATAAACCGGGAGAGAGGATGAGATTGTACAGGGACAGGCAAGGATTAAGGAAGGTGTGGAACTGGATCTGCAGGAAATGCTGCAGAATTGTACTGGGACCGATACAATAAAATTAAACAGCAAAGATAAAGGATCACTAACTGCCAGTCTGTGCACATGGAGGCATTTCGGCCTAAGAGCATACAATTAAATGATTTAATGTTGCCTCTTTCCTGCCCTTGGGCTTGATTTTTCTTTTTGGTGGGGAGAATGTTATAGATATGTAAGGCTATAGATAATGTTATAGATATGTAAAGCTATAGATAATGTTATAGATATGTACAGTGGTTCCTCAGGCTAAAGCAATATGAGAAATGGGGCAATGGAGCACTTGTAATGGTGAGACTGGTGTCACAGGGTGCAGGGATGTCCAGCGTTGGACTGGACCACTGGGATATTGGAAAAACCTGGTGGGCTAGCATGCTCCCACATCCAGAATGGAGCCTCTCACCTGTCCGGACCTGATAGCAACAAATTAAGGAGAAGGTAAGTGGCGTGCGTGCAGTCTCAGTCCCAGTGGGCCCCAAACGGCCCACTCCATCCATTAACGTGCCAGTCACAATGCAGCTTCGTACTAAATGTCTGCCTTAGGGAGTGGAAAAATAAAGGTCTTTCCAGGGCCTTGCAGCCCCCCATTGATCCCCGGCCTTTGCATCTAAATAAAGGACAAGCTAGTGGACATTCCAGAGGAAACCCTTGTGCCACCCACCCTTTGGATTCCAGGCTGCATTAGAGTGAGGTGCAACTCTTTTACTCAATTCTTAAGGTGCAAGAAGCAGAGCACTGTGTAGTCAATTTAGGCCTGTTTTTTGTACTTTGCCCCAGATTACATAATTGACTTTCCCCACAATAATTTAACCATCTTATCAGTCAACTACACTGTTGGGCTTGGCTGTTGGAGGTGGGCAGATAAACCTCATAGTGTTTGGCCTTTAGTTGTGGGAAGTCTGACTCTATAGGGACACTAACAATGTCTTAATTTCCATCTACTCTCTTTATCTTGTCCCACTGTTTTGATATTATCCTACCAGCAACATCTTATTTTACTGTCTCCATCTTGCCCTACTATCTCGTTTTGCCCTTCAATGTTAATGTTAATGTTGCAAGAAATACAAGAGCCAAAGTCTATTTCTGGTAAGTGGTCAACTGGACATCAACAGATGAGAACTTTGTTTCCCTGATGGTGCTGACAGTTGGAGAAAGCCTTCTTGCAATGTTAACAATCTATTCCTAGGACCCTGGCTTCTCTTTCTATAATCATACCTCCAAGAGTTGGTAGCTCCTCAGAGGAGTAGACTCAGATACACATTGAAAGAACTGCAAGTTATTCAGTTCAATGTAAGAGGAGTATACTCTATATAGATGTTCTATTAGTATTAAAAATAGAATGCTCAAATAAGCACTCACCCCTAATCTCACTCTAACATTGGGGTGACAGTCACCCTGCTATAGTTCCAGGGGTACCCAGTGTACAAATAAACACTCACCCCAATTCTCCCCCTAACTGACCTTCAGACTGGGCCCCCTTAGCTCATAACAAGGTTACAGATATATTGAAACATTGGGGTGTCACCCTGCTATAGTTCCAGGGGTACCCAGGGTACAAATAAATACTCACCCCAAATCTCCCCCTAACTGGCCTTCAGGCTGGGTCCCCTTAACTCATAACAAGGTTACAGATATATTGAAACATTGGGATGTCACCCTACTATAGTTATAGGGGTACCCAGGGCACAAATAAACATTCACCCCAAATCTCCCCTTAACTGTCCTTCAGACTGAGCCCCCTTAGCTCATAACAAGGTTACAGATATATAGAAACATTGGGGGTGACAGTCACCCTGCTATAGTTCTAGGGGTACCCAGGGCACAAATAAGCACTCACCCCAAATCTCCCCCTAACTGGCCTTAAGGCTGGGCCCCCTTAGCTCATAACAAGGTTACAGATATATAGAAACATTGGGGTGCCACCCTGCTATAGTTTCAGGGGTACCCAGGGTACAAATAAGGACTCACCCCCAATCTCCCCCTAACTGGCCTTCAGGCTGGGCCCCCTTAGCTCATAACAAGGTTACAGATATATAGAAACATTGGGATGTCACCCTGCTATAGTTTCAGGGGTACCCAGGGTACAAATAAGGACTCACCCCCAATCTCCCCCTAACTGGCCTTCAGGCTGGGCCCCCTTAGCTCATAACAAGGTTACAGATATATAGAAACATTGGGGTGTCACCCTGCTATAGTTCCAGGGGTACCCAGGTCACAAATAAGGACTCACCCCCAATCTCCCCCTAACTGGCCTTCAGGCTGGGCCCCCTTAGCTCATAACAAGGTTACAGATATATAGAAACATTGGGATGTCACCCTGCTATAGTTATAGGGGTACCCAGGGCACAAATAAACACTCACCCAAATCTCCCCCTAACTGACCTTCAGACTGGGCCCCCTTTAGCTCATAACAAGGTTACAGATATATAGAAACATTGGGGTGTCATCCTGCTATAGTTCCAGGGGTACCCAGGGTACAAATAAGCACTCACTCACTCTAACTGGCCATCCTTAATAACCAAGGTAAGGGGTGTGCCGGTGGTTGAGCTTACACATTTGCCCATATGTATCTGTACAAAGACTTGTGCCTATGGAATTCTGTATTAAGATCCATTATAGTTGATCCTTGAACTTACTCCAGCTGCTTTTCATCTCCCAGATAATCAGGGGTCTTTAAGGGGATATTGGTAGTTCAACAGAAACATAAGGGCAACAGGTTGAAGGCTCTTGTGCTAAATCTTAATGATGACTAAAGATGAAAGCATTCGGGTTATTACAATATTTTCCAAGCTTGAAACAGCCCAGTAGTGTCCACTGTTGTCTTTGCTTGGTACTCTCTATGGGAACACATTCAAGAGCTTTTTAGGATTTATCTAAATAAAACAAAAGGAAAGAAAAGGAAAAACAGCTCAGCATAGTGACTGAGGGCTGGGAATGAGTGAATTGGATTAATCATTCTGCCCACTGGATGTCACCAGTGTCACCACAATACAATTAATAACACCTGCTATTTATCTTCTATACATGGGATATTAAATGATATATAGAGCTATGAGAGAGAGATATGTGTCGTGTTAGAGCTACAAGAATTGGGATGAATAAATACTGGATGGGTGACATTAGCAATTATGCAAGTTATAAGTATCTTTACCATATTTGACAAATAGATTCAAAAAGAATGACAGCAAATTTTATAAGAATAATAATATCAATTCAATAACCAGTACAGAACAAGTAAATTCACAGGACGGCACAAATCGGTTTTTATACATACACACACATATATATATATAGTACCAGCGAATAGGAACACACAACCATAAGTTCAAAGAAAACCAGGGTGACAGTGTATAACAAAAATATCCCATCCTGTTGACAGCATTCCAAGGAAGATTCCAAATAGTCAAAAGGTCAAATTAAGTGAAGGCTTATTAAAGTCTATATATAGATACAGAGTGATATCCGTGGGGCTTCTAATTGTGCACCAAGTCCAGCTTTGATAAACCACTTAAGGCATTATATATATATACACATCTTTTTTCAACCTGCAAACAATTACACTGTATTCTGCTAATTCTATTAATTTAAAAATCCATATTTACTTTACCATGGGTACCCAGGGCACAACTAAACACTCACCCCAAATCTCCCACTAACTGGCCTTAGACTGGGCCCCCTTAGCTCATAACAAGGTTACATATATATAGAAACATTGGGGTGTCACCCTGCTATAGTTCCAGGGGTACCCAGGGTACAAATAAACACTCACCCCAAATCTCCCCCTAACTGACCTTCAGACTGGGCCCCCTTAGCTCATAACAAGGTTACAGATATATAGAAACATTGGGGTAACTGTCACCCTGCTATAGTTCCAGGGGTACCCAGGGTACAAATAAGCACTCACCCCAAATCTCCCCTTAACTGACCTTCAGACTGGGCCCCCTTAGCTCATAGCAAGGTTACAGATATATAGAAACATTGGGGTGTCACCCTGCTATAGTTCCAGGGGTACCCAGGGTACAAATAAACACTCACCCCAAATCTCCCCCTAACTGACCTTCAGACTGGGCCCCTTAGCTCATAACAAGGTTACAGATATATAGAAACATTGGGGTAACAGTCACCCTGCTATAGTTCCAGGGGTACCCAGGGTACAAATAAGCACTCACCCCAAATCTCCCCCTAACTGACCTTCAGACTGGGCCCCCTTAGCTCATAGCAAGGTTACAGATATATAGAAACATTGGGGTGTCACCCTGCTATAGTTCCAGGGGTACCCAGGGTACAAATAAACACTCACCCCAAATCTCCCCCTAACTGACCTTCAGACTGGGCCCCCTTAGCTCATAACAAGGTTACAGATATATAGAAACATTGGGGTAACAGTCACCCTGCTATAGTTCCAGGGGTACCCAGGGCACAAATAAGCACTCACCCCAAATCTCCCCCTAACTGGCCTTCAGGCAGGGCACTTTTATCTCATAACAAGTTTAGAGAAATATGGTAATATTGAGGTTTCCACCATATTTACAACTGCAGATACATAGTCACCACAAATGGCCTTCAAGTTGGGCTGTCAGGAGTATCTAGGAAAGCAAATCAGAATTCTCAATAGTTTTCACTGTTACTGGTCAACAGGCCTCCCCCACCACAAAAGTACTGCTCTTTGATGTTCAAGGGGGGGACAAGCTGAACCAACCAAATTCTGCATAAGTAAAGTTCTCATCTGTGAGCCCCTTGAAATGCGCAGCATTTATATGGAATGTTGTGTATTTAATAGAATGTTTTGACAGATATTTAGAAGCAGAAGGAATGCAATGAGGCAAAACCTTTACAAACCTTTAAATTAACAAACGGGTCATTCAAAATGTTACTTTCCCAGAAAGGAAAACTCTTGGGGCGCATGTGTGTTCACGTCGCACCTTTTCCCAAGTTCACAAAGAGTTCACATTCAGCACATTGGAAACTACTATCCACTTTGAAATGGTCCTACACATTTCCAGTTCTCCACACTTCAAGGCATGATTTAGAGCTAAATTTGAATTTTGGAAAACAAAAGTCCCACCGGTGCCAAAAAAATCGAATATTATATTCTGCCCTCATAAATAAGAAAGAGTGTGCCATAAAAAGATATCCATTAAAGTATATGAGCAGAACCTCTCTACAGATGAACTATTAAATGTAGATTTCAAAGGGTAAGCGCTGAAGCTATTTATAGATAAAAGATCAATGCCGCAAATTGTCATGATATAGGCCTTATTATTGTTGTTCTTTATAAATTGCCAACATATTACACAGCCCTTTATAGATTATCCTCAGTGTTGCACCTGAAATGAAGCAGTGATCACTTTTACAGTATAAATTGTACAAAGTCAATGGTTCCTGGTCACTAGGATCTTCTCACTTTTAAAGGAGGCCATACACTGGCCAATACTCTTTGGCATCTTGGAAGGATACTGTAGGAGTACATAGACGATGCTATGACCAGGTTTCTATTGTTCTGTTCAACTGAATGAGTGAATAAGAGAAAAGGGAAGAGTAGCCATGGCTCATATTCATGTCTTCATCTGCTGATGTCAACTGCTTGACATGGTCAACCATCAACATAACAACCAACACCCATGGTACTATTGATTGGAATTATCTGTCCATCATTGGTTCATTTTCACCTTAAGAGCAGAGATTGTGCCTGGTAGGTCAAGAACTAGGGGTAGGCACCTGCCTAGGGCGCAACCCTTAGGAGTCCTACAATTCATGGCAAAAATATCAGAACTCATTTTTTCAACAGCTGGAGAAACAAGTATCCAAACTGGAAACATTTGAGGCAGTTAAACTGTATATTTGGCATTAATGTCAGTCTAATGAGAATGTGCCCCACAAATAGATTTATTTTTACACTCTTCAACCCTAAACTTATAGAAGCCCATTTATCAACATTCTCGTTTTAGCGGTTTTAGAGGTTTTTGAAACTACAAATAAACACATTTTCTAAAACCATGAATGTCATGTAGGAATGCCATGAATAAAAAGTATGAATAAAAAAAAAAAACACTAAACAATGTGAAAAAAAGTGAAAACCTTTAAAAGTCCAATGGCTAAAAAAAAGGTCCAATAGGATCAGTGCAGCTCACTTTGACTTCTAAGGGGCTTCATCTGCTTTTACTTGTCGAAGTTTTTCTTGGTTTTTACACTTTATAAAACTCCAATATTTAGAGTTAAATAAAAATAAATGAAAAAAAGTTGAACCACCCCTTTTTGTTATTTATCAAGTTTGAAAACCAAAAAATGTACGGCAACTAAAGCTGTCAAAGTCATACAGAAGTCAATCAAGGTTCCCTTTCTTTTCCTGCAAAGATCAGTTTTTCATTTGTGGTTTTAAAGGTTTACTATTTTCATTTGTACTTTTTTTTATTCAGTTCAAAAAAGTTCAGTTAACTATAGAGGGGGGCCTTAGGAAAAGGGGGCCCGGTCTGTTTCCTCTATAACGTTCCAATACCCCACCCCACCTCTCTTTTTCTTCTTCCACTAATTGATGTGCTTGCTCCTGTGCAAGCTTGCTGTGGGGTTGCGAATGGGGGACGTCTGTGCACGCCGAGCCCTGGAGGGGGGGGGCGGGACCCCAGCATGCGCTTTTTACGCCCCTGATTCAGATCTTTTAATAACTTCCATGGCAACAGAACTAGAAATAGAGTCTAGGAGGAATAATCCATAGCAACCAATAGTATGCTTACAAGTGGCTAAAAAATCATACCTGCTGATTAGTTACTATGGGATACTGCTCCTGGGCAGAGTTATTATCTTTTAGTGCATTACCCCCTAATTGTTGAAGAATATCTGGACTACAGGATTTTTTAGTTGCCAGCAGGACCTGAGGTAGAGATGCAAGAAGCCTTGGTCTAAGCATGGCTTCTCAGTCCTTTCAGACCCTACAATGCAGAGGAACAGGACAATCAATAGCTACAGATGCTTCCAATTGGGGAAAGAGCCAACTTAATTGTAAACTCTGGACAAACAGCACTCTGGTACAGTTGCTCAGCCTGGGTTGCTCTGGAAACTGGAAAAAAAACAAGTGGGCCCTGCCAGACCCACTATCTTGGGCTTTCAGAGCCTTTGCTTTGGATCAACTTGTACTATGAGCTATCTCCCATATCCCTGTATTCCCTCACTTGCTAAACACCATCCAACCCCTTCTTATACCTATCTAATGTATCAGCCTGTACCCCTGATTCACTTCCCAGCTCTCCCTGTAACACCCCTTTCCCTCCTCTAATCTCATTGGCTCCCTCCTGTCTGCTGGGAGGAGCTACTGGTGAATAAAGCATCCGACCCTTCCTTGTACCTATCTAATGTATCAGCCTGTACCACTGATTCACTTCCCAGCTCTCCCTGTAACACCCCTTTCCCTCCTCTAATCTCATTGGTTCCCTCCTGTCTGCTGGGAGGAGCTACTGGTTAATAAAGCATCCGACCCTTCCTTGTACCTATCTAATGTATCAGTCTGTACCCCTGATTCACTTCCCAGCTCTCCCTGTAACACCCCTTTCCCTCCTCTAATCTCATTGGCTCCCTCCTGTCTGCTGGGAGGAGCTACTGGTGAATAAAGCATCCGACCCTTCCTTGTACCTATCTAATGTATCAGCCTGTACCACTGATTCAGGGAGACAATTCCACATCTTCACAGCTCTCACTGTAACAAACCCCTTCCCAATATTTAGCTGGAACCTCTTTTCTTCTAATCGGAATGGGTGACCTTGTGTCAGCTGGAAAGACCTACTGGTAAATAAATCATTAGAGAGATTATTATATGATCCCCTTATATATTTATACATAGTTATCATATCACCCCTTAAGCGCCTCTTCTCCAGTGTGAACATCCCCAATTTGGCCAGTCTTTCCTCATAGCTAAGATTTTCCCTTTACCAGCTTAGTTGCCCTTCTCTGTAGCCTCTCTATATCTTCTTGGAAGTTTAATCTCTTCCAAACGACATCACTGATCTAATCTCATCCTCATCGTTCCTGGCTGACTTTTCCTTATGGTGGTAACCATGACATTTTAATGGACCATGAAGATCCATCTCTCCATATTTTGGCAAGTCTAGTGACAATTGGCTGTTCTTAAGGTCTTTACATTGAGTATTTAATTTGCCAAGCAGCAGCAAATGATACTGAATATTCTAAAGACAGAGTCATGGAAACAAGTCATGAGAAGTTTGTCAGCTTATTATGAGCTAGGAAAAAAGCACTATAATATATAGAAATGTCAACTCATGGAGCCAAGTACCATATCAGAAACTGATCCATGTCCTGGGGCTGGAGCTTCTGTTGGGATTTAAGTGAAAAGAGCATTAGCATCGGGTTTGGGTATTAAATGATCTTCAAAAGGACTGAACTCACTTTCGTTATATACCAAATGGTCACTTTTTCATGAAAATATCTCTTTCTTTTTACAGAGGAAAAAAAAAATCGAATACCTTCACGGGATTACTCTAAACCGCATATACCCACTTTTTTTAATAACCCAAGGTGCATGCACTCAGCTCTAATCGCCCTATCTATAAATTGAGCTTTAAGGGTAATCTTTCAGGATTGCTTTAAAGCTCAAAGAAAAATCTACTTCTCCTTCGGCAATTAGACCTCGGGGTCATGTGCTAATAGTTCGCCTGCGTGGTTAAAGCAGGCTTCACTGGGATTTGGAAAAATCCCATAAATAGAGTTTTATGGGTTTTTAAGAACAAGGTTATTTTGTGTTAATAATGGGCATACATTAGGCTTTAGATAATTGCTTTATGTAACTCTAAGCTTTCAGCTAAATAAACACAGTCTATGTTCACAGGTGTAACGCACTCCTGTTGCACGGCTGCTAGGGGCGGAGGGTGGAGGCCCTAATACTGATTCAGTGTATAATTTATTAGAAACAGGTGCTGGCTCATGATGGCCATAGGACGTAAAAGCAGACACGTGTTTAAACTACTATTTGAAAGTTCACCTTCATGGGGAGGAAGGGCCAAATTCTATTAGATGTGATGGGAAGCAACACACAAACCTGTTGCTGTTCCTTCTTAACCATTCCCAAGCAAGTTCCCAAGCAAGTTCCCAACAGCGAGTAGAAGGAATACTAGAGACAGCAGACAAGGCGGCAGCTGGGATACTGAGGTCCCAATGACGTTGACAGCTTCATAATTTCTAGGCCAGGACCTAAAAATGGTTCCTAATGTTGTTTAGGGTGGCTCCCCATGAGTGAAATTTCCTCCTATATCAGA
This sequence comes from Xenopus petersii, assembly GCA_038501925.1. Taxonomy (NCBI): domain Eukaryota; kingdom Metazoa; phylum Chordata; class Amphibia; order Anura; family Pipidae; genus Xenopus; species Xenopus petersii. The sequence continues at coordinate 156,366,781 of CM076678.1, forward strand.
AAATAGTGATCAAAATGAGGAGCATAAATGGTTCTAAGCCATTTCTGAGTAAATCAACCCTGGGCCTCCCACCCGAGCTAAGATGTCCACCAGGTGCCGGAACCCTTTGGTTGCTTACCTTGGTAATTTTTTATTTGGAGTCATGATCAGGGCCAGGAGGAGGTCAAGTGGTAGCACCCAGGGCATCAGTGGGAGTGGGTCTTAACTGGCGTTTTTTTCCTGGTGTCCCGCTGGCCCAGTCCAACCCTGAACAGCAGAGATTTCTAATAGAACCAGGGAAGTAGATCAACGTTTAAAAGAGGAGATCTTACCTTCCTTTGCCTGTTAGCTTTAGCCTAAAGGGTTTTCCAAGGAAATGAAAATTTGGCTTCATTTCCATTTCTCCATCTCCTTTTCCCCACAGCTAAAATTTTGAAATGTCCTTTATTGCCTCTTATACTCTTCCTAGACAATATATATATATATATATATACATATATATATATATATATATATATATATATCCTCAGTATCTACCAGCACTTCTATCTTGACTTTCCCTTCCTTACTGAAAGAAAGGGTAACCACAACACATTGGGTGTCGAAGCTTTAGTCTTTATTCAGGTAACAACATCCACAGCATGAAATGCCCGATGTGTTTTGGGCACTTTCCCTGCCCTACATCTGACACATTCACATCACTGATGGTCTACTCCTGCCATTCTGCTGATTAAAGGGGCCGTCTGATAAAGATAAAAAGCTTTGGGTAACGTTGTGTATTGATGAATTTTGCAAATAGGACAGTTACTTGTGGTTGGAGCCACTTTATGTTAGAATTGGAAGATGCACGTAGAAGTCATTATGAATCTCATTCTTGCTGAAAATTTCTCTGGATTCATGGGGGACCATAGGGACCCACCTTAAACAGCAGTGGGAATCATTTTGGGTTCTGGGCTAGAACAAATGTTAAGAAATCCAAGTTATAAAGGAAGACGGTAACCTTGGGTGGTTCTCAGTCAAACCCTTTTGGGTTCTATAGATGCCTGAAGACCTTTCTTGACCAGACAAGTTATGGGACTCAACAAACAATCTGGCTGAGGAACACAAGCACAAACATAATCCATTTACCTGTCCAGTTGTTGCCCAAGGACTTCACATCCAGGGCAACTCAAAAATATGTAAAAATTTAGGTTAGATTATAGTAAAACTGAATTGAAATTGTAAAATGGGCCCCAGCCCTGGTTGGCCCCTCTGTTCCTGGACCTTTGTGAACCAATCTGTTCTGTGGGGCGGCAGGAGGGCAGAGAATTGCCTGGAGGGGCCCACAACAGAGGTTCTCAGTAGCTGTGGCCTCATTGGAGGGAGCAGATGGGCCCTGGTTTTCAGATACCCGGTTGGCCCACATACCCCAGTCTGACACTGAATTGATACTATTATTATTAATAGGCTCTGCACATTCCGGATACAGTTTTTAAATAAATTTGTTTCGAAAAAAAAAAAGAACACAAAACGATTTTTTAAAATATTAATCCTGAATCTAAAGGCTCCTGTGAGGTTTCTTTGAATTCTCCCCCCTCCCACAGACGATGATAAATATTTCCAAGAAGAGAACAACAGTTACTAATAGAAAAATCCTGATTAGACTCGTAACCCAATCCATATTTCTGAAAAGTGTTACATGGCCCATTCCAACAGCAAAATAAACACTGTAAATCAAGAGAAGCCCCTAATTAACCCGATTATTTACTTAATAAGCCCTGTGACAACAGCCTTTAAATGAGAAGCAATTGAGTTTTAAATCGTTAGTGTTGCAATAACACGGCCATGGCCCTAATAAATGGGGAATTTCCCTTTATCCGAGCAAATTGCACAATCGTCAGTCCGTTAACGGCAACGAGGAATGTGCAAATTTCTTTGTTAAGTTATTAGAGAGTATCCTTTACCTTTAAATGATGTCATGGCATGAAATGTATCTCATCATTACTCATCCTCCTCCTGAAGAATCTAATGGTTCATTCTCTGGTGGGACATGACACTGGGTTGGGCAGAATGAACCACAGGATGAGTTGGGGGGGTGTCTGAAGAATGAGGGTGCCCTGAGGAATGAAGCCCATGTTCAGCATACGCCAGTTATTCATGGCTTAGTATGTTATAGAATGGCTGACTCTAAGCAACTTTTCAATTGGTCTTCATTATTTCTTTTTTTATAGTTTTTTTAAAATTATTTTCTTTCTTCTTCTCTTTCCAGGTTTCAAATGGGGGTCACTGACCCAGGGTCAGACTGGAACCTTGGGGCCCCACCGGGGCATAAAATGAAGGGCCCTTGTGGCAGTCCCCAGGGGGCCCCTCCCGACCCTCAATTCCCAGACCTGGCACATGCATGTGCAAACACACTGGTTCAGCTCTTTATGGGGCAGCCGAGGGAGCAGGTCTGGGCCAGTGGGGGCCCACCAGGTTTTTTCATGGTGTCCTGCCGGCTCAGTCCAACCCTGTTCTGACCACCATCTAAAAAACAAATGCTCTGTAAGGCTACAAATGTATTGTTATTGCTACTTTTGATTCCTCATCTTTCTATTCAGGCCTCTCCTATTCATATTCCAGTCTCTTATTCAAATCAGTGCATGGTTGCTAGGGGAATTTAGACCCTAGCAACCAGATTGCTGAAACTGCAAACTGCAGAGCTGCTGAATAAAAAGCTAAATAAGTCAAAAACTACAAAAAGTAAAAAATGAAAACCAATTGCAAATTGTCTCAGAATATCCCTCTCTACATCATACTAAAGGTTAACTCAAAGGTGAACAATCCCTTTTATATGGTTGTAGATTCTTCATTCAATTAATGTGCATTCCCCTAATTAATTTGCCATTATGGTCGCCTCATCAGTCCAGTCAATGGCCCATAAAGACTACTGGTGCAAAAAATTAGCACCCGATGGGTAATTTATGAAGACCCTGGACAGAAGTGCAAGATTGTGCCCTTAGTGCTCATGTAGGAGGTGCAAAGCTCAGCATTAGGTGCTGTTGCACTTGTGTCCACCACTTGGGTGTCTCAATGATGTGCAAGAGAGATGATGGGCAGGGGACAGCTTGGGGTGCACCTACTTTCCTTCCTTCAGCCGCCCCTCATGAATACAACCTTGCCAAACACAGACACAGCTGTATTCATGGGAGCAACCACAGTTTTATCTGAATCAAAACAGAATGCAGGGCACAAAGTTTTAAAAAAAATGCTCCATTGTGCCCATTGTTTGTGCCTTGCCTTCCACTGTGCCTGTCCAGCACTGAATGTATTATCTAATAGCTAATGGCAGTTTAGTCAGGCAATTGAACCCCAATGACTTTTCCCCATGGCAGTTGCTGGTTAGTGAACCCTCGGTGGCGCATCAGGGGTTACAGTCATTAACATTGATATTCCCAGCATCTGGCTTTCTGATCGCTCGCGTAAATAATGTGCCTTCTCCTTGTTTTCTCACAAATCCTCACCCGTTCACTCCCCTCCGGTCTTTTCTGGAATCAATTGCTTATATAGGAGTTAATGTCCTTTGATATAAGACTCTATTGTTACATTTAATGTTAAACAGACACGGGGCTGCCTCACGGATGTGCTAACGCATTCATTTTCGAGATGCGATTTACCCTTTGGTCATAAATCTGTATTTTGTTGAACGGTATAAACAAAACTGCACGGACTTTGCTCTTCTGCTCATTCCTTTCGTTTTGGGCTGGAAACTCTTGTACAAAAGAGGATTTGTAAAAAATTAAATTTTTTGGGTGATGAATAAAGTTTAAAGACTCCGGCCCCTTTCCGGGCAGCTCGGTGACAGCTGGGGAGGGGGCGCAAGTTGGACAATGATTTTTGGAGTTTCATAAGCATCAAGGGAAGCTCGTTCTGACCTGTCCTAACAATGGCCCTTTGACACCCACATATTCATATTGGGAAAGACTTAAAGGGACCCATATGCCTTGGAATATTTGTGTATCTCATTGAAAGATGCTGCTAGGCTTTTGTTTATATGTTTTCCCTTAACAGAGGTCAACTCACCCCTATTTTTCTGGAGTCACCCTGATTTAAGTCCCCTCAACCGGTCACCCACAGCAACAGATCTATCACCTTCTGTCATTAATTTGCACCTGAATCCTAAATTACCCACAGAGGCATAACAACAAGGAATGTCATTGAACCTGAGCTCACACCCCACAGTCAGGGTGTTGTAAAGATGGAGGACAGAAGAAGAATCCGTGAAGATATTCATCCAGATGGGGGGGTGCCTGAAGGGTGGAGGGGCCCAAGTTCAAATCTTGCACCCAGACCCAAGTAATTAGTTATGCCACGGCTTACCCACATAGAATATTGCATAGGTTGATCCCCTAACTCTTCTTATATCCATCCAGTGGAGTATGGAAGGGTTGGGCCTGTGCAAATTAGGGGCGGAAGGGAAATCTCGTGACATTTTCTCACAAAACAAGGAAGTAAAAAATGTTTTCCTCTTCCCACCCCTAATTTGCATATGCAAATTAGGATTCGGTTTGGTATTCAGACGAATCCTTCGCGAAGGATTCGGGGGTTCGAGTGAATCCAAAATAGTGGATTCAGTGTGGGAATATCTGCCTTAAATTCATCTACAGAAACCTTGTTCCTCCTGTTTTCAATCAGGCTGCTGCCACTAATGTGGGGTTGCATACACCCCATGCACCCCATTAAACCCCTGAACATAAGGGCAATGTTCATGTGTTTACCCACACCCTGACAAACACCACTCCTCAGGAATTCAATGGATGGATTTGGGCTCTTGGCCATGCATGGAGTGTTGTTTCAATGTAAGATACATTTGTAATGTTGCTACCTCATCCCTTTAATAGCAGCCACTTATGAAACCCACATGTTGTATGAATGATGAATATGAATCAGTTCCAATGCCGGTGTAGCCTTCAGCGTCATGCATCATCTCTGCTGATTACTCATTAGCCCTAGAGTATATATATATGTCAATGTATGTGTATCATACCTGGGAATTATTAACAAGATCAGAGAGCAACCAGACATATGGATTTCTCTGCCCCCCCTCCAACACATAATCCCATAATATGCTTTTCCATAATGTTTCCTCTTTAGCTGATCTGGTGTAACCTTACTCATATAAATGGTGCCCTTTCTAATGAATTCCCTTGGACTGGCCCACAGGTTGGAATGACTGGGGGAGAGGTCAAAGCTCTAGAAAGCACTTATTTCTTCTGGCAGCAGCCTGAACAAAACCAGGAGGAAGAGTTTGGGGCTTTAAAGAACCCAAAACACCCAGTAGTGCAGAGTATCAAAGAGCTACACGATGGGGCTTAATATTCACAAGCATCATGGTCACTTTAAGGCCTATTTATGCAGCGTCACGTTTCAGAGAATATTCTGTTCCTAATTAGCTCAGTGGAGGAAACACAAGAATTAGTGCTTATTAAAAATATAAACATTGCAAGTACAAGTTCTTTTGTTAATCACATAATAAATTAATTGCATTACAGCCGACTCACAGGGCACTGTTATATTGATTTCCTTAGTTATTTCCCCAAATACAATGATAACAAACAGTTCATGTGGAAAATCCCACCAGGTCTGAATATGGCCGTGTACAGCCTTTTATTTAAAAGTAAAAAGTATTGTGGTGAAGTAAAACACTTAAAAAAAATAAGAAAGAAAGGAGGGAATGAAAGAAAAGAGAATAAGGAAAGAGAGAAAGAAAAAAGAAAGAAAGAAAAAGAAAGAAAGAAAAGGAAAGTAATAATGAAAAGAAACAAGAAACAATTGGGGGAAAAGAGGAAAGAAAGAAACAAAAGGAAAAAAGAGAGAGAAAAAGAAACAAAGAATGAAAAGAGGCAAGAAAGAAAGAAAAGCAAAAGAAAGAAAGAGAAAAAGAAAGAAATAAGGAACAAGAAGAAAAAAGGAAGAGGCCAGAATGAAAGAAAAAATAAATAAAGAAGGAAGGAAAAGAGAAAGAGGAAAGGAAAAGAGGCAAGAAAGAAAGAAATGAAAGAATAAAAGATAAAGAATAAGGAAAGAGAGAAAGAAAAAAAGAGGAAAGTTAGAATGAAAAGAGACAAGAAAGTAAAAGAGGGCAAAATAGAAAAGAAGAAAGAAACAAAGAAAAAGAAAAGAAAGAGAAATAGAAAAGGAAAGAATGAAAAGAGGCAAGAAAGAAAGAAGCACAGAAAGAAAGAAAAAGAAAGAAAGAAAGAAACAAACAAAGAAAACTGGCAAGAAAGAAAAATACTAGGGATGCACCGAATCCAGGATTCGGTTCGGGATTCGGCCTTTTTCAGCAGGATTCGGCCGAATCCTTCTACCCGGTCGAACCGAATCCGAATCATAATTTGCATATGCAAATTAGGGGCAGGGAGGGAAATAGCGTGACTTTTTGTCAGAGAACAAGGAAGTAAAAAATGTTTTTCCCTTTCCTGCCCCTAATTTGCATATGCAAATTAGGGTTCGGATTCGGTTCGGTATTCGGCCGAATCTTTCATGAAGGATTCGGGGGTTCGGCCGAATCCAAAAAAGTGGATTCGTTGCATCCCTAAAAAATACGGAAAACAGAAAAGCAAGAAACAAACAGAAAAAGAAAAGGAAAGAAAGAAAGAATGAAAAGAGGCAAGAAAGACAGAAAGAAAGAAGGAAAGAAAGAATGAAAAGAGCAAAGAAACAATAAAAAAGAAAATTAAAGAACAAAAGAATGAAAATAGGCAAAAAAGAGAGAGATAAAAGGAAAGGAAAGAATGAAAGAGGTACATACTATTACAAATTTTTTATTCATTAATCATAACAAAACTCAGTGGATAGAGAATTTGGGGAACATGATATATATTTTGGTGTCACCGGCAGTTCAAAAATTTCAATATATTTTTTCCAGCTTCAAACCTTTCTACTTAACCTGGAGCTGCGCCAAGGCAGAATATAAATATTGCAGATAACCCGAGATATAATCTGCCTATTAAACTTATTCATATCAAACTGGCAACGGAGCCTCTGAAATTCCTGATCGATGCGTTCAAAATGCTAAACTATTTATTAGAAATGTTTAAATCTCTTGGCCAGAGCACTAAAAGATGACTTGCATGAGATATTCAGGTATTTTATTACTTGAGAGGCACTAAATCCACCTAGAAAGGAAAATTTGGGTTCAATCTTTCAATAAATAAATACATAAAAGAATAAAGGGAAACTTAAGACAAGTTATATTGATGATGTTTTTTTTCTCCGAATCGATTATGGTACTTTATCAATTTAATGTAAATAAATTCTGAATCCTATTTGTCTCCGTGTGGATACATATATATCCATTTATGTAGGCTATCGTAACAGATTGTAGGTTGAAAGATATCCCTCTGGGAAAATCTGATTTAGCAGTAATTTTAGAATGATCAGCATGAGAATTCATACAAGGTCCAAATATCACCTTATAGGTGTGCCTCAAAACATACCCACCCATGTGCCAATATACTCAGGCATCAATATTTATGCTCAACTGGTGCACATAGCATTACCATATAACTGCAAACAAGGCTAAACATCACCCCTGTACAATACACAAACCTGATAGCTGCCATATTGCCCTACTGTGTCCATCTGCTCAACTGACTTCATCTTGCCCTACCATCTCCCTCTTACCCTACTGTCTCCATCTTGACATACAGTCTCCATCTTGCCCTACTGTCTCCATCTTGCCCAACTGTCTCCATCTTGCCCAACTGACTTCATCATGTCATACATGCCTTCTTTTTGTCAGCATCATAACTTACTGTATCCATCTTTATCTACTTTTTCTACTAATTTCCACTGTTCTTATGTGCAGCCTCTACTCTATGGGGCTACATTATGTTAAGGCATAGAATAGACTGGTCCTCTGTCAGGACATTGCATCTTTAAGGTTGAAGCCAGGACCAAGGAGGACGCTGATATACCAGCTTGACAAGAATTAGTCTGATTTGTGATATCCAAACAAAGTTTGTGGTCATGTCCAGGCAAAAATTATGTAATGCAGTGGTCAAACATAATCAGAAGACAAAGCAGAAAGGTTAATAGAAAGAAACAGTCCAATAGGAATTATAATGTACCAAGGAACACTTGAAAGTTCAACCTGTCATCGGGCATTGAACCCAGGATGCTGGTGTCTTTTTATTTAAAAAATTTCCTTCCAAACTGCAACACACTGTTGTGGTATGTCATGAAGTCATTCCCATGAGTGCCACTTTCTTGAGCGCACAGGAGCACTCCCGACAGCACCTCTAGAACAGCTCTGGAACCAATTGACTGTGCAGGGCAGGAGAAGACATTGAACACATGGTTCTATCATAGCTGCCATGCCACAATTGACCATCCTTGGCATAAACACCAACACATCAAGACATTATTGTGTATAGGGCTTTGTGCAAATGATGTGAAAGTAATTTTACGGAAACTAAATTTGATATGTTTATAGAATTCTCAGCCCCTACAAAATATACAGGTGCCTGGTAATGCTAAGTGTGTCCTGAACACCTGTGCTTATGAGGCCATTGCCATAAATAAGTGATAGTCTAAAAGAAGGCAAAATACTGGGGGATTAAACCTTGGCTTTAAAAATACTTTGTCGTCATTTTCATTTTACCTGAAACAAAGCAGCTTCCAAGAATTGAATAGTCTACTCAAAGGGATTTTATTATACATCCCTGCCTTTATTTATTGTCTGAAATTGCCAGAACTAGGTTGGCACATAGAGAGATGGAAGTCTAAGAAAGTAAACAACAACAAAGATTCAGTCATTGCATCATTAATTTTGCATTAATTTCCCATTTTGTCTTTCATTAACATATAAGGAGTCATGACACAATCCTGCCTGCCTACAAGGAGGATGCAAAGCTACAAATACAGAGAGAAACTAAGAATGAGGCTCATAAGATAGAACCAAAGACGGAAGCTTGGAATACAGTGATCTTTGGAAGACAGAACTTAAGAATGAGACATGGAAGTCAGAACCTAAAAATGAGGCTCATAAGGCAGTTCCTAAGAAAGACGCTTGGAATACAGAACCTAAGTGATGTTAGAACAAAGCCCAAAAAGAATGAAGCTTGGAAGACAGAACCTAATGATACTTGGAAAACAAATAAGAATTATGCTTGTGAGGCAGAACCTAAGAATGAAGCTCAGACGACAAAAAATAAAATTACGCTCTTGAGGCAAAACTTACAAATAAAGATTGGAATGCAGTTCTTGAATAATGTTTAAAAGACAAAGACCAAATTGAGGTTTGGAAAACAGTACCTAAGGGAAGCTCGAAAGAGACGACCTGCAAATGAGACATATAAGCCAGTTCAAACGATTTGGCTTGAAAGGGAGAACCTAAGAGTGAGACTTAGAAAATAGACCATAAGAATCAAGCTTGTCAAACAGAACTTAAAAATGATGCTTGGAAGACAGTAAGAATGAAGTTTGGAATGCAGTACCTGAGTAATGGTTGAATGTTTAGGAAACAGTACCTAAGAATGAAGCTTGGAGGACATTAGAGTGAGGCTTAGAAAACATAGTCTAAGGTCCTGAGAAAGATGTTTCGCAGACAGAACTTAAGAATCAGGCTTGTAAGAGAGAAAAAAATATGCTCATAATACAAATCTTAAGAATGAAGCTTGGAAGACAGAACCTTAGAGTGAGGCTTAGAAAACATAGCCTAAGGTCCGGAGAAAGATGTTTTGCAGAAAGAACCTAAGAATCTGAAAACCAAAGAGTAAGGATTGAAAGAGAGAACCTAAGAACCGGGCTTGGAAGATAGAATCTTAAAATGATGCTCATAAGAGAAAAATCTAAGAACAAAGCTTAGAATACAGTACCTGATAACCATAGACTAAGACTTGAAAGAGAGAAGAAGAACAAAGCTTATAATACAGTACCTGAAAACCATAGACTAAGACTTGAAAGAGAGAAGAAGAAAAAGCTTAGAATACAGTACCTGAAAACCATAGACTAAGACTTGAAAGAGAGAAGAAGAACAAAGCTTAGAATACAGTACCTGAAAACCATAGACTAAGACTTGAAAGAGAGAACCTAAGAATCGGGCTTGGAAGACAGAATCTAAAATCGATGCTCGTAAGACTATACCGAAGAATGAAGTTTAGAATGCAGTACCTGGAAGCCAAAGAGAAAGACTTGAAAAAGAGAACCTAAGAATCAGCTTGGAAGACAGAATCTAAAATTGATGCTTGTAAGACAAAAATCTAAGAATAAAGCTTAGAATGCAGTACCTGAAAAGAGAGAACCTAACAATGGAACTAAGTAGACAAATCATAAAAATGAGGCTTCGGAGGACAGAATTTAAGAGAAATACTTTAAAGGTATAATCTAAAAATGAGGCTTGGAAGACAGAACCTAAGTGATGTTAGAACAAAGCCCAAAAATAATGAAGCTTGGAAGACAGAACCTAATGATACTTGGAAAACAAAAAAGAATTATGCTTGTGAGGCAGAACCTAAGAATGAAGCTCAGACGACAAAAAATAAAATTACGCTCTTGAGGCAAAACTTACAAATGAAGATTGGAATGCAGTTCTTGAATAATGTTTAAAAGACAAAGACCAAATTGAGGTTTGGAAAACACTACCTAAGGGAAGCTCGAAAGAGACAACCTGCAAATGAGACATATAAGCCAGTTCAAATGATTTGGCTTGAAAGGGAGAACCTAAGAGTGAGACTTAGAAAATAGACCATAAGAATCAAGCTTGTCAAACAGAACTTAAAAATGATGCTTGGAAGACAGTAAGAATGAAGTTTGGAATGCAGTACCTGAGTAATGGTTGAACGTTTAGGAAACAGTACCTAAGAATGAAGCTTGGAGGACATTAGAGTGAGGCTTAGAAAACATAGTCTAAGGTCATGAGAAAGATGTTTCGCAGACAGAACTTAAGAATAAGGCTTGTAAGACAGAAAAAAATATGCTCATAATACAAATCTTAAGAATGAAGCTTGGAAGACAGAACCTTAGAGTGAGGCTTAGAAAACATAGCCTAAGGTCCGGAGAAAGATGTTTTGCAGAAAGAACCTAAGAATCTGAAAACCAAAGAGTAAGGATTGAAAGAGAGAACCTAAGAACCGGGCTTGGAAGATAGAATCTTAAAATGATGCTCATAAGAGAAAAATCTAAGAACAAAGCTTAGAATACAGTACCTGATAACCATAGACTAAGACTTGAAAGAGAGAAGAAGAACAAAGCTTATAATACAGAACCTGAAAACCATAGACTAAGACTTGAAAGAGAGAAGAAGAAAAAGCTTAGAATACAGTACCTGAAAACCATAGACTAAGACTTGAAAGAGAGAAGAAGAACAAAGCTTAGAATACAGTACCTGAAAACCATAGACTAAGACTTGAAAGAGAGAACCTAAGAATCGGGCTTGGAAGACAGAATCTAAAATCGATGCTCGTAAGACTAAACTGAAGAATGAAGTTTAGAATGCAGTACCTGGAAGCCAAAGAGAAAGACTTGAAAAAGAGAACCTAAGAATCAGCCTTGGAAGACAGAATCTAAAATTGATGCTTGTAAGACAAAAATCTAAGAATAAAGCTTAGAATGCAGTACCTGAAAAGAGAGAACCTAACAATGGAACTAAGTAGACAAATCATAAAAATGAGGCTTCGGAGGACAGAATTTAAGAGAAATACTTTAAAGGTATAATCTAAAAATGAGGCTTGGAAGACAGAACATAAAAATGATGCTTGGAAAACAGAACCTGAAGATGAAGCCAAGAAAACAGAACCCACTAATAAGACTTGGAAGTAAGAACCGAATAGAGAGGCTGGGAAGGCACTACTGTAAAATAAGGCCTGGAAAACAGAACTTTATTATAAGACTTGAAAGAAGATCAGTACAGTTGGGGTTGCCAGTTGGTAAAGGAACCCAAGTGGCTTCTGCTACAAGTACTACATTTTACTGCTGCTTAATTCTCCATTATCAACTACAGCACAAGTCATAGAGATAGAATTATCTTACCTGTGTTACTGTATCTTGCCCAGCTCCCCCTTCCATTCATTAGCTTGGCAGTGAGGGTAAAGAGCTTCCAATGAAATCAGAGGCCACACAACAAATTCCTGAATTCTGATGACATTTTTGCCCATTTGCACCAAACTATTGAAAATATTGAAATTTATAGTATGGTACATTGTGTTCCCCCTGATTAGAAACCTGTGTTCCACTGGGTGTTGTTGAACTATAATTGCACGGTCCTGTCCACCACTTCTGGAGAGACCTGTTTTCTGTGGCCGTTCGTGGCCAGCTCTCCTGCCTGAAGACATAGAAAATAACTTCCATAGACTCCAAAACCCCAAGTCTTTACAATTTGTGTATGTTGTTGTAACTAGACGTGGATAATAATGTAACCCGTGGCACCCAATGAAATGATCACTCAGCGTGTGGTGCGACCCCTCCGTCTGTGGATGTATAGCAATTGGAACTGATGAAATGCAGATGAAGTTCTGGGGTGATAGATGTAATTTAAAGAACCACTTAAAATATAACCTGCTCTACAACGTACAAACCTGTTCCCACATTCACAGATTTGTACATTTCCATTAACAGGCAACTGGGAATAATAGTCTGGATACAAGAAATAATTTGGCAGTGTTCCATGCCACAGACATTTCACCAGCTGGATATATATCAAACCCGCTCTCGATACCAACAGGACCAGGCGCTGCTTAGAACGTTATTTCTTTTGGAATAACATTGAGTTTGCCTGTGAGTCGCCCAGACCTTGGGATCTGCAGTATTACCCAGAATGCCTGGGACCTGAGGTTTTCCAAATAAGGGATCTCTCTGTAATAGGGAGCACCAGCCTTAATGGGCAAATTGCTGGCAGTGTTGGTACAGACCTCCTGTTCTGTGAGGTAGGTGGATTTAATACAAAATGCTACTTAATGCTATACATTTTTGTGGTTCACCACTGGCAAAACAATTCCCAAATTCTTGGCTAAAAGACCTCTACCAGCATGTTCCAACTTCCACAGAATGCTTCTTCCTCATTATACACTATGAATATCAGGGCAAGGGGCTGCCTGAACCAGAACCAGAACCATTTATAGGGAGTGTGATGTTCCGCATAGGTGGGATCATGAGACAGAGACAAGAGGAAAGTGTTGGAAGGGTTACTGTCTGCTCTCTCTCATTTCCCTACAGAAATAGGGATTGGTAACACTAGATAGGTACCTAATATATAGAGACAAGAGGAAAGTGTTGGAAGGGTTACTGTCTGCTCTCTCTCATTTCCCTACAGAAATAGGGATTGGTAGCACTAGATAGGTACCTAATATATAGAGACAAGAGGAAAGTGTTGGAAGGGTCACTGTCTGCTCTCTCTCATTTCCCTACAGAAATAGGGATTGGTAACACTAGATAGGTACCTAATATATAGAGACAAGAGGAAAGTGTTGGAAGGGTTACTGTCTGCTCTCTCTCATTTCCCTACAGAAATAGGGATTGGTAGAAATAGATAGGTACCTAATATATAGAGACAAGAGGAAAGTGTTGGAAGGGTTACTGTCTGCTCTCTCTCATTTCCCTACAGAAATAGGGATTGGTAACACTAGATAGGTACCTAATATATAGAGACAAGAGGAAAGTGTTGGAAGGGTTACTGTCTGCTCTCTCTCATTTCCCTACAGAAATAGGGATTGGTAACACTAGATAGGTACCTAATATATAGAGACAAGAGGAAAGTGTTGGAAGGGTTACTGTCTGCTCTCTCTCATTTCCCTACAGAAATAGGGATTGGTAACACTAGATAGGTACCTAATATATAGAGACAAGAGGAAAGTGTTGGAAGGGTTACTGTCTGCTCTCTCTCATTTCCCTACAGAAATAGGGATTGGTAACACTAGATAGGTACCTAATATATAGAGACAAGAGGAAAGTGTTGGAAGGGTTACTGTCTGCTCTCTCTCTCATTTCCCTACAGAAATAGGGATTGGTAACACTAGATAGGTACCTAATATATAGAGACAAGAGGAAAGTGTTGGAAGGGTTACTGTCTGCTCTCTCTCTCATTTCCCTACAGAAATAGGGATTGGTAGCACTAGATAGGTGCAGAGACAATAAATGTAATATGGGTAAACCATATGCTTTTTTTCTACTGATACCATGGTTGCAAAACAATTAAGAATACATTTCAATGAAAACTAAATGTATCAGACCAGATCAGGACCCTCCCTCCACACCCCAAGGCAGAGTTTCAGCATGTGTATATTGTGGCCACTTCCATCAGGGATTTGATCCATTAATGACAAATTACAGTTCTACTTACCCGTTTCAGTGCACACCATCAGTATTACTTTTTTTTTTTTTTTGGGTTCGGATCTTGTTACATAACGATAATTTCCACTGAAATATTTCAACCAGTTTTATTTAGAAACATGCCAGCTTCCCCCTTATTTAAAAAACCACCCCCAAAACCTCATCTTGTTGTCACAGCAATGAGTGTTTTTGTTCCGAGGGCTATTTGTTGGGGTTGGCATCACAATGGCCCCAGTTATTTGCTGAACAGGCGAATGTTATGTGGATAAATCCTCCCCGTGTTTATCCAGGGAACCACCGCGTCCATGAAATGAGTATTGTTATAATCTGCGATACTATTGGTTTTATTGTAACTGGCTGCGGGAGCAAATCATAAAGTGTATGGATTCCTAAATATCGCTGGCACCTCTGCACCCCTAATAAATCACTGCCATTGGCTCTGCTCTTTCTGGGTTATTATTATTATTATTTGGGATTCTTGTAAAGAGAGGAATGTGCAGTTATTAATGGGCTTGGCGGTTAGACCCTAAACGTACCTGCGTTAGGGAAATTACTCCAATTTAGAAATATCATTTTTTCTTCCCGGTGAGCGGGATTCTAATGGGAAATAATTTCGAGTGATTATTTTTGCATTGGATTTACAGCAGTGTTAAATTAAATGCACAATTTTTATATGTTTGTTAAAGGGAAACCTTAGGATTGGAAATAAAGGAATCACATGAAGCAGCTGGTTTCCACCAGGAGACTCTGGGATTTATGGCATTTTCCTTTTTTTACAGAGGAACCCCCCTTTTTCTTAAGTCTAATTAATAACCCTAAAACCATCCAGAAAAATTCTGAACACCCCTGTGGGACACCCCAAATGCTAACCCTAAAACCAAGAACATTAACCCTAAAACTTTTATGGAAAGCCCTTAACACCAACCCTAAAACTCCCTGGAAACCATTTCCTAACAGAGCCAAAAGTGGGACCTGTTCCTTTCACTTCTTTAGAATTGCATCAAAACACCATTGAATCCATCCTGCTGGAATTGTGCACAAGCCTATCAATGCAAGGCACCCATAGAGTTACTGTACCAAAAGAATCATTTGCCACTTGCCCTGTGTTCATAAATAACCCAAAGCCCTTTGATGGACTTTCAACCAAGACCCGGCCATGGCTTCCATTGAGGATTCCAAAGTGAAAATGGACCAGTCCTGATTCAAATGTGGAATTTAGCAGGAAGGGTAGTGAACAAAACAGAGCTAGCTCCCCAACAAAACTGAAGGCAGGCAGCATGGATAACACCAAGACAGGTGGCATGAGGGTCTGAGCTGCCTGAGAGTTGGCTTCCAGGTCAATACCAGCTAAAGAAGTCTGGGAACAGCTCTTACTTGAGCAAGGAACCTATTTAACCCATTTTCAGATGAAAGATGACTAACAGTTGATGGCTGTGACATGAAGCCATATCCACCATGGAAAAGAGGAGCAAATGCCCAAATATAAAATATGAATCAGCAGTTGCCAGTATAAAAATAATTTCAGATGGAAAGAAGCCCATGTACTAACACAACATGTATGGGAGCATTTCAAGATCTGATTGGATTGCCACACGACTCTGTCTTATGGACTGAATATTGCTTATACACCTGTACTTCCTTAAGCCTTTATTATGGCCGTTAAATTATAAAGGAAAACTTCTGATGAACATTTACTTTCCTCACTTCCTTCCATACATTATTAGAGAAGCCACCCTTGGAAGTCAATATTAGGGGTTCAGACACACATCCAGTTTTATGACAATTAGCTAATCTACTGTTATACTGCAGTAGTTGGAGTGGCAACACTAGGCAACATTGCAACAGAAGGGAATGATGATGATGATAGAGCAAGATGGCATCAGTAGAGACAGTAGGGTAAGAAGGAAAGAGTAGATCAAAATTGAATCAGTAGGACAAGATGGAGACAATAGGGCAAGATGGAGAAAGTAGGACAAGGTAAAGACAGTAGGACAAGATGGGGACAGTAGGACAAGATAGGGACAGTAGGGCAAGATGGGGACAGTAGGGCAAGATGGAGACAGTAGGGCAAGATGGAAACAGTAGGGCAAGATGGAGACAGTAGGGCAAGATGGAGACAGTAGGGCAAGATGGAGAAAGTAGGACAAGGTAAAGACAGTAGGACAGGGGGGCGTGGCTAACAGCCGATGTGAGGAGACGCACTTCCTAAAAGCTCCAGTGCCCAGGCCGAAACCCCTGTAAAAAACACGCTACAACAGAGCCAAAACGGACCAGTTCTGCACACAGAGAGCCCCTCTACCACAGCGGACCATAATGGGGCAAAACCGCCCTCACAAACGCGCATCTGAATCAGCTAACAAGCTGGAAAGATATGCGCGCGGTAGCAGAGATCTCCAAGATGGCGACGATCCTCCTGACACAGCGCAGCATGGCGCGACCTCCCGAGCAGGATCGCCAGCGCCGGCTGAACCTTCAATGAATGATCTACTGCAGGAGATACGTGCCTCTAAAGATGCATGCACTTCACTTATTACCTCAAAAACCGAGGAAATCAAAATAGATCTCTCTATAATAAAGCAGGACATGCAGAAACTGAGAGAGCGCACCTGCGACCTGGAAAACAGAGTGTCCACGGTGGAAGACACAGTGAGGCCCATACCAGGTGACATACAGGACCTACGAAAAGCCCTCGCAGACTGTCATCACAAAGCTGACGACCTGGAGAATCGGCTGAGGCGCAACAACCTCAGGTTTGTGGGGTTCCCTGAAAGGGAGGAGGGCACGGCCCCAGAAAGCTTCCTGGAGGGCTGGCTGAAGGAGACACTGGGGGAATCAAACCTATCCACAACCTTCACCATAGAGCGGGCCCACAGGATTCCCTCCAAGCCCGCACCCCCAGGGGGTCCCGCTAGGCCTCTCATAGCTAGGCTGCTAAACGCCAAGGACAGGGACAGCATCCTGAGGCTTGCCCGTATCAAAGGTCCCCTCAAGTTCCAAGCACACACGGTTTCGATTTTCGCTGACTTTTCCACTGAAGTGCAGAAGATGAGAGCCAAGTTTTATGAAGCAAAGAGGCGCCTGCGTGAGGCCAAATTGGAATACGCCATGATGTATCCAGCGAAACTGAGAGTCATAGCAGATGGGAAAACTCTCTTCTTCAACAGCCCACAAGAGGTCAACAACTGGATGGACACCAGGCATTGAGAGGAGAAGCACCGTCATACACCCCCTAGCACCACCCACCACCCGAGAAAAACAAGGTTGGATTACAAACACTGACTCACCCCATCGGTCACCATCCTGGTCAGATATGCTCCCATCGAGGAACCTCTGCCCCCCCTGCAGTTCCAATCCGGTACATTTCACCCCTGAACTCCAGCACTGGGCTCTGGTATGCACAATATATAACTAACTTAGCAAGACTCTGCAGGTACTGTAGCCTAACTACATACATGGTGACCCAAGGGGGCAAGTATACTTATCAGCTGTTTGACCGGTTCATTGAGTTATGTTTATTTTAAATATGTTTGGGGGAGTGTCAAAGCCAATTGGAGGGGGGGGGGAAAAGATATAAAAAAAAAAAAAATATATATATATATGTGTATATATACATGTACCCATATATTTTCGACCACACGCATTAGCATGTTGACTGTAAATACGAATTGCAATCTTAATCTTCTTAGCCTGGCCTGGGCACGAGGAGAGGTGTGGAGCAAAAAAAAGGTCAACTCACGAGTAGTAACTCAGCAGTTGAGCCAGCCTCTCACTCATTCTAGTTACAATACCTAAAGGGATCAAAATCTACCCAAAGTTGGGGTCTGGGTGGATGGGGAGGGTTGAAAGGGACGGGGAAGTTAAGTGTTGGATAGTTAAAATTTATTCAGGCAAAGTAATGTATAATATTCTGTTGCAAAGATGTGCAGGTTGCGATGATCTAGCCGGGGAGCAATCACAGCCTCTGGAAAATTTCTTCATGGGTCAGAAATGTCGTACAAAATCTTAAGCTGGAATGTGAGAGGGTTAAACGACCCGATCAAAAGGAGACTAGTGATGGACTATGTCAAAAAGGAAAATGCTAAAGTAATCTGCCTCCAGGAAACACATCTGGAGGGAGCTAGAACCATGTCCATTAAAAAATCATGGGTGGGGTGGTACTACCACGCCACCCACTCTTCACACTCATCAGGGGTAGCAATCCTCATTGCAAAAACAGTCCCCTTTCAGTTGGTGGAAGCACGCACAGACCCGAGGGGGCGTTATGTATTTATTCATGGGTACATAGCTAAATACGAGTTGATCTTGGCCTCAATATATATCCCTCCCCCGTACTCAGATGAGGTGATTACACACCTCGCGGAATTTCAAGGGTCCCACCCTAGAGCATTTTTGTTGGCGATGGGTGACTTCAACACTGTTCTAGACCCAGTAATGGACAGATGGCACAGACAGGGCACTGCCAACAGGGAACTCCATACAAATTTTAGCACTCTCGTCAACACTATGGGACTGGTGGAGGCATGGAGGAATGAGCACCCTACTACTCAGCAGTACTCCTGCTTCTCAGCCTCACACCTCACCATGTCCAGACTAGACATGGCCTTTACGTCACACAAAACCCTACCCTTACTGAGCCATATTGCCTACAGAGCGAGGGGGATCTCTGACCATTCACCCTTAGTGGTTAATCTGGATCTCAATAATACCCCACGACCAGCCAGATGGTCCCTCAATCCCATCTGGTTAAACTTGCTGGACAATCAACAACAACTGGATCTAATAATTACAGAATTTTTCCAGCTAAATAGATCAAGTGCAGACCAGCTTATCATTTGGGATACCTTTAAAGCCTACATTAGAGGCGCCCTTAATGCAGAAATAGTGGCACTAAAAACCCAATCCAAAAAAGCTCAAAAACATCTTGAGCAGCTAATATTATCTAAAGAAAGTGAGGCGATAGCCTACCCATCTGCAGAGGCGGCAGAACAAATAAGAACCTTACAGGAGCAGTACTCCACATTTATGAGAGACAAAGCACAACATAAAAACATGTTTACCAAGGCCAGGGTCTTCGAACAAGGGGAGAGAGCAGGGAAACTTCTAGCCTTCATAGCCCAAGCCCAAAACCCGCCAACTGCAATCACAGTCTTACAGTCTAACCAAGGGAACAAAACCACAGATCCAGATGAGATCAGACAGAGCCTACGGCAATTTTACTCTACCTTATACTCCTCCAGATTACCAGACTCACATTGCTTTATAGATGACTTTCTAGATAATATTACACTCCCAAAGCTCCCACAGGAATTTAACCAATTCCTGGAAGAGGCAATCACGATAGAAGAAATAACGGAGGCAATCAATACCTTCCCAGGGGGAAAGCCGCCGGTACCGACGGACTTCCCATTGAACTCTACAAGACACATAGCAAGGTAATAGCCCCGGAACTCTTAACCTTGTTTAACTCAACAGCGACTTCCAACATCAATGTACGAAGCCTCCATAGTGTTGATAGGGAAACCAGGGAAAGATCCCACCCTCCCAGAGTCCTACAGACCCATTTCCCTTCTAAACGCAGATGTGAAAATCTTGGCAAAAGTATTGGCCATTAGATTGGGGAAGGTCATTACGATGCTGATAAACCCTGACCAAACTGGCTTTATACCCAACAAAACCACAGCACACAATATCAGACGTCTGTTCCTCAATCTATCCCTACAATCAGATGGCTCCTCCACTAGGGCTGTAGCGGCGCTTGACATAGCAAAGGCATTCGACACTGTCGAATGGCCTTTCCTGTGGAAAACCCTACAAAGATTTAACATAGGCCCCCATTTCTTATCTCTGATCAAGCTGCTATACGCCGCACCTTGTGCATCAGTTAGAGTAAACGAGAGTGCTACTCCCTCCTTTGCACTACATAGAGGCACTCGGCAGGGCTGCCCCCTGTCCCCGCTCCTCTTTGCCCTAGCAATCGAGCCATTTGCTCAGACAATAAGAGAATCTCCCCAGATACAGGGCTTTCGAATTGGCAACACACAAGAGAAGATACAACTCTATGCCGATGATACCCTTATCTACTTAGGGGACAGGGGGCCCTCCCTCCAGCAGCTGATCACAATCACTCAAGAATTCGGAGAGGTAGCAGGCCTTAAGACCAGCCTAACAAAATCAGTGTTGTTTCTACTTGATCCCCTACAAACAGGTGAAAACCTTGCGGAATGTCCATTTGAGGTGGTGGATCGGTTTACATACCTGGGAATTGTGGTAGCAATGCCATTACACAGCTATCTTGACCTAAATGTAACCCCCTTACTGAAATGGGTAGGGGACAAGTGTAGCGCATGGGAAAACTTACCGGTAGGTCCAGCAGGGAAAATCCAACTAATTAAAATGATTCTGGCGCCTAAGATCTTATACATTCTTTGGCAAGCCCCGGTTTGGATAGAAGACTCCTTCTTCAAAAGGCTGGACACTATTTTCAAAAACTTCATCTGGGGTAAGGGTAGACCCAGGCTCTCCCTTACAACATTGACGAGGAGGGCGGGCAAGGGAGGCATGGCCCTGCCAGACATGAGGGTGTACTTTCTGGCTGCTCAACTAGCCCAAATCCCTACAATGCTGTCGGACCAAGCAGCGCAACCTCTATACAGGGTCTGGCGAGCTGCCACACCTGAGAGGCCTGAACCTATACAGGCCATCCTTGCTAGAGGTCTTAAGCCGACCAATGCTATTATAAATATGTGTAGCAAAACGTGGTATAAAGCACAGGAGCTCATAGGGGACCAATGCTTACATCCTAACACCCCGATATGAGACAACAAACTTTTCCCCAGATTAGTAGCTAAGACCCCTCCACCTGCCTGGACTATAACTAATACACTGACCCTAGAGGATGTGTGGGCTGGACCGGGGATGATTTCTTTCAGCGACCTGAAAACCCGACAGGGCCTACCGAATTCACAATGGTTAACCTATCTTGCTATCCAGGCCTCCTTGAAGGCATTCCAGAAAAATAAACCGCTTGTAGTAGGTCTCCCTAAAACCGCACAAATCATATCCAGTACCAAATCTAAAGGTAAAATCTCTCAGACCTATAAGCTATTACTGGACGGGAAACTGGGGAAAGTCCCACTGAAAAGTAGAAGAGGGTGGGAGAATGATATTGAACATCTCACAGACTACCAATGGGAGAGAGCCCTAGCGTCCCCAATTTTGGTATCAGCCTCCCCTAAATACAGGCTCATGCACCTCTATATGCTACATAGGGCCTACTATACGAGGCATAGGCTCCATTTGATATACCCCACATCCTCTCCACTATGCCTGAGATGCGGGGGAAGAGAGGGAACATTGCTTCACACGGTCTGGGACTGCTCAGAACTCGAGGTGTACTGGGAAAAGGTGCTGGCAAGACTATCATTCAGCCTGGAAAAAGAAATACCAAAAGACCCTATGGTCTGCATTTTAAGTATAATACCAGAGAACTTTCATCCACACACTACTAGGGTATACATCTCGCAAGCTCTATTGCTGGCCCGCAGACAAATTACGGCTAAATGGAACCACACCACGTCTCCCAGGTATGAGAGCTGGGTGACCTCCATGAATGGTCAATGTGAACTAGAAAAATATATGTATACCCAAACAGGCCGTATGGACAAACACACTGCAATATGGGGGGCATGGCAGAGAGGGGATGGACAACACACTGAGTACCGTACTCCACCTTAGGGCTTTCAAAATAAAAGCGAAAGTAAGCAAATATATGAAAGGGAGAGGGGAAGGGGGATTTTGGGTAAAGGCCAAACTCAAAACTAAATGCATGTACTGGTCGCACTGAATTGTAATACTGAACTGTATACCATGTAACATTGTATTACCCGTGAACTGAACATGATTAATGAAGATCACTGTATGTAAGACTTGCAATTTATTTTCAATAAAACTTGTCTGAATTTAAAAAAGACAGTAGGACAAGATGAGGACAGTAGGACAAGATGGGGACAGTAGGGCAAGATGACAGTAATGTTGGGGACATAATGGCAAGACCATGATAGCAGGGTAAGATGATGACAATAAGAGAAAGATGTTCCATAGTTCCATAGTTAGTTACATAGTTAAATCAGGTTGAAAAAAGACAAAGTCCATCAAGTTCCCCTCCAAATGAAAACCCAGCCCCACACACACACCCCTCCCTACTTTCACATAATATATATATACCCATATCTATACTAACTATAGAGTTTAGTATCACAATAGCCTTTGTATTATGTTTGTGTAACAGTACCTGTTGTGCGGCGGGGTCGTCCACCACGTCGTCGGCAAGTCGGCGCTGGAGCCGGCGCCATTCTGGATTCTAGGGCGCGCGGCGCGCCTGCGTGTCTCTTAAAGGCACGTTTTTGACGCCCGTTTGGAGTGAAATTTGAACCTATATAAGGCCCATTCTGTCTCCCAGCCAGTGCCCGTGGTTTCTGAGCCTAGTGCATCTGTTCCTGTTATTCTGTATTCTGAATATCCGTGTTTGACCCTGCCTGTATCCTGACTATTCTGAACTCTGTATCCTGACCCCTGCCTGCCTACGACAACTCTTCCTGCTTAACCCCTTGATTGACAACCCGGTTTGACCCTTGCCTGCCTGACGATTCTGATATCCGCCCGCCTCGACCCTGCCTGTTTGACCATCCTTCTGCCTAATCCTTTGTACCGTGACCTTCGGCCCAAAAAGACTTTGCTAACCGCCGTGCCCCTTTGCCAGCTAGAACATCTCGCCTTGCACCCCTCGTTAAGTCCAGGTGGCACCCAAGTAAGCTGAGGGCTCCTCCCGAAACCCAACGGTGGTCACCCTACTGGTGAAGCCGAGCCGAGACCAGGGTGTTTGGCATTTGTTCTGGTATCGGGTGCCGGCCGTGACATTATCACGGGCCATGGAGGACGACGGTCATGAAGCTGCTGCTGCCTCTGCTACACCTCAAAATTCCACTGAGATGTTGCTCACTACCTTGCTGCAACGTATGGAGGAGCAAGAGCAAAAACAGAATTATTTGCTTCAAGGTTCCACAATCTGACCCGCCAGTTGGGGCCTTCGCAGCAGCCGCCTAATCCTGTTCCTGCACCTCCTGTGGCTTCTTTTGCCAGTTGGGGTAACTCATCTAAACCCCATGAACCCAAGATTGTGTTCCCCGAAAGGTTCAGTGGGGATTGCACTAAATTTTTTGTTTTCAAAGAGGCTTGTAAGCTGTACCTTAGTTTCTTTCCTCATTCTTTTCAATCTGATGAGGAGAAAGTAAGGTTCATAATGACCCTGCTTTTGGGTGACCCCCAATTTTTTTCTTCAGACTGCCTTCTTCAGACCCTGCTCGTTATTCCCTAGACACCTTCTTTAACAGCATGGCCATTCTTTACGATGACCCGGATCGTGCATCATCTGCCGATACCGCGATTCGTAAGTTGCGCCAAGGGAAAAGGGATGCAGAGGTGTACTGCACCGAATTCCGCCGGTGGGCAGTGGAAACTGGGTGGAATGATTTGGCTCTAAGAAGTCAATTCCGGTTGGAGGTTATCCGATTCTGTTAAGGATAGTCTGGTTAATTACCCCCTACCTTCTAACCTGGATGGTCTCATGTCCCTCGCCATCCAGGTAGATAGAAGGCAAAGGGAGAGAAGGGGTGAGAGGAGTACAAACTTCTCTGGGGTTACTAATATAAGATCCAATGTGGTGACCAATGTAAAATCTCCTAACCCCTTTGTGCCTCTGCCTCAGGAGGAGCCTATGCAATTAGGCATATCCCACCTAACTCCTGAGGAAAAGGCACGCAGGCGTTCCGTGGGTCTCTGTATGTACTGTGGTGAGAAGGGACATTTTCTGAACCAATGTTCTAAGAGGCCGGGAAACTCCGAAGCCTAAATGGAGAAGGGGAGCTCCATTTGGGTGCAGGAGTTTCCTCTCCGCAATCTGCCTCTAAAGTTTTGTTACCAGTTAAACTAACTTGGCCTACGGGCTCTGTCAAACTGTCCGCATTTGTGGACTCAGGGGCGGAGGGTAATTTTCTGGATACTGCTTTTGCAGCTAAATTCTGTATCCCTGTAGTTCCTCTAAGTGCCCCCATGAGAATAATGGCAGTGGAGAGAAGACCCTTAGGGTCAGGTGTAATCTCTAAGGAGACGGTAACTCTTTCCATGTGTGTTAATAATTTGCATTGTGAGGAGATAGCTTTTTACCTCATAGAGGGTGCTTCCTCTCCTATTTTGGGGTTACCGTGGCTCCAGAGGCATAACCCTCTGATTGACTGCGTCTCAAGGGAGGTGGTTCAATGGGGTACTATGTGTGGTGGGGTATGTTTTCCCTCTGTAGTTGCAACTACATCACTTGAAGGGTTACCTGCTGCATATGCAGAATTCGCTGATGTCTTCTCTAAAAAGGCAGCAGAAACCTTACCCCCACACCAGCAGTATGACTGCCCAATAGATCTGGTCTCTGGGTCAACTCCTCCTCGTGGTAGAACCTATCCTCTTTCATTGCCCGAAGCCCAGGCAATGAAAGAGTATATAAAGGAGAACCTAGAAAGGGGTTTCATCAGACCTTCTAGTTCCCCTGCGGGGCGGGCTTCTTTTTCGTTGGGAAAAAAGATGGTGGTCTTCGCCCCTGTATTGATTATAGGGGGCTCAATAAGACTACCATAAAAAATCGCTATCCTCTCCCTCTAATTTCTGAACTTTTCGATCAAGTTAAAAATGCAAAAGTCTTTACCAAGCTTGATCTTAGGGGGGCTTATAACTTGATTCGAATCAGGGAAGGGGATGAGTGGAAGACTGCATTTAACACCAGGGATGGCCGCTACGAGTATCTTGTTATGCCTTTTGGTCTTTGTAACGCCCCCGCAGTGTTCCAGGAGTTTGTCAATGACATCTTCAGGGACCTGCTGGGGATCTTCGTAGTGGTCTACCTAGACGATATTCTTATTTTTTTCTCCAACATGAAGGAACATCAAAATCATGTTTGTGAAGTCTTACAAAGGCTAAGGGGGAAAAATCTTTGAATTTGCATACAATAATGCTACCCATTCCTCCTCGGGAGAGTCCCCTTTCTTCGTGGTTAATGGGTTGCACCCCAAGGCATTCTCATTTTCCGGTACTGGCTCCCTGGTTCCCTCTGCTAATTCTTGTGTTGAACGTTTTTCTAGGGTTTGGTTGCAGGTTCTCGACTCCGCAGCTGCCTCTGCTCAGAAAAAAGCTGCTGACAGATCACGTAGAGAGGCACCCCAGTATAAAGTGGGAGACTCAGTGTGGCTTTCTACCAAAAATATTAAACTAAAGGTTCCCTCTCTCAAACTGGGGCCTAGGTTCATTGGTCCATACCCTATTTCTGAAATTATCAACCCTTCTTGTGTTCGTCTTAAGTTGCCTGTTAATTTTAAGATTTCTGACTCATTTCACGTTTCTTTGTTAAAACCTGCTAACAATGTCCGTTTTGTTTCTGTTCCTCCCCCAGTGTTAGTTGAAGGTCAGCCTGAATATGAGATCCAGGAGTTTCTAGATTCCCGCCTTGTGTGTGGTCAGTTACAGTATTTTACCAGGTGGAAGGGCTTTGGTCCTGAGGAGAACTCCTGGGTCTCAGTTGATGACATCAGGGCTGGTCGCCTCAGGAATCAGTTCCATCAAAAATTTCCTGGGAAGCCTGGGGGTCCAGTGGCCCCCCCTAGAGAGGGGGGTAATGTAACAGTACCTGTTGTGCGGCGGGGTCGTCCACCGCGTCGTCGGCGGGGATGGCCGCCGCATGGTCCACGAGTCGGCACTGGCGCTGGCGCCATCTTGGATTCTAGGGCACGCGCGGCGCGCCTGCGCGTCTCTTAAAGGCGCAGGCCCGCTGGCGCTTTTGCGCCAGCACGTTTTTGACGCCCGTTTGGCGCAGAAATTTGAACCTATATAAGGCCCATTCTGTCTCCCAGCCAGTGCCCGTGATAGAACTTTGTTTCTAAGTGGTTTCTGAGCCTAGTGCATCTGTTCCTGTTATTCTGTATTCTGATTATCCGTGTTTGACCCTGCCTGTATCCTGACTATTCTGAACTCTGTATCCTGACCCCTGCCTGCCTACAACAACTCTTCCTGCTTAACCCCTTGATTGACAACCCGGTTTGACCCTTGCCTGCCTGACGATTCTGATATCCGCTTGCCTTCGACCCTGCCTGACCTTCGACCCAAAAAGACTTTGCTAACCGCCGTGCCCCTTCTAGAACATCTCGCCTTGCACCCCTCGTTAAGTCCAGGTGGCACCCAAGTAAGCTGAGGGCTCCTCCCAAAGCCCAACGGTGGTCACACTACTGGTGAAGCCGAGCCGAGACCAGGGTGCTTGGTATTTGTTCTGGTATCGGGTGCCGGCCGTGACAGTTTGTCCAAGAAATCATCCAAGTCCCTCTTATAGTCATTAACTGAATCATCACCCGGCAGTGCATTCCCCAACCTCATTGTCCTGACTGTGATGAACCACCTACTCTGTTCCTTTAAATGAAACTTCTTTTCCTCTAGTCTGAAGGGGAGGCCTCTGGTACGTGATTCTCTTTATGGGTAAAAAGGTCCCCTGCTATTTGTCTATAATGTCCTCTAATGTACTTGTAAAGTCTAATCATGTCCCCTCGCAAGCGCCTTTTTTCCAGAGAAAACAACCTGATAACAGGTCAAGATAGGAATGTAGGGAAAGGATGGAGACAGAAAGAAAAGATTTTGACAGTAGTGCAAGATGGCGACAGAAAGAAAAAATGGAAATAGAGGGGCAAGAAAATGAAAGTAGGGCAAGATATAGACAACAGGACAAGCTGGAGACAATAGGGAAAAGCATTTGCGTAGGCCAGTTCTTGGTTCATAACCTGGCTAAAAAAGTATGAAAACATGTTGACACCAGCCACATTCCTAAGGTTGTACATAGCCTGTTGGCTGGGCCATCCCACTAACATTTCCACCTGTGAACCACCAGCCGCTATAGTTCTGAAACCAATGTGAAGGGGTTTTCACATTATTTTGAGTGGAACCCCAACAATTACTCATGGTCTCTGCTCTTAAATGTGTATTGCATGGATATGCGAGGAGAAAGGAAAATGGCTTACTTGTGCCAAAACAAGTCATGACATTGACACATCTCTATGTCCATGTGGCCCATACATATTACAATGTGTATAACATCAGCCTGAGGCTCTGAGTAACTGCATTTTTACACTTTGTCTGGAATTTTGGCACCTTTTGCGATTTCTAAGGGGAATATTTCACAGCATGTCTCTAATATAAATGATTTTTGGCCATGAAATGAGAGGAAATGCCTTTCCAAGAGTGTGCTGGAGTCAGCATGGACCAGAACAGAGGGGGGATCATGGGTACTGTTAAATAAATGGAATGGGATTTGGGGCTTTCAGTATCTGGTTGCAGATTATTATCCTCCCCTCCCAAATATTACTTTAGTTCTGGATAAATACACAGGAACATTTTACTGTAATTATTTAGAAAAAACAGTCCTTTGGGCAGCCTCACATTCCTATTGGCAGGACTGAATTGCTGCTAGTTCATGCTGGACCAAGTAAGAAATACATAAACCTTCATTGAGAATCAGTGCTGTCCATGCTTCATCTTCCAGTGTGCAGTGACCCCCATGGGTAGCGGAGCAGCTAATAACCCTTCCTGCATTACATGACAGCGGTGTTTCCAAAACTGTGGGTCTGCCCCCCCGGGGAACCGAGAGCAAGTGCAGGGGTGGTTCTTCTGATGACCTGTTATAATTGGGGAGAATGGTCATTTGGTCTCCTAAATACACCTGACAGCTCACCAAGAAGCTCAGCTAGGGTAATAATTGAGGAGAATGGCCATTTGGTTTCCTAGATACATCTGAAAACTCAGCCAGAAGCTCAATCAGTGTGAGAATTGAGGAGAATTGCCATTTGGTCCCCAAGATACACCTGAAAGCTCAGCCAAAAACTCAGTTAGGGTAAGAATTGGGGAGAATGACCATCTGTTCTCCTAGATACAACTGAAAGCTCAGCCAGAAACTTAGTTAGGATGAGAAATGAGGAGAATTGGAAAATGATCTCCTAGATACACCTGAAAGCTCACCAAGAAGCTCAGTTAAGGTGAAAATTGGTCAGAATGACCATTTGGTCTCCTAGATACACCTCACCTGAAAGCTCAGCCAGAAACTTAGTTAGGTTGAGAATTGGGGAGAATTGCCAAATGGTCTCCTAGATACACCTGAAAGCTCACCAAGAAGCTCAGTTAAGGTGAAAATTGGTCAGAATGACCATTTGGTCTCCTAGATACACCTCACCTGAAAGCTCAGCCAGAAACTTAGTTAGGATGAGAATTGGGGAGAATTGCCAAATGGTCTCCTAGATACACCTGAAAGCTCACCAAGAAGTTTAGTTAGGGTGAAAATTGCAGAGAATTGGCATTTGTTCTCATAGATACACCTGAAATCTCATCAAGAAGCTCAGTTAGGGTGAAAATTGGAGAGAATGGTAATTTTGGACTCCTAGATACACCTGAAAGCTCAGTCAGAAACTCAGTTAGATTGGAATGAATATATATTTGTTGTCTTAAGAACTATGACTAGTGACCGATACACCAGTGGTTTATTATATCTGTACCCATTTCACAAGCCATGGTGGAGGGCTCTAAACACAAGTTAGAACTTGAGGGCGAGCCATGGACATCCAAGTATCAGTC
Source organism: Xenopus petersii (assembly GCA_038501925.1). Lineage (NCBI taxonomy): Eukaryota > Metazoa > Chordata > Amphibia > Anura > Pipidae > Xenopus > Xenopus petersii. Next base: position 156,395,752 of record CM076678.1, read on the forward strand.
ATTGTCAGGCTGGCAGCAGGTCAGGCACCAAGAAGAAATATGGGTATTGATTGTATAGCATAGTTAAAATGTGAATGTGGTTATGGGCTAGCAGGTTGATTCCCTGGTCTCAACATTGGCTTTGTTACATCACATACAATCTACTCACACCCTTGAATGATGTCCCCAGGGTTTATGATGGCAGCACCTCTGGTTTATGATGATGTCAATTCTGGTTTTACAGAAGAGGGTGTTTTAATTTTGATAAAGGCCCAGAGAAATGATTTAACTCATTCAACTTGTCTGTGGGGGCAGTGAGGATGAGGAATTCTGGGCAAAAAATGGTGGCCAGCTGATCACAGCCAGCACTTTGTTCGCATCATGAACCCAGAGAGTCTTAAGCACCAGATTTTCATTCTAAACAGAAATACTGAAATTGTTTCTGTGATTCATAATTCTCCCCCTTGAATGATTGGCTGAGCCCCGGCAGGATTAATAGTAATGATAGTAAAGCTGAGGGGTTTAAGTATTGACTGTTTTATTTCTAAACCTTTATACATAATTGATGGTTGTAAATAGCCTTTTGTGCTCAGAACACTTTGCAGATTAAAGGGAAATTACAGCTAAAGTACACGCTGTTCTAACGTCAGCATGAAGCTTCATGTTCATATTAACGTGCTTATAAATGAGAAAACCCAGAGGTTTTTCCCAGGCCATGTTTGATCTGGGTCATATTCACCCAGTGCACAATGATTGTGTATGTGACTGTGTGAACCACAGCTCTCTGCAAGCAAAGGAAACCTCCTTCTTATCTCCCACATTTTCACCTGTGTATTTATTGCTACAAATGTGACTCTCCCCTTCCTTTCTGGCAAATAAGCTGCAGTTCTGTCTTGCTTTATGGCAGTGCCCAAAATGTTATATGTGATCCACCAGTAGAGTAGAGCAGTAGATCACAACGAGAGCAGAGTTGTTCTGAAGCACCTCTGCTAGATCACCCTTTGGGGGGAATACAATGGACACCTATGTTGGCATAGACTTATGAGATGCATGTGCAAAGTTCAAATTCGGGTGCAAATCACCATTTTTGCCCATAAAGCTGCATTTTTTTCCCATATTTTCAGCTATGCTCCAAGTTACACCAAGCTGTGTTGCAAGCATTTTCAGAATGTGGTTTGTTCAAATCACTTTTGGAATTCTTGACCTACTGTCAGATCCAGGGTGCTAGAAGCTCCAGGGCTCCATAGCATTAATAGTTGTAGTTGGGCATCTTTCATCTGAAGAGACTAGATTGCCCCATGGGCAAGCATCTGGAAGGAGTGTGAATTCAAATACCTTAATGACTTGTCCCGCCCAACCGTGGTCAATCCACACACCACTAGTGGCCACAATAGAGCAGAATGTAGACAGTAGGGTAAGACGAAGACAATAGGACAAGATGGAGACAGTAGAACAAATAGAGACAGAAGGGCAAAATGGAGACAGTAGGACAAGATGAAGACAGTAGGGCAAGATGGAGACAGTAGAACAAGATGGAGACAGTAGAACAAGATGGAGACAGTAGGGCAAGATGAAGACAGTAGAACAAGAAGGAGACAATAGGACAAGATGGAGACAGTAGATCAAGAAGGAGATAGAAGGGCAAGATAAAGAGTAGAATAAGATGGAGACAGTAGAACAAGATGGAGACAGTAGAACAAAATGGAGACAGTAGAATAAGATGGAGACAGAATGGCAAGATGGAGACAGTAGAACAAGATGGATACAGCAGAACAAGATGGAGACTGTACGGCAAGATGGAGACAGTAGAACAAGATGGAGACATTAGAACAAGATGGAGACAGTAGAACAAGAAGGGGACAGTAGGACAATATGACAACAGTAGAGGAAGATCTAGACAGTAGACAGTAATGTTGGAGACATTATGGCAAGATCATGAAGCAGGTTAAGATGATGACAATAGAGAAAGATTTTGTTAATAGGTCACGATAGAAGAGAAAAGAAGGATGGAGCAAAAAAAGAGTAGATTTTGACAGAAGTGCAAGATGGTGACAGAAGGAAAAAATGGAAATAGAAGGGCAAGATGATACAAGTAGGGCATTGTGTAGACTGAAGGGCAAGATGGAGACAATAGGGAGACGCATTTCCCCTCCGTTGTGTCTGTTTTGGAGAAGCTGTAAATGAGCTCTATGGCATTACAAGCTACATGAATAGTGAGGGAGTTTCGTAGCCTAGGGGCAATCCTGCCAATAAGACAATTAGGGCAGTTGGCCAAGTACTAGTTTCACAACAACATGTGTAAATAAAGCAAATTCAGACTTCTTTGTCCCTTTAACATTATTTTACTGCTGTGAACTCAACTAACATGAAATAATATCTAATCTCTGGCTCATTATTTCTAATGGATTTGCACAGTTGCAAAATGTTCATCTTGAGTCGGGTTGAACTGAGAGGCAATTAACTCCAGCCCATTCATCATAACCATTCAGCTTCACATTACTAATTCAGGAATATGTGGGTACCTTGATAAACAGGGGGACCCCCGGTGTATAAATGCCGACTGGGAGAAACGCTCTATCATTGATGCACAAATTGGCGCAACCTCCATGTGACTTGGTACCAGACATTCTGTATTTTGGCTGCAGTCGCCTGACCGGAAGGAGCCTGGGATGGAATTAACTGGCAGTTTGGAGACACAAGCATTTTGGCTCGCAGCAAACTTGGATTTTTCTAGGAAGTGGATTTTATTAGATTAAACTGGTCTTCTGGCAGCGGAACAGAGAGGGAGAAATTAAGGTGTTTCACAAAGGGAACGAGCAAGAAAAAAATTGGCATCGTTGATATTTCCTACTTTTAGCAGCAAATAATACTTTGCCTTTTGTTCGTCCGTATTTGTCTATGGTATAAGGAATTGCACTATAGGGGTTATTTACAGCCTGCAGGGCTGGGTGCAAAGAGCAAAAACTGGGTGCAATTCTGTAGGAAGTACAGAGGCCCATTGCAAAATTAAAAAAGGGATTATTTACAAGTGCTGTGGGCTAAGTGCAATCTCCAGCACATTTTTTTTTTTTTTTACCCACAGTGCAGTGGGGTTTTTTTTGTCCCATGATTCTGACATAATTGTGATTGGCAGGGAAGATGTGCCAATGTGTTAAAGGGGTTGTTCACCTTTAATAACTTTTTTCAGTTCAGTTGTTTTTAGATTGTTACCATGAAATAAAGATGTTTTTCGATTGCTTTCCATGATTTATTTTATCACATTCTTTCAAAATTGAGGTATAAAGGGGTTGTTGACCTTTAAATTAAGGGGCAGATTTATCAAGGCTCGAATTGAAAATTCAAATTCGAAAATCTAATTCTTTAGTTTTTTATGGTCAAAACTGTCAAATTCGTATAGGGAGTTATTCAAATTTGATTTGATTTTGTTTAAAAAAATTCAAATTTGATTTTCGAGATTTATCATACTCTGGATTTATTCGAATTCGACTATTCGCCACCTAAAACCTGCCGAATTGCTGTTTAAGTCAATGGGAGAGGTCCAGGGATCAATTTGGAGTTGTCTGTAGCCTTCCTGACATTCGAGTTTTTTAAATTCGAATCTAATAAGATTCAAATTTGATTCAAGTTTTCGGGTCGATTATATTCATCCGACTTTTAAAATGTAAATTTTATTAATAAATTTCGATTGGTCGAATTTCGAGTTCATTGAAGTTTATGGGAGTTTTAAAAAACTCACATGAATTCAAAATTCGACACTTGGGGGGAGATTTACTAAGGTTCGAGTGAATTTTCGAAGTTCAAATTTTGAAGTAAATTTTTGGATACTTCGAACATCGAATAGGCTACTACGACTTTGAATTCGATTTGAAGTAAAATTGTTCGAATATTCGACCATTCGATAATCAAAGTTCTGTCTCTTTAAAAAAAACTTCGACTTCAATACTTCGCCAAATTAAACCTGCCGAAGTGCTATTTTAGCCTATGGGGACCTTCTAGACCATTTTTCTAAGTCTTTACACATCAAAGTAAAATTGTTCGATCGTACGCTAAAATCGTTAGAATCGTTCGATTTGAACGATTTTACTTCGATCGTACGATGGCCAAATTCAGTGAAATTGCAGGAGGCTCTAGGGCACTGCTGGCACCTGTAGTTCAATGAAGACTTAAAGAAACAGGTTGTATTGTTCTAATATACAGTTAGGACAGTGCATTACATGGGCAGGGTCACCATAAGGGGGTGCATTTGTACAGGGCCCAAAATGAACGTGCTCGCGTTCATTTGTGCACACCGAAACTTCGCTAGTGATCTTGAGCTCAGGTCAATTTGCATAGGGCGGGAAATTTAAAGTTGTATGGACGTCTTTATTATAAATGTTGCTGCAAATGGTTTAAAGGGGAAGTAAAGTCTAAAATAGAATAAGGCTAGAAATGCTGTATTTTGTATACTAAACATAAACATGAACTTACTGCACCACAAGCCTAATCAAACAAATGATTTATGCTTTCAAAGTTGGCCACAGGGGGTCACCATCTTGTAACTTTGTTATACATCTTTGCAAGACCAAGACTGTGCACATGCTCAGTGTGATCTGGGCTGCTTAGGGATCGTCATAAATTATCAAAACAGCACAAGTCAAATAATATCTGCCATAAGCCGATACAGCAAGACTGATTAATAATCAGAATATACAGACTGCACTGGGTCCTGTGTTGTCATGTAATCTAATGTGGATTTTATAGTTTTTGTATTGTTTAATACAAACTTTCTCCAACTCTGCAGAACCAGTGGCTGCAGCAAAATAATCCTCCAAATAGAATCCCAGTTTATCTGTTTAAATCTGGCTCCATGATCTTTGTCCCTGGAGGTGGAAACAGTAAAGGGGATGTAAAGGCAAAAATAAAATCCAATACAAATCTCTACACAGTCGCCGACTGCTCTACAGGGAAACAAACAAAGCTGCTTGAGTTCTGCATGGCTGGGAAGTAAGGCGGGGGCATATGAGCAGGGACCAGGGGCCCATAAAATGCTGTTGCATGGGACCCCGTGATTTCTGACGGGGGCTCTGTACATGGGGAATCGCTGAAGATAATTGACTTTCCCTTTGATCCCAACTGCCGTTCCATTGGGCCCCAAGCTGCGGTTCCAGGGGTGGTGGCTCCCACTTTAACCCCCACCAAAGACAATTGTTGTTCCCTTTTAGTTTGAAATAGGAAATGGCAAAAGCAACTGTGATGTGACCCCAAACAGTTTCAAATTCAGTTCAATATTTATGTTTAAATAACTTAATTATATCAGTGAAATCTGCTCGGGACATTGTTACTACAGCTGTTTACCCCGCGCTTCCACTCGCCAACTCTTCCCAACATCTTCTGATCTCTGACCTCCCAATGTGGGTCAGTTATTATTTCTGGCACACGATGAGAATTTCTTTCCTCCTTTTTAATCTGTTGATTTTTTTTTCCTCTTCCCCCTTTTTTGGTGTAGAGCAATTTGACTCATTATCGCGGCAGATGCTCGGAGTGATTGCAGTAGCCGGAGCGCAGGCTTGACTCATACGCATAATAATCATAAATCCTTCTTGGCTCCGCTTCATTATTACATCCTCATGGTGTCCCGGAGGAGTCCTTTGTTTGTAAAAACAGTTAAATCATTATGTGTTATCTGTGCGTTTGCTGGAGGAAACGAGGGGGAAGAACAGAGAAAAAGGAGAATCAAATCACATGAAATGGACTGATTGTATCAATGTCGAAAGTTACAAATAATGTCACAAACTGATTCAGACGCAGTCCCCTCCTCTCCCACAACTGTGTAGATTCTATTTGTGGAACTATATAGGCTGATACTCATAAAAAAACCCTCATTAGTCACCTGCACTTTGGCTGAAACACCATCTATTTTCTATGCTTCTCTCTGGGCAGGCTCCATCTGTGGTTCCTCATTCTAGATGTACCCCTTACCTTCCCCTCTGTCTGGGGACGGTCCATCTGTGGTTCTTCATTCTGTATCTACCCCCTACCTTCTCTCTGTCTGGGGACGGTCTATCTGTGGTTCCTCATTCTGTATGTGCTCCTCACCTTCCCCTCTGTCTGGGGACGGTCCATCTGTGGTTCCTTGTTCTGTATCTACCCCCTTACCTTCCCCTCTGTCTGGGCAGGGTCCATCTGTGGTTCTTCATTCTGTATCTACCCCCTACCTTCTCTCTGTCTGGGCACGGTCCACCTGTGGTTCCTCATTCTGTATGTGCTCCTCACCTTCCCCTCTGTCTGGGGACGGTCCATCTGTTGTTCCTCGTTCTGTATCTACCCCCTTACCTTCTCTCTGTCTGGGCAGGGTCCATCTGTGGTTAATGATTCTGTATCTACCCCTCACCTTCTCTTTGTCTGGGCAGGTTCCATCTGTGGTTCCTCATTCTGTATCTACCACTCACCTTCCCCTCTGTCTGGGCAGGGTCCATCTGTGGTTCGTCATTCTGTATCTACCCCCTACCTTCTCTCTGTCTGGGCACGGCCTATCTGTGGTTCCTCATTCTGTATGTGCCCCTCACCTGCCCCTCTGTCTGGGCAGGGACCGTCTGCATTTTTTCATTTTGTATGTGCCCCTCACCTTCCCCTCTGTCTGAGTAGGGTCCATCTGTGGTTCTTCATTTTGTATGTGCCTCTCACCTTCCACTCTGTCTGGGCAGGCTCCATCTGTGGTTATTTGTTCTGTATATACCACTCACTTTCCCCTCCCCACCCAGTTTCCCCTGGAGAGGTTACATCTGGGCCTATGTGCCTCACCCCTTCTGAATATAGCACTGCTGAATGTAGGCAGCTCCGTATTGGAGCTCAGAGACCTGTTACAGATTGCACCCTTTTTTGCACCATGCCTTTGACATAGTAAATAACCCCCATTATAGCTTAAAAAGATGCATAAGACTTTGTATATCAATTTAATAGCAAAGGAATTATTTGCACTACTTGCACTTATGTCTGAAATACAAACCTGTGTTTCATTTAGTTGTTACCAATTCTCCCCATAATTATTTCCTCTCTTTTATTGATAACGACTTTGGGTGATAATTATATCAATAAGCACAACCCGGCTGCTTCAGCCTCTCCGTCTACGGTGAGATCACACATCTTGTGCTAAATGTTTTTTCACAATCATGTTCTGATTTCACAACCTCAAGTTTTACTTTAAAAAGTGTTTTTGACATTAATTTTTATTGAGCCAAAACTGATTTTTATCATTGGAAATGTTGTGTAATAAGAGAGGAGAAAACACAGACAAATGGGCACGGGATTGTGAGAAGCCGGAGTGCATTTGACAGTTCTTGAGGGTTACTTTCCAAGATCCATTCATGCATTTTATTAAGAGGCAGATGGGCTTTGTACATGATGAGCAGATGGCAGTGCCAGAAGAATTGATCTGTCTGCAATTTGCTTTCATTTCCTCTGCAGAATTAGGAATTGGTAGCAACACACACTAACCTAATAATATAAAATAATGGAAATCCCACTGTTTTTTTGCCAACCTGGCAACATCTTAGGTTCATGGAGAGACCAGCTATTGCAGCAAAAATATCAATCCCTCATTCCAAAATAGGGGAATAACTAAACATTATGTCAACCCATTATCATCATGCAACTCATATTGTTGTTGGATCCCCAGATCAGACAGGGTTAGCAGCTCCACCTAACTAGATTCCAAACATGAACATTATGACTTGTATAGAGTCCAGGGAAGGGCATCAAATAGCGTTAAAATATAAAGTTGGAAACCTCATTAGGTGGAGCTGCTAACACTGACTGATCTGGGGACCCAACAACAATATGAGTTGTATGATGAGCTGACATGATAATAAGTTGACATACATTTTGGTTATTCCCCTATTTTTTGAATGAAGAATTCATATTTTTGCTGCAATCATTTCTCTCATATTGTTGTTGGATCCCCAGATCAGGCAGGGTTAGCAACTCCACCTAAATGGGGTTTCAAACGTGATCATTGAGACTTGTGTAGACTCCAGGGAAGGGCATCAAAAATAGTTAAAAAATAAAGAGACTCAAGAGACAATGCTCATTACATGGATTGTAGATTGGGCATTTTGCGTTCCATGTAATGACCATTGTCTCTTGAGTTTCTTCAAATTGTAACTATTTTTGATGCCCTTCCCTGGAGTCTACACAAGTCACAATGTTCATGTTGGAAACATCATCAGGTGGAGCAGCTGACCCTGCCTTATCTGGGGACCCAACAACAATATGAGTTGCATGATGAGCTGGCATGATAATGGGTTGACATACATTTTGGTAATTCTCCTATTTTTGAATGAGGAATTGATATTTTTGCTGCAATAATTTCTCTCATATTGTTGTTGGATCCCCAGATCAGGCAGGGTTAGCAACTCCACCTAAATGGGGTTTCAAACGTGATCATTGAGACTTGTGTAGAGTCCAGGGAAGGTCATCAAATAGAGTTAAAATATAAAAAGACTCACAAGACAATGGTCATTACATGCAACTCAAAATGGAATTGTAGATGCCCAAACTACAATTCATCTGCAAGGCCATTTTGAGTTCCATGAAATGACCAGTGTCTCTTAAGTCTCTTTAGATTTTAACTCTATTTGATGACCTTCCCTGGACTCTACACAAGTTACAATGATCACGTTTGAAACCTCATTAGGTGCAGCTGCTAACCCTGTATGATCTGAGGACACAACAATAATATGAGTTGTATGATGAGCTGACATGATAATGGGTTGACATACATTTTGGTAATTCCTCTATTTTTGAATGAGGAATTGATATTTTTGCTGCAATAGTTTGTCTCAAATTGTTGTTGGATCACCAGATCAGACAGGGTTAGCAGCTACACCGAATGATGTTTCCAACATGAACATTGTGACTTGTGTAGACTCCAGGGAAGGGCATCAAAAATAGTTACAAAATAAAGAGACTCAAGAGACAATTCTCATTACATGGATTGTAGATGGATTGTAGTTTGGGCATCTACAATTCCATTTTGCATTCCATGTAATGACCATTGTCTCCTGAGTTTCTTCAAATTGTAACTATTTTTGATGAACTTCCATGGAGTCTACACAAGTCACAACTTTCATGTTGGAAACATCATTAGGTGAAGCAGCTAACCCTGTCTTATCTGGGGACCCAACAACAATATGAGTTGCATGATGAGCTGACATGATAATGGGTTGACATAAATTTTGGTAATTCTCCTATTTTTGAATCAGGAATTGATATTTTTGCTGCAATAATTTCTCTCATATTGTTGTTGGATCCTCAGATCAGGCAGGGTAAGCAACTCCACCTAATGAGGTTTCAAACGTGATCATTGTAACTTGTGTAGAGTCCAGGGAAGGGCATCAAATAGAGTTCAGATATAAAGAGACTCAAGAGACTATGGTCATTTCATGGAACTCATAATGGGATTGTAGATGCCCAAGAGAACTTGGCTGGAGTATCTAAATATATGAATATCTTTCCAATAAAGTAATCATATGCTAAACATATAATTTGTAGGGTCAACTTCAGTGCATCTCAAAGTGCAGGTCTTATGCATGCAGCTACTGTGCATTGGGTACAGGTCCTTGTCTATGGTCTGTCCCTGCCCATTAGACCATTATATAAAAAAAGTTGAAATAAGAGGAGAAAATGACTGCGGTTGAACCAGCCTCCTTTAATATACACTTGGTTTCATGAGGCCACTTATCCTTTGGGACAACCAGACCATAACATTAAGTCAAAATTACTCAACTCAAGTCGTAACGTCTACTTGGTATTTTAATTGGCAAAAATAGAGGTGAAAGAATTGACATGTCAATGAAGGGCAAAATTCCATTTCCAAACCTTTCTGCTAAATTAGGCCACAATGAGTAGCAATATTATTAGTTTGAACTGAAAATTCTGCCAAAAGAAATATTTTCCTCTTCCATTTACAAAACTTCACACCAACCCTTCTGATCCCTTATTAGTAAGGATCTTATAGTCAAGATTATACGACACTAAAATTATACATAATGACACGAGGAATGAGCAAATACATGTACAAGTCGCATGCCTGACCGCCAAATTCTGCCGTCTCCTGTTTCTCTACCCTGCACGGCCTTTCCTCATGCTGAGAAAATCATTTCTTTAATGACTGAGAGTGACCAGGAGGTGTTTCGAGAAGGAAGGAATCATTAAAGTTAAAGTAAGGAAGCTTGAAATATTACGGGGAGGGGGAGAGGGAAAACTAGTACAAATTATCTTGCAGGATTTTTCATTTTAAGTTCTGATTACTTAGAAAAGGGCTTCCTCAACCTCCTTTTATCAGGGTACCCAAATAGTCTGGGAGTCAACTTCAAGACCCAAGAATAGGTTTAGAAATAACTATACACCTTATTGTAGCTTATTGTACCATCTGCATCTGTACAACCTAATAAAGCATCAGTTCCATGGGCTACCAATAACGACATCCATGGAATTCCACATCTCTCTGTGCCATTATTAGGGATGTAGCGAACGTCGGAAAAAAAGTTCGCGAACATATTCGCGAACTTGCGCAAAAATGCGAGCGGTTCGCGAACGGTTCGCAAACCCCATAGACTTCAATGGGAAGGCGAACTTTAACATCTAAAAAAGACATTTCTGGCCAGAAAAATGATTTTAAAGTTGTTTAAAGGGTGCAACGACCTGGACAGTGGCATGCCAGAGGGGGATCAAGGGCAAAAATGTATCTGAAAAATCTGCCTGTGTGTGCTTGGAAGAGATAGTGTAGGGGGAGAGCTGTTAGTGATTTCAGGGACAGATGATAGTAAGTTTGCTGGCTAGTAATCTGCTTGATACTGCTCTGTATTGGAACAAAAAAATAAATAAAAGCAGTCCTTACAAGGACTACTGTTATTGCAGCAGTCAGCAGATGAGATCAGAAGCAGGACAGCTGCCCACTGCAGCTACATACAGAGCACTGCAGTAGAAGGTAGATTACTAGCCAGCAAAGCTACCTAAGCTTAAATGTCCCTCAAACCCCTGCAGACTTCTGTCCCTCCAATAACAGAGCAGTATCAAAACGATTACTAGCCAGCAAACTTTCAACTGTCCCTGAAATCACTAACAGGCAGCAGCTCTCTCCCTACACTATCTCTTCAGCACACACAGGCAGAGTGAAAAAACGCTGCAGGGCTTCGGTTTTTATAGGGAAGGGGAGTGGTCCAGGGGAGAGCTTCCTGATTGGCTGCCATGTACCTGCTGGTCTGGGGTGAGAGGGCAAAAAAAAGCGCCAACAATGGCGAACCCAAAATGGCGAACGTCGCGCGACGTTCGCGAACTTCCGGCGAGCGCGAACACCCGATGTTCGCGCGAACAAGTTCGCCGGCGAACAGTTCGCGCCATCTCTAGCCATTATAACCAAGAGGAGAATGGAAATACCCACTGCTCCAACAAGAATTTTTAGGGTCTCTTCACCTAAAAGCCTTTTCTTATAAATCTACTTGTACTTCTTTGGTTCTGCATATGTTGATAAGAAAACCCAACACTAAACTGATGAGACCCAATAAGGTTGAAACTGGTCTGATCAGCAGATGTGCTTTAAAACCGTGGGGCGAACTTTGGCCTATGGGGCAGTGACTGTCAACTTTTTTATAGGTCAAGCCCTTCTGAAAGTCCAACCTATGATCAGGGACCCACAGGGCCCAACTTTGGTCAGGACCCCCCTAAGCTCAATGGGTACAGTTATAGGAAGATATTGGTGAATCCTTCATTCAGCCATAGTTCCAATAATATTTGACAGAATGTTCAACCCCAAATCAGTGGCATAACTACATGTTACTGGGCCCACAGCAAATTCACTTTAGGACCCCCAATATATTCAGAGGTTGACCTTTATACCAATATATGTTGAAATGTATTACCCAGGAGGTATAGGGGGCCTCTTGGGCCCCCTATACCTCCTGGGACTCCCTGCAGCTTCAGGGTCTTCTTCCTCTGTAGTTACACCCTTAAATACTTTTCATAGGCATAATGTCAAATAGGGAAAGCTTGAAGGAGGAAGGATGGGAAAGGAGGAACATACAATCTCTACTTGTACTGGTTGGTATCAGCAGGACACTTACCTACTATTACTCCTTAGAGGAGCTCAAGCTATTTCTCTATGCAAGCCTTTGTGCCTTAGGTTCCCTAAAGTCCTGCACTGGTTAATACTCTTAAATTGCGTTCCCTTAGTATGAAACACTTGTGACTATTATAATAAAAATAGCAAAGTATGAACCAGGTCTTGTAACTCTTAGCAACCATTTAAAATATGGCATTTACTGGTCATCTGTTCAAATCTGGTTGGTTGCTGTGGATGAAAATGCAATCTCAGTCCTAAAAAGCAAGGGAAAGACAAATCCGAGTTGATTTTGTTAGATTTCTCCAGGTCTGAAAAAGTGTAATTGACACTAAGGACTTTCATCACTTCCAACCAGAGATGTGTGGGTCAGCCCGATCCCCGTGGGAGATCCATGGGTTTACACGCCGGTCGGGTGGGTTCAGGCCGACCTCGAACCCCGGCTTTAGACTCCCTTTTTTATAGATGTGTGCCTGCTTGCCCTGCCCCTTTTGTGATGTCATCGGTGGGGCAGTTTAGGTCTTTCCTCAACGCAGGATCTGGTGAGATCAGTCCATTATTGGGGGGCACATGTAGCTGGAAAGAGAGGGGGTGAGGGGGATGCCCCATGTTACCCCTTTTTGTTAACTTCTCTTCATATATCTCCAAACAATAAGCCTGATACCCCTTTGGGAAAATTACCTTTTACTTGATTACCAAGTTGGAGAACTGTAACTCACACAAATTTTGTTCTATATAATTGTTGTTGCAAGACTTCATGAATGAAATAAATGAAATGAAATCATGAAATACAACCTAGGAGATTTTGGAAACTTCTTATGATTGTGATTTTAAGTGACCACCTACCTAAATCATTTTTGAAAAATCTTTTTATGTTTTGATATTGTTATTTGCTGGGTCCCTGTTAGGTTTTAAATGAAAACATTTTAAAGTAAAAGAAAATTTGTATACGTTCGGAGTAATGTGGTTTCCAAATACACCTTTCATTACATTATTACTGTTTTGTTATCCTTAATAGGACCGTGGGGATTTAAGGTATATTTCAGACCAATTGAAGAGACTTCTCCTTAATGCCATTAATTACCTCAATTAATTTTTTTGAGAGAGGAAAGGGGGAAAAGCACCATTAAAGGGGAAGTAAAGTCTAAAAGGCTAGAAATGCTGTATTTTGTATACTAAACATAAACATGAACTTACTGCACAACAAGCCTAATCAAACAAATGATTTATGCTTTCAAAGTTGGCCACAGGGGGTCACCATCTTGTAACTTTGTTATACATCTTTGCAAGACCAAGACTGTGCACATGCTCAGTGTGATCTGGGCTGCTTAGGGATCGTCATAAATGATCAAAACAGCACAAGTCAAATAATATCTGCCAGAAGCCGATACAGCAAGACTGATTAATAATCAGAATATACAGACTGCACTGGGTCCTGTGTTGTCATGTAATCTAATGCGGTTTTTATAGTTTTTGTATTGTTTAATACAAACTTTGTCCAACTCTGCAGAACCAGTGGCTGAAGCAAAATAATCCTCCAAATAGAATCCCAGTTTATCTGTTTAAATCTGGCTCCATGATCTTTGTCCCTGCAGCTGGAGTTGGAAACAGTAATGGGGATGTAAAGGCAAAAATAAAATCCAATACAAATCTCTACACAGTCGCCGACTGCTCTACAGGGAAACAAACAAAGCTGCTTGAGTTCTGCATGGCTGGGAAGTAAGGCGGGGGCTCCCCCTGCTGTACATAAGTATGATTGTTTCCCTGCAGAGCAGTTAGGGACCGTCTGACAATTCCTATCCACAGCAGTATATGAAGGGAGAATTTCACTGCATACAGTCAGGTTTCTTATAAAAACAGCACACATTTTTTAAGTAAAGTATATTGGAGATAGGTTTCTTTTTCATTAAAGGAAGTAAAAATGGGATTTTATTTTTTTGCCTTTACATGCCCGTTATGATCTTTATAATGTCAGCTTAGTCATGTGTGGGAACGGAGAGATGGCAGAAACGGAAAAATCTGCCTCCCAATCTCTCCGAGTTATCTATAAAAAGAGAAAAGGAGGCCACCTTAATTAGATGACCGCAGTCTCCTGCTCCTGTGAGAATAAAGCTCATTTCCTCAGCAATTCTTCATCACTGAATTCTCCTGCAGCCGCACCACCACCACATCTCATGCTTTTGTCATCTGACACGTTGCAAGAGCTGCCGTCCCGCAGTCCCTCCTGTTCACTGAGGTTTCGGAGAGGGGAACGCGGCCGTAAAAAAAAAGCAGCTGGCATTATAAAACATTAAAGCCCAGCGAGACGCGACTTCTTCGCTTGGCTCTCTTTGATCCACTTATGCTTCCAAAGCAGATTTGTTACATTCCCACAGTTTTAAATTTCCTTAAAATATCAGGAAAAGCTGCAATTTTGCGGTAAGGAAATGGAAAATAACAAACAAACGCCTTGGAGTTCAGCCTGTGCCGCATTTAGTATGCGTGCCCCCTTATTTGTAAATATCACCGATGGGTTTCAGCTCGGAGAGAGCAAATTATTCATTTCTTGGTCCTTGAGTTGTTGAAATATGGGCAATCAGTAAAAAAAAACGCCCTGATAATTTCCTTGCAGATTTGCCCAAAATGGGGGCATTATACAAAAGCTGATGTCTGGAGAAAGACATGGAACCTATGCTACACATAAAGCCGAGGCCTGAATCCAACTATATAGATAATACACGTCTTATTTAAAGGGGAAGGACAGAAACCAGCTAGGAGAATTTTAGGGCCACTATCCTCTCCCTAATCGTATTGCACGATGAAACACTAAGGTAAATGTAAGTATTTCCCAATACCTTTTTGAAACTGCTACTGACTTGTATTTGCAGTCTTGCCTAAGCCTCCATTGTTTTCATGCTGCCAGCCCCAGCCTCCCCATCTTCTCCCATAGCCCCCTGTCAGATGGATTATCCCTTTTGTAAGAAGCTGCAATGTGCTTATTTTATTCTGGGTGTGTCAATCTGAAAGTGACTGATACTGGGACTTGCCAGGCATTAAAGTGCAAGGAAAATAAACAGCCCCCTAGTCTGTACAGAGAGATCCCATAAAACTATGACATAGGTATTCCCTGTACTAAGCACAATTCAGCAGGAACAGTCCCCTAAGTTTGTTCATAGTCTGTACAGAGAGATCCCATAAAACTATGGCAGCATAGGTATTCCCCTGTACTAAGCACAATTCAGCAGGAACAGTCTCTAATTTTGCTCATAGTCTGTACAGAGATATGCCATAAAACTATGGCAGCATAGGTATTCCTCTGTACTAAGCACAATTCAGCAGGAACAGTCCCCTAAGTTTGCTCATAGTCTGTACAGAGAGATCCCATAAAACTATGGCAGCATAGGTATTCCCTGTACTAAGCACAATTCAGCAGGAACAGTCCCTAAGTTTGCTCATAGTCTGTACAGAGAGATCCCATAAATCTATGGCAGCATAGGTATTCCCTGTACTAAGCACAATTCAGCAGGAACAGTCTCTAATTTTGCTCATAGTCTGTACAGAGATATCCCATAAAACTATGGCAGCATAGGTATTCCCTGTACTAAGCACAATTCAGCAGGAACAGTCCCTAAGTTTGCTCATAGTCTGTACAGAGAGATCCCATAAAACTATGGCAGCATAGGTATTCCCAGTACTAAGCACAATTCAGCAGGAACAGTCCCCTAAGTTTGCTCATAGTCTGTACAGAGAGATCCCATAAATCTATGGCAGCATAGGTATTCCCTGTACTAAGCACAATTCAGCAGGAACAGCCCCTAAGTTTGCTCATAGTCTGTACAGAGACATCCCATAAAACTATGGCAGCATAGGTATTCCCTGTACTAAGCACAATTCAGCAGGAACAGTCCCTAAGTTTGCTCATAATGTTTACAGAGAGGTCCCATAAAACTATGGCAGCATAGGTATTCCCTGTACTAAGCACAATTCAGCAGGAACAGTCCCCTAAGTTTGCTCATAGTCTGTACAGAGAGATCCCATAAATCTATGGCAGCATAGGTATTCCCTGTACTAAGCACAATTCAGCAGGAACAGTCCCTAAGTTTGCTCATAGTCTGTACAGAGAGATCCCATAAAACTATGGCAGCAGAGGTATTCCCTGTACTAAGCACAATTCAGCAGGAACAGCCCCTAAGTTTGCTCATAGTCTTTACAGAGAGGTCCCATAAAACTATGGCAGCATAGGTATCCCCTGTACTAAGCACAATTCAGCAGGAACAGTCCCTAATTTTGCTCATAGTCTGTACAGAGAGATCCCATAAAACTATGACAGCATAGGTATTCCCTGTACTAAGCACAATTCAGCAGGAACAGTCCCTAAGTTTGCTTATAGTCTGTACAGAGAGATCCCATAAAACTATGGCAGCATAGGTATTCCCTGTACTAAGCACAATTCAGCAGGAACAGTCCCCTAAGTTTGCTCATAGTCTGTACAGAGAGATCCCATAAAACTATGGCAGCATAGGTATTCCCCTGTACTAAGCACAATTCAGCAGGAACAGCCCCTAAGTTTGCTCATAGTCTGTACAGAGAGATCCCATAAAACTATGGTACATAGGTATCCCCTGTACTAAGCACAATTCAGCAGGAACAGTCCCCTAAGTTTGCTCATAGTCTGTACAGAGAGATCCCATAAAACTATGGCAGTATAGGGTTGCCCTTTATTATTCACATTTAACCTTCCTTGCTTTCATCTTGTGTTTCCCTAAATCCTGACCTCACTTAGTGGATGACCTCCCTAATCTTGTCTATAAACTTATCTCAGTTCTTCTTCTCTTTTGCTAGTTTACAACAACCATCTAATCGTTGCTAAGTAGTACAGCTGGCACAGCAACGAAAGATAACACTTGCACCTCAATTTTATTCCCACAACTTCTCTGCTGTCTTGAGGTCAGGGTTATTTGGGCTATTGTAGGTGTTTGTTCTTGAGGCTTCAGTATTACTTTGGCCTTGTGTTTGAGATCATTGTATTGCTGAAAGATTATCTCTTGCCCATCTTTGCATCTGTATCAATAGAGGTTTACAGACACAAAGTTGAATGTTCTACAATAGTCCGGTCATAGCCGTGGTTTCAATCCAACCACCACTCTGGGGGGCTATTTGAATATTGAGGCACCCAAGTGTTATCCAATTGACTTGAATAACCTGGGGCAAGTCTGCCTGGAAGAATGAGCCAAACCCCCTCAATTTTACAATAATACCATTGATTCTGGGTTATCAGAGCTATGGCTGGGTCATTGCAGAGCATCCACCTTTTTTGTTCTTGTTCCAGCCACAGCCCTGGAATCAGTCTAACTGAGAAGCTGTGGAACTATTTGAAAACTAACCAAGGGACTACCTATGACAATCTGCCTGGAGGAATAGTTCAAAAACTTCAGTTTTTCTTAGCAATACTACCTGTTCTGGGTTGGATTATGTCTTGGGTCACTGTAGGACATTCACTTGATGTGTTTGTGAGCCTCCAGTGTTACTTTGACCTTGTGTCTCATTGAAAGATGAACTTTTGGCCAAGCTTCCATATCACCAGAGGCCTATGGTCTATGTTCTACAATGACCCTATAATAAACATTGTTTTGTAAGGTGCCCAAGTGTCTTCCAAACTACTTAAACTACCTGTGGAAATCTGCCTGGAAGAATGAGCCAAAACCCCCCAAAATTTCCAAATAGTGTTTTTTGGTTGTATATTCATCTTGGCCCGGGTCACAACACTTATATCAATCCAACTGAGAAGCTCTGGGACTATTACAGCTGAGGTGAACAAGAGTCATCCAACCAATCCGAACAACCTGGGGCAAATCAGACTTGTATGGGCCAAAACATTTCCCTAACAGTCTCCAAAGTTGGTATCTATATACCCCCAAAGATCAAAAACTTGTATTGCCGCAACAGTGGTTTTTGGATTAGATACCCATACATACAGCATATAAAATGTCTTCATTTTCTTTGAAATTTCTTCTCGAAATTCAAAATATCACAAAGAAAAAAAACATGTCCATAAATTATTTTTTATTCAGTAAAGTTCAACAACCCTTCTTGGGGCACCCCCTCGGGCAAAATCCTGTGCAGTAGAGGGTCAAGCTTATATTGTTATGTAATTATAACTAAATTGTGAATTCATTCTTCCATCTCATTGCAATTCATAGTTTTTATTTGAAAGACTCAAAGGCCAATGCTAATCTGGGTTTTAATTGGCTCTGATACACTCAATATGGAAACTGTTTACAGCAATATTTCAGTCTCTGTTGCACGGCGAGGAAGGAGGCTGGAAGTCGGAATTGGACCTCTTCGTTTTTCTTGCTTGTAATAAGGAAACAGAATGAGGAATTTCTGCCAATGTGTTAATGATAACCACATATTTTCTTGTGTACCGTCTGGCTTTATGGAACCATTATTCAGATTATCATTGAGGCCAATATTAAGAGGTTGTAATTTCAACCAAAATGTCCACTGTGTTATTAAAACCTCCCAGCACAGAGAGGCCAATATTCCTGTCTAGAACACAACAGTTCTCGATATCGAATTTCTGCTTGGAACTTGTTCTTGGATTCAGAATATTTGCTTCAAGTTCCCATTATAATTTGATCGCCACAAATGATGGATTAAACAACGAGGGTAGAGTAGAACTTATTCTTGGTCAAGGAATCTGACTACTCCAACTGTCCGTTCACCAGAGCGTCTTTGGTGCCCTTTTGTGCTCAAAGCTGTTAAGGGAAGGAACATCATACAGGGGCACAATCAATGATGTCATCAGCCAAACATCCAATCAGGGAGATTCTATGGACACAAGTTTGAATAAATGACAGTTTTCCAACCATCTCCTTGGGTTGGTCCAAATGGTTTTGCTACTATTTATTTTGGTTAAAAACAACAGTAATGCAAGTTGATCATTATCTCTTGTAACTTCATTGTAACCACAGGGAGAATTAAAAGAATGAATGGCCCATGTTTGGTTTATTGGTTTAATTCTCCTTTAAAGAGAAAATGCTAGCCTTGAGGGAAACAAATTGGATATTCGATGTGAAAACATTAGAACCAGCTGGAGTTCACTCACCCGTTGATTTATGGTGTTTTGTCGGGATTTTAACATCTTCCGATGTTCATTGTCTCTTTTCCCAGTCTTTTCTGAATGTGCCCTTTTAACTTTCCTCATACGGGATTAATAAATAACCCCCTGTATTCTTTCCTCAGGATTACATTCAATACCACTATTCTTAAACAACCATTCTTTTATATGTTGAATAAATTGGTCTGTTCTTAAGGGGGGCCCATGTCCCCATTACTCACAGGGGAAAATACCCTGCTGGCATGTTTCATTTTTTAGACAGACCCTGGGACAGTATCTAAGGTTTCAGTTACATATTTAATTTGGACTTCTCTAAACATTTTCTTTTGCAAGTAAAAAATGACCAGAGTTGAATCGCAAAGTCCCAAGAAAAACCCACCTAAGGCTACATTTAAATCTGGTCTTTAACAAAACTAAAATCAACAAATTTCTAAAAATGTAATTTAAAAGAATTTTGGTTGGGGGCAATGCATCAAATTCAAGATGAACTGGAGACAGCAGTAGAGCTGGAGAAGAGAAATTTAGAAATATTATTCAAAACATTTGAGAAACTTGAGCTTGAAGCTCAATAAAAAAAATGATGACTGCAAATCATAAACTATAGGGATGCCCCCATATCCAGAATCCAGTACAAAATTAGGTCAAAATCAGCATTTATGGGCAAACCATAAAGGCGTATTTCTTAATGTCTGCGTTTTGGTTTTATTTTTCTGCAAAAATCATGGCAAAAAGTTTTTTTTTCTCAACTTTACCCATTTGAAGTTCTTGCAATTTGAGTTCTAGCAATCCAAATTTTCTAGAAATCTAGTTTCTAATTTGAAGTCTACTAAATCTGCTTCCGAGTGTTTAGCCGAACTCTATATGAACCATATTTTGCCTCAATTTTGAACCATTTTTTGTTCACAATGAAGGTAATTTAAAATTTTTTTCTTTTTTCTTAAATTTAAATTTTCAAGTTTGGAATTCAATAAAAAGTAGTGTCAATCATGGGCGTTACAGGTATGAGATCCATTATCTGAAATTAGTTAACCAGAATGCTCCAAATTATGTATTTTATATTCATATAACATTTTAAAGCACATTTCCTTTTTCTGTGTAATAATAAAACAGTCGCTTGTACTTGATCCCAACTAAGATATAATTAATCCTTATTGGAAGCAGAACCAGCCTATTGGCTTTATTTAATGTTTATATGATTTTCTAGTAGACACAGTATAGAGATCCAAATTACGGAAAGATCCCTTATCCGGAAAACCCCAGGTCCTGAGTATTCTGGATAACAGGTCCCTACCTGTACCAAGTATATTTCCACAATGTTATGATTACTTGGGCCAGTTTCTTGAACTAAAAGTGCTAATTTTCCCTCAATTACTTTTCATCGGTATTTTTAAGTATACCTTACAAAGAAGAAGATACATTTCAGTCTCATAAAATTTAAATGTATGTGATAGAGTACAGTGTATGCTGAAAAATAAAGTGTTATTTTCAAGCTTAAATATTATTTAATATGGGGAGGGTTATTTACTAAAATCCAAATTTATCTCATTATTTAAATAAAAAAACCACGACCAAACTCTAATGCCCAATTTCACCTTACTTATTAAAAAAAATGATTTAATTGAGTAAAAACTGGATAAAACTTGAATTGCACGTTTTTTCTCAAATCGATTGATTTTTTGGGGCTTTTTCCCCGATAAACCCCAGACATGTTAGCATTCCAGCGCAGACCACAGAAACTCCAAAATAAGATAGGGACCTTTGCCATTCACTTAAACACAACCTCAGCAAGTCTGAGATGGTGAATTTTCGGATTTGGGATTTCTGCTGCATCGGTCTTTAATAAAGCTTGAAAAATGTTTGATTTTTGCCCCAAAAAGCCCAAACAGAGTTTATTAAATAAACCCCTAAAAGCTTTTTAAATATTATTTATTTTATTCCGTCTTGGGGATCGGCATGGGCACAATAAGGGCTCCCATTTTTTACTGTGATTTTGATTTTATTTTTTATTTTATTTTCATATGACAAAAACAGGAATATCAGAATTATGCTGTAGCCTTCTGAGATGTGAGTAACACTCATACGGGTCACCTTTGGCTGAAAACGCCAACTGGATGATATTTGGAAATGTAAGTGTTCAGATAGAAAACAAGCAAAGCCCACATTAATTACTGCTGAATTTCTCTGGCAAGTTTTGGAGAAACGTTAGGAAATAGATTTAATATTCATCCCGCGCTTTCTGTATAAAACTTTTATAGGAATTTTATAGCTTTAATAAATAAAAGGGCTTTCTGTTATTTCTGTTATTGCTCGCACACAAGGTGATATAACACAAATTCAATATTATAAATATACTGTATATCTGCTGCGGTTTGGGCCTGTGAGCTGATTTCCTTAATTATTTCTTCTCTGAATTCACACAGTAAAGCTTTAGGCCTCACCATTCCATGTCTACCTCACATATACGTTCCTGTCCAAAAATATTCTTTATCCCAGTTGTTCCATAGCCGACTTTTTGTCCTGTAATTCTCTTTCATTGTCTCTAATCTCTAGGCTTTCTGACCTTTTTGGTTAAAGTACCCCTTTGTGGTTCATGACTATACTTTAGGGGTCATTTTTAAAATTCTATAAGAATTAGAGGGTGAAGTGTGCTTGAAAGCATCCAAACTTGCTTTTGTGGATAACAGACTGTGCAACTCCAGGCAGTGTCATTCTGTGGCTACTAAAAGCAAATAAAGTTCTTGTATAAAAAGGGCATTAACTCAAGGGATGAAACATAATTCTGTCTCTATATAGGTCCCTGGTGAGGCCTCATCTGGAGTATGGGGGCAGTTTTGGACTCCAGTTCTTAAGAGGGATATAAATGAGCTGGAGAGAGTGCAGAGACTAAGTGCAACTAAACTGGTTAGAGGGAGGGAAGAGTTAAATTATGAGGGGAGACTGACAAGGTTGGGGTTGTTTTCTCTGGAAAAAAAGTGCCTCAGAGGGGACACAATTATATTATACTTGTAGAAGGACATTATAGACAGATGGGGGGATTTTTTTTTCTCTTAGAAAAGGTCAACACACCAGAGGCCACCCCTTTAGACTGGAGCAACAAACAAACTTTTTCAGTTCAGTTGCCTTTAGATTGTTCCCCAGACCTTTTTCAATTGCTTTCCATGTTTTCTTTTTGACAGTTTTTCCAAAATTGTTTTCCAAAATTAAGGTAGAAAGTTCCTCCTTGTGGTGTGGAAGTGTGAGAGCAGCAGCTTAGTGATCCGGGTACAGATTCTGTTCCAATTGGCTGATCCATTAGTTAATGAAATGAAATACAGTAGCGATGTGCGGGCTGGCCTGAAACTCACAGGTCGGGTCGGGTTTCGGGCCGACTCTTGCACCAAATTGTTGGTTTGAGCTCTTCTCCTGCTCTCCCTGCCCGCGACCTAGCACTTTCGGCACCTAAAGACTCCTATATAGACTCCTTTATAGCCCACTCCGCCCCTTTTTGTGATGTCACTGCGGGTGGGTGTGGTTCTATAAATAGGGGGGGGGGAATAATGGGCTGGGCCGGATGCAAATTGGAAGAGGGCGGATTAGGGTCAGGGAATCTGCTCAGCAGGGACAAACACAGGGATCAACTCATGGATCAATTTAGTTACAGGGTCGCTGACCCCCTCCCAGAGCTGCCTCAGAAAGAATTAAACCTTATTTCTATATTGGAAAAGCGGTCACAAATGGAAAATATAAAGTAATTGAAAAAAGTCCTTATTTCTGGTGAATAATCTGAAAACAACTGGACTGGAAAAAGTGTTGGAACAAGTGAACAAGCCCTTTAAAGAGGATCCTTCAGGAACCATTGTATTTGGCACCAGAGAAAAATGTGTAAAACTATTTTTTTAGCCCCAGATCCTCATATAAACACAGACAGAGACATCTCCCCACAGGCACTCTAACACACAGGCCACCACACAGGTGCACCCTCCCGTACACAAACACATCATTGCTTTAAGGCCCACTATTCCCAACACTATGTGTAATGTTGTAGAGAAGCAGCAGGGGTAAAACCAGTGAGCTGTTTAGAAATATCATTTTCCTTTCCCAGAGCACAAGATACTTAAATGAATGTATTTGGTGCTGATGCAGGAACAGCTGCTCTAGGAGGTGCCATCTCCTGCTGGGAGCCCTTGGAAACATCACAGTAAGTCACACACTCTGAACATCGTGAGCACAACCCAAGCAGCCAAATAGTGACTTTATTGCTCTTTTAATGATTTTGTATCCAAATAATAATGCCGGCCCATTAATAACATGGATGAGGTGGATTCTGCTGCACACGTGAGCGATCGGAAATGGAGCTTATAACTGGCAGGCGAATAGACCTCCTATTTGGATGGGAAGGCAGAGGCATTTGCCAGAGACCCGGTTGTGAAAGGGCTTGTTAAAAAACCTCTCCAAGACCCAAAAGCTCATAATACTCAAGTTAGACTGGAAACTGTGCCAGAGAACCTCCCAACACTCGGCTACTGGGCAGGAGCAAATCCGTCAGCGTCCAGAGATGTTCTGCCAATGACTAATGGCTAATGGTCCACGCATTTTGCTTTCTTCAGCTTATAATATAGGGATACTAATTGTATACTGTGCTCAATACTGACACACATTCTATGGATGATGAACCCATTGCACGTTGAGCTTGCAGTCTTCACGTTGCACAAGGAACATTATTAAACTTTGTTCCATGGGATGAGATTAGAGATTCCGTTTTGTCAATTGAACAAGTATATGTTCAGAGCAGTTTTGAGGTACAATTGTGAAGGTTTCAAAGAAATGTTTTCCATTATGTGGAACGGGTCTGGGCCGGCTGGAACCATGAAGGCTGCGGCCACCCGGTTTTTTCTCCGTATCTCGTCGGGCCAGTCTGACGCCCTCTGCATCCAATGGAAAATGGAAGCAAAAAAGACTATAGGGTAGACCATGTCAAGACCACCTTTGGCAGGTAAGTAATGCCCTTCTTAACCAAAGTGACCTTGTTACCCCAGAGCACTACCTAATACCCTGATGAAAGCATGCCAGGGGAGGGTCAGTGACTCAAGAAGTGGGCGGGACTAGAATACTCTTATGGAAGCTTACAGAGCGTGCAGCACAAATGAATAATAGTTCTAAAATGTCATTTAGCAAGTAATGGCCGTGATCCTTTAAAGGGGACCTGTCACCCTAAGAAATAATTTCAAATTCTTTTCTATCATGTTAGTTGAGCAAAATAAACTTTACTTACACTGTATTTATTATTTGAATTTTGTTTCCTTCTGTCTTGGAATTATACAATCACAGCAAGCAGGCAGCAGCCATTTTGTGGACACGGTTATTAAGGGAAATTGTGTATCACCCCAAAATCTTGTGTATGCACCAGAATGGGGGACCTAATGTCCATGTGCAGTGCCCTACACAATTATAGAGCCTGAGGAGGGAAGGGGGAATGTAAGGAGAGCAGTGACATGTAGGAAGTGCTGAATGGAAAGTGAAAGTAATTGACTGCCCCTCCTCTATGCCACGGGCATAGAGGCGGGGCAGGTAATATTTGATTGACAGTTTAGATATTTAAACACCTTTATAACATGTATGGATGTTTTAATGAAAACAATTTTTGGAGTTTCATATTTAATTTGCAAAGGACTTTCATTATGCAGCTTTTTATGTGTAGGTGACAGGTCCACTTTAATAGTGCATCTCAGACACAAGGATTTAGCAATTGAATAACATAATAAACCCAAGGGACTGGAATCATACAAGCCAGGAGGTATAAAAGGCTCATTAGTACAATAAGTTCTGAAAAAGGTTCCACTTTTTTTTTCATCTTATATAATAAATATACCCTAACGCTCATCCTCCCCTTGCCCAGGTTTTCCCACTTGTCGAAAAACCAGAACTTCTGCTGCTGGTCCCTCACCCCTCACAGCTGGGCAGGGGCGCGCCATGATCCTGGAGGGGAAAAAAGTTCATTTTTGGAGGTTTAAATAAGATTTTTTATAGCAATGTAATTTTCACATTAGCAAATGTTTTCAATACTTTAGCAGCTCGAATGGGTTCGGCTTTCAACAATATCTTCTATTCTGCTGACAAAAATAGCAGTTTTCTGGTTAATTACCATTAGCCTGAGCATTTTAATTAGCTTCTTTCTAACGGCTCATAACATGGATTTTTATATTCATCTCTATATTAATTTTTCCTTCTGCCGCCTGAGGGAAAGGGTTGGGGCTCCAGATGTCGAGCCGAGGAAAGTTGAGAAGTCCCCTAATCTCACAGCCAAGAGCAAGGCTTTCTTCTGTTGTGTTCTGACCCACTAATGTAACCAGCCAGGATATTATAAGCACCGCACACACAGAGGCAATGGGGCAACTTTCCCTAATGTCATTGTTAGTGACTGTCCCGTTCTCTCACTGCTGTTCTGACTATTGAAATGATGTAGCTCTCCTCCAGCCACAACTCCTTGCTTGTAGTTTCACAGTCACAGAATGATAAACAAAGAAGATCAAGGGTTAACTGTTCATATTCTGTTTGATAACCAACTTCTTTCATTTCATTTCTTTACCTCATTTTGTGTTTCTTTGACTGACTGCAGAGCAATGGAACTCCGACCTTCCCAATATTGTGTCCGATTTTTGCGAAGGAAACAAACAAGTGATTTTAGGAACGTAAAAACTCCAGAGGATTTTTGAGAAGAGAAGATACAGGAGATGTTTGAGAATGGGAGATACACTGGGTTTTTAGGAGGAAAGGTACATGGCATGGTTACTAAGGGAAGATACAGTGGAAGGTTGAGAAGGAAGGATTTGTTGGATGGCTGAAATGGAATCATACAGGGAATATTGCACAGGGAAATGTAAATGCTGTAGTTGCAAAGAAAAGATACAGGTAGTGATTGAGAGGGAAGATACAGGGAGTTGTTGAGAGGAAGATACAGGGAGTGGTTGAAAGGGAAGATACAGGGAGTTGTTGAGAGGAAGATACAGGGAGTGGTTGAGAGGGAAGATACAGGGAGTGGTTGAGAGAGAAGATACAGGGAGTTGCTGAGAAGGAAGATACAGGGAGTGGTTGAGAGGGAAGATACAGGGAGTGGTTGAGAGAGAAGATACAGGGAGTTGCTGAGAGGGAAGATACAGGGAGTGGTTGAGAGAGAAGATACAGGGAGTTGCTGAGAGGGAAGATACAGGGAGTGGTTGAGAGGGAAGATACAGGGAGTGGTTGAGAGGGAAGATACAGGGAGTGGTTAAGAGAGAAGATACAGGGAGTGGTTGAGAGGGAAGATACAGGGAGTGGTTGAGAGAAGATACAGGGAGTTGCTGAGAGGGAAGATACAGGGAGTGGTTGAGAGAGAAGATACAGGGAGTTGCTGAGAGGGAAGATACAGGGAGTGGTTGAGAGAGAAGATACAGGGAGTTGCTGAGAGGGAAGATACAGGGAGTGGTTGAGAGGGAAGATACAGGGAGTGGTTGAGAGAGAAGATACAGGGAGTTGCTGAGAGGGAAGATACAGGGAGTGGTTGAGAGAGAAGATACAGGGAGTTGCTGAGAGGGAAGATACAGGGAGTGGTTGAGAGGGAAGATACAGGGAGTGGTTGAGAGGTAAGATACAGGGAGTGGTTGAGAGGGAAGATACAGGGAGTGGTTAAGAGAGAAGATACAGGGAGTGGTTGAGAGGGAAGATACAGGGAGTGGTTGAGAGAAGATACAGGGAGTTGCTGAGAGGGAAGATACAGGGAGTGGTTGAGAGAGAAGATACAGGGAGTTGCTGAGAGTGAAGATACAGGGAGTGGTTGAGAGGGAAGATACAGGGAGTGGTTGAGAGGGAAGATACAGGGAGTGGTTGAGAGAGAAGATACAGGGAGTGGTTGAGAGAAGATACAGGGAGTTGCTGAGAGGGAAGATACAGGGAGTGGTTGAGAGGGAAGATAGAGGGAATGGTTGAGAGGGAAGATACAGGGAGTTGCTGAGAGGGAAGATACAGGGAGTTGTTGAGAGGAAGATACACGGAGTGGTTGAGAGGGAAGATACAGGGAGTGGTTGAGAGGGAAGATACAGGGAGTGGTTGAGAGAGAAGATACAGGGAGTTGCTGAGAGGGAAGATACAGGGAGTGGTTGAGAGGGAAGATAGAGGGAATGGTTGAGAGGGAAGATACAGGGAGTTGCTGAGAGGGAAGATACAGGGAGTTGTTGAGAGGAAGATACACGGAGTGGTTGAGAGGGAAGATACAGGGAGTGGTTGAGAGGGAAGATACAGGGAGTGGTTGAGAGGGAAGATACAGGGAGTGGTTGAGAGAAGATACAGGGAGTTGCTGAGAGGGAAGATACAGGGAGTGGTTGAGAGGGAAGATAGAGGGAATGGTTGAGAGGGAAGATACAGGGAGTTGCTGAGAGGGAAGATACAGGGAGTTGTTGAGAGGAAGATACACGGAGTGGTTGATAGGGAAGATACAGGGAGTGGTTGAGAGGGAAGATAGAGGGAGTTGATGAGAGGGAAGATAGAGGGAGTGGTTGAGACTTGAGAGGGAAGATACAGGGAGTAGTTGAGAGGGAAGATACAGGGAGTTGCTGAGAGGGAAGATACAGGGAGTGGTTGAGAGGAAGATACAGGGACATTTGATAGTGATACGACCCACATGGAGTGTCCAAACAGCCAATCAGTTAGAGCAGATATATTATATTATTATTATTATTATTATTGGGAGAAGTCACAATGAGGAAGATTTTGTCGGTATGGCATTTTGGTTCATACATATTTGTGTCTGTTTTTTGAGGTGCAGCTTTTTATTTTCCATCACAAGTCCAGGGCTCTGCCAGAGCTTTGCACCCACATGTGTTTTTATTTAAATGCTCCTTGCTGATTGGCTGCTATGGGTTACTAGGCCAGGTGTGAACATGGTCATATTTATTACCCCATTAGTATTGAGTTGCCTATAAGGATTTACATTGGGGTCCCCTATGTTTGTTTGTGCCCCAGCAGGAGCCGCACAGCAGGTTCTAAAATTTGCTTTTATCTCTTCAAATTCACTTTTCTTTTCCGTCTCCGTCTGCGTCTGATCCTCGCCGTGTGCAGCAGTATAATGTAATATTATTAATCTCAAACTGGACAAAATCCCTGGTTTATTCCATCATCCAAAGATCTTATATCCACAATAAAACATAAAGGTCCCAGGCTAATCATTACAGAACCGCTGGGCAGCTCTTTGCTTGAAAACGTTCCATTTCCCAGTTTTTCCTGTGAGTCGGCCAGTGCGCAGCTTTCTCCCCTCGCTTTATGGCACGGAAAATATAGTGACGCGGCGACTTCAGCAGAGAAATTCAGATTTATGCACAAAATGATTTTTTATGATATTGGAATAATTAGGTGATGATCATTTCACGGGCCCCTGGGCTCTGAGATCATAAAAATATCCATTTCATTTGTATTTAGGGAAAGAAATTACTGTTTCTGCTCCTTTTCTCTGGTTCTGACTCTGTAACATCGCAGGTCAGTTTAGTTTCTGCAACAGTGTTTCAAGAGTCAGAAGCAGCAGTGCAGAGACTATATACAATTGTATATTGGGCAGGAAAATCAGGTTTTTGGGTGGTGATCTCCTGTAATGTCATAAGAAGTCATTTTAGCAGAACCTTTAAAGGGGATGTTCACTCTAATATCAGTATGATGTAGAGAGGGATATTCTGAGACCATTTGCAATTGGTTTTCATTTTTTATTATTTGTGGTTTTTGACTTAATTTAGCTTTTTATTCAGCAGCTCTCCAGTTTGCATTTTCAGCAGTGTGGTTGCTAGGGTCCAAATTCCCCTAGCAACCATGCACCGATTTAAATAAGAGACTGGAATATCAACAGGAGAGGTCTAAATAGAAAGATGATTAAAAAAAAGTAGCAGTTACAATACATTTGTTTTTTAGATGGGGTCAGTGACCCCCATTTGAAAGCTGCAAAGAGTCAGAAGAGAAAGGCAAATAACTATAAAACTCTAAACAATGAAAAACAATTGAAAAGTTGCTTAGAATTTGGCCATTCTATAACATAATAAAAGTTACCTTAAAGTAGAGTCCTGCAGCGGGTCGGGTGCAGTACCCTGCGGGTTGCGGGTAGAAGTTCCGGGTGCGGGTATAGACGTGGGTCGGCGGTTCTGTGGGTTTGCGGGTCGCAGGTCGGGCCGCGGGTCTTCTCAGTAGTGATTTTTACTCCTTTTTTCTGATCACGTCTACCTCTGATGATGTCACTTCCAGTTTCCAATGACAACACTTCCTGATTCTTGATGGTCAGCGGGTCATGGTCCGGGTTGCGGATAAGGTACTTGCGGGTCGGGTAGCGGGTCCAAGCGGGTAAGAATGCGGGTTGTGGATTGCAGATTGCGGGTAGGGGTCGGGTACGAGTTCCAAAAAATGGACCCGCCGCTGGACTCAACCTTAAAGGTGAACCACCTTTTATTTCCAAACCTGAATCTGATTACATTTTTTTTTTTGTTTTCTGCAACAATACAAAAAACGTTACTTTTCGATCATTTAATGATGTTCTTCAAGTCCCTGACAACAGGCCGGAGGGGGTTCTCAGCGGAAGTGGTCGGTAACGACCCCGATATTCACTGTCTCCTCCTTACGATCAGAAATATCGATTAAAAGATTCAAGATTCCGGCTGCTTTTTCATTTTTATTGACCAGCTGTGGGTTTTGGATCTGGGCCGGTGGGACCCACATGTTTTTTTGCCAGTGTCCCGCCACCCAGTCTGACCTTGATAATTACTGTATATTTATTATCACAATGACTTCTATGAATTTTTGCATTTATGTATTTACAAACAGAAACTAGGGATGCACCGAATCCAGGATTCAGTTCGGGATTCAGGAAGGATTCGGCCTTTTTCAGCAGGATTCAGATTCGAACGAATCCTTCTGCCCGGGCAGACGGCGGGAAGGAAATCACATGACTTTTTGTCACAAAACAAGGAAGTAAGTAATTTGCATATGCAAATTAGTATTTGGATTTGGTTCGGTATTCGGCCAAATTTCCAAAAAATCCAAAAACACAAACCTACAATTTTTTGTGTAAGAGTTTACTCCATTAAAAAGGAATTTAAAGGACAATGTAGGCTCTCCCTAGGGTGAAAGAGAAGTGCATAAATCTTTAGATTGTATATATTGAGCCTTCTGTATACATTTTTAGTGATGGGCGAATTCGCGGCGAATTTGCGCGATTCGCCATCAGCGAATAAATTCGCAAAACGCCCGCGAAAATTCGCGGAAAAAATTCGCCGGCGTCAAAATTTTTTTTTCTAAAAAATGGACGCCGGCGTCAAAAACAGGCGCCGGCGTCGAAAAACGGGCGCCGGCGTCAAAAACGGGCGTCGGCGTCAAAAACGAGATGCCGGCGTCGTTTCGCAAATTTTTCAACGTTTCGTGAAATTCGCAAATTTTTCGGCGAAACGGCGCAAATTCACCCATCACTATACATTTTTTATTCATAAATTCATATAAAAATTGCTTTTGTCAAGGATAATATATCTAAAATTTACTTATTTTTGCATTAATTCATTTGCTCACAGAAACTTATTAAATATTTCAGGGTTTATAGACACAATCTGTGCTCTCCCTACGGTCCAAAAAAAAAGAGAGAATTAATCTTCATATTGTGTAGATTCCGCCTATTTTTTAGTGATGGACGAATTTGCGACGAATTCCCACGATTCGCCGGCATAAAAAAAAAAATGGACGCCTGCGGGAAATTCACGAATTTTTCAGCGAAACGCCCCAAATTCGGCCATCCTTTTTAATGTTTTCTTTTGACACAAAGAGATTAATGTAAAAGTTCCTTCTGTCGATAACTTTTGGGATTTTTGAGTTTAGAAATGTGCAGAAACCAAATTTTTGTTTTGTTTAGAATCTACTCGGTCCCCATAAGAAGGGCGTTGAGTCCCACTTTGTGTTCTCCCCATGGTGAAACAGAAGTCCCTTATTCCTCAGCGCGCCACCTTGATATTTATTGTTTTTATACTTGTTTTGTTTTTTTATAAATGTAAATTCTATTTCGTTTAAAGGATCAGAGACAGTAGAGGCACTAGATTTAGTTTTATTTGGCTTTTGTGCAAGCCCTCTCCCAGAGGCCCGGATGGGTTGCTAGGGTGAATGATCCCAGTAACCAGGGAGCAGTTTCGATTCCAAACTGAAATTCTGAAAGGTTTAAGTAAAAAAAAAACAAGTGTAAGCGTATCAGTCTCCAACATCATTCAGAAAGTTCACCGTGAGTTGAACTTCCCCTTTAAGGAGTAAACTAAACAGCAGCAGTTGTGATTAGAGGATTTACCTGTAGCTGAGAGGGACAGGGGCACGAGGGTCATGTTTCAGCCTTGCCTTTCCCAGAGCTTTCATCTATTTTGTCTTTTTATGAGGATGAAATATTTATTGAGGGAATCCCTGGGGGCTGAGCCCAGATGAAGACTGATAGGCAGAAGCTTTAAGACTATTTGTGCTTCGCTCTCTCTCCCAGACGCTCTTTTGAGCAAAGTCATTTGTGGTTAAAACAACGTCTCGTTTTGGCTTTTCTGTTCCTCCATTCCTGTCCAACATTGCTTTTACGCTCACTCTAAGGTTCTTCATTCATATATCAGTGTTGGAGCCGTCGCTGCCGAGATGCAATAAGATAAAGAGGAGCGAATTAGGGAAAGGTCATCTCCCCTATATGACTTTATTTTGTCCAAATAATCCACATTTTTAGAAATGATTTCCTTTTTCTGGGAAATAATAAAACAGTCGCTTCTACTTGATCCCAACTAAGATATAATTAATCCTTATTGGGGGGCAAAACCAGCCTATTGGGTTTATTTCATGTTTATATGATTTTCTAGTAGACTTAAGGTATAAAGATCCAAATAACGGAAAGATCCATTATGCTGGATAACAGGTCCCATACCTGTAAACTATAGATACTAACAAATATTTACATTTTTAGAGTTTTTTTCTTTTTACCACTTAATCATTAAAGCATACCTCCCAACATTTTGGAAGTAAAAAGAGGGACAAAAAAATTTTTCCCGCACGTAACACAGCAAATTTTTGACCACACCCCTTTCTGTGGCCACACCCCCTAATTACCATGTTTGTTTTACAAAATTTGGCAGGTTATGAAAGTTTGAAAATATTTCTCCTCATCTAAACTGTGTTTTTGTGTCTCAAAATTGTTACAAAGTATCTTATTTGTACCTGTGGCTGTTCTGGGCTCTCAGCTAAAAGCCAATTAAGTGAGAAACTTTGTTTCTTTTTCTGGCTGTTCAGTGCAGAGAAAAGAGGGACTTTCCAGTACAAATGAGGGACTGCGGGTTGAGCTGTCAAAAGAGGGACTGTCCCTCGAAAAAGGGACAGTTGGGAGGTATGATTAAAGAGTTTGTTGAAAGGGTAATAGCGATTCTTCTACTTGTGCACTTCCAGGCCCATCGACTTTCTTCCAGCCATGTGTCTCCAGTTCAGTCTCATTCAAGGTGAGTAGAAAAGAGAGGATTGTCTCCCCAGGGGAAGGAACGTGGGCTAGACAGGCAGCAATTGAAGAAGGAAAGAACTAGACAGCCAGCAATAACACTCCTGCTTGTACTAGACTTCACTGACACCCTTATGGGGCACCAGAACTTTTGGAGCGCTGTCAAACACACCCTGAAATGTAAAAGAAAACGAAGCAATAGGTCTTTGGCTTTCTGGTCATCCCGGTCTGACACTGGTTTATAATTTTAAGGGGAAATTTAACAAAATTAACTTGAGCTGAACCTGTTCAGCCTATTTCAACCTCAAATTTGTTTGGCTTGAACCCCTGAAGCTTCACATTCTGGGCCTTGTTGGCCTTTCGCCACTTTATCAGCTTCATGTTCCAAGTTTGGACTCAGTGTGGGCTGTGTATGGTCTGCTAAATACTCTCTGATATTGTGCACACATAGAGATATTAAGAGAAGTTTCACTAAATATCACTTATTTACTAAATATCACTTATTCACTTAATATCACTAGGGGGCAGATTTATTAAAGGTCGAGGTGAATTTTCGAATGAAAAAAAATCAAATTTCGAGCTATTTTTGTGTACTTCAAATGGGAATAGTCCAAATTCAATTTGAATATGAAATAAAAATTGAAAATTTGAAATTTATCATGTGCTATATCTTTAAAAATTCAACTTCGACCATTCGCCATCTAAAACCTGCCAAATTGATGTTTTAGCCTATGGGGGACCTCCTAGAACCTATTTGGAGTCAATTGGTGGGCTTTGAAAAATCAAAGGTTTTTTTGGGGAAAAACGAATGCGCTATTTCTTTGATTCAAACTATTCAAATTTAGCCGAATACAGACCTATTCGCCCAAAAACTGCCCTATTCGACCATAAAAAAACTTCAACTTAATTTCAGTTGGTCTTTTTCAATTCGAATTTCGACGTTTTTTCAATTCGAAATTCGACCCTTGATAAATATGCCCCTATATGTGCCTGAATAAAGCCAAATCTTGATGTACTTAGTGATCTCCATAAAGTCTCTGGGTCAGCGCAATAACAAAGAGTTACTGTTTAGGATTCACAGTGGTCAGGTACGGAGTTACCAAATTCTTTCGCGAGCAGCTGCCTGCGCAAGACACACAGACTGGTGAGCTCCTCTGAGATTATTCCTTATTATTGTATGAGGTTTATTAACTATGTTTGATCCAGAAGACCACCCTGGTGCCAATTTTGCACTTTTATCCTTATTTCTCCTAATTATTTGCCTTCTTCTGCTCAGAATTTGAAATGCCACCAGTTGCCAGGGTCGGTGACCCAAACAGCCACCAAGCAAAAGTCATTTATTTGTGAATTACTTATATGTCTTCCAACCTGTCTTTCTATGTTTTTGACAACCGGAAAGTAATATAAAATAACTCACTTATTTTAAGATGAACGTCCTCTTCTTTTTATAGAGTATTTTAGACAATTATCACTTTCCCTTGATATATTTCTCATAAAAGGAAACTCCCTTTGGCTGGAACACAGTTATACATTCAATCTGCTGCTATCTCTCTCCATGTAAAGTCTTTGCATAGAGCAAGTTCCATCTCTGAATCTTCCGATTCTGCTCAAAAAGCCTCCGTGATTCCCCATGGGTCTCTTCTTAAGCAAATACTTACGTTTATTGGCCGTTGCTATGGGGATGTTTGAAAACTGTTATTTTATTTCTTTTGGTTATCTAAGTTCTAGAACCCCCCAAATAAACCCAGAGGATGGGCTGCTAATCATTTATTTTTGTTTCAATGGCAACATCACAACACAGGTACTGATACTTGTAACCTTGGGTTCAACACTTCTCTCATCTCATCCCTATTAATCTTCTAGTTGACCCAGAGGAAGGGAATACCCATAAATGTTAAAAAAAAATACTCCCAAAAAAAAAAGCTTGATTGAAACATTCCTTACAGGAAAAATAGATCCAGAATCAACAGACCCACCAGCTGTTTCCTGCTGGTTACGTCACGTCCAGTTGACTTCATCTCATTTCTGGTTACGGTCATCGCCCAAGATGTAGAGTTGAAACAATTTGCAGTTAAACATTTGCAAAGTGGTTCATTTATCCAGTAATTTAAAAATGAGTCAAAATTGTTATCTGAACCATTGATGGTCCCCCACTGGACAACCAATGGTGGTGCCTCTCTGCAGGTTGATGGGCTTCAAGAAGTGGTGGTTTTTAGGAAGTCACATCCAGTATTGGTATATTTTTAAAAGGTTGCTCCCCTACCATAATATAATGGTGCCATCCTTTATAACCTGATTAATGTGAGTCTCTACTTATCAACAATGGGATTAATGCAGACACCATATATCTATCCAGAAATAATGGTTTTGCTTTCTCAGGAGATTATGACCATTAGAGGCTCAACTTTGAAGCCCCTGCTCATAAACCAATATTACAATAATAAAACAGTTGGATGCATCCCAGAAGTCCTTGAGATCACCAGTGGAGCACTGTCCACACACAAATTTGCTGTTTTTGGGTTGGAGAGAAGGTGAGTCTATAGTAGGGTTGGCTGAGGACTTTCAAGGACCTCTATACAAAATGGCAGTGGAGAAGCAGGGGCTAAGTGACCTTTTGATTACTAGAAAGAGCACAGATAGACAACAGGTAACTGATGTATAGGAATATACATGGTACATAGAGACAAAACTCATAGCTCATAGATGTAATTAGCATATAAAGGTTAGGAATGACGCCCCACCTTGCATTCTTCTATTGCACAACCCATACCAATGATTACTGTGACTAAAATGTCTTTAACTCTTATCAACTTTACATGACAAGTCCCCGAATAAATGAACTCACTAATGTTTCATGGGAAGAAATACATGACTTTTATGAATTAATAAAGAACAAGAAAGGATTCTTGAATTTCTAATGAAGAAATAATTACATTTCTCTTAAAATTCTGTAAGGGGAAGATCAAAAATTGCGAAACATTTCCCACTGATTGTGTTTCTCAAGTTCTTCACTAGAGATTTCATTCCTCACATTTAAAGCACCTCAAATTCTCCATTAAGCGGGTGATACAAATGTTTAAGTTCTCAGGAACTCAGGAGTTCCCAAAAAAATCTAGGTGAGAAAACTCAAACTTCCAAAAGTCTGTACAAGGAGTCAAGATGGAGCTAAGGAGAAATATTTTTCAATATGTGAATTTGATTTTCTATATATTTTTGCAGTAAAAGATTTCAACTGTTTTCAAACTCAGGTTTCAAAAACTCGAAAGTTTGTGATTTTAAAACAGGTGCATTAATGTAAAAGTCAATGGGAGGTGTATTTGGACATTTAAAGGGGCCGATTCACTAACTTCGAGTGAAGGATTCGAAGTAAAAAAACTTCGAATTTCGAAGTGTTTTTTGGGCTACTTCGACCATCGAATGGGCTTCTTCGACCTTTGACTACGACTTCAAATCGAAGGATTCGAACTAAAAATCGTTCAACTATTCGACCATTCGATATTCGAAGTACTGTCTCTTTAAGAAAAAACTTCGACCCCCTAGTTCGCCATCTAAAAGCTACCGAACTCAATGTTAGCCTATGGGGAAAGTCCCCATAGGCTTTCCTAAGTTTTTTTGATCGAAGGATATTCCTTCGATCGTTGGATTTAAATCCTTCGAATCGTTCGATTTGAAGGATTTAATAGTTCGATCGAAGGAATATTCCTTTGATCGTATGATCGAACTATTTGCGCTAAAATCCTTCGACTTCGATATTCAAAGTCGAAGGATTTTAATTCCCAGTCGAATATCGAGGGTTAATTAACCCTCGATATTCGACCCTTGGTGAATCGGCCCCATCAAGTCATTTAAAAATTTAAGTTTTTGAGCTTAATTCAGAATTTTGCAGAATTTTATAGAATGTGATTTCACTCTGTTTAAATTGTCTTTTCACCAATAAGTTTTCAACATTTTTGGGCATTTTTCCTGATCATTTTCAAAAGCTTTGTGACATACATGCGCTATTGTTTTTCATTTGTTGTACCTGTTACATTTTTACTGATATTTTCTCCACCACAATGATAGGTCTGTATATGGGATTCATTTGGAGGAGTTAAATTTGATAAACTTTTGCCTTTTTTTTAACCCGAATGTAACTATGTGACAAAGGTGGTTTTGCACCAAATCAAAAAAAATTTTGCACAAAAAACTCACAAACTCAAATTATATTTTCAAAACCCCAAATGTTTGGTATTTATTAAGCATTAAAAAAAACTTGAAACTTCGGCATCTTTCAACTTCATGTAGACGTGAACAGGAGTTGTCCTTGACAAATTTCAAGCAACTTTTACAATTTGAATTTTTTGAGCTTGTAAACTCACAAATTAAGGTTTTTTATTTTTTTCCCCAATTGTATTCAATCAAGTTATTTTTATATTTGGATATGTTAATAAATATGCAACCATTCAAGATTTTTTTCAATTTTGAGTTTATCCAAAACTTTAAAAACCTCACAAATTAGATTTTTGATAAATAAGCCCATGAGGATGTAAAGGAAAATGTTGGTCGCAAAACATTTGGCGGACTATTTATTAAAGGTCTTATATCAGTGGCTTTAGAGGTTTTTGAAACCATGACTAAAACCACGAATGTCATGACATTTATTAAAAGAACCAATTAAAAAAAGTACAAACAGAAAATTGTGTTCCTGGGTTTCCTAAATTCCTAAATTATTGTTTCCGGGATTCCTGACCCTCTACTAGACCCTGATTCTGATCCTTGTTGCCTGCCTTATTGAACTCTTGCCTGAAATTGACCCCGCGAACTTGGACTTAACCCCCCGAAGCTTCCTCCTTGGTCCAGACTTCTCCACTAGTAGCCGATAGGCCCCTGACATTTTAATTGAGCCTTGGACCCCACTGAGAAAGCTCCTCCGTTTGAGGTGGAAAGATCGCTCTGCAGTTTGGTGACTTGCATGGAAGCTTATGAAGCCCAACAGAACCGCATGTGTCCCCGTCCACTGGAAATCCTCCCGCAGCAGTTCCACCTTGCTATAATGGAGATACTCAGGCCTGAAGAGGTTTAGTTACTCAGTAACTAAACCTCAGTCTGATCCAGTTCTAGTTTCAACCCTCGCAGTACTCCAGTGAAGGAGCCAAGGTTGGGTATGTGATGTCCCTCTTGGAGGGTAAACCGCTAGAGTGGGCAACACCTCTATGGGAGAAGAATTCTCCTATGACCTTCGATGCCAAAGATTTCTCCAGTCTTTCCAAAACGTGTTTGATGCCCCGGGTTGTGTCACTACTAATTCGGCAGGGAAATCGCAGTGCCAGTGAGTTTCTGCCTGCTCTGCCACCACTCTTTCAGATACTCCACCTAACTTGTGTTCCTGGGTTTCCTAAATTCCTAAATTGTTGTTTCCTGGAATCCTGACCCTCTGCTAGACCCTGATTCTGATCCTTGCTGCCAGGGCCGGCCTTAGGCCAATTGGACCAATTGGGCCCAATTCGGCCCCGGACCTCTGGGGGCCCCGCACCACAGATAATATTTCCCTCAGCACATGATGCTGCCTGGCCTGCCCCCAACTTTGAAAGTCCAGCCGATCCCCAAATCCATAGGTCCAGCCCACCTTCAACTCTGATAAGCCAGCCTATACCCCAACTCCATAGGTCTAGCCTGCCCCCAACTCTAATAGGCCCAGCTTTCCTCCAACCTTGATAGGCCCTGCCTGCCCCCAATCCAACCAAGCCTGCTCCCAAGCTGAATCAGCCCAGTCTGCCCCAAACTAATTGGCCCAGTCCACTCTCCTATTTCCTCCTCTCTCTCTTACCCTGTGTGCCCCTATTATGTGCCCCTATTTCATCCCTCTCACTCTCTTACCTTGTCTGCCCCTTTCCTTTCTATTTTGTGCCTGTATGCCCTTATTTTCCTAAATACTTGCTGTGTCAGTAGCCAGCAACACTTTGTCTAGGGGCCCCGCCAACATGGTCCCAATTGGGCCCCACATTTGATAGGATCAGCCCTGCTTGCTGCCTGCCTTATTGAACTCTTGCCTGAACTTGACTATGTTTACACCTGACCCCTTTGGATACCGCAAACTTGGACTTAACCCCTAAGCTTCTTCCTTGGTCTGGACTTCTCCGCTAGGAGCCAATAGGCCCATGACATAAATTGGTGAAATGACACTTTTAGAACAGGGTTCTAACTAACACTTTTGTGAACCCCCACCATATTATTCATGTTTAAATCCTTTGGGAAATTAGAAGAGCTGGAGACATGACTATTAGTCCTCCCGTAGCTTGAGTTAGAATTTCACGAGAACCGATTACAATTATTCTAATTGAATTCCAAACTCAAAGTGCCAAGTCCAACTAAAGTGGCTGAGGGAGCCTCAGAACATTGTCTTCTATCCAAATTAGAATGGTCAGTGCTGACTCCCCTCACCCCCTTCTCTTTCCTTTCAATAAAATCTCTCGCAAATCTGAGACTGACCCAAATCAAAAGAAATTCAAAGATTTAAGTTTCAATCCAAAGAAAGCCCCAACTAATGAGCGACGGAGAAAGCTGATGACTGTAACTGTACGAATGTCTGAAATTTCAGTAGGTTCGGCTACAAAATTCCTTTTCCACTGATATAACCCCCCCCCAATAACCTCCAATAAGTGAGAGTCTCTAGGAAGGCTGGAGAAAAAAAACCTGAAATGGCTAAAGTGCATTTTTGAACCATGAAATTCATATAACATGTGGCAGCGATTATGTGCTGTAAACTGCCCATCTTACAAGATTTTTTAACGGAGAAGAATTTAGCAGCTATATATTTAACATCGCTCCCAATAACAAACCACAGAAAACAAAGAGCCAAAACACGGGGTTTACAAGTTGTAGGGAATGGAAGTCTCAGGCAGATTTTAGCTCTTAATGATTGCACTTCTGGCCCTATCCCGTTTCATGCGTTTTATAAGGCACATGCTTCCTGTTTTATATAAAAGGCAAACCTCACGTAGAGTGCGACTACAATGCTCCTATTTAACCCCTTCCTCAGAGGAATAGAGGGAAAGGAATATTTTGAATGCAAGAGAAAAAATCCCTGTAAAACGGCATCAGGACCTTTGTGTTGCAAATAATGTAAGAAATAAAGATATTCATAGTTCCCTGTATAACTCAGCCTGCAGCCTTGTGCCTTTATATGGTCACAGAATAACCCCTCAGTGACTTCTAATATCCTTATCATTTACAGTAGGGGGTATATTATCCCTTACAATACATGAGTGATACTCAGAGTTCCCTGTATAACTCAGCCTGCAGCCTTGTGCCTTTATATGGTCACAGAACAACCCCTCAGTGACTTCTAATATCCTTATCATTTACAGTAGGGGGTACATTATCCCTTATAATACATGAGTGATACTCAGAGTTCCCTGTATAACTCAGCCTGCAGCCTTGTGCCTTTATATGGTCACAGAACAACCCCTCAGTGACTTCTAATATCCTTATCATTTACAGTAGGGGGTACATTA
Source organism: Xenopus petersii (assembly GCA_038501925.1). Taxonomy (NCBI): domain Eukaryota; kingdom Metazoa; phylum Chordata; class Amphibia; order Anura; family Pipidae; genus Xenopus; species Xenopus petersii. The sequence goes on from CM076678.1 coordinate 156,435,888, forward strand.
TCCCTTATAATACATGAGTGATACTCAGAGTTCCCTGTATAACTCAGCCTGCAGCCTTGTGCCTTTATATGGTCACAGAACAACCCCTCAGTGACTTCTAATATCCTTATCATTTACAGTAGGGGGTACATTATCCCTTATAATACATGAGTGATACTCAGAGTTCCCTGTATAACTCAGCCTGCAGCCTTGTGCCTTTATATGGTCACAGAACCCCTCAGTGACTTCTAATATCCTTATCATTTACAGTAGGGGGTACATTATCCCTTATAATACATGAGTGATACTCAGAGTTCCCTGTATAACTCTGCCTGCAGCCTTGTGCCTTTATATGGTCACAGAACAACCCCTCAGTGACTTCTAATATCCTTATCATTTACAGTAGGGGGTACATTATCCCTTATAATACATGAGTGATACTCAGAGTTCCCTGTATAACTCAGCCTGCAGCCTTGTGCCTTTATATGGTCACAGAACCCCTCAGTGACTTCTAATATCCTTATCATTTACAGTAGGGGGTACATTATCCCTTATAATACATGAGTGATACTCAGAGTTCCCTGTATAACTCAGCCTGCAGCCTTGTGCCTTTATATGGTCACAGAACCCCTCAGTGACTTCTAATATCCTTATCATTTACAGTAGGGGGTACATTATCCCTTATAATACATGAGTGATACTCAGAGTTCCCTGTATAACTCAGAACAACCCCTCTGTGTTTCCTAATATCCTTATCATTTACAGTAGGGGTACCTTATACAAGATTATGCAGGCAACTGTGAGCATCACTCATGTATTTAACTGACTTTTATGGGTTTTTATATCCAATAAGTCCAAATTTATCTCAATATTTTCTGAAAAAACTCAGACCAAATCCGCACAGGTTTTTTCGGCTTATTTATTAATACACTTTCCCGAAAATCTTGTTTGCGAGAAACAATACAAAAAAATCACAAAAAATAAAAATTTTACTAATTTTTCGGAATTTCCACTGAAAACAAACTTTTGTCCGAAAACCCAGAAAACTTCGGATTATTGCAGGAAACCAGCGCAGATCAAAAATTCTTTGGGACCTCCCCCATTGACTTATATGCAACCTCGGCAGGTCTGAGATGACGGATTTTCGAACTCTGACTCTTTCCATCATCAGGGTATAATAAATTCGAAAAATTCATGTTTTTTTTAAATTCTGATTTTATACTAAAAAACACAAATTTTTCATTTTTTGACATGTGGAATTTAGTAAATAATCCACTAAGTTCCACATTTAAAGGGAAGTACATTAACTGTGAATCTAGTAGGCACATGAAGGAATGAATGTACAATGAGCGCTGAGTGTTAAAGCTGATTTGCCTTTGTGGTTACTGGGTGCAGTTAAAACCCCGATAAAAGAGAAATAGTGAACATGTAGGGACATCCCGCTACCAAGTCCATGGGTGATAAAACTCTTGTACCTTGTGCATCTCAGATTTATGGTTTGTGTCTCTCTGGCTCCTGGTTACCTTGAGAACTGGAAGGTTTATTGGTCTTTTAGCTGTCTGACTTCTTATAATATCCAAAATGTATAATTTCTTGGAAATATTTTAATTTATAGGGGAAGTAAATTCTAAAATAAAATAAGGCTAGAAATGCTGTATTTTACTAAACATAAACATGAACTTACTGCACCACAAGTCTAATCAAACAAATTATTTATGTTTTCAAAGTTGGCCACAGGGGGTCACCATCTTGTAACTTTGTTATACATCTTTGCAAGACCAAGACTGTGCACATGCTCAGTGTGATCTGGGCTGCTTAGGGATCGTCATAAATGATCAAAACTGTTTAAATCTGGCTCCATGATCTTTGTCCCTGCAGCTGGAGTTGGAAACAGTAAAGGGGATGTTAAGGCAAAAATAAAATCCAATACAAATCTCTACACAGTCGCCGACTGCTCTACAGGGAAACAAACAAAGCTGCTTGAGTTCTGCATGGCTGGGAAGTAAGGCGGGGGCTCCCCCTGCTGTTCATAAGTATGATTGTTTCCCTGCAGAGCAGTTAGGGACCGTCTGACAATTCCTATCCACAGCAGTAAATGAAGGGAGAATTTCATTGCATACAATCAGGTTTCTTATAAAAACGGTACACATTATTTAATTAAAGTATATTGGAGATAGGTTTCTTTTTCATTAAAGAAAGTTAAAAATGGGATTTTTTTTTTTGCCTTTACATGCCCTTTAAAGCCTCTGTAACACTGTCCCACCCTATGGCGCAAATTCACTAAGCGCCGAAGCGCCGAACGCTAGCGTTTGGCATTTTCGGTACTTCGCAAATTCACTAACGAGCGCTGGCGTATTTTCGCTAGTGTTACTTTGCACACTTACGCCAAGTGAATTTTCGCTAGCGATGTAACTACGCAAATTCACTAACTTGCGCAGTGTACTGAACGCTACCTTTTACGCTAGACTTCCTTCGCCACCTCAGACCTGGCGAAGCGCAATAGAGTAGATAGGGATTGTTTCCAAAAAAGTCAAATTTTTTTCTAAGTCCCAAAAAACGCTGGCGTGTTTTCTACATGATGGGTGATAGGCTGAAAAAGATCAAAATTTTTTTTGGGGCTCCCCTCCTTCCCCCCTACATTTCCTGACTCACCTGACTTACCTAGACAGTGGGCACATGTGTAGGGCAAAATAAAATTTTTATTTGATGTTTTGAAGGTTTTCTAGGCATTTGTAGTGCTGATACGTGTTCCTCCATTGAAATTTCAATTTCGTGCCGTATGCAAATTAACCAAAACGCTAGTGCAACTTCGCAAACTAACGCTACCCCTGTGCGCAACTTCGGATTTTAGTGAATATGCGGAGCGCTGTCGAAAATACGCCTGGCGAAGTGTGGCGAAGTTGCGCCTGGCGCAACTTCGCATCTTTGTGAATTTGCCCCTATGTCTCTCTGACCAAAAACTTACAGATGCAAGAAATGTCACCAATGAATATGTAGATTCCTGATGTGGGACTGACCCACCTCCATACCAGGAAAACTTCACCTGGGCCGAGGCATCAGTTTGCCCTCCTTCTCCAAACCATTTGACTTATTTTATTATTATTCATTATTTCCGTATGGGAATAAAGAGGATAAATAGATAAAAGGACAGACTGCGGAGTGTAGAGAAAAGAGGATAAAAGAATAAAGTGAACAGTAAAAGAAAGATAATACAAAGAATGGGCCTGTTGTCTAAAGTTTTCTGGTGGGCCTCAGTCATCTTGGTCCTACACTGCTGCTTCCCAATAAACAGGGGAGAGAGACATAAATGGGCATAAAATACAATGTATCCTGCAATGAGCGTCTATCTAGCTAGAACTAGCACCAGATAATAATGTTAAAGAAACAGTTCCTTCTGGCAATGGCAATTAAGATCAGGTTTCTCCTCAGCATCGGACTGGGCTGGCGGGATACTAGGAGAAAACCCAATGGCCCAGACCCCCTCCCAGCTTGCCCGGCTCACTCTGCCTGCTTGCCCCGCCCACTTGCCCTGCCTGCTCTCTCGCTCGCATGAAGTAGGTATGCTCCGAGAGGGGACGGGAGAGAGCAGAGGGTGCTTTGCTGGGGAGGGAGGACTATGACTGGGGAGGGAGGCGTGGGGGCACTGATGTGGCAGCCTCGGTGGGCCCTGTTAGATAGACCAGTCTGACCCTGTTTCTCCTACTTCCTTGTTTCCTAGCCATCTCCTGGGTCTCAGTTTCTGCCCCCTGGACAGATGAATTGCTCTCTCCTTCTGGTGATGGAGCATGGGTGGAGCATCTTTTCTGACTTTCCTACATGTCCTCTTTTCTTCATAACTGTGATGCCCCACTGGTGGCCTTTCTATTGTTGTAGAAACCCATCATTTCTAGAGGGTCACATCAGGTCTAATATTGAACAGCCATAGAATGTCCTCAAGTTGGATAATTTTGTTATAGTGTGGTTACTCCAGCCATCCTGCTCTACATTTTGGCCATATTGTCCTGCTATGTCCATTCTGCCCTGTATGGCACCAATACCAGCATGGCTTCATGGCCAACCTAAACACAATGTTGTATGTCAATCTGGAAATACATTGAAATACATTGGCAAAGAAAAAAATGTACCCTCAAATCCTGACCAACATTTGAGTCACCATGGACTGATCTGCTGGATCCTTGTCCCAATGCAAATGTTCTTGGTGTTTGCTAATAAAATATTCTGTTTGTTACACAAACATGTTCTGATTGTTACATTTCTGTCTTCTCCATATTCCTTCTTCCTAAGCGGGATTTGTATAAGCTTGCTGCTTAATGAACCAGTAGAACTCGGATACATTGGGTATTTATTCTGCTTGATGTGGTCCAAATTTAGAAGGAGCCGCTAATCCATTAGGGCAAGTTTTCCAGTTGTCCTGCTGAGGAGCAGAGCAATTATTCCTATTATTTTCTTACTCTGAGGATGTTGGAATTAATAAGCAAAACATCTGTTTGGCAGACGCACTGATACAATGAACTCACAGGCTGGTTACTCTTATTTTCTTGTCCATTGACTGATCCAAGAGAATCCAGCGAACTGCCTGCTGGGAAATGTACTGCAGCGCTGATTATTTAAGCCCTTGAGTGTGATCTGTTAAATACCCCATGGGGTAATGGATTCTGTCATCAAAACAAAAACACTTGGTCATGCTTGAAAACAAAATGTAATGTTAAAGGGGAACTCCACCCAAAAGCATTTTCCTGATCATTCGGCCTCCATGCTGAGATTTCAGTACAGTCACATACAGAGAATTACAGCCATTACCATAATATGCACCTAGTGCTTGTACCTACCTGTGCTCCCCTATACAATCCTGCTGCTCCACGGTGCCAGTAATTCACTTGCCAGCAGGTTGGCCACATTAGAATTATTTTTTCATTTTGCAATGGAATAAGAAGCTTGAAACCCCTGTCTGATGCCATTTTCAACCCAAAGGCAAGATCCCATTTCATACAATGTTACTTTCTCATTGCACTTGCTTTTCTCACAGGTACTTACAGTTCCATCTATCCCCAAAGACACAATCTCCCCAGCAATTCCACAGTCAGATTCTTGGCTGGCCTTCACATTAAATCGGATACTTGGACACAAATGGATATTGATTACATGAAAGCCTCCAGAGCTCAAAGAGCCTCCCAGTTTAAATCCATAATGAAATGTAAAGGAATGGGCTGGAATTCTGCGAGATGGAATGAAAGACTATCCACACATTCCTTCCAATGCTCTAATCCTTCATCTATGCAAGAAATGGAAGCAGTGGCCTTGCCTGGGGATTCGTTAGCTGAACATTATTTATATTACCTGACCCATTAATGACATGTTTAGAGTAGCAGTGGCACCTTGTACATGATTTCATTCTATATGTATATAGTATTGCAATGCAATTCAAATGAATGGATCTGCTGGATTCAGATGGGCTTTTTATCAGGGTGCAAGCTTCTATTTTAATAACTCTTTTTGTTCGTGTCATTTCTAAAGAGATATTAAAATGCCAGGATGATCTAAACCACAACCAAAACATCCACAATTCTATGCTACATAGATAATCCGATCATTACAATGTTCTCAGAACTAAACCAACCCATAGCCAGCCAGAACATCAGAATTTTTACAGGACTAGACCAAATTAAAGCCAATGGGGGCATTAAAGTCTTCGTAGGAGTAGACCAACCTCCAGCTAGAGCATTACAATGTTTCAAGTCTAGAACAACCTTATCCAACTGGATCATTAAAATCTCAACAGAACTAGGCCGCTCCATATCCAAATGCAACATTGAAATCTTCACAGGAGTAGGCCAACCTGTAGCCAATTTGAGCATAAGGGTCCAATTGGAGCATACGTGTTTTCATAGGAATAAACCTACCTGCAGATAATGAGAGCATTACAATGTTCCAGGCATAGACCAACCTGTATCTAACTGGAGCATTAGAATCTTCACAGAACAGAAAAGTAGGTAAACTATTAGCCAATCTGAGCATTAGAATCTTCACAGAACAGCCTATATCTGAACACAGTGGGTGAATAAGAAGAACAGACTGAAGGAGGACAGAGTGGGTGAAGAAGAAGAAGAAGAACAGACTGAAGGAGGACAGAGTTGTTGAAGAAGAAGAAGACACTGGAGGAGGACAGAGTGGGTGAAGAAGAAGAACATACTGAAGGAGGACAGAGTGGGTGAAGAAGACACTGGAGGAGGACAGAGTGGGTTAAGAAGAAGAACAGACTGGAGGACATCAGAGTGGGTGAAGAAGAAGAAGACACTGGAGGAGGACAGAGTGGGCGAAGAAGAAGAACAGACACAGACTGGAGAAGGACAGAGTGGGTGAAGAAGAACAGACAGAAGAACAGACCCCTCCCTTTAAATGGTGGTCCCATGCCTTTAAAAATAGGTGTTGGTCTGGACAGTCTCTCTCTCTTAAAAGCCTCAAGTGAGTTAAGCCTGTGAAACCAATGCTGTTGGCTTGGCAATCTCTCTTCTAAAAGCTAATGGTGGTGGAGGACTAAGCCCTCTGACTGAAACCAATGCCCAGGTCAGGAGACACTTATCTCAAGAAATGCCACATGCAGGGAGGTGCCACCTGTTGAATACTATGACCGGAGGTAAATAGTTAGGGACCAGCACATGGGGTTTACCTTGACGTTTGTATGGTGACTTACCAATTTTATGATCAGAACTTTGTAACTAAAAACCAGTTTTTGTAAATACATGCACCTGCATAAACACAAGATTACTTATGAGACAGGGGACGAGGGAATGTGCATTGATCAATCCCTCAGCCAATTCTCCACAGGTGTCCCAAGCTCCTGTGTCTTGGGTTCCACTTATATTGTCACCACATGGGTTGGCCACTAATCATGGGGAATCCAAAATAAACAGGTCATTGGTCGTACCACCAACGACGTTCTCTACAATAGTCCCTACCAGTTCCTGTTTCATCTCAACCAGTTCCTGATTAAAGTTCAAACATCTGAAGTTCTGCAATTCTATAACCTCCCATATTGTGATTTACAATGGTTTCTGGAGAAACATCAAAGCCTCCAACAATTGTTTCCAAAAATACATTAGTACCATATATAAGTTTTCCCTTTAAGTGTAGCTTCGCACCCACCACCCTTTGTTTTATTAAAATACAAAAATCTGTCTCCTTGATCTAAAACTGCCACGAAAAATGATACAAAGCAAATGTCCATTAAATTGGGGGCTATAAATATTCCGCCGATTGTATCCCTTTCATTAATACATGACGATGGTGGGACTTGTTGTCAGCAGAAGTTTAATTAAATTTCCAACGAGCATCAATCTCAGAGAGAGAAAGAATGGGGAGTAGATTTCATTCCCAGAACACGAGACACTGAGCTTTGTTTTCTTTTATATAATGATTAATGTCAAATATATTTCATGGAGACTCTTCCAGAGCAGGAGTAACGTCTCTGTCCCGAGTGCTGCATTTCCCTCAAGGGTAACCGATTAGTAGCCCCGTGTTCCCCCCCTTGTGATCATTAACTGTGACCCAGGTACAGGTCATGGAACTCCAAGGTAACTTCTAATATCCTCATATTTTGCAACTGGGGGTACTTTATTTATTATAATACACAAGTTTCAGTGAGTCATGTGACAGAAATGACATCAGAACTCACCGTTTATAACTGATGACATCAGAACTCACCGTTTATAAGGATATAATTTACAAGATATTCATGGCTTTTGTGTATTATATTATATATAAACTACATCTTCATTGGCTTTGTCTCTCAAGCTCCTAATACTGAGTTCCTTGGTTTCTGGTTCCATCTTTGCCTTAAATTTAAGTTTTTCCTTCTGACCTTCTTTATGTACTAGTCTTAGATTTCTGTTTGTTGTCCATCTTGACACTGCTGAACTCTTTGGATCTGAGAATCACTCATGGGATAATGTACCCCCTACTGTAAATGATAAGGATATTAGAAGTCACTGAGGGGTTGTTCTGTGACCATATAAAGGCACAAGGCTGCAGGCTGAGTTATACAGGGAACTCTGAGTATCACTCATGTATTATAAGGGATAATGTACCCCCTACTGTAAATGATAAGGATATTAGAAGTCACTGAGGGGTTGTTCTGTGACCATATAAAAGCACAAGGCTGCAGGCTGAGTTATACAGGGAACTCTGAGTATCACTCATGTATTATAAGGGATACTGTACCCCCTACTGTAAATGATAAGGATATTAGAAGTCACTGAGGGGTTGTTCTGTGACCATATAAAGGCACAAGGCTGCAGGCTGAGTTATACAGGGAACTCTGAGTATCACTTGTGTATTATAAGGGATAATGTACCTCCTACTGTAAATGATAAGGATATTAGAAGTCACTGAGGGGTTGTTCTGTGACCATATAAAGACACAAGGCTGCAGGCTGAGTTATACAGGGAACTCTGAGTATCACTCATGTATTATAAGGGATAATGTACCCCCTACTGTAAATGATAAGGATCTCACACAAGAGGTTAGGAGTTTTGAAACCATGTAAAAAGGTATAAGGCTGTGAGCCAAGTGCTTCAAATCAGGTCAAGTTTTGTTTGTATGTACAGTATATATATATATATTTATATATATATAATTTTTGCAGCAGAACTTTTGAAGAAGGCTAGAATAAGATCTGAATTTGTTGAAACCCGTACAAAATGTGGTTCCTTTGTCAGTAGAGAGGACTAGAAGCTGTTTATGTTTTATTCTAAGATGTTGTTGCTTTTCAATGGTGGGAGATCATGAAAGACTCGGCTTCCAGGAAAAGTGACCACTAGGCAAATATTCTCCTTTTATAGATATAGACGTTTTCTTTTCAGTAAGAGAAGCATTTAAATGAGCACTTGTCCAGGAATCATAAAATCCAGGGGATTATTGACTCTGTAAATGTAGTTAAACTTGCACTGTGGTAGGTTCAGGTTAGCAGATTTTTGGCAGGTTTATTTACACGGGTGAAGGGTAATGTTTACAAACGAAGGCTCGTGGTTAATTGGTAGATTTAACCTGTTGCACCAAGTTCTTGGCTTTGGCATTGGATATCCAGCCTTGAATCTCACATAGAGACATAGAGAAGGGCATCAGCCTTGGTACATGTCTCTGTTCATGGGGTCCATTTACTAAAGAGCGGTAAATTTGACTTTAAGTTTCCGTATGTTATTGCTGAGAATATTTTACCGCCAGAATATTCGCAGCGACTAAGTTTACTAAACAGCGATGTGCTCAGAAGTCACTTGCGGTAACAACGTTAATGAACCAGCTTACGTTAGCGGTAATTTTAGCGAGGTGCAAATTTTCTGGCGACAAATTACGTTTTTACAAATATTTATTCTATAAAATAGTCTTGTTTTATGGCGGTTGTTATGGCAATTTTTACTGTGACATTTATGGCCAGAAATGCATCTTCAAAACTCATAAACTTTATTGACTGATGATTATACCATCCAACAACATCACCAGAGTAACACCAATCAAACATGTCTGCGTCATATAAACCCTTCTGCCAATAGAATCATAGGGACAGTCAATCTCTTTGCTTCATAGAAATGCACAGTTTAATGTCGCCAATCACAATGAAACCAAAAAAGCGTAGAGGCTGACGAATCCTTGGACTGTGATGCCGCTGCCAATAATACGACTCTGAGCTGAAACTGCTGCTGTTGCACCAGAAGCTAAAACACCTTGTCAGCAATAGCTATAGATCTCTCTCCTGTCAGCAAAGAATGATGGGTAAAAAAAAGTATTATGGAATATTTCCTGCCCCTTGACAATTTTCTGGCGAAAAAAATAATTTTACGCCACTACATAGGTGGCGGTAAAATGTTGTAAATATTCTTGTGTAAATTTAGTCTTTTGCACATTTCGCTGTTTAGTAAACCAGACGTTAATGTGTATGTTGCGTTATTTTCAGCGAATGCGATAACTGACGAAAACATATTTTTTGCGCAAGAAAATTCACAAATTTATATTTACCGCAGGTAAAACTGGCGAAAACATATTTGGCGACAAATTTGTCTATATTTTGTGCGTATATTTTTACCGTGCTTTAGTAAATGGACCCCCATGTCTCTTGTCCATCAGCCTGGGTCTTTGCTGACTCTCGTTTTACTAAAGGAATTTAGTCATTTAAAAACTAAACGCCTGTGGGGACAGAAGCTGCATTTAATCAATATAAACACTATAATAAATGTTGTAAAACAACAATCTGGAAGGCAAAGATTGGTAATGAGGAGTGCATTGTCGCAGAGGTTAAGACTAACCCACAAAATTATTTTTAAGTATATTAGTTCAGTGTGTGGCTCCTTTAAATAATTGTACCAGTATGGTTGTAACAGATACAGAAAATTTTAATATACGTTAAATCAGTTCTTTTCTTCAGTGTATACAATAGAGGAGTCTGGGTTTACAGCTGCACTAATGGCTCAGCTCAATCTAGTCAGTGGCTGACTCAGGATATGATTCATAAAGCTTATAAAAATTAATGTAAACAAGGCTCCAGGGCCTGATGGCATACACCCTCGGGTTCTAAGAGAGCTTAGTTCAGTTTAAGACCGGCTCCTATTTCTGATTTTCTCAGACTCGCTTTCATCTGGTATGGTGTCTATGGATTGCAGGAAAGCTGATGTCATTCCAATATTTAAAAAGGGATTACGATCTCAGCCTGGCAATTATAGGCCAGTAAGCTTGACATCTGTGGTGGGCAAATTATTTGAAGGCTTGTTAAGGGATCACATTCAAAATTGTGTCCTAGTGAATGTCATTATGAGCAACAATCAGCATGGCTTTATGAAGGATAGGTCATGTCTGACGAATTTGATTGCATTTTATGATGAGGTAAGTAAGATTCTGGACAGTGGGGGGGGGGCAGTAGATGTGATCTATTTGGATTTTGCCAAAGCGTTTGATACTGTGCCCCACAAACGACTGCTTTCTAAACTAAGGTCTGTTGGGCTTAATGAAGTCGTTTGCACATGGATAGGAAACTGGCTACAGGATCGGGTACAGAGGGTGGTTGTTAATGGGACATTGTCTACTTGGAGTAAGGTTCTTAGTGGGGTCCCCCAGGGCTCAGTATTGGGTCCACTTTTATTTAACTTGTTCATTAATGACTTAGGGGAGGGTGTTGTAAGTAATGTATCAGTGTTTGCAGATGCCACAAAACTATCAGCCCAATTAATTCCATCCAGGATGTGACACTTGCAACAGGATCTTGACTAACTGGCAATCTGGGCAGCTAAGTGGCAAATGAGATTCAATGTTGATAAATGTAAAGTCCGGCACCTGGGATGTAACAATATCCACTTATACCCTTAATGGGACTGCACTAGGCAAATCCATAATGGAGACGGAGCTTGGAGTCCTTGTAGATAATAAACTTGTCTGTAGCAAGTAATGCCAGTCAGCAGCATCAAGGGCAAATAAGGTCTTGAGTTGTATTAAATGGGGCAGAGAGTCACGGGAGGAGGGGGTCCCACTGTATAGAGCACTGGTAAGGCCCCATCTAGAATATGCCGTACAGTTTTGGTCTCCATCACTCAAACAGGACATTATTGTATTAGAGAGGGGACAGAGAAGGGCAACTAAGCTGGTAAAGGCAGTGGTGTAACTAGATATTACTGGGCTCCACAGCAAATTATTTTTCAGGCCCCCAAAATATTTAGAGGTTGACTTGTTTCTCCAATATTTATTGAAATTGTATATGAATTAGGGCCTCGTGGGGCCCCTATACCTCCTGGGCCCCCCTGCAGCCGCAGGGTCTGCTTCCTCTATAGTTACGCCCCTGGGTAAAGGGAAAATCTTAGCTATGAGGAAAGACTGGCCAAATTGGGGATGTTCACGCTGGAGAAGAGGCGCTTAAGGGGAGATATGATAACTATGTATAAATATATAAGGGGATCATATAATAATCTCTCTAATGATTTATTTACCAGTAGGTCTTTCCAGCTGACACAAGGTCACCCATTCCGATTAGAAGAAAAGAGGTTCCAGCTAAATATTGGGAAGGGGTTTGTTACAGTGAGAGCTGTGAAGATGTGGAATTCTCTCCCTGAATCAGTGGTACAGGCTGATACATTAGATAGGTATAAGGAAGGGTCGGATGCTTTATTCACCAGTAGCTCCTCCCAGCAGACAGGAGGGAACCAATGAGATTAGAGGAGGGAAAGGAGTGTTACAGGTAGAGCTGGGAAGTGAATCAGGGGTACAGGCTGATACATTAGATAGGTACAAGGAAGGGTCGGATGCTTTATTCACCAGTAGCTCCTCCCAGCAGACAGGAGGGAACCAATGAGATTAGAGGAGGGAAAGGAGTGTTACAGGGAGAGCTGGGAAGTGAATCAGTGGTACAGGCTGATACATTAGATAGGTACAAGGAAGGGTCGGATGCTTTATTCACCAGTAGCTCCTCCCAGCAGACAGGAGGGAACCAATGAGATTAGAGGAGGGAAAGGGGTGTTACAGGGAGAGCTGGGAAGTGAATCAGGGGTACAGGCTGATACATTAGATAGGTACAAGGAAGGGTCGGATGCTTTATTCACCAGTAGCTCCTCCCAGCAGACAGGAGGGAACCAATGAGATTAGAGGAGGGAAAGGGGTGTTACAGGGAGAGCTGGGAAGTGAATCAGGGGTACAGGCTGATACATTAGATAGGTACAAGGAAGGGTCGGATGCTTTATTCACCAGTAGCTCCTCCCAGCAGACAGGAGGGAACCAATGAGATTAGAGGAGGGAAAGGAGTGTTACAGGTAGAGCTGGGAAGTGAATCAGGGGTACAGGCTGATACATTAGATAGGTACAAGGAAGGGTTGGATGCTTTATTCACCAGTAGCTCCTCCCAGCAGACAGGAGGGAACCAATGAGATTAGAGGAGGGAAAAGGGTGTTACAGGGAGAGCTGGGAAGTGAATCAGGGGTACAGGCTGATACATTAGCTAGGTATAAGAAGGGGTTGGATGGTGTTTAGCAAGTGAGGGAATACAGGGATATGGGAGATAGCTCATAGTACAAGTTGATCCAGGGACTGGTCCCATTGCCATTTTGGAGTCCGGAAGGAATTTTTCCCCCTCTGAGGCAAATTGGAGAGACTTCAGATGTTTTTTGACTTCCTCTGGATCAACTGACAGTTAGGGGCAGGTTATATCCATAGGCTAAAAAGGTTGAATTTGATGGGCGTGTACCTTTCTTCAACCTAACATACTATGTTACTATGTAGTTAGTGCTAAGAACAATGTTGTTCTTTAGATAATATATTATATAGCGGCATGGGTTTTTCTGCACAAAGAACTTGATCTGCCCATTTCTTAATAACTGCAGGAGCTGCCATACCACCACCACCACTCACAAGGTAAAAATAAACAGTGAAACACCATTGACCAATGGAATTGACCTTCCCCATAGGCTAACATTGGCCTCGGTAGGTTTTAGGTGGCGAACTAGGGGGTTGAAGTTTTTTCTTAAAGAGACAGCACTTCTACTATCGAATGGTTTTTAGTTTGATTAGTTCGTTTCGAAGTCATAGTTGAAGGTCGTAGTAGCCCATTCGATGGTCGAAGTAGCCCATAAAACACTTCAAAATTCGAAGTATTTTTACTTCGAATCCTTCACTCGAAGTTAGTGAATCGTCCCCTTACTGTTGTATCAGGAGTCTTTGCAGCAATGCCACAATCCAGTCCATTGTTTTGTGCTGTTAATATTTGTTGCTATGCTCCACTTGGACAGATTTGATCTATAAATATTAATACACAATATGCCCAGATATTTCTTGGCACCCCTGTGCCCACGGCTTGTTTTACACCTCTGCTCCATGGAGCGGTGCCCTAGAATTAGTTCCCTTTGTTACTGGCTGCTCCCCAGAGCCTTGCTTGGCAGATTCTACTGTACGTTGCACATCTCGTTGTTGGCTCTCAATAAATACTAAATTCTAAAGATGCAGGTGAATTTGTTTGGAGCCAGCGTATAAACAAGGGTGGGGTGTGGAACACATGCCAGGCTGGAATAGAGGAAGGTGGAATGAATGGCAGGCAGGGAGCGTGACACGGTAGATTATGGAGATGGCAGTTGTGAGAGAGAAAGAATGAGCGTCTGTCATTGGGCCAAACGTTTCAACCCTGCAGTTCAGGTCAATGTTCAGAGGAGTCTCTCTCTCTCGCCTTGGCACTAGGGATGTAGCGAACGTCGGAAAAAAAGTTCGCGAACATATTCGCGAACTTGCGCAAAATTGCGAGCGGTTCGCGAACGGTTCGCGAACCCCATAGACTTCAATGGGAAGGCGAACTTTAACATCTACAAAAGACATTTCTGGCCAGAAAAATGATTTTAAAGTTGTTTAAAGGGTGCAACGACCTGGACAGTGGCATGCCAGAGGGGGATCAAGGGCAAAAATGTATCTGAAAAATCTGCCTGTGTGTGCTTGGAAGAGATAGTGTAGGGGGAGAGCTGTTAGTGATTTCAGGGACAGATGATAGTAAGTTTGCTGGCTAGTAATCTGCTTGATACTGCTCTGTATTGGAACAAAAAAATAAATAAAAGCAGTCCTTACAAGGACTATTGCTATTGCAGCAGTCAGCAGATGAGATCAGAAGCAGGACAGCTGCCCACTGCAGCTACATACAGAGCACTGCAGTAGAAGGTAGATTACTAGCCAGCAAAGCTACCTAAGCTTAAATGTCCCTCAAACCCCTGCAGACTTCTGTCCCTCCAATAACAGAGCAGTATCAAAACGATTACTAGCCAGCAAACTTTCAACTGTCCCTGAAATCACTAACAGGCAGCAGCTCTCTCCCTACACTATCTCTTCAGCACACACAGGCAGAGTGAAAAAACGCTGCAGGGCTTCGGTTTTTATAGGGAAGGGGAGTGGTCCAGGGGAGAGCTTCCTGATTGGCTGCCATGTACCTGCTGGTCTGGGGTGAGAGGGCAAAAAAAAGCGCCAACAATGGCGAACCCAAAATGGCGAACGTCGCGCGACGTTCGCGAACTTCCGGCGAGCGCGAACACCCGATGTTCGCGCGAACAAGTTCGCCGGCGAACAGTTCGCGACATCTCTACTTGGCACACGGAATCTTACCTAACCCCAAAATGAACAATAAAAGAATATTTTATGATTTATGAACTGAAATCCAGGCTTGTGCTAGGCACTGGCACCTACGCTTGCCATAATATACATCAAACCTTCTCAAAGAGGTTCAATATCAGACTTTGTAGTGAGTCCCACCCTTTAAAGGAGAACCAAACCCTTAATTATAAAAACCCTACCCTAAATAGACCCTCCCTGCTCCCCTCCAGCCGAGGTGTTACCACCGGTAAATGGCCCTACCTCTCTACTTACCTCTCGGTGCAGATTCAGGGCATCGGAGTTTACGGGCGACATCTTCTTCTCTTCTGGAATAGAGCGGCATAACGGCGCATGCCCAGTTGGAGCACTCTTCTGGTTTCATGACAACTGCGAGAAGAAAATGTCGCCTGTGAACTTCGATGCCCTGATTCTGCACCGAGAGGTAAGTAGAGAGGCAGGGCCATTTACCAGGGGTAACACCTCGGCTGGGGGGGAGCAGGGAGAGGGTCTATGTAGTGAAGAGGGGAGGTTTTTATAATTACTGGTTTGGTTCTCTTTTAAGCGTGTCTCCATGTTATAGATTATATCCCTATATCCCATGACTACGCTCTTAAGTGTGATTTTCACGGCTTTGGCTCATTTCATTATGTTGCAAACCACAGAAATTCATTCAATTTTTAAAAAAAATTAATAAATTAAAAAAAAAAAAAAAATATATATATATATATATATATATATATAAATACTGTATATCTCCTCAGTTTAAAAATGTATTTTTTATAAAACCAGAAATGTTTTTATTGCAACAAAACTTGGCCGACTCAGCAATGGGAATTTCACAAAGTCATAACCTGAATTCTGAAACCTTCAACCTCTTTCTCCCATCATCCATTGCAAACGAACGGCCTGAGGACCCCACTTCAGCTATTCCTGCATAAAGCAATGTATCTGGAAGTATCCAGTTACGTCTCTAGGAGCTTTGATTTCACTGTAAGTCCGTTGGGCGTCCCCGATGGGAACCTGCCAACATTTCATTAAAATGTATCATATTCTGCGGATTAAAATGAACGCATTTCCATCTGCATGGGCTTAATGGAGGCAATTAGATTAAAATTTTTATCTCTCACAGATTGTTTTTTCCTGAAAACTAAACCCAACATATTTTAAAGGAAGGTGAAAAACGGAGAGACGAAATCCATTGCAAAATGGGGGTTTTAGTTTAATGGATTTGTCCAATTTCCTCGCACCCCTCAGATTCCCTAACAGTGAAATCATTGTTTCATTAAGATAAAATCTCTTTTTGTATCAAATCTAGACATACGTTTTCTTACGGCGTCAGGAATGTCACGGAAATGAGAATGGAATTTTACTGCTTATTTTACTCTTCACCATTCTTTTCATTTATTTACTAAGGGGCAGATTTATCTAGAGTTGAATTTCGATGAATAAAAAATCCTCGAATTCGACCCTCGAAATAAAATCCTTCGAATTTGAATATTCAATTTGAATAAAAATCATTCAAAACGAACGATTCAAGCGATTTTAAGCGATCGATTGAAGGATTTTTAGTCGACCAAAAAAAACGTAGAAAAGTGCTGGGGAAGGTCCCCATAGGCTAACATTGGACTTCGGTAGGTTTAAAGTGGCAAAGTATGAAGTCGAAGTTTTTTTAAAGAAACAGTACTTCCATTATCGAATGGTCGAACGATTTTTACTTCGAATCATTCGATTTGATCGAATTTGACCAATTCGATGGTCGAAGTACCCAAAAAAATTACTTTGAAATTCGAATATTTTTTCATTCGAATTATTCACTCGAGCTTAGTAAATCTGCCCCCAAGAGACACCCACAGACACCCACAACCCATTTGGTCCCTTTCAATCTACTGTCCATATAAGTTTTTTCTGGATCCTGATATCTCCTATAATAAATGTTATTCTCTTATATTCTGCCTTCCTAGAACTGGAAAGGTTCAAATAACTCAACACTGGCCATCAACATTCAGTTACTTCTTTACATAACAGTCAATAGTTTTCCCACTATCTGTAATAGAAATTATTCATTAGAAATATCAAGGGACAGATTTATCAAAATTAGAGAAAACTTCTTGCTTCATTTCATATTGGAGAAATCCTTGCATTTCTCACGAGCCACACAATTCTGATTATTCTGGCATTTACTTACCTTTTAAAAACTCAACAAGAACCTTTTTTTTTCACCAAACATGAATTATTTCACCTGTTTCTAATTTTTCATCCTAATTGCAACAATTTTGTTCATAGGTTAAAATAGTTTTTACCACCTTAGACCTGGCAAGAAAAAAAACTTGTGGAAAAAAAAAGGAACAGTGGAATTTGAAAAATATATTTAGCTTTTGCTGGTTATAAGAAAACTGTAAAAAAAAATTTACTTTTTTAATATCATAAAAGTGATATAAATTTAACGTGCTTGAAGAATGGTGGGAAAATGGGGAAGAAAATGTGACTTTTCATAAATCTGCCTCTAACAGATAGTGATAGGCGAATTTGCGTCGTTTCGCTGAAAAATTTGCGAAACGGCTCCGGCGTCTCGTTTTTGACGCCGGCGCCTGTTATTGACGCCGGCGTCTGTTTTTTAGAAAAAATTTTTTTTGACACCAGCGAATTGACACCGGCGAATTTTTGCCGCAAATTTTTGCGGGCATTTCGCGAATTATTCGCTGGCGCGAATCACGCAAATTCAGGGCGCGAATTAATTCGCCCATCACTACTAACAGATGAATGTAGTGTATCATAGTTATTTTTTGAAGATTTACTAATATATATATATATATATATATATATATATATATATATATATATATATATATATATATATATATATTAGTAATATATATATATAAATATATATATATATATATATATATATATAGATTCACTAATGTATAACTGCTACTCTTGGAGGAAATGGATCTTTTAAAAAAAAAAATCTTGTCACCTAAAACCTGTCAAGATTAAATTAAAAAAAACAACTCTCCCTGTGATTGAGAGGGAAAAACTGGGAATGAGGATTTCTGATGTGAAAATCACAAATGAATGCTTTTGTCCTAACAAAGGAGAACCCTAAATTTAAGGGTGTATTCCTCAAAAATCGAATTTGTAATGTTTAAGAAGTTTTTCATACGTAGAATGCACTCACAATTGGAAAAAACTCAAATGTTTGCTTATTTATTAAAAAATCAGGTATTTAGTTTTTAATAATTTTATGCCATTGTATCAATTGTAACTTGTCTTTCATCTGCATAAAATTTGCTGTCATACTGTTATAATTTGTTTAACATGAAAATCAAATAAAATATTTTCAAAATAAATAAATAAAGAATCAGGATATAAAAAACTTGATTGAAAACAATTGTGGAGAAAACTTCAATACCTGAAATTTGTGAGTTTACAAGCTTTAAAATTTAAAAAAAACTTTAAAAATCTCAAATTAAAAAAATGACTTGAATTTTGTCTACAACATCTCCCACTGACATGAACTCACAAAGTTTTATATTTCAGTTATTTGGGCTTAATAGATAGCAGACTTTCACGTTTTTTGAAACATTAATCAGAATTTGTAAATTTTGGTGCAAAAAAAAAAATTGAATTCAAATTCAAATGTCGATAAACCCCCCCCTTAGACTTCTGATATCTTCGTCACTTTGATCTTGGGCATAAGCAGAACATTTGTTGAAAGGACAAAAGTTCTAGCTCTTGATTTACAATAATATTCAATATCCGTGGGCTGATCTCGAATTGCCAGAGATCTGAGAAGGGAGAGTGAAAACCCGAAGCACCAGGCACATTTTTAAGGGAAAAATCTATCCTTGGGATTATCTCTTGGGAAGTGCAGTTGATTCACAATGATTGTACAGGCACTAGAGTAAATCTGATAAGAATTGTGAATTTCCAGTGACCTAAGAAACACCTCGGGGCAGATTCACTAAGGGTCGAATTTCGAAGTTAAAAATACTTCAAAATTCGACCCTCGAATTGAAATCCTTCAACTTCGAATATCGAAGTCGAAGGATTTAGCGCTAAATGTTCAATCGAACGATCGAAGGATTTTTCGTTCGATCGAACGATTAAATCCTTCGAATTGAACGATTCGAAGGATTTTAATCAAACGATCGAATAATTATCCTTCGATCAAAAAAAGCTTAGCAAGCCTATGGGGACCTTCCCCATAGGCTAACATTGACTTTGGTAGGTTTTATCTGCCGAAGTAGGGGGTCGAAGTTTTTTTTAAAGGGAAAGTACTTTGACTATCGAATGGTCGAATAGTCGAACGATTTTTACTTCGAATCGTTCGATTTCGATCGAATTCGAACGAATTTAACCAATTCGATGGTCGAAGTACCCAAAAAAAAATTCGAAATTCGAAGTTTTTTTCATTCGAATCCTTCACTCGAAGTTAGTGAATCTGCCCCCTCCTGTCTCCAAGATAAGAATACGGACAGACTCTTTCCTTTTAAACTTGATAAGGTGACCTCAAAAGTATCATTACCCGAGATGATATTTTCCATCGAAGGGCTCATTTTAAATCTACAATTGAAACTGCTGAAATATTCACAATTATCCTAACTGCGAGCATTTGGGGCTCATAACAAAAATATGTATTCATTAAAAGCAAAAAGAAAAACGACTAACCACATGAAAAGGAAGTGCATGTTTGATGGATAGGATTTTGTTTCAGGAGAGGCCTTTGATTAATCCCATTTTTCGGGAACCCTTTGAATTAAGGCATGTTTATTAATATGCACAAAAGCGCGATCTATTCTCTAATCAAAACAGATATGACAGAACAGACAAGAAGACTTATAACTGGTTTAAAAAAAAAAATTCCAGATTCTTGGCCAAATTTCAGCTTTGGAAAATGTGACCCAACTTTTCAGACAAAACAGCTTCAGAAAAAAATGTCCATGCCAACAAACATAGAGGGAGTTGAAATAAAGTGCGATTGTAAAGTTCTGTTGGTTTGTTTGTGCTATACATCAAGTTCAGGAAGGTTCGTAGCACAAAGGCGTCGGCCAGTCAAGTCCTATTAAGATCTTTATATGAAGAACATTTGGTTTATGTGTAAGAACCTTCTGGTCATCTTTTATATATTTCACTAATCCAGATTCAATCCAAGTGCTTGTTCCCCCAAATCCAAATGGTCATTATTAACTCATTCCAGCCTATGGCAGACTGCCAGTCCCAGCTCCTTACTACTTGTTCAGCGCAAGATACACAATGATCAAATAGTAGAGTGCAAGCTATGTTGTCAAGATGTGACCCAGAAGGGCTGATTCTTTCCCCAAACTCTTCTACTATGTAACTTTATATCTAGATTCACTGCTCATGAAAGTGACTAATCCCAATACAACCCAGTTATTCCCATTCCCAATTGTCCAATTTCCTCACTTATTGTAGAATCGCACCCCTCAGATTCATTCCCAGTGAAATCATTGTTTGGTTAAGATAAAATTTCCTTTTGTATCAAATATAGATGTGTGTTCCCTTACGGCATCAGGACTGTTACGGAAAAATCCCAGTACATCCCAGTTATTCCAATTCCCAATGTATAAAATTCTTTGGCACCAAAGTTCTGACCATGGCACTGGATGGGTTGTTCTCCACCATCTTTAAAGCAATAAACTCTCATTAGCTCCATAAAATGCATTGGGATTCTACGCTTTCTAATAAATACGGGGTGGGGGGTTACATTTTTTTAAAAACATTTAGGGGGTTATTAATCAAAGTCCGATTTTATCTTAACATTTTCTGCTGCAAACTCCGATCAAATCCGCTCAGGTTTTTGTTACGCTTATTTATTATTACGTTTTCCCTATTATTTGCTTCAAATTCACAATTTCACAATTTTTTTATATTTTCCAACCGGAAACTGAGATTTTTTCAGATTTTTCTCCCGAATGTTTATGTTTTTTGCCAAAAACTTTGCGGTATTGCACGAAACCCAGCGCACATCAAAAAATCATTGGGACTTCTTCCATTAATTTATATGCAGCCTTGACTTGATATGCAGCCTTGATTCCTGGATTTTCTGATTCAGATTTTCCATTCACGGAGTTTAATAAATAAAGAAAAATTCATGATTTTTTAAAAGTCTGATTTTGTTAAAAAAAAAAAATCACACATTTTGTGTGAATTTAGTAAATAACACCCTTAGTTGCAGGGAATAAACATTTTTTTCTTGATGGGTAGCAAATTTTTGAAAGACTCAGGGGCCCATTCACTTAGCTCGAGTGAAGGAATAGAGGAAAATAACTTCTAATTTCGAATGTTTTTTTTGGCTACTTCGACCATCGAATGGGCTACTTTCGACCTTCCACTTCGACCTTCGAATCCAACGATTCGAACTAAAAATCGTTCGACTATTCGATAGTCGAAGTACTGTCTCTTTAAAAAAAACTTCGACCCCCTACTTCACCACCTAAAACCTAAGGTCCCCATAGGCTTCCTAACAATTTTCTGATCGAAGGATAATCCTTCGATCGATGGATTAAAATCCTTCGAATCGTTCTATTTGAAGGATTTAATCGTTCGATCAAACGATTATTCC
Source organism: Xenopus petersii (assembly GCA_038501925.1). NCBI lineage: Eukaryota > Metazoa > Chordata > Amphibia > Anura > Pipidae > Xenopus > Xenopus petersii. The sequence continues at coordinate 156,457,540 of CM076678.1, forward strand.
TTCGATCAAACAAATTGGGCTAAATCCGATATTCGAAGTCGAAGGATTTCAATATGGCAGTCGAATATCGAGGGTTAATTAACCCTTGATATTCGACCCTAGGTAAATTTGCCCCTTGATCATGTAAATTTCAGTTGCAAGAAAATGGCATTGTTCCATTTGTTTTTACAAATTCAATTCTTAAAAAATTTAATCGGCTCTAATATTGAAAATACACTTCCATTGATAGAAGTTTCCCAGGTTTTGGATTTCCAAATTTTCAAGATTTTTTAAAATACTCTATAAAAATGGCTCTAATAGCCAAACACTGTGGGGCCGATTCACTAAGTTCGAGTGAAGGATTCGAAGTTAAAAAAATTCGAATTTCAACGTTTTTTTTGGGCTACTTCGACCATCGAATGGGCTACTTCGACCTTCGACTATCGAACGATTCAAACTAAAAATCGTTCGACTATTCGACCATTCGATAGTCGAAATACTGTCTCTTTAAAAAAAACTTCGACCCCCTAGTTCGGCAGATAAAAGCTACCGAAGTCAATGTTAGCCTATGGGGAAGGTCCCCATAGGCTTGCCTAAGTTTTTTTGATCGAAGGATATTCCTTCGATCGTTGGATTTAAATCCTTCGAATCGTTCGATTCGAAGGATTTTATCGTTCAATTGAATGAATAATCCTTCGATCGTTCGATCGAATTTTGTGCGCTAAATCCTTCGACTTCGATATTCAAAGTCGAAGGATTTCAATTCCTAGTTGAATATCGAGGGTTAATTAACCCTCGATATTCGACCCTTAGTAAATCTGCCCCTGTGTTTGGGCTAAGGAGAAACTGGACAAAATATTGGACCATAAAGGGGGGCTTGAACTGAAAAAATCAGAAAAGATATAAGAGAAGGTTAAAGCCCATCTGTAGCTGCTATAGAGGTGAATCAGAAGGACACATTTTACTTGATGCTATTTACAAAGCTTTACTCGTTTGTTGGGCGAAATTTGCTGCTATTCCACCAACCTGTGATCTAATTCCTTTCGATTGAACATTCTCCTTTGAACTGAATATTTTGCGGATGAAATAAACTTAGAAATGTGTCTTTACATCATTCCATAAACATATTCGTCCTCGCAGAGATTTCTTTGTAAATGAATCTGCTCGTCCATCACAGACATTAGTGAGGCTGATCTCATAGAGTAGAAAAAGTTTCAGGTGAATTGAACAGTAAACCTGCAAAGTTATGGGAACTAATTGTTTTCTTTACGAGGTCGGACAGCCGGTTACGCCTCTGTTTTGACTGGAAATAAATCAATTATTGCCAAACAATTCAATGTATTTCTAGTGAGATCCCACACATTATGGCTACGGTTCAAATGACTCCGCCAGCCTATACGCTGAAAAATTGCCCGACTTTTGCCTTTATAAATAAACGTTTTTTGAGTGTTTGAGGTTAATGGATTAAAGGCTGAGATTTATCAAGTGCTCCTCAAGCCAATGGCTTCTCCTGTAATCTGAAAAAGAACCAGCGGGTGCCAAACCGTCATATATCACCGATCAAGTGTCAGTTCTTATACATAAAAGGTGAGTAGTTTAATCCCAGGACTTCATGTGCCCACGTAGTGAAGCCTCTTCCCAAATACTTGGATTAGAAATAAAGACGTTTGTTCGAGGTGAAAAATAAGGTATTAATAAGATTTTGTTTTTCTTTTCATCTTTCCAAAAAACTGACATTTAATGGGCTCAGCCTGTCAGCGCCGTTGCACAACAAGGAATTTGCTAATAAGCTCCTCTCAATTGCACTGTTACTGATGCCTAAACATGAAGAGGAGTTGCCTCCCCCACTGTCATTTCCTAAATCCTCCAGCTCATCACCCAAACTCTGTACAGTCCAATGAGGGGGGGGGTAATAAGTGGTGCAAAGTTTGCCCATGTGTAGTATCACATAGGAAACAGATGAGCAGTCAAGTCTACTTGTTGCACCATTTATTACTAGGGATGGGCGAATTTGACCCGTTTCCTTTCGCCAAAAATTCACAGTCGGCGAAATGTCACCGACGCCCATTAAAGTCTATTGGCGTCAAACTAATTTATTGCGCGGCAACAATTTTTTGACGCACATTTTTTTTTGACGCATGACTCCATACAAGTCTATGGGCGTCATTTTTGCGGTGAAACAAGGCAAAAAAATTTGGTTTTACCAAGAACTAATAAAAAAATGAGCATCTTTAGTAATTTTTAATTTGAGATTTTTGCCTCCGTTTGCAGCAAAATTCTGGCCTTGTTTTTTTTTTCATTTGATAATATGGGTTTGGAATGCGTTTTTTTTCCCATGCAATTGTTTTTTTCTGCAATAAAAGAAACGCTAAAACCGTGGACATGATTTAGGCACTAACAGAAATCGCCAATACCTGACAATAATTCTTCATATTCCCATTGTGCTCCAGCTATACATGATTCTAAAAGCTGTAGATTTTAAAGTAGGATCCCAGAGGCAGAACAGTTCCAAAATGACTGGCAATTTATTAACACCACGAGGGTCATTTATCAAGATTCAAATTCAAGTTTCTTTGAAGCAAAAATCACGAAATTGAAATCTTTGAGATTTCTAAAACACATACATTTATGTAGAAATCAATGGGGGTTGCATTAGAAACATTTAGGGGCACATTTACTAAGTTTGAGTGAAGGATTAGAATAAAGAATTTTGGCTACTTCAACCATCGAATTGGCTACTTCGACTACGATTTCAAATCAAATTGTTTCGAACTAAAAATCGTTCAACTATTCGACCATTCGATAGTCGAAGTACTGTCTCTTTAAAAAACACTTTGATCACCTTTTGCCTCCTAAAACCTACCGAGCACCAATGTTAGCCTATGGGGAAGGCAATTTGGGATCGAAGGAAAAATCGTTCGATCAATGGATCAAAATCCATCGAATCGCTCGATTCGAAGGATTTAATCGTTTGATTTAGGGATGCACCGAATCCAGGATTCGGTTCGGGATTCGGCCAGGATTCGGCCTTTTTCAGCAGGATTCGGATTCGGCCGAATTCTTCTGCCTGGCCGAACCGAATCCGAATTTGCATATGCAAATTAGGGGCAGGGAGGGAAATTGCGTGACTTTTTGTCAGAAAACAAGGAAGTAAAAAATGTTTTCCCCTTCCCACCCCTAATTTGCATAAGCAAATTAGGGTTCGGATTCGGTTCGGTATTCGGCCGAATCCTTTGTGAAGGATTCGGGGGTTCGGCCGAATCCAAAAAAGTGGATTCGGTGCATCCCTAGTTTGATTGAACGATTTTTCCTACGATCGTTCGAACGAACAAATTGCAGTAAATCCTTCGACTTCAATATTCAAAGTCGAAGGATTTTACTTTGACGGCCGAATATTGAGGGTTAATTAACCCTCGATATTCGACCAATGCTAAACGTGCCACTTTAAACTATTTTTCAATGAAAGTTTCAGGATTGGTTTGAAAATTGGCAGCCGTTGAAAACAACGCGTTTGAGTTGATTTTTCACATTTCTACAAGGTCACATTTTGGAAATTTGAAGCACCCCGTCAAGTTTTCAAGCTTTTTTGAATTCTAAAAAAGAAAAATGTAAATTTTGATCTTTGATAAATCTGCCCATGTTTGGAATAAAACGAATAAAAATAATATGCAGTATACCGAATCCTATTTTGTAGGATAGCGGTTTTAAGTACTGACAATTTTTATTTGCAATATGGCGGCTACAAAATAAAAAAAGAATGATAGAGATTTTTGCCAAGATCAGCGTCAAAATTTCATCTAGAATTTTTTTTTAATTTGTAAAAACACTTCGGAACAGTGTAAGCGACTGGTGTAATGTGCTGATGTACCAATGGGGTATAACCCATTCCTATTTAAATTGTTATTTCTATACCCCCTCTGTGTTTTACAATTTTTTTGATCCAGAAATCGGCCTGTAAGTTCCAGTGAAACATTCGCTCGGCTCCCTGTCAGCTCCTTCCCGGCCATGGGAATAAACATGAGACTAATATATTTCTGACCCATTTCCGGGCTCTACATGTGGGTTGTTAGTGGTTGGAGTCCATATATCAAGCTCTAATCCCGCTTTGTGACGTTCGGGTAACAAATTGAGCATCTAATTAAAGTTACTGAACACTGTTATCACGAAAGGCCTTTCTCTTGCCAAAACAACTTTCTACACAACTAATTGTGGGATTTTGTTTCATTCCTTTGCAGTTGGTTCCAGTTACATATTTGTTTCCTATACAAAGGCCCCATCCCTAATGTAACCACTATTTTTGTTACGACTGCAGAGCTGAGCTGGGAGAGAGATTGCAGAGATGCAGGAACGGCCCCTAATCATGTAAAACCCTTGGAATCCAGCATTTGCCAAACTCAGTTCTGTTTCAACAGGAAAGGAAAATGATTTCATATGTATTTAAAGGCAAAGACCGTGAAGCTGTAGCCCAGGAACGTTCATCTAGGAAAGAAAAGACTTGTCAGATATCTCAATTACTTGTAATCAGCAAAATCTGATCCCTCCCCTCCATTAATGTGGGACCTGAATCAAGGATTCGGTTTGGGATTTCACCAAGATTCGGCCTTTTTTGAGCAGGATTCAGATTCAGCTGAATCCATGTGCCTGGCCAAACCGAATCCGAATCCAAAAAATCATGTGACTTTTCGGGAGTTAAGTACTAAACCATGAATTAATCTGATGGGGCTTTTTGGGACAGAAACTCAATTTCTTCATTTCAAAAAATTAAAATTATTTTGCTGCAAAAAGCCCAAATGCTAAAATCTGCCATCTCAGACCTGTCAAGGTCATATATAAGTCAATAGGAGAGGCACCTATCCAAATTTGAAGATATCTTAGTTGGGTTTAACCCAACAATCAATTTGGGATTTTCGGGCAAAAATTCTAAAAAAAAATCTAGCGATTTGAGTTTTCACTCGATTTCATCAAGTTTTTTCCCGATCCGATTAATTTGAGTATTTTAATTAATAAATAAGTACATATATTCCACAATTACAGGAAGTCTGAATCTGCTGCTCACGCCCCAGACCTTCAGCAAAGGGGAGCACGTCACCAAGATTCAATAATAGGCGTCAATCAATAAATAAGGTCAAATTGGGCATGGGAGTTTGGTTGTGGTTTTTTTAATGAAATAATGAGATACATTTAGGGGCCAATTCATTAACTTCGAGAGAAAGATTTGAAGTAAAAAACTTCGAATTTCAAAGTGTTTTTTTGCCTACTTCGACCATCGAATGGGCTACTTCAACCTTCGAATCGAATGATTCGAACTAAAAATCGTTTGACTATTCGGCCATTCGATAGTCAAAGTACTGTCTCTTTAAGAAAAAACTTCAACCCCCTAGTTCGCCACCTAAAAGCTACCGAACCCAATGTTAGCCTATGGGGAAGGTCCCCATAGGCTTGGCTACGTTTTTTTGGTCGAAGGATAATCCTTCGATCGTTGGATTGAAATCCTTCGAATCGTTCGATTCGAAGGATTTAATCGTTCGATTGAATGATTATTCCTTCGATCGTACGATCGCAGTATTTGCGCAAAATCCTTCGAAGTCGAAGGATTTTCATTCCCAGTCGAATATCGAGGGTTAATTAACCCTCGATATTTGACCCTTGATGAATTTGCCCCTTAGAGTTTAGTAAATAAACCCCTTTGTCACAAGACAACAAGGAAATCAAACATGTTTCACTCTTCACTTATATTTCTTTACTAATTTCCCCCTCATTTCCCTAATTTACATATGCAAATCAGGGGTTGGATTCGGTATTCAGCCTAATCCTTAAATAGTGGATTCAGTGCATCCCTAAAAATAGGGATCCCTAAATCAAATAAAAAAGTGGAAAGATGTGAAAGAAAGAAGAGATGGTTCTAATCTTATGGGAGGAGAAGGAGGAAGAAATTCCACAAATGGATGGTTGAGACAAGGGCTCATGAGATGGCTGATTTACTATTTATCAAATTCCAGTTTCCTTCGACCTAATCCCAAGAAGTAATTATGGCATTTTTAGGGTGGTGAAGGGGCATAATTAAAAAAATACAAACTATACAAATATTTAAACAGTTTATGCAATGTTTTAAATGCGTTGAATGACCTTACCAATATGCATGGTGGGCCCGGGTGCACAAGCCCCAGACCTTCAGCAAAGGGAGTAGACACCAGGAAACATCAAGAGAGGCTGGCACAAGCCTGGACCCACAAAATTGTAAAGCCGGAGTCAGATTTGTAAAAGGTCAGCCTATGACTAAGTGTCCTTGGTAAACAAGAAACGCTTCAGAAGATTAAAATGTAAGCCTTTAACAAATCTGACTCCAGCTTTACAATTTTGTGGGTCCAGGCTTGTGCCAGACTTTTTTGATGTTTCTAAGGGGCATAATTGCTAGGGATGGGCGAATTTGTCTCTTTTCGGTTCACCGCAAAATTCGCGAAACTGAGAAAAAATCTCGAAAAATCGTGAAATACGAAAGTTCATGAAAAAATCTTGAAATTCAAAGGTTTTCACGAAAAAATCGTAAAATTCTGACATTTTCACGAAAAAATCTTGAAATTCGAAGGTTTTCCCTAAAATTTTTTGAAATTTGAAGGATTTTACTCAAAAATCTTGAAATTTGAAGGATTTCACTCAAAAATTGTGAAATTTTAAGGTTTTCACTAAAAAATCTTGAAAATCTGACATTTTCACAAAAAAATCAATAAAAATCTGAAATTGGGGGAAATATTCGCCCATCACTAATAATTACCCTACTAAGAGGTTTGAAGTTTTAATTGTATGTCATGTTGGCATGAACAAAGATGAACAAAGCTTGCAAAATATGGTTTACTGAAATATGAATTTTCAAAACAAAAATATTTAAGGATCCTCAAAATAAAGATTTAATATAATGTTGCCTCCCAAACCGTCAATTTCCAGCTGTTGACATGGCCACTTCCATGTAGACTCCCCCCTTTACTCTGAATGTGGAGCTAATAAATAAAATTGAGACAATTAAAAAGCTCTGAAATGGGAAGATTTGGCTGAATTTCAACAATTCACAAATCAAATCGATAATTTCAACTGACATAAAGTGATCATGATATTAATATACTTTATTTAAAAAGTACACCATTGTAACTCATCTGGATGGGGCAAAGCTGAAGAGAATGATCACCAGGTTCTGTTGTCCAGTGGAAATGGGGTGTGATGGTGAGATGACAAATTCACGTCTGCATGAATCGCAACGCAAAGAGGTGATCTTGGCTTTGTATCTTTGTACCTCTTTTTAGAGTTTTTTTTTGTTTGTTTCCAACAGTTTTAAAGTCATGAAATGCTGATGAGCCGACTAAATTTCTTTCTTCTATGCTGCGCCAACGGTCTCAGCTCCCGTTATGTCCATGTAATTAGCATGCCATGTGATCAGTCAAGGTCACCTTGAGACATATATCATTAGAAGACTTAGCAGCACCGTCATGGGCTGAGGGCTAATGCTGAAGGCACCACCGCATTCTCTTGCATTTTCCTGAAAAAAAGAAAACAACAAAATAAGAATTTTCCAATTTATTTTTAAATCAATGTTGACAGAAAGTGATTAATGTAAACGTTAAACAAGAAAGTTGTCACCATATACAGTAGAGCACAAAGAACTTGAGCATTTATTTTGGATGAAAAGACATTTCTTTTAAAATTTATTTTATATTTCTTTTTATTGTTAAATTGTTTATTCAACATATTTTAATTGCACTCTAGGGGGCCCATTCACTTAGCTCGAGTGAAGGAATAGAGGAAAAATAGTTTGAATTTCGAAGTGTTTTTTTGGCTACTTCGATCATCGAATGGGCTATTTCGACCTTCGACTTCGAATCGAACGATTCGAACTAAAAATCGTTTGACTATTCGACCATTCGACAGTCGAAGTACTGTCTCTTTAAAAAAAAACTTCGACCCCCTAGTTCGCCACCTAAAACCTACCGAGGCCAATGTTACTTAGGAAGGTCCCCATAGGTTTCCTATCAATTTTCTGATGGAAGGATAATCCTTCGATCGATGGATTAAAATCCTTCGAATCGTTTGATTCAAAGGACTTAATCGTACAAACTGCGCTAAATCCTTCAACTTCGATAGTTCAACCTTCGAAGTTGAAGGATTTTAATTCGGCAGTCGAATATCGAGGGTTAATTAACCCTTGATATTCGACCCTAGGTAAATTTGCCCCTAAATGCATTGTTCATTGAATTGACATTTATTTGTTTATTTTACTAAATTAAGGGACATATTTATTCTAATTTATGAGCAACAAAATGTGATTGTGACTTTTCTCACTTTTGGCATCATGTTTTTCATATTTTTTTTAAAAAATTCTTGAATGGGTAGATGTTGATGCATTTTGTTGTCGCCAACAATTGTACAAAAAACTCTTTTTTATTGACTTTTATAGAAACTCACCGAGTTTTAGGTGATGAGATTTTATCTACATTTTTTTCAGATCATAATATGATAAATCTCAAAAATTAGAGACTAATTTTTAAATTTTAACTTTAAAGGAAAAAATGTATTGCATTATTTTGCAATGATTTTCTCAATATAGACATGTATTTTAGTAAATCTTCCTGTTATTGTCATATCATTACGAAAAAAATTTGAAGCTGTGACTGTTTTGAGGCACATGTAACTGTTACTTGAGTGTCTGGGCTTGAGCAATTCACTATAGAAACTTCAACTCCTTCGCTCAATTTCTGTTGTCGATGGCTTCTGCTTACTGATTTTTAAAAGAAAAAATAATAATAATTTTTTTCCCACAAGCAAAAGGTTCAAAAGAATGGACTGTATTTACAAGCTATGAAAGAAGAACTGAATTCTTATTCAACAGAATTTTGACCAGGTTGAAGGAAATCAATGTCATTAGAGTAATAATGAAAATAGTACCCAAATGTCATCACGTTTATAACATTTCAATGACAAAATTATCAGTAGAAAAATTGAAATAAAGTTTTCTGTCATTTTGTCAAGTTTTTTTCGACCGCTAACAGAAATAAAGGGATTTTGCTAGTTCTCTGGAGTCCTGAGGAACATATTTTTACTGAAATTGTTGTGGAAACAGGAATCCAAAAAAACACACGAAAATCAAATTTTTATTTCCATTATAAAAAAAAGAATTTCACTAGTTCTCTGGAGTCTTGAGGAACACATTCCACTGACATTTCTATGGAAATAGGAATCCAAAAAACACAAGAAATGTTTTTTTCTCTGTTATAAAAAAGGAATTTCACTTGTTCTCTGGAGTCTTGAGGAACACATTCCACTGAAATCTTTGTGGAAATAGGAATCCAAGATCTTGTATAGATAAGACCAAATGAGGAAAAGATTAATTTAAAAATTGTAGATTATGGGGCAGATTTATCAAGGGTCAAGTTTCGAGGGTTAAAAAACCCTCAAATTCGACACTCAAAGTAAAATCCTTTGAATTTGAATATGGAATTCGAAGGATTTTAGCGCAAAAGCTTCAATCATATAAAAACCGTTCTATCGAACAATAAAATCCTTCTAATTGAACGATTCGAACAATTTTAAGCGATCGATCGAATGATTTTTATTCAATTAAAAAAAAACGTAGAAAAGTGCTCTGGAAGGTCCCCTTAGGCTAACATTGCATTTCGGTAGGTTTAAATTGGCGAAGTATGAAGTCGAAGTTTTTTTAAAGAGACAGTACTTCGTTTATCAAATGGTCGAATAGTCAAACGATTTTTGCTTCGAATCGTTCGAATCATTCGATTCGATCCAATTTGACCAATTTGACGGTCGAAGTACCCAAAAAAATACTTTGAATATTTTTGCATTCGAATTATTCAATCGAGCTTAGTAAATCTGCCCCTTCGAATCTTTTTCCTATTTTCCCATAATTAGCACGTTTACAATAAAACAAGGGACAGCTTTATAAAGAAAAATCAGTTAGGAACTTACTTCTGGATGAAATCCATGGCAGGCTTCTGGTCGTCTTCTTATCTTCTGTGATTTTAACCGTTCACATTTGAGGGATTCATTATGTGCAAATGGGGTTAAGGAGAAATCATTCCGAGAGGAAAGGAGGCCTTGCAGATCGTAAGATGAATTCATTGACATACAAATAATTGTAAACAAGCTGGGAATCCTGCAGAATTTATGAATTTTTAAGAAACCGGAGTTTAGCAAATGTATCAACACATAGGGGCAGATTTACTATGGGTCGAATATCGAGGGTTAATTAACCCTCGATATTCGACTAGGAATTTAAATCCTTCGACTTCGAATATCGAAGTCGAAGGATTTAGCGCAGGAAATTCGATCGATCGATCGAAGGATTATTCATTCGATCGAACGATTAAATCCTTCGAAACGAACGATTCGAAGGATTTTAATCCAACAATCGAAGGAATATCCTTCGATGAAAAAAACTTAGGCAAGCCTATGGGGACCTTCCCTTTTAGCTGCCGAACTAGGGGGTCGAATTTTTTTTTAAAGAGACAGTACTTCGACTATCGAATGGTCGAATAGTCGAACGATTTTTAGTTTGAATCCTTCGATAGTCGTAGTCGAAGGTCGAAGTAGCCCATTCGATGGTCGAAGTAGCCCAAAAAACACTTCGAAATTCGAAGTTTTTTTAATTCGAATCCTTCACTCGAATTTAGTAAATCTGCCCCTTGAATTTTATGAACTATGTCATTTATCAAACCATTTTCCCAACGTACATTTTCTTTAAAAACTGTTTGCCAGCCGTAACCAGTCCAGTTCCATCACTGCAAGTCTTTTCTGGCCCAGAACGTTTTCTTCAACCCATTGATCCCCACATCCACTCCCTTTGCTCCCAACTTCAGGCACCAGGCCCACATTTAGGGGCTTATTTACTAAAATCCGAATTTATCTTATATTTTACTCCCATGCCCAATTTTAACTTATTTATTGAAACTTGATAAAATAATGCCAAAACCCGATTTGCTAAGATTTTTAGGGATTTTTCCCAAATTGCTTTAATTTTTTATGTTTTTGCCCAAAACCCCTGAAAAAGTTGGATTTTCGGGCTAAACCCAGTGAAGATCACAAAAACTTTAAACTTAAAATGAGATTGGTGCCATTGACTTATACAGGACCTCAAGAGGACTGAGATGGCAGATTCTGGCTTTTTGCAGCATCTGGGTATAATAAGGGGCCGATTCACTAACTTCGAGTGAAGGATTCGAAGTAAAAAAACTTCGAATTTCGAAGTGTTTTTTGGGCTACTTCGACCATCGAATGGGCTACCTCGACCTTCAACTTCGAATCGAAGGATTCGAACTAAAACTCGTTCGACTATTCGACTATTCGATAGTCGAAGTACTGCCTCCTTAAGAAAAAACTTTGAGCCCCTAGTTCGCCATCTAAAACCTACCGAAGTCAATGTTAGCCTATGGGGAAGGTCCCTATAGGCTTGGCTAAGTTTTTTTGGTCGAAGGATAATCCTTCGATCGTTGGATTAAAATCCTTCGAATTGTTCGATTCGAAGGATTATTCCTTCGATCGAACGATCAAACTATTTGCGCTAAAATCCTTCGACTTCGATATTCAAAGTCGAAGGATTTTAATTCCCAGTCGAATATCGAGGGTTAATTAACCCTCGATATTCGACCCTTGGTCTTGGTGAATCGGCCCCCTAATCTCAAAACATTTTAGTTTTTTTTTTCTCTAAAAATTTGAGTTTTTTAGTAAAAAAACTTTAATTTTTCAAGATTTTAACATTCGGATTTTCATACATAACCCCCTTAGATTATGATTTACAGGCTATTCAAGATACACATACATTTTCCCCGTGCATTGGGAAACTTGTGTACAAATTTAAGTAACATTTAGGGGCCGATTCACAAAGGGTCGAATATCGAGGGTTAATTAACCCTCGATATTCGACTGGGAACTAAAATCGTTCGACTTCGAATATCGAAGTCGAACGATTTTGCGCAAATCCTGCGATCGATCGATCGAAGGATTTTTTGTTCGATCGAACGATTAAATCCTTCGAATCGAACGATTTGAAGGATTTTAATTCAACAATCGAACGAAAATCCTTCGATCAAAAAATCACAGGCAAGCCTATGGGGACCTTCCCCATAGGCTAACATTGACTTCGGTAGCTTTTATCTGCCGAAGTAGGGGGTCGAAGTTTTTCTTAAAGGGACAGTACTTCGACTATCGAATGGTCGAATAGTCGAACGTTTTTTACTTCTAATCGTTCGAATCGTTCGAATTCGATCGAATTTAACCAATTCGATGGTCGAAGTAGCCCAAAAAAACTTCGAAATTCGAATTTTTTTTTATTCGAACCCTTCACCCGAATTTCGGCCCCTAAACTCATCATAAAAACTCAGATTTTGTTTAAAACATACACATGACCATGATACTCTTGTTTGGAGAATATTTTGAAATATTTTGGAATTTTGCATTTGTTTCTTTTTATCGTGGAGGATTAAAACACCTGTCCCCTCCGTTAGGAAAAGCTGTAACCCTTACATGCCCAATAGCCATTGCAGACTATGGGGTGTATTTATCAAAGATTGAAGTTAGAGATCACCACAGTCCTCTACAGCGAAATTCCAACACTCTCCATTCATTTCTACGGGATTTTTAAGAGGGTATTTATCAATGGGTGAAATTTCATCCTTTGATAAATACGCCTTTCAAAATCCCGTAGAAATGAATGGAGAGTGGCGGAATTTCGCTCTAGAGGACTGTGGTGATCTCTAACTTCACTCTTTGATAAATATACCCCATTGTGTTCCCCTTCATGTTTCCATTCGCCACTCTAATGTGATTGGTCGGTTTCAGTCTAGAGACAACACTGAGCCAGATCTCGTATTCTCTCGTATCTGAATCACTCGGGATACTGTCGGTGGCACAGAAGGGGATGGGCTGGGGTTTACTTTGTGGGCAGAGAAATGATTCAATTTATTTTGAAATAAAAAATCAAACCCCAAATCCTAGCGGAACATTTGGTTTTGAGCAGCGGCCATATTAAATAGGGAATAAAGTCAATAAGAAGATCTTTGTGGGTGTCCTGAGCTCATCGTGCCGTATATGATGGTATTTGTGCCGGGAATAGTAACTCCCTGTTGCTCCCGGCAGTGACCTCCTCTGACCTTGTTGACAAGGCGCCGGCTGAATTGTGGGTTTGTGGTAGTGACACCTGTCAAATCAAATAAGGTCCCGAATATTTGAATATTTGGGGGGAGGGGGGGGGACAGCTGCAAATAAAAGCGACTCCTGGGCACTTTGTTATTAAGGACTGGGATTGGGCTGTTTAACTTCGGACATTCTCGGAAAGGGTTTCAGGCTGGAATGTGAAATGTGAAATGTTTTATTGTGGGAATCAGAACTGAAATAAAAACTCCTACTGGGGTAACTGGGGGTCACACACTCACCCACCAACAAGGGGCACAGGGGGTACAAGGGTAATATTTATATAAATGTGCGACTGGCAGTTATGGAGACACAGGGGAAATGTTACTTTATATCTATAGGAAAACACATACAGTCATTGGGCTGAACCCTTCCCACTAATCAATTGTCACAAATAGCGAGTTAAACTGAAAACATAATTATCTCCATCACTTTCCACTTTTTTCGAAAGCTCCACAAACTGCTACAAATGAGAATAATCACCCCCCCCCCCGACAGGTATCAAACTCAATTTGAACCCCACCAATGAATCACTTATTTTCCCTCTCAGTATTGGAATCCCATAACCTGACTGCCCATACATTACACAACTATGCTGTTGATGAAATCCCCTTTCCTCCCCAACATCAAATTAGGCATTCCCCTCTCTTGGTAGGGAATCCCATACACTGATGTCCTTATTGTAAAGAACCCCTTCCTATGCTGATGGTGAGATCTCCTTTCCTCCCCACCAATGAATCACTCATTCCCCCTCTCTTGGTAGGGAATCCCATAACCTGACTGTCCTTACAGTAAAGAACCCCTTCCTATGCTGATGGTGAGATCTCCTTTCCTCCCCACCAATGAATCACTCATTCCCCTCTCTTGGTAGGGAATCCCATAACCTGACTGTCCTTACAGTAAAGAACCCCTTCCTATGCTGATGGTGAGATCTCCTTTCCTCCCCACCAATGAATCACTCATTCCCCCTCTCTTGGTAGGGAATCCCATAACCTGACTGCCCTTACAGTACAGAACTCCTGCCCATGCTGATGGTGAAATCTCCTTTTTCACCAGCTTAATTCCAACTCATCACCTGCACTACAAGAAACCCCCATGAATATTCTAAGGCCTATTGCCTATGTCTGTAAAACCAATGCAAATAAAGAGCTTGTAAAAGAATCAAAACAATTTATGGACCCGCTTTTCTATGTGAATAACTTTCACAAGGGACGAAGAAGAATGAACTGTACAGTAATAGAACCAGTAATAGAATCAGTAATAGAACCAGTAACAGAACCAGTAACAGAACCAGTAACACAGGCTCAAACGCACAATCCAAAACGCAATAATTAAATTTTGACTTAATTTGATAAAAAGGGGGGAGAGGAAACCTGCATTTGATCAAGTGACTGACTGTAAATCTATTTCAGCAAAGGCAGCCAAGTAGAAATGTGTTTCATTTTCATACAGGTCGGGTCATGTTTTCAATCAGAGAATAGTTTGTGAGGTTTCTGCAGCTTTCAAAATAAAGGATATACCTAATTTCAATAGGTGCCATAGTAATTGGGGTAACAGAGTCACAACTGCAAACATTATCCACCACCACCATGAAGAGGTTACTGCTTGGGATCTGCTGGATCACAAACGACCTGACAAAGAATGGAAAGAGAAAAAAAAGAACAATTCAGTTTGAATGTGGCATGAAAGGGTTAACACTTGCTATTGTATTTATAAGAGATTAGAACAAACTGGAGAGAAGTTGCAATTAGTGCTCATTTGTATTTTGTTCTTCAAGTATTGAGCCAGTTGCTAGGGTCCCAGTCTGTAGCAACCTATAAAAAGTCTGTTTGGTAATTCCAAATTATCTACTACTGTATCTTTGTATTCTTGTAACCTCGAATCTTGCAATTTCATCTTTCTTTTTCACATTTAGAGGCACATTTATGAAAACTTTGAATTTTAATTGTTTTTTCACTTTTCACTGATTCATTGTTCAATGAATCTGCCAAATTTTGACTTCATCTCCAGAACTGGAATTGAAAAATAGCTTGAATTTCAAAAACAGAACCGTAGTGCTGGGCAAATTTATTTGGTTTCGGGGAAAATTTCTGCACTTCGCCGGCTGCGACGGTTGAATGCTAAACTGCTGCAAATTTTCACGTCAATTTGAGGGGGTTTTTTTGTGCTTGATAAATTGCAAATAATCGAGTTGGCAGACACCCAAACTCAGATTTTCTATTTTCGTTGCAAAAAAACTCAAACTGGGTTAGAAATTTGTTTTTGAATGTTGATGAATGTGTCCCTAAAGGTAATATCTAGTAGGAATGCACCAAATCCAGAATTTGGTCTTTTTCAGGAGGATTTGGATTCAGATGAATCATTGTGCCTGGCAAACCAAATCCTAATCTGCACATGCAAATTATGGTCAGAAAGGGAAATCATGTAACTTTTTGTCACAAAATAAGGAAGTCAAAAATGATGTTTCCACTTTTTCCCTTCCTGTCCCTTATATGCATATGCAAATGAGGATTCGGATTTGGTTCAGTATTCGTCCGAATCTTTCATGAAGGATTCGGCTGAATCTCAAATAGTGGATTCAGTGCACACAAGGATAATAAGATAAAGACCAACTGCAACACTATACAAATATTTCTAACATACTATGAGTTATATCTATTACTCATTAGAAATGGCACCTGATTGTGACTTATGAGCCGTCCCTTTATAAAAGATGGTTGGTCAGACAGTTGACTGCCTCCTACTGACACTAAGGGGCAGATTTACTAAATTCGAGTGAAGGGTTCGAATGAAATATAACTTCGAATTTCGAAGTGTTTTTTGGGCTACTTCGACCATCGAATGGGCTACTTCGACCTTCGACTACGACTATCGAACGATTCGAACTAAAAATCGTTCGACTATTCGACCATTCGATAGTCGAAGTACTGTCTCTTTAAAAAAAAAATACGACCCCCTAGTTCGGCAGCTAAAAGCTACCGAACTCAATGTTAGCCTATGGGGAAGGTCCCCATAGGCTTGCCCAAATTTTTTTGATCAAAGGATATTCATTCGATCGTTGGATTAAAATCCTTCGAATCGTTCGATTTGAAGGATTTAATCGTTCGATCAAATGAAAAATCCTTCGATCGAAATCGCATTTTCAGCGCTAAATCCTTCGACTTCGATATTCGAAGTCGAAGGATTTCAATTCCTAGTCGAATATCGAGGGTTAATTAACCCTCGATATTCGACCCTTAGTGAATCGGCCCCTGAGAGTGTGAGGGATTCTGCATCAGTTCCCTTGTTATTTACTCGGCAGCAATTAAAGTTGCTCAGGGTTCGTTCTTGCAAGTTAATGTGCTTATCTGCAGAACAATCTCCTGCTGTATGTACAGAAGGGACGGTTGGGAGAGCCGAGTACAATAAATTATCTCATCCCGACATTACGCTCTACACCTTGTCTCTTTGATGTCTCTTTGATGTCAAGCAGAGAAACATGTTCCAGGTTCAACATAAATGCACATTCTGACTGCACAATTAATGTACCAAACCTCTTGCTATGACAGACAGTCACAATTAGGCAACATGTTCATCAACTTGCTGAGATTTCAGCACCGTCCCACACACAGAGATGATCCTTAAAGCCTTAAAGAAGCCACACACAGAGCAACTTTTGGGATGGATTGGCATTAATCTGATGGCTAGCTATGGGTGGTCCAGTTCATGGGTTATCGCCCCACTAGGTTTGGCTGATCAACTCTCATGAGATCAGTCAAAACCGATGAGCATAAACCATATACATATAAGAAGAGGTGGTCTCCTAATCTGGTCAGGAGCCAAGTTCCTCAGAGGCCTTTCCTATATAATCTCAATATCTTTGCTGGTGACATTGCTCATTGGCTGGAATAGGAACTTGTTCTTTGTATTGATGATTTCAAAACTTGCAATCCCAGGTGGTTTAGATAAAATATTAGAAAACAAAGAAAGGACAACAAAGGAGTGGAATCCTTTTTTAAATTGCACAGTTCAGCTGTACATTTGAACGGTGCATAACTAGAGTTGAGCACAGATCTAGAGCTCCTCATGGGTTTGTCCCGTGTTTTGCAGAACCTCTGCTCATGGTCATTTGGCACAACATTTGGGCTTCTAAATGTAATGTTATGACTAGAACAGACCCTTAGGGTTTTGTTGGGCACTCAACCCAGGACCACTTACCTGCATTCTTGCCTCAAACACTTCCTACCTGAGCAGACCTCTTTTTTTAACCATGGGATTTTTTTAGGAAGCAGCAGCCCACTCAAAATCCTCTACAGGGTAACAGCAGACCATGTAAAGAGTCATGAGATCAGAGGTTCCCCATCAAAATTCAACCTGCTCTGAAAGTAGTACATGAACACAGGACTCTCTGATCCAGGACCAAAGCTCCTCATGGGTGTGTCCCATCTTTTGCAGAACCTCTGTTGTTCATAGTAATTTTGCCCAACTTGGGCTAATAAATGTAATGTATGTGCAGTGTTGTCCTGTACTACTAGATTAAAAAGACCCTTGGGCTTTTTTTTGGGCACCCAAACCAGGACCCCTTACCTGCATTCTTTCTTTAAACACATACTACCTGAGCTGACCTATGTAAATGAAATATTCAGTTTTTTCTTTTTTAAGTTAATTTTTCAATGAAGATTTTCAAGATTGGGGGAGGACTCTTTTTTTAACTTTTGTTTTTTTATGGGCACCTGCAGCCCAACCAAAATCCTCTGCAGAATAGCAGTGGGCCACCAAAGGATCATGAGATATAGGGGTTCCCATTCAAAATTCTATTTACTCTGAATGTATTACATGAGCACAGGACTATAGCAAGTGTGCCTTGATCCAGGACCAGAGGTTGGCTTTTAGTGCGTATGCACCTGATCATCAATCACCAAGATCCATGCTGGAAACACAAATCTCAGGACCAATAATGGCAGGTTTCAACACATAACTCTGCAATTCTAGCAGTGGCACAAGTGTCAGTGACATGGTTGGTGAAAAGGGGGCCTGTGTACTGGTGCCTAAACTAAAAATCTGTAAGACAGGCTTTACTTCCCCTTTAAGTTAAAGAGAAAGGTTCTTTGAAGCTCTTTAGAAATAGTGTGAAGTCTAATGCTGGCCACAGACAGCCATGTAAAGGCCATGTCCAACTGCCATCCCATCAGATATCTGTCCAATAAATTGAAAATCCCACTTGACG
Organism: Xenopus petersii; assembly: GCA_038501925.1. Classification (NCBI taxonomy): domain Eukaryota; kingdom Metazoa; phylum Chordata; class Amphibia; order Anura; family Pipidae; genus Xenopus; species Xenopus petersii. The sequence goes on from CM076678.1 coordinate 156,475,910, forward strand.
AGCACTGTATCAACACTCTTCCAATGTGGCCAAACATACCCGAGTCATGATCAGATCAGGGGTTGAATGATCAGATAAACCTGATTGGGCCCATCCCATAGGTGGTCTAGGTGAACAGCCAGATTTAGGCTACAAACCACAGGTCACATTCATGTACTAATGGAAAATGACAAAACCCAGTTGAAGTCCTCACAATTAAAGCAAGGGCCTTAAAAATAGGGAAGAGATTGTGTGAGGGCACTGCTCCCACAGTAACCACTGTCTTCCTTTATCTGTAAATTAAATAATAGTTTCTTTTTTTAATTTGAAGAGGTTTGGGGTGAAATTAGCTATTAGTGGGAGAAAAACATCAACAAACGTTGACAAAGTATAAAAATAGAAAAATTCTGAGAACGTATTCTTCTTGTGACGCCTTATTATTGGAAAGCATAATTAGCACTCGGAATTGGACCGGGACGGGCAGGGATTATACTTATAGATGCTACGTGTTCAGTCCATTTATGGCTCAATACTGAGAACTGTACTATATAAAAGCACCAGGAAAGAGCTGGGTCCTGGAGCGGAGCTGACATCATATAGCCTTGTATCATCTGTGGTTTTGCGGATTTCAGTGTGGGTGAGAGGAGGCCATTTCAAGGGAAGAAGCAAAATTCCTTCAAAAATAAAATAAAAGTTGCTTGAATATCTCACAATGTTATAAATAAATCAGCACAGGTTTGTCAGGAAATAAAAATAAAATAAAAAAAATAAAGTAAAGCAAACCAAAATAAATAGAATAATAAATAAAATAGTTAAAAATACACAAAATAAATAAAATTATCAATAAAAATATAACAAACAGTAAATGAAATAATATAGATTAAATAAAAAAAAATGAAATAAATAAACAAATACATCAAATCAAAATCAATACAATAATATGATAAACAATACATTAAAGAAATAAAATAATAATAAAATAAAATAAAAAGTAATAAAAAAGTAACAAAATAAATCAAAATAAATAAATCTCAATAAAATAATATAACAATACTTTAAGAGTAAAATAAATAATACATAGAATAATCAATAAAATAATGATAAACAATACATTAAACAAATGAAAAATAAATAAAATAAAAAATAATGAAATAAATCAAAATAATAAATCTCAATAAAATAATATAACAATACTTTAAGAATAAAATAAATAATATATAGAATAATCAATAAAATAATGATAAACAATACATTAAACAAATAAAAAAATGAATAAAATAAAAAGTAATAAAAAAATAATGAAATAAATCAAAATAAATAAATCTATCACTAAAATAATATAACAGTACTTTAAGAATAAAGTAAATAATAAATAGAATAATCAATAAAATAATATGATGAAAAATACATTCAACAAAAAATAATTATAAAATAAAAAAGTATTGAAATGAATCAAATACATCAAAATAAATAAAACTATCAATAAAATAATATAATAAATACTTTAACAAATAAATAAATAAAATAATATGATAAACAATACATGAAACAAATAAAACCATAAAAAAATAAATAAAAAGTTAGGAAACAAATACAATTATCCATCAAATAATAAATAATACATTAACAATAAAATAAATAATAAAATACTACATACAAAATAATGAAATAAATAATATAAATAAATATATACAATAAAATAAATGAATACTTTTTAGAATGATTTTGCTTACAGCTGTTCTGCTTTATGGAAATCTGGATAAAAAACAGGTTTTTTTTAGCATAACTCCCCAAATTTGTGTTCATAACAAATGCCCTATGGCAGATCTTACATCTAATTATCCCAAAGAAAATATGGCAACTGGCGACGGAAGAAGAAAAGAGGAGAAGAGGAGAAGGCATGAATTCTGTTTGTTATTATTAAGGAGGTTTGGTGGCTTTTTGTACTTGTAGAGCTCAATGGCTTGTGCAGGGGAACATTGCCGCCGATTCCAAACACAACAAGCCCGTGACCTTCAATACCCTTTTGCTGTTTCAGTTTTGGCCTTGAATAAATACGATCCCTCCTGCCAAGCGATGTGGTGACTCTCTAACGTAGGCACATGTCCACTAAGGTCTGACTGAGACCAACAAATTCATATTCTATTAACCTAAGCTTGGATTTACTTGAACCCAAGTCTCCGGGGATGAAACTAGACTCGACTTCTAAGCTTGGATCATCCCACAATGTTAGAAGGTTTATAATTATAGGCTGTTATTTTAATGTCTGTGTTCAAGCCGATTGTACATTATTCCTGTTACTTTGCTCTTCCAGCCAGTACACTCTGCGGCAGGACAATGAGAACACCACCACCTCTTATTATTCTTTTTTCCATAAGCGCTAACAAATCTCACCGCACCTCGTATTTTTTTGGTTGTTCTAATATACTTGAGGGTGTAGTTGGCAGCCCAGCTGTGGGCCTTTTCCAAAGTCAGTAAGTTCTGCAGAAATAGCAACTGTAATCCTTAAGGCAGATTTATTATTCAACGAGGGTATGTTGGGAATCACTGCATACTACGGATAGATATCCAACCTGAAAATTACATTTTTAAAAACTACAGGTGCACCTGTTTTTAATTTTCATGTTTAGAAGGTTCCTGTCTTCTACCTACACCTGGTTTTATTCTGAGCAAAGTGTGCTGGTCACACTTGGGTAGATTTAGCATATGACTTGTGTTGTCACCCAAGGGTCAACCATATAAACCAAGAATCCCCACAGCTCCGAGGAAAAGCAATAACAACACACAGAAGAAGAAGAAGATCGGACCGGTCACATCCAACAAGAGCCATTGAAGACTGGATTTTCAGTCCTGCCACTTGATTGGATAAAAACTGACAGCCATCTCATAGAGGAGCACACACAAAACAACGGTTGGGCAATGTCTCCATAGCTTTATAGATATTCTAAGGAGGTTATTTATCAAAGGTCAAGTGTTAGAGTTTTTTAAAAGTCGAATGAACTCGAATGGTATCTTATTTAAAAAAAACTCAAATGGAAAAAACTCAATTATGCGAGTTGCAAAACCAGAAAACTCAAATTATTCGAGTTTTCCACGGGAAAAAACTTGAATCACTCAAATTATTCGAGTTTTAAGGCAAAACCCTCCGAAAAAGCTCAAACATCATGCCGGCTGTTAACATCTTCAAATGGTTCAAGGGACCTCTGCCATTGACTCCTAAATGATATCGACAGGTTTTAGATGGTGTATTTTCAAGTTATTTCCAATGTTGGGGTATAATATAGCTAGAAAAATTTTAGTTTTTTTTTTTTAAAAAAAAGACAAAATTCAAGTTTTTTTCATTTGAAAATGCGAGTTTTGACCAATAAAACTCAATTTGGAAACTCGATTTTTCGTGGAAAACACAACTTGAACCCCTAAGAGTAGTAAATTCAGGTGAGACCTACACTTTATGGCCAAAAAGTACTGTCTGCCCAACATCTTATCTCCACACAAAAAGTATTAAAGTTGGTCCTCCCTTTGATGCTATACCAGTCTCTACTCTTCCTTTTTTTTTTTGCAAGATTTGCTTCTATTTAGTTCCAAGTTTGGGGGATCAGGCCTATCTCGAAGTTGTGGTTCCAAATCATATCACAGGTCAACCCTGGCTTTGTACACGAGGGAATTATTGTACTGAAACTGGGCCTTCACCAAACTGTTCCAGAAAGTAGGAAGCATGGAATTGTCAGGAATGTCATTGTACCCTGTAGCCTCAAGTTTTACTTTCGATGGAAACAGGAACTCTAGTCCATACCATGGAAAACAGCCCAAGATAAGTTTTATGTTATCTGTATAAAGGTAATGACTGTTCCTGCTGAATTGTGCTTAGTACAGGGAATCCCTATGCTGCCATAGTTTTATGGGATCTCTCTGTACAGACTATGAGCAAACTTAGGGGACCGTTCCTGCTGAATTGTGCTTAGTACAGGGGAATATCTATGCTGCCATAGTTTTATGGGATCTCTCTGTACAGACTATGAGCAAACTTAGGGGACCGTTCCTGCTGAATTGTGCTCAGTACAGGGGAATATCTATGCTGCCATAGTTTTATGGGATCTCTCTGTACAGACTATGAGCAAACTTAGGGACTGTTCCTGCTGAATTGTGCTTAGTACAGGGGAATACCTATGCTGCCATAGTTTTATGGGATCTCTCTGTTCAGACTATGAGCAAACTTAGGGGACTGTTCCTGCTGAATTGTGCTTAGTACAGGGGAATATCTATGCTGCCATAGTTTTATGGGATCTCTCTGTACAGACTATGAGCAAACTTTGGGGCTGTTTCTGCTGAATTGTGCTTAGTACAGGGAATACCTATGCTGCCATAGTTTTATGGGATCTCTCTGTACAGACTATGAGCAAACTTAGGGACTGTTCCTGCTGAATTGTGCTTAGTACAGGGAATACCTATGCTGCCATAGTTTTATGGGATCAGGCTATGAGCAAACCTGGGCAGTTGTTAGTACTAATTGTATAGCTGTAGTATTCAATTTCCAGTTACTTTTGTCTGAGCATGGCACACAAGACCAAGCCCACTGCTGACCAGGTAAACAGACCATAGTAGTAAACTAAGTCTGTGGAAGGAAAATAGAATTAAAAATGGGGCCAGACTTGGATACCAACAGAAATTGGCAAGGCATTGTCGAGAAGTAAACGTGTTTTCCTAAATGCACATGTCCTTACTTTTCCTTCCATGACTATGGTTGACTTCCATCAGTCTAATATATATAAATGTGTTCCTTTTTATTTGCCTTCCATGACACCCTAATACATCAAACACAACGCATGTAATATCCAAGCGTCCCAAGTTGTAAGACCTGGCGGTTGTGCTCATGTCTTGAGTTTGTGTCTCATTCAGCTCTGGTGGTCCTGGCAGAGCAGACACAATGTTAGGCTTGAACATGACTGCTGAGATAAGAAATATACTCTTCTGCCTGTAAAAGGTACAAAAAGCATGTTCTACTATGAATGTGAGATTTATCCTTCCAGAGCTTATACACAGCAGAGATCCTTTCCTTCTCAAGATGTACAGCATTACAGGAATCAGCGAGGAACTTCTCATTGTGACAGCTCCACAGACAGACATGGAATCAGTGCCCAGAGAAAACAAATGAGAGAAGGAAAAATCATTATTCTGATATGAACATATTCCCCCCGAGACAATGAATGTTTCATCTTAACGTTGCAGACACTGGGCCGGAGCCAGGAAGGATTGTTTCCTTTCAACTGCCAATTGGAGTCTGTGGATCAGGTTGTAGGTCCAGGAGTAGTTGAACATGTCAGATGCGTGTCTACTGTCTATCTCACTTACTGTGTTTCAATGCTATATTGTCATGTCAGGGCCCCCATCAGAAATCTTGGGGCCCATACAATCATTTATCTTGGGGGCCCCCCAAGAGCACAAGCACATGGTGTTGAAAGTTTTGGCCAGGCCCCTTGTATGAGTCACACAAGTAGTAGGTAGGTCGGTTTTGCTAGGGCTAATTGTTGAACTTGATGGATGTGGGTTGTTGGTTTTAACCACAGCTACTGTGACACAAACTCTCAAATCATTTTACTCAAACGCAGGGGTGTAATTATAGAGGAAACTGACCCTGCAACTGCGTGGAGCCCAGGAACTATAGGGGGCCCAGTGGACCTTAACTGATAAGCAGCTGCTAAATACATTCCAAAGGTTTCTATGTAAGTTATGCAAGTTGAGTAAGTTTGAGCTCCTGGCCAGGGTCCCCATTGGGCCATAATTTGACCCATCCCCTGATTACAGCCTCCCTTGTGCTCCCATGTATTACTATCTTACATTCTTTTCATACAGCACATTCAAGAACATTTGAGTTCCTCAAAACCAGACACATTAAAGGAGAACTAAACCCTAAAGTTAAAAAAACCCCTATCCACCTACCCTACATAGAACCCCCTCACTCCTCCCCTCAGCCAAAGTGTTACCCTGGGCAAATGCCCCTAACATTTTACTTACCCCTCAGTGCAGATTCAGGCATCGGAGTTCACGGCCGCCATCTTCTTCTCTTTGCTAATCCTCGGAATAAGACTGTCACTTCGGCAATTTTAGCGAGTTTCGGCACATACGCTTTGTCGCGAAACAGAAAATAGTTCCAACTGCGCATGCACCACCACGCCAGTCTCATTCCGAAGATTTCCAAAGAGAAGAAGATGGCGGCTGTGAACTCTAATGCTTGAATCTGCACCGAGGGGTAAGTAAAAAGTTAGGGGCATTTGCCCATGGGAAAACTTAGGCTGGGGGTGGGGGGAGAGAGGGGTCTATGTAAGGTAAGGGGGTAGGTTTTTTTTTTTAATGTTAGGGTTGAATTCTCCTTTAAGCCACACCTTGAAGTTATGACCTGACACAACCCAAGCCCACCCAAAACTTCTCCAGAACTTCACTTTTTGAGTTTGAGGTTACAGACTGTAAAAGGGGCCACTACTAGCCCCAAGTGCAATTTCAGAATCACCATGTTTAGGCAGCATTTTTTCCATTATTCCGGCATCATTGGGGTCACCTGGGGGAGCTGCACATGGGACAATTGTAGCTCAATTGCTCCAACTGTCATAATTTCTGCCGGTTGCTGAAAAACACCCGTGCCACCGATTCTTTAGGTGCAAGTCTTTCAGATGCTTCGTAAATACTGGTTGAGCTACACAATACCCACAAGCATGTGCGAAGGTCTAGGCAACTATGGATGCTGGTTGCTTTGGTGCCAAGGTGGCTGCCAGGATCCAGTGTAACACAAACACATTTATTATAAAGGCCCATTTAGCCATCTGCGAATTTAAAAAAAAAAAGAGATTTGCTGAAATTTTTTTAATAACTTGATTTAATTCCGGGAAGAATGGCGACTTTCATTTCTGCCTCCCGTGCAAACCCTGGTCACTGTCAAACAGCGAGGCTGTCTCCTTGAATCCAGTCAAGTTCGCAGCCATATTGGCAATTAGGACGGTGGCAGTATTGGAATCTTGCCCAAAAACAAATATTGCAACTTCTGTCAAATTCCGATGTTTGCAAATGTAAGCTGAGTGTGACATGAAAATCTCTTTCAATTTTCAATCTATTCCGCCTTCATTTACACTGACGGGGCGAGGTGGGGGGAGTTTGGTGGAGAAGAAGGAAACTACAGGAGACAACGTTTTCTGTGTTGGGCTTGTAGAACTCGTTCTGATGGCTCCAACTCTACATGGCGTACACTTCATTTGTATATATATATATATATTATACACTGGGCACTGCTGGACACGCAACATCTGTACAATAAGAATCAATTTAGGGATTCATTAAGGGGCTTCTCTATCATGGGTTACCATGGGTGCCATTATTTACTGTATATATAACAGGACCAGGATATGTATCACTCTTCAGCTGTTGTTGAAGCTCCATTCCCAGTGCCCCAACAGCCTTATACTGAGATTGGTTAAACTGGAGAAGAGAAAGTTAAGGGATATGATCACTATATATAAATATATAAGGGGGATATGATCACTATATATAAATATATAAGGGGGATATGATCACTATATATAAATATATAAGGGGATATGATCACTATATATAAATATATAATGGGATATGATCACTATATATAAATATATAAGGGGATATGATCACTATATATAAATATATAAGGGGGATATGATCACTATATATAAATATATAAGGGGATATGATCACTATATATAAATATATAAGGGGGATATGATCACTATATATGAATATATAAGGGGGATATGATCACTATATATGAATATATAAGGGGGATATGATCACTATATATAAATATATAAGGGGGATATGATCATTATAAATATATAAGGGGATATGATCACTATATATAAATATATAAGGGGGATATGATCAATATATATAAATATATAAGGGGATATGATCACTATATATAAATATATAAGGGGGATATGATCACTATATATAAATATATAAGGGGATATGATCACTATATATAAATATATAAGTGGATATGATCACTATATATAAATATATAAGGGGGATATGATCACTATATATAAATATATAAGGGGGATATGATCACTATATATAAATATATAAGGGGGATATGATCACTATATATAAATATATAAGGGGGATATGATCACTATATATAAATATATAAGGGAATATGATCACTATATATAAATATATAAGGGGATATGATCACTATATATAAATATATAAGGGGGATATGATCACTATATATAAATATATAAGGGGGATATGATCACTATATATAAATATATAAGGGGATATGATCACTATATATAAATATATAAGGGGGATATGATCACTATATATAAATATATAAGGGGATATGATCACTATATATATAAATATATAAGGGGGATATGATCACTATATATGAATATATAAGGGGGATATGATCACTATATATGAATATATAAGGGGGATATGATCACTATATATAAATATACTGTATAAGGGGCAGTAATGAAATAGAGAAAGTACAGAGAAGAGCGACTAAGCTGATAAAGGGAATGGAAGGGATCAGTTATGGGGAAAGGCAAGTTGGAATTGGTTATACTGGAGAAGAAACAGTAAAGGGGGATATAATCACTATATATACATTTATTATTACATTTATTTATTTATATATAAATGTATTCATACAAGATTCACTTTGGTCTAGTATGGTACCTATGGATTGGAGTCAAAAACCTGATGCAATTCTAATATTTAAAAAGGGATTATGACCTCAGGCTGGCAATTATAGGCCAGTAAGTCTGACATCTGTGGTGGGCAAATTATTTGAAGGCTTGTTAAGGAATCACATTCAAAATTTAGTCCTAGTGAATGTCATTATGAGCAACAATCAGCATGGCTTTATGAAGGATAGGTCATGTCAGACGAATTTGATTGCATTTTATGATGAGGTAAGTAAGATTCTGGACAGTGGGGGGGCAGTAGATGTGATCTATTTGGATTTTGCCAAAGCGTTTGATACTGTGCCCCACAAACGACTGCTTTCTAAACTAAGGTCTGTTGGGCTTAATGAAGTCAATTGCACATGGATAGGAAACTGGCTACAGGATCGGGTACAGAGGGTGGTTGTTAATGGGACATTCTCTACTTGGAGTAAGGTTCTTAGTGGGGTCCCTCAGGGCTCGGTATTGGGTCCATTTTTATTTAACTTGTTCATTAATGACTTAGGGGAGGGTATTGTAAGTAATGTATCAGTGTTTGCAGATGACACAAAATTATCAGCCCAATTAATTCCATCCAGGATGTGGCACTTGCAACAGGATCTTGACTAACTGGCATTATTTACCAGTAGCTCCATCCAGCTGACAAGGGGTCACCCATTCCGATTAGAAGAAAGGAAGTTCCAGCTAAATATTGGGAAGGGGTTTGTTACAGTGAGAGCTGTGAAGATGTGGAATTGTCTCCCTGAATCAGTGGTACAGGCTGATACATTAGATAGGTACAAGGAAGGGTCGGATGCTGTTTTCACCAGTAGCTCCTCCCAGCAGACAGGAGGGAGCCAATGAGATTAGAGGAGGGAAAGGGGTGTTACAGGGAGAACTGGGAAGTGAATCAGTGGTACAGGCTGATACATTAGATAGGTACAAGGAAGGGTCGGATGCTTTATTCACCAGTAGCTCCTCCCAGCAGACAGGAGGGAGCCAATGAGATTAGAGAAGGGAAAGGGGTGTTACAGGGAGAGCTGGGAAGTGAATCAGGGGTACAGGCTGATACATTAGATAGGTACAAGGAAGGGTCGGATGCTTTATTCACCAGTAGCTCCTCCCAGCAGACAGGAGGGAGCCAATGAGATTAGAGGAGGGAAAAGGGTGTTACAGGGAGAGCTGGGAAGTGAATCAGTGGTACAGGCTGATACATTAGATAGGTACAAGGAAGGGTCGGGTGCTTTATTCACCAGTAGCTCCTCCCAGCAGACAGGAGGGAGCCAATGAGATTAGAGGAGGGAAAAGGGTGTTACAGGGAGAGCTGGGAAGTGAATCAGGGGTACAGGCTGATACATTAGATAGGTATAAGAAGGGGTTGGATGGTGTTTAGCAAGTGAGGGAATACAGGGATATGGGAGATAGCTCATAGTACAAGTTGATCCAGGGACTGGTCCCATTGCATCTTGGAGTCAGGAAGGAATTTTTCCCCTCTGAGGCAAATTGGAGAGACTTCAGATGGGGTTGCCTTCCTCTGGATCAACTGGCAGTTAGGCAGGTTAAAAAAAAAATTAAAAGGTTGAACTTGATGGACGTGTGTCTTTTTTCAACCTAACTTACTATGTTACTATGTTACAATAAACTATTTGGTGTTTTATTTACCAGGAAATCTGTCCAACGATTGCAACAAAGGAGGCTACATATTCCAGGGTGCAAATGGCAGTTCTGTTGCCAGAGGAGTAAGTATTGGGGTAGATGGTCCCAGAGGAAGGAAGAAAGTGCTGAGGGTTCACATTTGAGCTCTGCAGTTTACTGTGATGTTGTGTTGCGATTGTAAAAACAATGTAATTATTGACCGTAGGGTTGTTGCAATTAGCACAGGCCGCCCGGGGGATTCTATACTGTAACACACATCAGCTGCAACACATTATCCTACAGGCAGGTATTTGTATATTCTGTCACATATTTCCCTTCAACTAAATGTACACAACTCGGGCGACTGAACTTAAAGGAGAGTGATTTATTTATTTGTAACATTTGATGCAAAATATGGTACGAAAGCTGCACGCACCATGTAAAGGGTGGCACGTGGTCTGCATAAAAAGCCATTCCAATGTTTTTGGAATGAGCAGAAGCCAATAATTGAATTCCTTGCATTGGATGGAGTTGGGTTCCTTGGTTCCATTTATAAGGGAGGCAATCAATATCTGCATGACTGGTATTCAATTCTTAAGAGGCACTTAACATTAAAAGGATGATATCAGTCTTATCACGTAAGATAAGTATCACAGAGGCTCGCTCTCCAGGGCGAAGACCCATCTTCATTGGAAGCAAGAAGAGAGAGCCAGGTGTAATCATAGGCAGGATTCTCATTGGATGATCTACTTGAACCACTTCAGTCATTGGCCCTTAAGAATTCATTCCTTTAGTTACTGGGTACAACTAGCAAATATTCTTACACTATTAGTTGCACTGGAGAGTAAAGACTAGCAGGAGTTGGAGTTGTAATGTTGACCAGCTTAGAGTTGAACCTTGACATGGTTCTTGAGTCAATCTGTGGCAGGAACTAGACTAGTGGAACACCAGCAAATGTAGAACCCTGCCAACCCTAACTTTGATTATTCCTCAGGGTTCAATGTATTTGGAGGCAAACCATACAAGTTTCGTCTTACAAACCTTCAGAAGGGCTTAAAGGAAACCATCTTTTCTTCAAAGGTCTTGACCATCAACGTTTTATCAGAGAATTCAATAAGAAAGCAGAAGGAAGAGCATTGGAGCTAGAGGCCACCAGCAAAGAAATGATATATTAGGGTGGGAGAACATAGTGAAGGAAAAATTTTGGGTAGGATCTTATCTTACCATTCCGCTAGCAGTACTATAAGCCTGAGAGTATGAATATTTATGGGGCCTTGGGGGTAAGAAATGAGTATTTGGGAGTGCCTACCTTCCCTTCATTGCCTTCTGTAGCCTCAGCTTCTTGATCAGCTACATTCTGGGGGCGGGGTGCCCATCAGGTTCCGAATTTACAGGGCCCCTGTGCGTATGTGAGAATACTGGACTGGGCCCATCCAGGGCCCTCTGAGACTTGTACCAAGGGGCCCTCTTCCAGGTGCTCAGGGTCCAACTCCGGGTTGGACTGGGCCGGCAGGACACTGGTAAATAACCTGGTGGGCTCCGGCCCAGACCCAAAAAAAACCCAAAAAACAGATGAGCAGTGCACGCCGGCATTCTCACATACGCACAGGGGGCCTGGAAGTTCGGAACCTGGTGGGCACCCTCGCCTCCAGTCCGACCCTGGTCCAACCCAAACCCCTATGCTATATTCTGGGCAGGATGGTGGGCTGAGTTGCCAGGGCCCACCAGGTTGTTCCATCGGCCCAATCTAACATGGCTATGTTTTTTTCTATATTCTAGAGGAAATTATAAAACCCAATGTCCATCATTTCTCTTGTTTGAAAAGATGAGGCCAGATTCAATTCAGAGAGAAAAAGGTTTATCACATGAAAAGTCATAGACAAAATCCATTTTGAGTTGCAATTCAATTCAGAAAAACATCTCACGTTTTATCACATGAAAACTCTATTGAAGTCTACTGGAAAAAACTGGAGCTGAATTTTGAGAAAAAATTTACTCCTCGAATTGAATCCCGTCCATGTGTTTTCACGTGATAAACCAGGAGATAACCTTTTCTCACTGAACTGAGTCTGGCCCATTAAATGAAAGGAAGCTGAGACAAGGCCAAAGAACAGAAAGTGAAACAATCCAGTCATTTTTATATTAATTGAACTCATTTTAGGACGCACCAGTGCAATAAGCCGTCACTGTGCCCTTAATTATACCAAGAGGGTTGGCCAATAAACCGGCCGGATTACAGGACTATATACAAGGATGAAGGCAGAAGTTCAAAGACCTGTGCTTTTTGGTTACATATAATGCATGTGATATTCCAGCCAATGAGAAACCAGCCGGCTTGGGGAAACACCATGAAAACTTGTGAAAAAATAGAAGTCAGGCCAAGAAAATCATATAAAATCCAATAAACTCACACAAAGTCTACTATTATGTGAATTCTGGATTTCAGTGAGTAAATTCTATTGCTAACGCCGCTGCTCTTCTCCATTGCCCCCAAGACAGGCCTTCCTACCTCAATACTGTAACTGCTGCGGTTGCATCTTTCAAGCTCCCAGCATCCCCTGCTGCCAACAAAACTGACAGGTGAATGTTTAAGGTTGTAGTTCAGCAACCACAGCCCCCTGAGTTCTAGGCCTGAAACCCACGGTGGCCTTCTATCCAATAGACAACCTGGGCTGGAGTTGAACAGACTTGGGCTGAACCAGCAGAAAACTGCAACTATTAACAAATTTGATTAGATGTTTTAAAAAAAAAAAAAAGACTTTCTGGCGAGTTTCCGGAATGTAAATCTGAGCTTTTCCACAATAAAAGGCAACTGTTATTTTTTTTTCTGTTGCAATGTTGGTGTTCTGCGAATTCATGAGCTCATGGCAATACATTAGCGGCAAAGGCAAGTGAAAAGCTCTTTGTTTGTCAGCGTGTTTGCTTTGCCTTGGTCTCGTTATTATGGCAGGAGACTATTATCTGCCCAGAAGAATATGATTTCAGTAACGGGATCCCCTAAAACCAGTTTTCTTGCGGTATCTGTATTATTTAGCAAAGCCTTGGGAACTATAATCACTATAATAATCAAGTTTCCCGGCATAATTAAAATAAGATGCCGTCGGGCAGGTTTCTGGGGCCCGCAGGTCTCGCTCTCATTCAGTTCCCCAGATGAGACTCTGACGTTCTCTCTTCACAGAAACATATCAGTTTTAAGCTATAATCTAATTTCTGATGGTCAGATTCAATTTAAAGGCAAACTAAAGCTAAAACTGAATAGGATGGAAATGTGACACATTGAGGTTTAGTTCTCCTTTAAATTCACTGCAAATCCATCAAAGTACAAAAACACTGACATGTATTTCCAGCTATTTATCAGGTTTTGGGATAAAATGTGAAATGTCTTTGTTTGAAAGAGAATACGGCGACTGTTAAAGGCCAAGCACAGTAGTTAAAAGCAGCGATTGTGTTCCTATTAGAGGTTTATCAGGGGTATATTTTATGGCTTCCTGTTGAAGAATTTGCAAAATAATGGACGCCTTGAGATCACTTTGGGTTCCACGCCGAAAGACACAAATGTTTTCTTTACAAATAAAAAAAGATCTTAGTCACCTTTAAATGCTATAATTTGTACTGGACTCTGTTTTCAGTGGATTGTGGAGCAGAAATCTGCAGCGTGTGGTTTTTCTGGAAAGATATTCGATGACCTAAGAATACCCTCAAACCCCAAGTCTTAAATCTTTACTTGACATATTGGATTGAGATATTTCTAGAGCCTGAAACACGTTTAATCAAAGGTAATTCAAATGGTACTAGTTAGTTTATTGCAGCCCTGCTACTACATTTTGACTTAGAAAGTAGATGTAGAAACTTCCAAAAAAGTTCTAAGGAGCAGGATTGTGGTCAGCAGAAGATTGTTTGAAGGGCTCCATCTATAGTTATGGACCTTCATTTAACAGTTTTCAAGGCATAGAATTTTGCAGTTATTGTAGGTTGGAAGGGATTGTTTCATATCCTGAAATTAATTTATTCCCCCCTGACAAGAGCAGGAATGCGGCCAGTAGACCTTTGTTTGAAGGGCTCCATCTATAGTTATGGACCTTCATTTAACAAAGTTTTCAAGATATAGAATTTTTATTGGAGGTTGTAGGGGATTGTTTCATATTCCGGAATCGTTTTTTCCCCCCTATAGTATAGTGGAGGTGACAAGAGCAGGATTATGGTCAAAAGACCTTTGTTTGAAGGGCTCCATCTATAGTTATGGACCTTCATTTAACAGTTTTCAAGGCATAGAATTTTGCAGTTATTGTAGGTTGGAAGGGATTGTTTCATATGCTGAAATTAATGTATTCCCCCTCATAGTATAGTGGAGATGACAAGAGCAGGAATGCGGTCAGTAGACCTTTGTTTGAAGGGCTCCATCTATAGTTATGGACCTTCATTTAACAAAGTTTTCAAGATATAGAATTTTTATTGGAGGTTGTAGGGGATTGTTTCATATCCCGGAATCGTTTTTTCCCCCCTATAGTATAGTGGAGGTGACAAGAGCAGGATTATGGTCAAAAGACCTTTGTTTGAAGGGCTCCATCTATAGTTATGGACCTTCATTTAACAGTTTTCAAGGCATAGAATTTTGCAGTTATTGTAGGTTGGAAGGGATTGTTTCATATCCTGAAATTAATTTATTCCCCCTCATAGTATAGTGGAGATGACAAGAGCAGGAATGCGGTCAGTAGACCTTTGTTTGAAGGGCTCCATCTATAGTTATGGACCTTCATTTAACAAAGTTTTCAAGATATAGAATTTTTATTGGAGGTTGTAGGGGATTGTTTCATATCCCGGAATCGTTTTTTTCCCCCTATAGTATAGTGGAGGTGACAAGAGCAGGATTATGGTCAAAAGACCTTTGTTTGAAGGGCTCCATCTATAGTTATGGACCTTCATTTAACAGTTTTCAAGGCATAGAATTTTGCAGTTATTGTAGGTTGGAAGGGATTGTTTCATATCCTGAAATTAATTTATTCCCACTCATATTATAGTGGAGGTGACAAGAGCAGGAATGTGGTCAGTAGACCTTTGTTTAAAGGGCTCCATCTATAGTTATGGAGCTCCATTTAACTAAATGTTTAAGACATAGAATTCGGCACTTATTAGAGGTTGGAGGGGATTGTTTAATATCCTGAAATAGATGTTTTCCCCTATAGTATAGTGGAGATAACAAGAGCAGAATTGTGGTAAGAAGAAATTTGTTTAAAGGGCTCCATCTATAGTTATGGGCTTTCATTTGATTACATTTCCAAGACATAGAATTCGCTACTTATTGGAGGGGATCATTTGATATCCTGAAATCGAATCTCTCCCTATAGTATGGAGGTATCAAGAGGGCTTCTATGGAGGCTGGAAGAAAGGAGATCTCGTCTTCTCATTCGATCCTTTATTGTCAGGGCTGTGGGGTTATTGTATTTCCTACCAAGAGTAGGATTAATAAGAAGTGATGGGTAAATTTATTCGCCAGGTGCAAATTTGCGATGAATTTCTGAAATTCGCCACCTGCGAATAAATTCTCTAAATTGCTTTTGATGCCGGTGACAATTAATAGACGTTAAATTAAATTGACTTTAATGTGCATTGAAATTGTCTCTGGCATCAGAATTGTCGCCAGCTTCAAAATTCTCGTTCCGGTGAAACGAAAGGGGAGAAATTCGCCCATCACTATTAATAAATATTTTGCATGTCAACTGGTGTAGCTTTCTAGCAAAACAACATATATGTATAATATTCACCAGATTCAGGGAACCATTTCTGAGTCAGGAATAAAATATCTGCCCATTACGATGAACTGGCAGTTGGTTTCATTTATGGGGTGTTTCCAAAGGGTTAACCCTAATTGTGTAACAACAGGGAGGGGGTCTAGTTATAATAAGTATCAACATTTCAGTAATATGTCCAGCAAATTTAAACACCAAATACATTGCTGAAAACAGGTTAACGAACCATCATATACAAATCAACTTAAATGTTATATGTGGATTCTGCCTGAAAAACTGGAATTATTGAATATGCATTAAAGGAAATGTAAAGGTGCCCATACATGGAGAGATCCGCTCGTTTGGCGATGTCGAGCGGATCTCCCTCCGATATGCCCACCTTGAGGTTGGCAATATCGGGCTGATCCAATCGTGGGCCCTAGGGCCCAACGATCGGATCCTAAAGATGCCTAACGGGCAGTCTGATTGCGGGACCGCATCATCGAATAGATGCGGCCGCGATCCGACGGGATTTTTTGTCCCATCCGATCGAGATCTGGCCGACTTTCGACCAGATCTCAATCGGTGAAGCCCGTCGGGGACACGGTCTATCGGCAGCTTTTATTGGCCCGTGTATGGCCACCTTCAATCTTTAAATGATTTCAAAAATCAGCAATTTGGACAATTGTCATATAATGAATTAGAAACAACAGCACCACCTGCTGGTCGGTTCTGATGACCAGACTGACAGTCGGGAGGAAATTTCAGAAGGAAACTCTTCTTCGGTGTTTAGGTCTTCTGTAAGCAGAGTTCCCTCTTCTTCTGAAATGTCCTCCTGACTGTCAGCCTGGTGGGAAGAACTAACCAGCAGGTGGAGCTGCTGTTTTTAATTTCTTTATATTACAAGTGTATAAATGGCTAATATCTTGAAAACTTGCAAACGTGCTCTGCAGGGCAATCTAAGAAATTTTTTATTGATTATGTTTTGGTGAAAACTGGGATTAAAAACACCAGGAGGGATTCTGTGCCCATTGTTAGTTGGGGGTGGAGCCTACAGAATAATGTTTATTAACCAATACTGTGTGGTCTATACAGATAATAAGCGTCAAATCATTTAGAAGAGGGTGAAAGTAAACTGCTCTGGCATCACGGCCATCTGTTCTTACAAGAGCACAGAGTGAAACATTTTGGGAAAAAAATCCTTATCTGGGAGTATCTCCAACAACAACAAAACGTATTACCAGAAACCATGAAACGGCTGCTTGTAAACCAATATATTCTGCTTTGAAAAATCGAATAGCTCAAGTAAAAATAATACCGCTAACGAGCCTGGTTGTGTTCTAAAAAGGGCAATGGAGAGAAGGCTATACTTTATGAAACTTTGCTACAAATTATTCACAGTAAATGATTTGTGCCTTGATAATTGTTATTGCATATCTGTTATGCTAACGCAAGACATATCAAAGGTTCCCGGGTCCCATTTATTCGGGGTTGGAGTTGTATATTTACAGTGCCGGGTCAGAGTACTCAGCTTACGTGATTATGTAACGAGAGTTCATTTTTCAGGGAACCAAAAATATTTAACATCACACAAATGGTAAGAAATGTCTCAAGACAAACACGAGAAAGAATCCGGTCAGCAACACATGGAAAACAATGGTCCTTCAGCTGTTCTCCAGCAACTCAATGGCTCTCAAACTTTGGGGCAGGGCCCCTTGGGGTAGGGGGTCTGGAGCAGTGCCAGTGGGGTCTCAATCTGAAGGCCAATTAGGGTGTTATTTGGTTAAAATGTTGAATGTCCATTTAGATGCCCCTAAAGGTCAAAGGAGGAAGTAGTTTAGGGTATGATATGGGGTAAACATCTATTTGCTGTTCTATTTATGCTGGTGAATATGGCGAACGGCTGATACTCCAATATCCTTCTATAATACTGTAAATTATATCCTTATAAACGGTTACTAGTGATGTCATCAGTAATAAACGGCGAGTAGTGATGTCATTTCTGTCACATGACTCACTAAAACTTGTGTATTATAATAAATAAAGTACCCCTTGTCCGAAAAAATGAGAATATTTGAAGTATCCTCGGAGTTCCATGACCTGGAGGCTTCGGCCTCATACTTTTATATGGTCATGGAACTCCTCGTGACTTATAATATCCTTATATTATACAATAGGGGGTACTTTATTCACTATATATTTGCAACCTTGCTATGAGCTAAAGTGCCCTGCCCCAAAAGTCAAGTAGTGGAGCAGGAACGGCTTTGGCTGGGGGCAAAGTGGAAGCAGTAGCTGGGTGGTTGGTCCGTTAGTTGTTGGGCCCTTGAGTCAGATACCTGGTGGGCCGAGAGTACTCAGTCTGACTCTTTCTACTTTCAACTGCCACTTTGAAGGACCCCAAAACATGGGTGTCCGCAGAAGGGGGAAAGAGGGGGCAGTTGCCCCACCCTGACATCTCCAGCTAGTTCCAAGATTTTGTTTAAAAATTGAAATCCCAACAACAGATAAAATTTTTTATCCTTCCCACCCCAAGGCACCCCAATTACTCTTCTGCATTGTCATGAATAGGCTCATCTGCAGTGGAATACAACCCTATGTGAAATTTACTTACTTGCCCCTCCCCCTGTAAAATTTTCTGCCAACACCCATGCCCGAAAAATGTTGTTGACCATATTTAAACCCCCCCAATGGCAGCTCTGGTGATATAAAAAAAGGCAGGAGAAGAAGGAGATTGAAATGATGATACGGGTATGGAATCCATTATCTGGAAACCCATTATCCAGAAAGCTCCGTATTACAGAGAGGAATAATCCAAAATTTTTGAAAATGATTTCCTTTTTTTTGAGTAATAATAAAACAGTCGCTTGTACTTGATCCCAACTAAGATATAATTAATCCTTATTGGAAGCAAAACCAGCCTATTGGCTTTATTTCATGTTTATATGATTTTCTAGTAGACTTAAGGTATGAAGATCCAAAATAGGGAAAGATCCATTATCCGAAAAACCCAATGTCCTGAACATTCTGGTTAACAGGTTCCATACCAGTATAAGATTTCAATGATATAGTCCCAGACAATATATATAATATGCGGTACAAATTCCCTCCTGGGTGTGTGGAAGTGTCAGCTGAAAACCCAAGAATTTGGTTGATTGTCCTTGTTGACTTGTTGTGTATGAATAAAGTGCAAGTAACACAACAAAGCCAACAAGGACATTAAAGACACAATCTTGGTTTTCAGCTGACACTTCAACACGCCCGGGAAGGAACATAAAGTCTGAGTTTTCAGTGAAACCCAATGCCGCTCCCTTTCACAAAGAGCAATAACATTTTCTGCCTGGAACTGTGACGAATCCCAGCAAAGCATCTTGGAGGCTAAGGGGAAGTGACAGTTTGGGTGGTAGTTTAAGTGAGGTTGCCAAGGGGTAGGGGGTTGTTTTCCTATTTCTGATACGTGCGGTGAATTCGGGTTTAATGAAATAAGTGGAAGGGGTGAGTTAAGGTCTTTCAACTCGGAAGGGGAACACAAACAGGCAATTGATCCCCAGGCCTCTGGGACT
This sequence comes from Xenopus petersii, assembly GCA_038501925.1. NCBI lineage: Eukaryota > Metazoa > Chordata > Amphibia > Anura > Pipidae > Xenopus > Xenopus petersii. The sequence continues at coordinate 156,495,509 of CM076678.1, forward strand.
GGAACAGGCCAAGATCAATCTTTCAGGCCTAATAATGATATTTTGTATTTAATTCATCTCAAGGATTCTGTGAAGGCCTCACGCTGTCTGGACTTCTGAGCAAACATGTGAATCGCGAGAAGCCAGTGGGCTGGTTGGTTATAATCGCTAGGAATTTCCTTTATATAAACGGCATGTGGGACGTCATCAATAGGACGGCATCAAATAATTGCCCCACCCACATCAGGTTTCTCTCTATTTACCTTCCATGTCCTGAAAGGAGGGTGAAATGGGAATGAAACATGGAGGACAATAAGAGGAAAGCTGAAGGCAGTGGCGTAACTAGGCAATGGCAGGTCCCTGCTGCCCAAGGGGGTGTGATTGTGGCTTCATTTCAACAGTATTTCCCCAGGGCATCCTCAAGGGCCGGGCAACTGGCACGTAAGCCCCCATCTGTACAAGCCTGCTACCCAAAAATATCTGTTTGGGGAGGAATCCAAGTGTTTTTATATCATCTCAGTACAAGCAGCTTGGCAGGCGTTTGGGAGAAAAGAAAAGTTTGTTGCACTCTGCTTGTGAAAGTTTGGGTGAGGCAAAGCTTTGAATCCATTTTCTGCAGTGATCTGACTGGTATGTCTGGGGTTAATGCCGTACTTATTATGCATTTCCTGTAGTGAACTTGCTGACATGTCTAGGGTTAAAGGGGTTGTTCGCCTTTTAGTATAATGTAGAGACTGATATTCTGAGACAATTTGCAATTGGTTTTCATTTTTTTTTTTTTTTATTATTCTTTGCGGGTTTAAAGTTATTTTGCGTGTTATTCAGCAGCTCTCCAGTTTGCAATTTCAGAAGTCTATAAGCTAGGGTCCGAATTCCCCTAGCAACCATGCCTCCAATAAGACTGGAATATGAAAGGCGAGTAATAAAAATGGGGTCAGTGACCCCCATTTGAAAGCTGGGAAGAGTCAGAAGAAGAAGGCAAATAAGTCAGAAACTATAAAAAATAAATAATGAAGACCAATTAAAAAAGTTGATTAGAATTAGCTTTTCTATAACATACTAAAAGTTAACTAATTATAACGCTAATTTATGCAGTGATCTTACTGACATATCTGTGGCTACTTAAATGCTCGTTGTGTATTTTGTGCAGTGATTTGTATTTGTGCTCTGAATCAATTTTCTTTAGTCATCTTGCTGCATGTGTGGGGTTACTATAGTGCCTTTAGTCCATTACCTGCAGTTGTACCTGCTGTAAATGCAGTACTTATTATCAATTTATACAGTGACCTTGCGGACATGTTTGTGGTTACAGAAAAGCTCATTATATATTTTCTGCTGTGATCTTTGCTTAATGCTGTGTTCTAAATCCATTTTCTGCAATGAACTTAGTGGCATGTCTGTGGTAAATGCAGTGCTCTGAATCCATTTTCTGCTGTGAAGTTAGTGTCATGTCTGTGGTTAATGCAGTGCTCTGAATCTATTTTCTGCTGTGAAGTTAGTGTCATGTCTGTGGTTAATGCAGTGCTCTGAATCCATTTTCTGCAGTGAAGTTAGTGGCATGTTGGTGGTTAATGCAATGCTCTGAATCAATTTTCAACAGTGAATTTAGTAGCATGTCCGTGGTTAATGCAGTGCTCTGAATCCATTTTATGCAGTGAAGTTAGTGGCATGTTGGTGGTTAATGTAGTGCTCTGAATCAGGTCCAGACTGAGAGTTAAAACAGGCCCTGCCATTTCAGGTACACAGAGGCCCAATCAGCCCACACAGAGGCCCAAACAGCCCCCAGCAGCCCACTAAATACTGACTTTCTATGACACCTTATAGCAGCCCCTCTGGCATTTGCCAGAAACCACAGATTGCCAGTCCGGGCCTGCTCTGAATCTATTTTCTACAATGAATTTAGTAGCATGTCGGTGGTTAATGCAGTGCTCTGAATCTATTTTCTACAGTGAACTTAGTAGCATGTCAGTGGTTAATGCAGTGCTCTGGATCTATTTTCTACAGTGAATTTAGTAGCATTTTGGTGGTTAATGCAATGCTCTGGATCAATTTTCTACAATGAATTTAGTAGCATGTCTGTGGTTAATGCAGTGCTCTGAATCTATTTTGTACAGTGAATTTTGTAGCATTTCTGTGGTTAATGCAGTGCTCTGAATCTATTTTCTGCAGTGAATTTAGTAGCATGTCAGTGGTTAATGCAGTGCTCTGGATCTATTTTCTACAGTGAATTTAGTAGCATGTCGGTGGTTAATGCAGTGCTCTGGATCTATTTTCTACAGTGAATTTAGTAGCATGTCGGTGGTTAATGCAGTGCTCTGGATCTATTTTCTACAGTGAATTTAGTAGCATGTCGGTGGTTAATGCAGTGCTCTGGATCTATTTTCTACAGTGAATTTAGTAGCATGTCGGTGGTTAATGCAGTGCTCTGGATCTATTTTCTACAATGAATTTAGTAGCATGCTGGTGGTAAATGCAGTGTTCTGAATCCATTTTTTGCAGTTAACTTAGTAGCATGTCAGTGGTTAATGTAGTGCTCTGAATCCGTTTTCTGCAGTGAACTTAGTAGCATGTCTGGGTCATTTTAGCTAAAAGTAGTATTAAAGGGAGTGTGTAAAAGAGGGCTAAACTGATGTTTTTGGGGGGATTGGGGGTGAGTAAACAATTGACTACTCCCCTAAGGCCAAATACTTGGCATTTCCCAATAGAAGCTGAATGGTAGCTTGACATTATGCCTGGTTTTGTGAGGCCAAACTGTTTTATGATAAGAGCGGATCCCAAAGCGTGTTTAGATCCAGATGTCACCAACCCAGACAATATGAGGGATCATGGAATGAGCTGCAGCTTCAGAATTGGCCAAGGATTGTGTTTTCCAATGTGATTTTAGTGGCAGCAGAGAAAACAAGGTGAAGGGTTGAGTTAAGGTCTTGGAGCAGACGGGCTCAGTATAAAGATATTCACCCCCATCTGCTTCCCGGCACTCGTCCTGCGCAATAACAAAGGTGCCAGGAGTTTATGAGATCAATGTTTTTTGCAGTTTCTTTTTTTACCAAAACCCAAATCAGAAGCAGAACCAACTGGAAAAAGCTTTGTGTGAAGCAGCCATGGACACGTATGTAAGACTTCCCTTGTCCTAAAGTGCCGTCAACTTGTGTGTAACCTTGTTGTCTACTTACCTGCACAATACTCTCCTGTTATTTGTCATTGTCTTTGAGAGTGCCCTAATATACAATTATTATATATTATTACAATTATTAGACCGAGCCATATCATAGATCACTTTATATATACATTGGAATTCTGCAGGGAATTCCATAACCTGACTGTCCTTACAGTAAAGAACCCCTTCCTATGCTGATGGTGAGATCTCCTTTCCTCCCCACCAATGAATCACTCATTTCCCCTCTCTTGGTAGGGAATCCCATAACCTGACTGTACTTACAGTAAAGAACCCCTTCCTATGCTGATGGTGAGATCTCCTTTCCTCCCCACCAATGAATCACTCATTCACCCTCTCTTGGTAGGGAATCCCATAACCTGACTGTCCTTACAGTAAAGAACCCCTTCCTATGCTGATGGTGAGATCTCCTTTCCTCCCCACCAATGAATTACTCATTCCCCCTCTCTTGGTAGGGAATCCCATAACCTGAATGTCCTTACAGTAAAGAACCCCTTCCTATGCTGATGGTGAGATCTCCTTTCCTCCCCACCAATGAATCACTCATTCCCCCTCTCTTGGTAGGGAATCCCATAACCTGACTGTCGTATGCTGATGGTTTAACCATATATTCAAGACAATTTGCAATTGGTTTTCATTTTTTATTATTTGTGGTTTTTGAGTTATTTATCATTTAATTCAGCAGCTCTCCAGTTTGCAATTTCAGACATCTGGTTGCTATGGTCCAAATTGCCCTAGCAACCATGCACTGATTTGAATAAGAGACTGGAATATGAATAGGAGAGACCTGAATAGAAAGATGAGGAATAACAATACATTTGTAGCCTTACAGAGCAAAGGTAAACGTGTACCACCCCTTTAAAGGGGAAGATAAAGCCTCCCAGTAAGTTATTATGCATAAGGAATAGAGCTGCTCTACCCTGTTAGAGGTGCAGTCATGGGGCTGCAGTACTTGGGAATCCATACAGAGGCTTTATACCCTGTAACAAGGTAATCCTCATACCCACTGGGCATCCTCAGTCACAAATAATGAACCAAGTCATATTTCAAGGGACATGTTTTACTCTGGGTGTCTGTGCAGTGAGTGATGCCTTATCATATTTGTGGCTCAGTCACTAATAGGCAATGTTTCCTAAAGCAGAATACAGGACATATCAGTCTGTACAGAAAGAAACACGTCATATAATGGAGGTCAATTTGAAACTCTTACTTGAAACAGTCGTCACAAGCCACCGTTCCCATGGTCTCTTTTATTGTCCGCTCAGAGACAAACGCTGGATATTCGGTATCGCAGGGCTCCAAAACCTGCTTTAGCCGTTGTGCTGCGGGAAAAAAACAATTTTTATAATATTATAAAAAATTAATTATCTGCTAAACGCTGAATATTAATTTAAACTATAAAGATTCTGCTGCTGGAAAACATTTTTTTTATTGTCTCTGCCACCGTGTGGCTGTCTGTGGTACTGCAATGTTTTCTATGCAAATAGTTTTCATGAAAATGTGTCCAAGAGAGTTGCTTTAGGGATTGAGTTCATGTGCCTTTTATATGCACCCTGAACATGGAAAAGGGATGTTTTCCCCCAATTAAGAATAGCTATTAAGTACTTAAAGCACAAGCTACACCAACTGCTTTATACAATGTATAGAATGCCAGAGGGCTGCTGAGCTAACCATGTTTTATTGTGATGCTTTTTTAAATACAGCCAAGGAAAGGTTATATTATTGTCGGCCAACGTTGGGCTGGAGGAGCTGGAGAACTTGAAGCCCTAATGCAACGACAAGGACATTGATGGCAAACACCTGTGCCCAATAGGGTCAGGGCTGATGGTGGTTATAGTTCCAGATACCCCACAGTGAAGGCTGCAGTGGTATTCCCTATCCCACCCATAAGGCCTGTACCTTCTGCACCTCGTTCTGCTGAGAAGGAACCAGCACCCCAAGAGGCAACCAACAATGAAATGATATAAGATCTCTTACCTTTAACTGAGTGGCCTGAATTCCACCAATTGCATAGATTAAACTCAACCAGGAACCTGTATAAATAATAGGAAATATTAGGTGGTCCATTAGCTACAAAGATAACCTAAATAAACTCCTGGTGGCTTCTGCCGATCTGTGTAGACCCTTCTCAGAAACCCTCACCCTCCTTCTACTCCCACTGGCAATGGCAGCATTGTGGGAGTTCAAACAAAGGATTTGCTATTTAGGGCTTAAAGGGCACCTATCACAGCCAAAATCAAACACATATTAACAATCTGACCAGTACAAGCTAAACACGTTTAATCAAACTACATATATAGTTTTTTGAAAAAACTGCAGGTTTTAAAAAAATCCCTTACTTTGTCAAATGGGTTCTTTCACTGAGGGAGGCCATATTGAGACTCTAACAGAGACTCTAATGTGCAAATTTCAGGAGCATGCTCAGATTGTAACACTGCTTTGAGTATTCTACCCAGAATGCCTTGTTTAAGTAAACTCCTCCACTAGAAGTATCCACTAGAAGTGCTGCTACCTGCTAACTTCCAGCAGGGGGCAGCACTACTGTACAGCAGCTAACACACAGGTTTGGCTGATTTGAAAATAGCTTAGAAGGGTTGATAAGCAAACAAGGAATTTGAACTGAGCATGTGCGAGATTTCAGAGCTACAGTTGGCTGGGAAGATATAGGTAGGAGGAGCCAGCGAAATCCAAGATGGCTGCCTCAGCTAGAACTGCAGTGGAGATAGGGGAGATCTTGCAGAAGGAATAGTGAGCTGATCATTTACATTATACAAACAATTCTAACTGTTTTAAAAATCGGATTTCTTGAACTTTCACATAGTGTATTTACTTAGTAAATGATTTTGGGCATGATTGGTGCCCTTTAAATGTTGGAACCCGCCCATGAGGATCCTAGATTGGCAGATATTATTACAAATATAGGGAGAAGGAAACTTCTGTGCAACAATAAGTGATGTCCTCAAATAAGACCCAGAATAACACTCTCCAATCAACAATAGAACATAGGACTCCCCCTGGCCTACTGATATCAGCTGATGTCAATTCACTAGATACTGTATGTCCTTTTGTCAGTCAATAAATGGGCATCCAATCAAATTCATCCTGATTTAGTGGCCTTTGATTGGTCTATTTTGAAATCACCAACCATTGACCTCAAGTGCAAGTGACTATTCACACAAACAACAGCTCACTGGGATTGTCCCAAATATTACATTAAATATTACATTAAAGGGGAACTAATGATTATAACTGATTTTTTTTATTTATTTATATAAAATGCAATTTATACTTACAAGATCAGTTCAGTCATCATCCACTTTATGGCAGCAAATATGGCGCGATATGGCTGCAAAGGCAACAGTTAACCCATTAGAGAGGTGAAATCATTGGGCCACTAATTACCCTTTATAATTAACTGTCTGCAATAAACAGCACCAGGATAGAAGGGATTGTGCCAATACTTACATCCAACAGGCTATGGGCACTGTCACTGCTTTCTTTCGTTGTCCTACACATGGCTTGGTAATCATAGAGTGTAATTCTGTTGGGAGAGAGAGTCCTCATTCAGTGCAATACATGCCACAAAGGCAAACAAAATTCCTATCTGATCCCCATTGTAAGCAGCAGTCCGGTCCTGCTTTATGGCAGCTGAGATTCTAGCTATCTGTATAACAGAACATTCTGTCCCAGTGGCTGCACAGATCCTATCTGATCCCCATTGTAAGCAGCAGTCCTGTCCTGCTTTATGGCAGCTGAGATTCTAGCTATCTGTATAACAGAACATTCTGTCCCAGTGGCTGCACAGATCCTATCTGATCCCCATTGTAAGCAGCAGTCCTGTCCTGCTTTATGGCAGCTGAGATTCTAGCTATCTGTATAACAGAACATTCTGTCCCAGTGGCTGCACAGATCCCTATTTCACTTCTGTACAATTGTTATATAGATCATTTTCTATTACCGATGCAGTGAGTTCCAGATCATAAATCGTTAAGAGAATTTCTTTGGCAAATTCGGACAATCTTTTTATCAAAATAAAATCTCTGAATTTCTCTCTCTCTCCTGCAATGGGCGCTTTGTGGTGAGCTGTATCCTTCCCTACTGATTATAGCCAAGGAACAGGGTAATTGCACGCTTTACTTTAGAACTAAATATAAAACCATTAAAGGGTGCCCGGCCCAAGACCGACGCTTGGTGGCACAGCTCTCGTCCCTGGCACTGCAGATAAAAAGCCCGAGGCTTAATCACATCCCACCGTCTCATTTCAACCCACAGGCACCGTATCATCAGCATCTCTGCTCTTAAACACTTCATTTCCAGCAGATGAAAGAACTTCCTGACCTTCTGCAGTGATTATTTATTGGGAAGTTTAGAGAACAAACATTTGCACCATCAGCGGCTCCTTTGTGTATTTATTAGTCTATTTCATCAAGTTTGTCTATTCTGATGCCATTTTAGCTCAATGCCTTCACCTCTCCTGTCTGGGCTGAAACTTGGGCTCAGTGGTTATTCTAGAAATATTTGAAAAGTCAATTTCTCCTACAGAAATAGGGGTTGGTAGCACTAGATAGGTACCTAATATATAGAGACAAGAGGAAAGTGTTGGAAGGGTTACTGTCTGCTCTCTCTCATTTCTCCTACAGAAATAGGGATTGGTAACACTAGATAGGTACCTAATATATAGAGACAAGAGGAAAGTGTTGGAAGGGTTACTGTCTGCTCTCTCTCATTTCCCTACAGAAATAGGGATTGGTAGAACTAGATAGGTACCTAATATATAGAGACAAGAGGAGAGTGTTGGAAGGGTTACTGTCTGCTCTCTCTCATTTTCCTACAGAAATAGGGATTGGTAGCACTAGATAGGTACCTAATATATAGAGACAAGAGGAAAGTGTTGGAAGGGTTACTGTCTGCTCTCTCTCATTTCCCTACAGAAATAGGGATTGGTAACACTAGATAGGTACCTAATATATAGAGACAGAGACAAGAGGAAAGTCTTGGATTAGTAGCACTAAATAGGTACCTAATATAACGTATTCATTTCTAACCCTCCTTGCGTTGCAGCACAGCTCCCCGTGGGCAAATACCACTATAATGATGGTGAGTTATTATTTTATCTTTAAAAGAAATCAGCGAAAAGAAACTAAAAGAAAAAACAATTGTCAGGTAGAAATTCATGTCCCAAAGCAAAATATTTTCTACTCCATAAATCAGTGGCGACAAGGGGCCCCCCAGTCAGATGATGTTTACGTGGGATTTACATTCTGAATGGAATTAAGGTGCCAGTGGCCGTTTCACAGGTGGAATAAAAGGTGCAATTACCCAACTACAAAGGATTTTTCTTACTTTTGATCTGGGCTTTATTTATTTATTTATGTATTTATTTTTATAACTGAGGAATGGGCAGAGTTTGAAAAAACATCTGAATATTAGAGCATTCATCAAATTTTCGTCATTGACATTTTTGTTTGTGGGAACAAAGTCAGGATCAAAATTGAAAGACCCCCTGTGCCAATCTGACTCCATGTTCTTTGTTTCTGCAACTGGAACTGGAAGGGTTAAATTTGGTTTGTTAGAGACCAACCGCAATCTGTTAAATTCCAGAGTCATATCATGGTGCCAAAATGGTATAATAATCTCCCTATGTAAAATGCCATTGTACTGGAAAGCAGCATTCTCATTGGTGAGATCTCTTGCATCTGCAATATATTCTCTGGGAAGCAGCATTCTCATTGGTGAGATCTCTTGCATGTGTAATTATGTTCTCTGGGAAGCAGCATTCTCATTGGTGAGATCTCTTGCATCTGCAATATATTCTCTGGGAAGCAGCATTCTCATTGGTGAGATCTCTTGCATGTGTAATATGTTCTCTGGGAAGCAGCATTCTCATTGGTGAGATCTTTTGCATCTGCAAAATATTCTCTGGGAAGCAGCATTCTCATTGGTGAGATCTCTTGCATGTTTAATATGTTCTCTGGGAAGCAGCATTCTCATTGGTGAGATCTCTTGCATGTATAATATGTTCTCTGGGAAGCAGCATTCTCATTGGTGAGATCTCTTGCATGTTTAATATGTTCTCTGGGAAGCAGCATTCTCATTGGTGAGATCTCTTGCATGTATAATATGTTCTCTGGGAAGCAGCATTCTCATTGGTGAGATCTTTTGCATCTGCAAAATATTCTCTGGGAAGCAGCATTCTCATTGGTGAGATCTCTTGCATGTGTAATATGTTCTCTGGGAAGCAGCATTCTCATTGGTGAGATCTTTTGCATCTGCAAAATATTCTCTGGGAAGCAGCATTCTCATTGGTGAGATCTCTTGCATGTATAATATGTTCTCTGGGAAGCAGCATTCTCATTGGTGAGATCTTTTGCATCTGCAAAATATTCTCTGGGAAGCAGCATTCTCATTGGTGAGATCTCTTGCATGTATAATATGTTCTCTGGGAAGCAGCATTCTCATTGGTGAGATCTCTTGCATGTTTAATATGTTCTCTGGGAAGCAGCATTCTCATTGGTGAGATCTCTTGCATGTATAATATGTTCTCTGGGAAGCAGCATTCTCATTGGTGAGATCTTTTGCATCTGCAAAATATTCTCTGGGAAGCAGCATTCTCATTGGTGAGATCTCTTGCATGTATAATATGTTCTCTGGGAAGCAGTATTCTCATTGGTGAGATCTCTTGCATGTATAATATGTTCTCTGGGAAGCAGCATTCTCATTGGTGAGATCTCTTGCATGTTTAATATGTTCTCTGGGAAGCAGCATTCTCATTGGTGAGATCTCTTGCATGTGTAATATGTTCTCTGGGAAGCAGCATTCTCATTGGTGAGATCTCTTGCATGTGTAATATATTCTCTGGGAAGCAGCATTCTCATTGGTGAGATCTCTTGCATCTGTTTTGTGTAATCTTATTTAGAGAACTGGGGGTTGCTGTGGGACAGTTCTAATTAGGGTTAAGATCGTACCCCAAAAGAGCTTACATTCTAATTTCCCTTGCACAGCCATACAATGAATTTCCATACACTCACAGTTAAAGTAACCAGTGCAGCCAGAGGAAAATTCAAGGAATTTTCTCCATAGAAATAGGGATGGACTACAATTCCATTGGCTTCTTGATTGTTGAGAATTTATTTGGGTCCCTTTGAACCAACACAGAGATCTGTGAATTTCTTGTCACCCCTCAGTCCCTTGTTATGATAAAACAGCCAAGGTAGTCATGTCAGCCAATCAGAACTAATATAACTAAGCTAATGCAATCTTATTGGTCAGCTATTAATGAAACCATTGCAAAATCAACATTTTATTAATTGTTGCTACTACTTTTTCTTCTTGCCCCCAAAAAACATATTTTATTCTAATTAGGCACACACTGATCCATAAAGGCTTAATCCTTATTTGCATATGTAAATGTAAGGAAAACAAACACACTAAATTGTCATGCAATTGTCCAGAGATTGAGGACCTGGATTGGGTCCAACCAAACTGGAATCCTGCAAAAAGTGCTAAATTTCAGACAAAGGAACAAGGGCCCTAAACACAATCCTGGATCCCTAATTTATAGCCCTGCTGCCTGGGCAGATAAAACTATCCTTATATACACCTTATATACACTCATGCACATTTGTATTCATTAGGGAGGCGTCAAATCAAAAAAAAATTTGGACAAATTCTTAGACCCAGATTTATCAAAATTTCAATTGGGGAATTTTTTTAGTTCATTTTTTAAATTGAGTAGTTGCCTTATTTATGAAAAACTCCAAACAAATCAAAACAGTAACATCTTATTCTTCTCTTTGTTTTCGAGTCAATGAATTTCAGTTTCAAACTTATTTTGAAAACTTGAACTTGATTTTAAACAACATACATTTTACAAAAAAAACCCTCTTCCCACTGATTTCTCCAGAAACTTGCCAACTTTTAGTTTTCTGCACTTATCTCATTAGAGCACAGTCAATATTGTGATCCCAGTAAAAACTTGACCTTGAATGTTATTTACTAACTGACTGCCAATTTACTAACATTCAAATTTCTATTTTCCCCCGAATCCTATTTTTTCTCAAAAAATGTGTTTGTTTTTTTAAAAATTTGTCTAAAACTCAAAAAGTTCGAGATTTATTAATACAAAAATTTGCCAAGTAAAAGCAGTTGAGGTCCTATAGAAGCCAATGGGAACTGCACTGATCCTATTGGACCTTTTTTAACCATTCAGACTTTTAGAGGCTTTCGGATATTTTTTTTGCTAGTAATTGTCAGAAAAAATTATTTTTGTTTTATATTTTCTTTTCACTTGCAATTAGGGATGCACCGAATCCAGGATTCGGTTCGGGATTCGGCCTTTTTCAGCAGGGTTCGGATTCGGCCGAATCCTTCTGTCCGGCCGAACCAAATCCGAATCCTAATTTGCATATGCAAATTAGGGAGGGAGAGGGAAATCACGTGACTTTTTGTCACAAAACAAGGAAATAAAAAATGTTTCCCCTTCCCATCCCTAATTTGAATATGCAAATTAGGATTTGGATACGGTTCGGTATTCGGCCGAATCCTTCGTGAAGGATTAGGGGGTTCGGCCCAATCCAAAATAGTGGATTCGGTGCATCCCTACTTTTTATATATTTTTATAATTTATATATTCTGATCTTTTAAAAAATCACATGATTTTAGAGAAAACGAGTTTATTCATTGTTTCAAAAACAAAATTGTTGATAAATGGGCCTCCCAATCTGTCCCATTGTGTCCAGCCGAAATGTATCCCAAGTAGGAATGCACTGATTTCAGGATTCAGTTCGGGATTCGGCTTTTTTTCAGCAGAATTTAGATTTGGCTGAACCGAATCAGAATACAAAAAAATCACGTGACTCTTCGTCAAACAAACAAGGAAGTCAAAAATTTTCATACTACGAGCTCCTTAAGCGATTCTCTTTCCTCCCTTAATTTACATATGCAAATAAGGGTTTGGATTCGGTTTGGGATTTGGCCGAAACTTTCACGAAGGATTTGGGATTTAGCCAAATCCTAAAATAGCGGATTCGGTGCATCCGTAATCCCAAGCCTTCAAGTCATTAGCTCTAAGCAATGGAATGGACCAATTCTTTGATCCCAATTGATGCACTTTTTTATTTTCCTTCAATTTGAAAACATAAATTAGGGTTCACACAAGCTTTCCTCATTGGCCCAGGGATTTTCCATGGATCCTAAGAGCAAATACACAAAGGATCCCACATGGTGCCAATAGTCTGACTGATTTTTGAGACAAAGCAGAACTTTTTGCATATACAGATATGGGATCCGTTATCCGGAAACCCATTATCCAGAAAGTTCCGAATTATGGAAAGACCATCTCCCATAGACTCCATTATAATCAAATAATCCACATTTTTAAAAATTATTTTCCTTTTTCTGTGTAATAATAAAACAGTAACTTGTACTTGATCCCAACTAAGATATAATTAATCCTTATTGGAAGCAAAACCAGCCTATTGGGTTTATTTAATGTTTATATGATTTTCTAGTAGACTTAAGGAGTGAGGATCCAAATTACGGTAAAACCCGTTATCCGGAGAGCCCCAGGTCCCGAGCATTCTGGATAATAGGTCCCATACCTGTAGTACTATTCTGATGATAATTAGTGATGGGTGAATTTCTCCCGTTTAGATTCGCCGAAAAATTTAGCGAAACTCAAATTTTGACGCCTGCGTCAATTTTGACGCCATCGTTAAAGTCAATGGGCGTCCTAATAGTGTTGAGGCATGAAGGTTTTGAAGCGAGCGACTTTTCCAACATGCGTCAAAATTAGTGATGAGCGAATTTATTCACCAGGCACGAATTTGATGCGAATTTTCGCGTTTTGCTGTCGGTGAATACATTTCGCCAGCATCAATTTTTTTTGACACTGGCAACAATTTTGGACCCGGCGACAGTTCCGACCACATGTTGCTGCCGTCCAAATTGTTGCTGGTGTTGGAACTGTTGGTTTGCAAATTTTTCACCAGTTTCGTGAGAAATTCCCGAATATCGTGGCGAAGCAAAAAGGGCCAAATTCGCCCATCTCTAGTAAAAAATTTTGACACTGCAAATTTATTCGCTGGTGGCGCAACACAGAACTTCACATCAAATTCGCACCTGCCAAATTTATTTGCCCATCACTAATGATAATGTTCCAGACGCAGAGCTAACACTCAAGTCACTGAGACTAAAGCGGGAACATATAATAATTCGTCCACACGACGGAGGAGAGAATCAGAGAGCAGCACTTGTGGGCTTGGGCCGGTTCCAGGACATCACTTGGGATATGAGAAGGATTTTCCCACATATAATAATTACGCTCTTCCCTCTGAGACTCCACACGCTGAATGACTACGCAACGCTTTATGGCTCCCACTGTTTTCTACTAAACTTTTCCTTTATTCTCTATATTCCATGTAAGAAATGGAAAAATCCAGAATTTTTATTGGCCCACATTATAGGTGACAGTTTCCTAATTATGAAACCAGGATGGTCCTTATGAAAAGCAGAAAAGCACTAGATGGACCTCCCTGATTGACCTTCAGATAATGGCCCTGCCTGTGCAGAGAACACACAGAAGCAAGAAATAAATGTAGATTTGGAAAAACCATTTCTGTCAATTTCACTTGTCTGTTTTCTTAGGAAATTATCACTCTGGCCTCCTGTGATGTGGGACTTTAATAACGACTGTTCATTTTGCTCACATTATGGGAAACTTTAGATAAGAGCAAGAAGGGCATTGAGGTTTCTATGACAGATGTTACAATTACATTAAATGAGTAAGAAGTGGGGAACCCGATAGTCCAACACGAGGATTAAATGGTCACGACCTCAAGGTCTTCATTATTGTAACATCAATGGAAGTTCTACTGCTCTGGACAATGATGTTCTATTACAGGTTCTTCCATCTTCTCAAACAATACGGCCATCGCCTGGGTGCCCCAATGTTTCTATATATCTGTAGCCTTGTTATGAGCTAAGGGGGCCCAGTCTGAAGGTCAGTTAGGGGGAGATTTGGGGTGAGTGCTTATTTGTACCCTGGGTACCCCTGGAACTATAGCAGGTGACACCCCAATGTTTATATATATCTGTAACCTTGTTATGAGCTAAGGGAGCCCAGTCTGAAGGTCAGTTAGGGGGAGATTTGGGGTGAGTGCTTATTTGTACCCTGGGTACCCCTGGAACTATAGCAGGTTGACACCCCAATGTTTCTATATATCTGTAACCTTGTTATGAGATAAGGGGGCCCAGTCTGAAGGCCAGTTAGGGGGAGATTTGGGGTGAGTGTTTATTTGTACCCTGGGTACCCCTGGAACTATAGCAGGGTGACACCCCAATGTTTCTATATATCTGTAACCTTGTTATGAGCTAAGGGGGCCCAGTCTGAAGGCCAGTTAGGGGGAGATTTGGGGTGAGTGTTTATTTGTACCCTGGGTACCCCTGGAACTATAGCAGGGTGACACCCCAATGTTTCTATATATCTGTAGCCTTGTTATGAGCTAAGGGGGCCCAGTCTGAAGGCCAGTTAGGGGGAGATTTAGGGTGAGTGTTTATTTGTACCCTGGGTACCCCTGGAACTATAGCAGGGTGACACCCCAATGTTTCTATATATCTGTAACCTTGTTATGAGCTAAGGGGGCCCAGTCTGAAGGCCAGTTAGGGGGAGATTTAGGGTGGGTGTTTATTTGTACCCTGGGTACCCCTGGAACTATAGCAGGGTGACACCCCAATGTTTCTATATATCTGTAACCTTGTTATGAGCTAAGGGGGCCCAGTCTGAAGGTCAGTTAGGGGGAGATTTGGGGTGAGTGATTATTTGTACCCTGGGTACCCCTGGAACTATAGCAGGGTGACACCCCAATGTTTCTATATATCTGTAACCTTGTTATGAGCTAAGGGGCCCAGTCTGAAGGTCAGTTAGGGGGAGATTTGGGGTGAGTGTTTATTTGTACCCTGGGTACCCCTGGAACTATAGCAGGGCAACTGTTACCCCAATATTTCTATATATCTGTAACCTTGTTATGAGCTAAGGGGGCCCAGTCTGAAAGTCGGTTAGGGGGAGATTTGGGGTGAGTGCTTATTTGTACCCTGGGTACCCCTGGAACTATAGCAGGGTGACACCCCAATGTTTCTATATATCTGTAACCTTGTTATGAGCTAAGGGGGCCCAGTCTGAAGGTCAGTTAGGGGGAGATTTGGGGTGAGTGATTATTTGTACCCTGGGTACCCCTGGAACTATAGCAGGGTGACACCCCAATGTTTCTATATATCTGTAACCTTGTTATGAGCTAAGGGGGCCCAGTGTGAAGGTCAGTTAGGGGGAGATTTGGGGTAAGTGTTTATTTGTACCCTGGGTACCCCTGGAACTATAGCAGGGTGACTGTTACCCCAATGTTTCTATATATCTGTAACCTTGTTATGAGCTAAGGGGGCCCAGTGAGTGTTTATTTGTACCCTGGGTACCCCTGGAACTATAGCAGGTTGACACCCCAATGTTTCTATATATCTGTAACCTTGTTACATCTTGTTATGAGCTAACTTTTCAATGTGGAAAGACTTTTTCCTTCTCTAGGCTTGGATCTCTCTAGGGCTGTACAAATGTAGGTGAATAAATTAAGTTTTTCTTTGAAACAGAGATGGAAAATCATTTTGAAATCCTTTGTATTCAGAGTTCGCTTTGTACTGGATCCAAGGAAATTTGTTGCCGTAAATTCCACATGACACCTTTATTTGATCTCTCTTAATTGTCGTCTTTGAAGTTCACAAAGCATGGTCGGAGTAACCGTGCAGTTCTATGTACTTCTCCATCTTCTTTTGATACGGTTGTTTTATTACAAGCCATAGGGCTGGTGTATATGGGTCTCTAATAAAAGGAACTCAGGGGGAACAAGAAATCAGAATGGAAGTCATTATGGCAACAAATGTCAACTTCACTAAATGATTTATGTTTTAATGACACGTGTTTCAACATTTGGAACATACAACATTCTCCCTATTGCCTCGAATATTCTCTATAGAAACCAATGCAACAGCGCCAATATAATGCTACACATATATGGATGTAAGGACCATAGCAGATCCCCTACCTACAGTATATGAACTAATCAATCAATAATCATCGAATTAATAGGCAATAAACCTTTATTCTTCATTGGGTAATTATTGAAACAAGGAAACTGTCAGCTTTTAGGCAGCCGCTTTACCACTTGAATCAGTTATTGGCTATTTTTGTATATAAATCTGCATGTCAGATATACACCATTGTTTGTACTTTGAAAATACATGTTAATAATAGTAATGATATAAATAATTGCCAAAGAGGAAAACTTCCAATTCTTACCGTTTAAAAGATCCCATATTTAGTAATTTGTGCATCACGGCTCCTTCCACTTCCCCAAAAAAGTTTCCAGTCTAGAGGGAAGAGCCCAAACAATAAAGGTTAGTGAGAGAGCAAATATATTGGCTCAGTGGCATCCAACAACCAGGGAACCACAGGCTTAAACTTGCTGTGTCTTATATCAGTATTATCAGGGCCTCCAATTAATTCAGCAGGTTTTCTCTACCCTCATACTGTACTGTCTAAGGGAATCAATATGGCACCTCCTCCTCCCATATGTATAAATACAAATATACACAGAAGGAATGTTCTGGGCACACAATAAGCTATACCCTCATACTGTACTGTCTAAGGGAATCAATATGGCACCTCCTCCTCCCATATGTATAAATACAAATATACAGAGAAGGAATGTTCTGGGCACACAATAAGCTATACCCTCATACTGTACTGTCTAAGGGAATCAATATGGCACCTCCCTCCTCCCATATGTATAAATACAAATATACAGAGAAGGAATGTTCTGGGCACACAATAAGCTATACCCTCATACTGTACTGTCTAAGGGAATCAATATGGCACCTCCTCCTCCCATATGTATAAATACAAATATACAGAGAAGGAATGTTCTGGGCACACAATAAGCTATACCCTCATACTGTACTGTCTAAGGGAATCAATATGGCACCTCCTCCCATATGTATAAATACAAATATACAGAGAAGGAATGTTCTGGGCACACAATAAGCTATACCCTCATACTGTACTGTCTAAGGGAATCAATATGGCACCTCCTCCTCCCATATGTATAAATACAAATATACAGAGAAGGAATGTTCTGGGCACACAATAAGCTATACCCTCATGAAACATAATGCATTATTTAGACAATATGTTCATAGTAAAATAGTTAGAATGATGTGAATATATTGGATCTTATTTATAAATGTTAGTAAATAATTGAAAGGTGTGAAATATAATATTTCCCTGCTGTGTATTTGTGAATCCAGGAGAGCAGTGCAGGGAGACTGATATACGTATCACATCTAACAAGGTGACAGACAAAAGCCCATGGGCTGAACTTTGCTGGAGACACTGGGGAATTCAAAGAGACATTGTTACATTTAACCACCCAAAAAAAAAAGAAAAAGCTCTTAGAAGACTTTCCAGAACATGTGGGTGTGGGACAGGTTTGCTGAAAGCAAAGAAAATCTTCCTGTTTATGGGCATTTAAATGGTGCCTGTTGCTTCACTCCCAGAATTAGACTAATTGGGGATGAGAATGTCAGTCAGCGTTAATCAAGCCGAGACTCATCACAGTGATTTACTATGACATTTATAAGGGGCCAGTGACCAGGGACACTTTGGCTCAACCTCAGCTCCTGTCTGGGTCAGACCTGAGACTCCAGAGCTGGTTGGGGTCACAGCAAAGACTTGGGATTCACATGCACAAAGTGATCCAAAGCAGTGGCCGTTGCACATTTTCAGCTCAAGTTCCCCTTGGTGTCCACATTTTGGTCAGGGATCCCCACTTGGCTCATAACAAAGTCACAGACGAGATCAGTCCTTTTAACCCAAGTTTAAAGAGCATCTTGTGATATCTTGGACATCACTTTCATACATTTGCATCTCACCCTAACTGAATTTCAAACTGGGCATTCTGGGGGATCTAGCAGAGCAAGTAGACATTCTCCCCATATCTCTGCCTCGTTGAGCTTCAGACTGAGCCCCCATCTCCACCACTGTTCCACACCCCACAGTCAGGTCAGCCCTTAAGTTTGGGGAGCAGTGGTCAAGAACATCTGGACTCCATTCCAGGGGCTCAGTAGAGCCAAAGCTCTTTATACCATCAAGGAAAGTCAACTAGATTTGTACCAGTTGGGAGGTCAAGGTGTATAGAGGATCCCAACTTCTACCAGTTAAACCCAATAGATACTTCATGAAGAGAGGGCATTGGTATTGAGTTCTGTGAAAAGTTTAGTGTAATCATGTTGCTGCACCACCCCAAAGCGCTACACTTTACTTTGATTTGATTATAATCAGGGTTCGATGAAGTCAGCGGGACACATCGGGACACCTACAAAAAAAAAACTAACCCAGACCCGCTCCCTTTACTGCTCCCTGACCTACTCTAATATCCTACTGGTGTGGCCTCAACAAGGAATAAAGGTTTGGGGTGGGTGGGGGAATGGTGGGTCCCAGGCAGCCAGTCTGACACTGCTCCCAATGAAACAATATGAAAATACTAAATCAATTTCACTTTCATTTGCAAAATATTTCAAAACATTATTCAAGATATGGGCTTGATGTAGCCTCTTTTTACTATTCCATACTTTCATTGGGTTTAGAAAAATGCCCAACATGCCCAAAATAATAAGAGGAGAATATTATTGCACTCTCATTCTGCTTTCTGTAAGATGCGCCGGGAGATTGTATAGGGTTCTAGGCGTGTCTAGGGTTCTCCCGGCGTGTCTCTGAATGCGGGGGTGGATCCGGGGTTGACGTCGGGTGACGCCGGCGTCGCGTCGCCTGTGGTTTGGCACCTGCGTCATGACGTCATCACTCGGCGCAAAGTCGAGTCTTAAAAGGCCCATTCTCCATTTTGGAAGTGCCCAAGCTGGTTCCAGTTTAACTGTTCCTGCCGAAGCGTTTGTTTGTGATTTGAATTCCTGGTTTTGACTTCTGTCTGACCTTTGACTATGATTTCTGCTGCCAGCCTTGAACTCTTGGCCTGACTTTGACAACGTCTAATCTAATTCCCTGCTGGTACCTCGCTTACGGACTTACGGACTACGCACTTCCTTGTTGGCTTCCGCAGCAGAAATCCTGGGACCCCAAAAGGGCGTCGGTGAACACGTCCAAAGGTACTATCACTGAACAAGGTTCCTGATAACAAGATCGTTACACTTTCCTTTATATTCTATAAAAGTGTTCAGGAGTCAACCTACAGTTTACCTCCAGCCTTCCCGCTACCCTCGTTATCTCCCCCTATTACTCTCCTCATCCAATATATTTGCCTTAGGCTGAGGATAAACAACGCATTTTGAACGCAATTAAGATCAGAAATGTTGCAAACTAATTTGTGTCCGAAGGAAGACAAAGAGTAGGCTAAGTATAAAAATCAAACAATTGCCCAGTAATTCCAGGTAAAATCCGATACCCCCCTAATGTTTTGTCAAACAGCAATTCTAATAAATACTTTCTGTCTGGCCTATCAGATTTCTGTTTTTTTTCAGGACAAGAATCAGGAATATTAAGAGCACCAGGTCGGGAGCAGTTTAGCCGGGACTGTAGGAGCAAGTGGCCTTTATACTCGAGTATAAGCCGACCAGAGTATAAGCCGAGGTACCTAATTTTACCTACGAAAACTGGGAAAACGTATTGACTTGAGTATAAGTCTAGACACAACTACAGCCCTGTCTCCCAGCAGTGCACATTCCGCCAAAGCAACCCCCCTAGCGATCAATCGGACTTCTTTGCAAAATTGATGGTGACAGAGAATTGCCAAACGGATTACTGTGTGCATTGTCCCACTGTCCCACTACCATGTGCAGAGGGTGCTGTGTGATATTGCCATCACTGTTAATCCTTCATATAACCAACAGAGGGTGCTGTGTGATATTGCAGTCACTGTTATTCTTTCTTATAACCAACAGAGGGCGCTGTGTGATATTGCAGTCACTGTTATTCTTTCATATAACCAACAGAGGGCGCTGTGTGATATTGCAGTCACTGTTATTCTTTCATACAACCAACAGAGGGCGCACTGTTATTCTTTCATATAACCAACAGAGGGTGCTGTGTGATATTGCAGTCTCTCCCCAAGTGAACTGTTGGTATAGGATTGATTAAAAGTGACTGCAATCTCAGCTACTGCCCACTGACTCGAGTATAAGCCGAGGTAGACTTTTTCAGCACATTTTGGATGCTGAAAAACTCGGCTTATACTCGAGTATACACGGTATGTTTCCATTGGACCTGCCAGTCAATCCATTGTTATTGCACAATCCTAAAGCAGCCAATGACTGGCCTTCCATTGGAATGAAATGCCCGGATTCTAGACATTGTCCCAATATCGACTTTCTCAAGTGCAATAAGTTGTGTTTACATGAGCACAGGAATGTCATTCCCAGACATTTTTTTATCCATGTTTCACATTTCCTGCATGGAATTCCAAAGGGTCTCACATCCCGGCTGAGAGGAATGATATTAATATCCAAAATAGGGTCTCCAGGTTCCACTTATACTCACATTCATTTTATTTTACTGGGGGGATAGGAATGGCTACAACAAATAGGAATAATGTCTAATGGCTGAAAATAGAAAAATCAACCTTAATCTAGAACATAATTCAATTTGGCCTTCAAAATCTGACTTTGATCCAAATCCATAACCCTGAAGCTTCATTGGCCTTTAAACTGACCCCCAATGAACCGAATAATGATGGGCAAATCTGTGCCGTTTCCCCGAAATATTTCGAATTTACTATTTTGTCCAAATTCATTAAAGTCAATGGGCGTCTGAATAATTTTGACGCGTAACAAATATATGAGCGCGACTATTCTGACACGTGACCATTTTTTTTGTTGCAGCAGAATTTTGCCTTTTTTCCACCAATTTATTCGCTGGCCGCGACATTTGCAGTGAATTCGTGACTGGCAAATTAATCCAGTCTGATCCAGTACGAAACGGTGAAAAATTTGCGAAACAAATTGAAGTCAATGGTCATCAAAATAATTTTGACACACAACAATTTTTATATGCACGACTATTTTGTCTAAATGTATTAAAGTAAATGGGCGTCCAAATAATTTTGACACGCATCAATTTTATTCTGACGCAGTAAAATTTTTTTTCTTTTGTTGTGGTGGAATTTTCTGTTTCGCCAATTTAATCGCTGGCGCCGCAAATTTGTGCCTTGCAAATTAATCCGTGATCCAGTCTGCCCCATAACTTTGAGCCACTTGCCTCCTGGGGGGGTTCAAGATTAAAAGGGAGGTTCACTTTTCAATTGACCTTCATTTTTTATAGTTTTTAATTATTTGCCTTCTTCTACTGACTCTTTCCAGATTTCAAATGGGGGTCACTGACCCCATCTAAAAAATAAATGCTCTGTAAGGCTACAAATATATTGTTATTTCTACTCTTTATTACTCATATTTCTATTCAGGCCTCTCCTATTCACATTCCAGTCTCTTATTAAAATCAATGCATGGTTACTAGGGGAATTTGGACCCTAGCAACCAGATTGCTGAATTTGCTGGAGAGCTGCTGAATAAAAAGCTAAATGAGTCAAAAACCACAAATAATAAAAAATGAAAACTAGTTGCAAATTGTCTCAGAATCTCCCTCTCTACATCATACTAAGGGGCATATTTACTAATGGTCAAATATCGAGGGTTAATTAACCCTCGATATTCGACCATCAAAGTAAAATCCTTCGACTTTGAATATCAAAGTCAAAGGATTTACCGCAACTACTTAGATCGAAGTAAAAATCGTTGATCGAACGATTAAATCCTTCTATTCAAAGATTCGAAGGATTTTAATCCATCGATCGAACGATTTTTCTTCGATCAGAAATAGCTTAGAAAACTTATGGGGAAGGTCCCCATAGCCTAACATTGATGTTCGGTAGGTTTAAAGTGGCGAAGTACCATATATACTCGAGTATAAGCCGAGTTTTTCAGCACCCAAAATATGCTGAAAAACTCTACCTCGGCTTATACTCGGGTCAAGTACAAAAAAAACGGTCGCCGGCGTCTAAGAATAGTCGCCGGCGTCTAAGAATAGTTGCCGGCGCAGAGGAAAATTTGCCGGCGTCCAAGAATAGTCGCCGGCGTCTAAGAATAGTCTCCAAGAATATTCGCCGGCATCCAAGAATGGTCGCCGCCATCCAAAAACGAGACGCCGGCACCTCCAATGGGAGCAGAAACCCTCAATTTTTTGATTGAAACTTACCAGAAGCTGCTGCATTTCTCACCCTAGGCTTATACTCGAGTCAATAAGCTTTCCTAGCTTTTGGAGGTAAAATTAGGTACCTCGGCTTATACTCAGGACGGCTTATACTCAAGTATATACGATAGGTAATCAAAGTTTTTTTTAAAGAGACAGTACTTCGACTATCGAATGGTCGGATAGTCGAATAATTTTTAGTTTGAATCGTTCGATTCAAAGTTGTAGTCGAAGTAGCCAATTCGATGGTCGAAGTAGCAAAAAACAACTTTGAAATTCGAAGTTTTTTTCATTCTAATCCTTCACTCAAGCATAGTAAATGTGCCCCTAACAGTTAATTTAAAGGTGCACAACCCCTTTAAGGAGGAACTTCGCTCCAGCATTGCTGATAGGTGTCCTATATGCACAGGGCTTCCTATTGGTTTAACTCCATCCACATTTTTCCCCCATTTCATGAAAAAATATATAATTGACTGTAACTTCCTAATACACATGCTACATTTCCATTAGTTTTAGTCTGAACGGACTTCAATGGACGTCAA
The DNA here is from genome assembly GCA_038501925.1 of Xenopus petersii. NCBI lineage: Eukaryota > Metazoa > Chordata > Amphibia > Anura > Pipidae > Xenopus > Xenopus petersii. The sequence continues at coordinate 156,518,499 of CM076678.1, forward strand.
ATGTCGCCGGTGTTGGAATTGTCGCCGGTGTCAAAATTTTCGTTTCAGAACAAATTCGCCCATCACTCATCCTGAGACATATGAATATATAAATATGACCAGTGAAGTGAGATCTTACCTGTCTGTAGTCTTCCGACACCAAAATAAATCCGTTATTGTCGATCAGGTAACAATTAATCACCTAAGGAAGGAAAAGAAAAATCAATCAGTTATTTAAATGGCAACACAAACATTTTCATCAAGTTTAAACTTGAAAAATAAACATTTAAAATGAAATTGAAATTAAATAATTGACTGTGAACAGGTAAATCTAATTCCAACATTTCATTTACAAAATCAGACTTACATTTCGGGAAAAAAAGTTTAAATTCAACTACTGAACTATTTAGAGGGGCAGATTTCTCAAGGGTTGAATTTCGAATTTGAAAAACTTTGAAATTCAAATTCAAAAAGACCAACTGAAATGAAATCAAAGGGGTTTTTTTTGGCCGAATAGGTCAGTATTCGATCGAATTCGGATTGTAAAAATCGAAGTAATTGCGCATTTGAAAAGATTCGTTTTTCCCTTTGATTTTTCAAAGTCCACCAATTGACACCAAATAGGTTCTAGGAGGTCCCCCATAGGCTAAAACAGCAATTCGGCAGGTTTTAGATGGCGAATGGTCGAAGTCCAATTCAAATTGAATTTGGACTATTCCCTAGTTGAAGTACACAAAAATTAACTCGAAATTCGAATTTTCACTTCGAACTTTGATAAATCTGCCCTTTATATCGAAAAATTGGAATCCCTGTAATTAATAAGGTTCCTGTTATTAATCAATAGTCTTCATGTAGGAATTCCCCTAGCAACCATACATTGGTATTAATAATAGACTGGACTGGAGAGAATAGAAAGAGGAGTAATTAAAAACCTTACAGAGCCTTTGTTTTTTATAGGGGGTCAGTGACCCCCCCATTTGAAAGCTGGAAAGAGTCAGAAGAAGAAGAAGGCAAATCATTTAAATAAAAAAAAACTATTATAAAGAAAAAATGAAGACCAATTGATAAGTTGCTTAGAATTAGCCATTCTATAAACTACTAAAAAGATGAAGCTCCCCTTTAGTTGTGGCAAATTATAAAAGAAATTGTAGCAAAAGGCAGAAAGAGAAGCAAATAAAGGGACGGCAATGGGCTGAGTTGTGTGTTTGTTGTAGATACACAAATTCCTGCGCAGGAATGTACACGTGCAGGGGGTTTGTTTAGTCGTTCGCTGGCAAATAATCGCACCGTGAGCGAGATGAATTCAGCGGTGAAATGGCGAGATGATGTGTAAGCAAAAAGAAACGTCTCCTTCTGGAATTTAATGGGATTCTAACGAGGACTTCACGTGGGGAGATCATTCTTACAGGAATATAAAATAAATTCTTCCCGGGACGCTGGTGCATTTCATTCTCCCAAAAAACATGAATCACGTTGTTTCCCAAACGCCGGAAAATCCAGAAACGGCTTCATGTTTTGCAGGGTCAGTGGCTGATTTGGGATTGAAGCAGTTAATTAGCATGAAAGACATTTGTATATTTAATTATTATAATAATCATTTAATTATTCGTTTTCTCATGTCATTACCCCCCTTATTGTAACCTGAGTTTATTAGACATATTCTCTGCCATCTCACAGGGGGTCACATTCAGAGGTGGAACTACAGAGGAAGAAGACCCTGCGGCTGCAGGGGGCCCGGGAGGTATAGGGGCCCTAATTCATATACAATTTCAATAAACATTGGTAAAACAGGTCAACCCCTAGACATTTTGGGGGCCTGAAAAATAATTTGCTGTAGGGCCCGGTAATATCTACTTATACCACTGGTCACGTTTCCTACATTTATGATTTATAAAAGATCTGCAGTTGTTTGTTCTGCCTTCCACTAAAATAGAAAAACGATTCTCCAGGTAGCAGGATAACCATTAAAAAGTACTTACCTCAGGGGTGGGGCTTAATAGGGGTGGGGCTTAATAGGGTGGGGTTTAATAGTATGGAGCCTAATGGGGTGGAGTTTAATAGGGGTGGTGCCTAATAGAGGTCGGGTTTAATAGGGATGGAGTTTGATTGGGGTGGAGTTTAACGGGTTGGGGCTTAATAGGGGTGGGTTTAATATGGGTGGGGCCTAATAGAGGTGGGTTTAATAGGGTGGGGGCTAATGGGGTTGGGTTTAATATGGGTGGGGCCTAATAGAGGTGGGGTCTAATAGGGATGAAGCTTGATATGGGTGTGGTTTAATGGGGATGTGGCTTAATAGGGGTGGGGTTTGATAGGGGTGTGGCTTATATGGTGTGTTTGAGGAGTTCTAGGGTGTGGTCAAAAACCTCCATGAAACCAGTGTAGAAGGGGGTCACCTTCGGGTAACTGATACCATCCTAAAGGGCTGTCATCCCATCTAGATTATAGAGTAGTCGCCTTGATTTATTTATAAGGTAGAGGCAGAGCTGAGGGATAAACTCAACAAAGAACTGGGCTAGAAATGTTGTACATGATGTTTTGTGCTTCTCTACCAGCCCAAGGCAACCACAGCCCTTTAGCAGTAAAGATCTGTGTCTCCAAAGATGCCCCAGTAGCTCCCCATCTTCTTTTCTGCTGATTCACTGCACATGCTCTGTGCTGCTGTCACTTACTGAGCTTAGGGAGCCACTCACAATATACAGTACACATAGAATAGAAATATCACAATATAAGGCTGATTAGTAATTAATACAGATAATTACTACATGGCAGCACAGAAACCAGTGCAATTAGCATCAGAATTGAATAATCAGCAAACCTGTAGCATCAGCTTATACAGACCAACCTCATTGTCTGCTGGGTAATTAGTGACGAGCCCTAAGCTTAGCTCCTCCCCAGAGCCCACTGAGCATGTGCAGTGCCAGTGACACACAAGAGATGGGGAGCTGCTGGGGAAGGGCTTGATCATTACTGTTATAGGGGTGCCAAACCCCTGGGCTGGTGTAGTAAGTTCAGTATATAAAATACAGCATTTCTAGCCATGTTTATTTTTAGGCTTTAGTTGTCCTTTAAAAGGGTTGAAGGAAAGATCTGCAGGATACAAGGAGAAGTTCACAGATGCCAATAAATATGGAGTTAGTTTAGTGGAATAATAATAACATGTAGCCTAGAGGAGATATATATATATAGAGAGAGGTATGTTGGTATCAGCAGGGGGTGTCAGGGCTTAGTTGGGAAGAAAGTGCCGAATGAAATATGTGACTGTAACGTGAGCATTTCCATCACTGCCATTAATCTGAATGTAAGTTCTGCTGGCGCAGGAAAGCAGTGGCTCAGGCCCCGGGGAGTTGCAACGTAAAGGCCTCACATAGAAGAGAGCTTTGTTTTGTAAGTGCTACAACGTTCTGAAACCCCCAGAGGAGCCGCAATCCAATATAATATCATAATAATATCAGCGTATTCTGTTCATGATACAGAGAAAATGCCCCGACTGTTCCCCCTCCAAATCTCCAGCTCATATCAAGGTCACTTACTGTCATATCAACAGATTCCAACTGACAGATACGGATTCATTACACGTGATTATTGGTTCTAATCAAAAGTAGATGATATACGGGGAGGGGGAGGGTGGAAAAGGGGTAACAGAACCACCGTAGAATCATATGAATTGCTATGGAATGGAATATATATTCTAGTACAGAGTGATATATATAGGAGGTACATTTATTAAAAAAGGCAGCAAATTAGCAATCACCCCAAATCAGCCCAGATATATAGACACATTGGGATGTCACCCTGTTATAGTTCCTGGGGTACACAGGGCACAAATAAGCACTCACCCCAAATCTCCCCCTAACTGACCTTCAGACTGGGCCCCCTTAGTTCATAACAAGGTTACAGATATATAGAAACATTGGGGTGTCACCCTGCTATAGTTCCAGGGGTACCCAGGGCACAAATAAGCACTCACCCCAAATCTCCCCCTAACTGACCTTCAGACTGGGCCCCCTTTGCTCATAACAAGGTTACAGATATATAGAAACATTGAGGTGTCACCCTGCTATAGTTCCAGGGGTACCCAGGGCACAAATAAGCACTCACCCCAAATCTCCCCCTAACTGACCTTCATGCTGGGCCCCCTTAGCTCATAAGGTTACAGATATTTAGAAACATTGGGGTGTCACCCTACTATAGTTCCAGGGGTACCCAGGGCACAAATAAGCACTCACCCCAAATCTCCCCCTAACTGACCTTCAGACTGGGCCCCCTTAGCTCATAACAAGGTTACAGATATATAGAAACATTGGGGTAACAGCCATCCTTCTATAGTTCCAGGGGTACCCAAGGTACAAATAAGCACTCACCCCAAATCTCCCCCTAACTGACCTTCAGACTGGGCCCCTTTAGCTCATAACAAGGTTACAGATATATAGAAACATTGGGGTGTCACCCTGCTATAGTTCCAGGGGTACCCAGGGCACAAATAAGCACTCACCCCAAATCTCCCCCTAACTGACCTTCAGACTGGGCCCCCTTAGCTCATAACAAGGTTACAGATATAGAGAAACATTGGGGTGTCACCCTGCTATAGTTCCAGGGGTACCCAGGGTACAAATAAACACTCACCCCAAATCTCCCCCTAACTGACCTTCAGACTGGGCCCCCTTAGCTCATAACAAGGTTACAGATATATAGAAAGTATGGAAAGAGTGGGCCTCATAGACATCACAGACTTGCCAGACTTACTTCATCATCACAGCTTATGGGGCACTTTCCATCCAAGGTGGCACACTGGAAGAAAGGAAGGATGGTTAGTAAGTTGCAGGACAATAGGCTACACATATGAAGAATTTTCAGATGGATTTAAGAAGTACCAATGCTTGGTACCAGTGTCAGGGAGGGAATGTACCACTGGGTTCTGTATCATAGGTTAGATGATCTGCTGCTCCCTAATTTGCACATCTGAATGACACACAAACAGGTGCAGGAATATTTTTACCCATTTATTCATGGAACTCTGACTGAATGTTTTCATTTATTTGCAGCTTCATTATGGGCTCAAGTGGGGCCTGGAACCAAATAAGTCCATTGCCATTGGCTGTTAATACGGAGCTGAAACTAGATCCTATAGGTATAAAAAAGTAGATTGACCCAGCATTCCTTATTCAAACAGAATAAATGATCAATTTACCCACAGATGACTCTTCATTTCACTAAAATTTTCTAGTAGTGGGTGTGGCTTCTCATGATGCAATAAACGCCACCTACCAAAACAAAAGACCCCTCCCCAATCCAGCTAACCTTACGCATTGTTAATCCCAGCTATGATTATCATGGTAATGAATAATAATGACAATAAAAGGTTCCTTAATGATGCAAGAATGACATCACCCTAGCATGACATCATCTCATTGGAAGCATTTACCCCAGCATTAATGACCACCTGTGTTTGAATGTGAAATCTGACCCAACGGCTCCACATTTGCGGAATGGAACGTAAGCTGTTGTGCTTTCACGCTAATGAGATGATCGATCATTACGAGCCGATAATTATTCGCCACACGCTCCCATATTTCCAAGAACATAGTGTACAAGCGCAAATATAATGGGACTTATAAAAAAAAAAAAACAACATCTGATTTTAACTTACCTGTCTGCTGGCAATCCAAAATTTTCTCTGGAAAAATTCGAGTTTCATTTGAATGCCGACAGCTGGAACGGATTTGAAATTAAAGCATTACTTCAGGAAGAATTAGGAGTGACCAAAAATGCATAAAGAATCATTTATCTACATCAACAAATGCAGAGAGGCCGCCATACATATTTATGTAGAGTGGGCATCGTGTCCTCGCAGCCACATGGAAACCTGCCCAGAATTAGCTCTTGGATCCATTATAATGGGCATTTTAATTAATAGTAAAAGAGTTTCTGTAGCAGCTGTGGCTCTTTAGTTATGTTGATATTCCCAGAAAAATGGGCTCATTCACTAACCCAAGCGCTCAGTTGGATAAGGTATGGGTGCCCTTGCCCTGAACCCTCTTCTTGTTACACCCTACATACAGCTTTAAATTAGGACCACTCTCCTCTCTCCAAGTGGAAAGAGCCTACCAAAATAACACACTGTGGACACACACCTGACAGACCTTAAAGGATGTGGTTAAAATTCAACAAAACTTTATTTCACACATAGGCACCTCAAGCAAAACGTATCAGGTGTCTAGATGTGAAATAAAGCTTCGTTGAATTTTAACCGCGACTGCAAAGTGTGCGTCTACAGTTGTGCTGGGGTTACCCTTGGTCAGTGCTCCCCAATATATTGGATTTGGCTATACTAACTTCTCTTGGGACAATGCCCTATGCACGTGCCTAACCCTAGTTTCGGGCCGTGCATGAAAATCAAATCGAGTGAGATTTGGGGTGAAAAATTATTTGACAACATCAATTTTCTTGGAACTGTGACTTTATGATTGCTACACCAACGTTATCTTGTCTTTGTAACTTTTATGTGCTGTGGTGGCCATTGAACCAAGAGCACATGAAAATGACTGCTCTAGTTGCTTGTGTCCATCTTCATGAGCAAATTCTGGCACATCTGCTTTATGGGTAAAAAGCATGGCAATTATTAAACTGTACATTGACACTTGAGCCCAAATATTATTAAATTATAGCAACTTTTGTTTTTGTATAGTGCCTGGTACCCAAGGGCAATCTCCTTCCTTCCAGTAAAGTGATTGTAGCTCAGCCTCACCCAATGAGAGTCAGTGGTCTGAAAACTTTTTGTTCCCTTCAACCATTGGCAGCTACATGGGTAAGTCATCAAATATTTATTTAAATTTCATTCCTCTAAAGCAGTGATCCCCAACCAGTGGCTCATGAGCATCATGTTGCTCACCAACCCCTTGGATGTTGCTCCCAGAATTCTTGACTTGGAGGAAAGCTTTGGTTGCATAAATACAGGTGAACTGCCGAGAGCCTCTTGTAGCCTGCCAGTCGACATAGAGGCTACTAAATGGCCAATCACAGCCTGTATTTGGTTCCCCCGGGAACTTTTTGCATGCTTATGTTGAGCTCCAACATTTTTTACATTTAAATGTGTCTCACTGGTGAAAAAAGATTGGGGACCCCTGCTCTAGAGTTTATCTGATTCCTTAAATGACTGTGCATGCATTTATGCCAAATTCAAAATTACCCCAATACATTAAGCCAAATGAAAAAATATAGATTTTTTTTTCCTCTAGAATAAACTCAAAATATAAATGATAAATGAAATAAAAGATTATTGAGATGGTAGCCCTAAACTTACAGAAGACAAGAGAAACTCTTGACTGGTTGAGGATGCTGGTTGAGCAACTCCCAAGTCAAGTTGTCAACATCCATGGTTTAGACAAGTTTTGCCAAATTGTGTGGGACAAGGCTCTTCTCCAGTTGGTTTTAGTTCCACATTGTTCTCTGGATGAAACGTTATTTTCAGATATATCATCCATCCTATTTGTAATTTTGGTGCTAAGGGCTGGCCATGATGAATATATAAGACTTCCGATTGCCACAAACATAAATCAATTGGCCTATGAATGGATCTTATTTACAAGGCTAAAAAAGCCCATCAGCATGGACTGATTGGACTAGGAATGGATCCACTCGTCATCAAAAGGCCCCTATGTTATGCCATTTTTGGTCTATTTGTCCAACCACCAGATCAGTTTAGAGTCCAAATTAAGTGGCCATGTAAAGATGCTCTTGTTTGTCAACCTCTCCAAAGAGGCTGACTTTGGTAAAAAAAAAGGGTAAGAATCGCTAATATAGTTTGCCTTCTTTGACCCTATGAGTTCATCAAACTTCTCAAAGACCTTCTCATTTCAGGACTGATCGTTCCAGCGAGCCATGAGCTCACCCTAACCTCAGATAACACAATCTCCTGTAGCTTTTAATCAGGATTTTCTATAATCAGCGATTACTAAAAAAATAAGTTACAGCTGAAACAGCATTGGCTGCCGGGATGAAATCTCCCTTTCATGTGTTATAAGTAGTAACTGACATGTCCTACCCCTGACATTTCCATCAAATGCTCTATAATCTCCTCTGTGCTGCTCCAATATACGGTACCCAATGCTGTTATTTAAGTAATTATATTTAGGAAGGATATTCGGGCTCATTTGTTATTTAGGAAGGACATTCAAGGTATTAGGGCTTATTATCTATTATTAGGGAAGGACATCAAAATATTTGGGCTACTGTATATAGGAAGGATATTCAAGATATTTGGGCTCTTTATCTATTATTTTGGGAGGACATTCGAGATTTAGGGCTCATTATCTATATAGTAAGGATAATCAAAATATTAGGGCTCATCTTATATTTAGGAAGGACATTTGAGATATTAGGGCTCATTATCTATATAGGAAGAATATTCAAGATATTGGGGCTCTTTATTATTTCAGGAGGACATTTGAGATATTAGGGATCATTATCTATAAAAGAAGGATATTCAAGATATTATGGCACATTATTTATATAGGAATATTCAAGATATTAGGGCTCATCTTATATTAAGGAAGGACATTTGAAATATTAGGGCTCATTATCTATATAGGAAGAATATTCAAGATATTGGGCCTCTTTATCTATTATTTCAGGAGGACGTTTGAGATATTGGGGCTCATTATATATTAAGGATAGTTATTCAAGATATTGGGGCTCATTATCCATTATTATGGAACGACATCCAATATATTAGAGTTCATTATCTATATAGGAAAATATTCAAGATATTGGGGCTCTTTAGCTATTATTTCAGGAGGACATTTGATATATTAGGGTTCATTATCTAAGGAAGGATATTCAAGGTATTGGGGCTCTACTATTTTGAAAGGGCATTCGAGATATTATGGCTCATTATCTATTATTTTGGAAGGACATTCGAGATATTAGGGATCATTATCTATTATTTCAGAAGGAACGTTTTTGATATTAGGGCTCATTGTCTATATAGGAAGAATATATAAGATATTGGGGCTCATTTATTAAGGGGACAAATGCAAACAATGGGTAAAGAGTTCCATATTTCATACCCACAATGCAATTGTCCCCTTATGAGTTGCGCCTAATGCTGGAATGGAGCACAAAATCCTGCAGCTTCTGAGCACGTGGCAATGTTACGCCTTCTACAGTTGCATAAAAGAGGCAATTGCTATGTTTGCTTATAAGGTGTTATAATGATGAAAATAATGATAAATCACCTCTGCTGTAGCCCCACCTTTATCAAGGAGGCTGCGTTATTCCTGGAACTTGGGAGATCCGTGAAATGATGTTATTTTGCTTGCAGTGGCATGCGAAACCTGAATTAACTCAATCTGCCGCCGCACACGTGATATCAAAATCAGGAATGTTTGCTTTTTGTGTGTAGATTAAAACATTTGTTTTTAACATGGAAAATGATTTTGTTCCACATTAAAAATGCACTTAAGTGGAAAAAGAAAAGTCCAAAGAAGGAATTCTTTTGTAAGACGCCGACTTTAAAATCAGATGAAGATGTGCGTTCAGTCCTTTCATCATTGCAATAACAGAAATGGGGAGGTTTGCTTACGAACATGAAGTTGTCACAGTCAAGCAACGAACTAACCCTGGCAGCTTCCCACGGTTTTTCGTGAGGGTCGGAAATCAGAGACTCATTGATACAATGTGATGGTTCCCAATGCTATAGAGATGGATATGTAAATATGTGCAAGAGAGTCAGCCAATGTTTAGAGAAACCTGTAGGAACCTCGCACGGCTCCCAAATCATGGAATAACGGCGAGTATGAATGTTATACATGTAACGTTCAGCTTTTGTACAACACTTTTGAGATAAAAGGGTAAAATGTGCCCATGTTTAATAACCATAACAACCAATAATGATAGCTGACCTGAAAATCGATTGCCTTTAGATGTTTGCTCCTCATATTAGATAAGCCCAAACATCTTTGTCAATACACTTCTTTCATAAGGAGCACAGATTTGTTAAACAGATGATGCATTTTATCAGGTCTATTGGCTCCAAACTGTCTCACACTTATACCACAACTCTACTATGACCTGGAACTCTTCTCTTAATAACACTTTGCTCTGGACAGCCAAGTTCCTACTGGCTAGCAATGGACGTGTTATGTGAATAAGTCATGTGATAGGGTGTAAGTGCCATTCACAATTAAGAAAAGGAGAGACGGATCAGCCAGCTGAACACAGCGGTCTTGTAGGTCATTCGGCTGAACAAATTGGTCTTGCTGGTCATTCAACTGGACACAACGGTTTTGTTGGTCATTCAGCTGAGCACAGCAATTGTGTTGATCATTCAGCTGAAGACATTGGTATTGTTGGACATTCAAGTGAACACATTGGTCTTGTTGGTCATTTGGCTGGACACAGTGGTCTTGTTGGTCATTCGACTGAAAACAGCGATTTTGTTGATGATTCAGCTGAACTCATTTGTCTTGTTAGTCATTTAGCTGAACACAATGGTCTGGTTGGTCACTCGGCTGAGCACATCAATTTTTTTGATAATTCAGCTAAACGCATTGGTCTTGTTAGTGATTTAGCTGAAGACATTGGTCTTGTTGATCATTTTGGCAAACACCGTGGTCTTGTTGGTCATTTGCCTGAAGACAGCAAGTATGTTGATGATTCAGCTGAACACAGTCATCTTGTTAGTCATTCAGCAGAACACTTTGGTCATGTTAGTCATTCAGCTGAACACATTGGTCTTGTTGGCCATTTTGCTGAACACAGTAGTCTTGTTGGTAACAAGTAGCACATTTTTTTGAGCTGCTCATCCATGAACCATCTCCATGTCTTTCTTTCCCCTTTCTGTGTCAGGTAGTATCTGAAATGGTGGGACTGCAGGGGGGGTTGCAGTTAGCCTTGGATTTGGGCAACAAGGTGGACATTTTGAACATTATCTCATCTAAATATTTTAGTTACCAATCCAGAGCCCTTACACCCAGATTACTGCCCGAAACTCACATTTTCTGCAGGTAGTCGACACACACCAGGGTACTAATTCGGGTGGTCGTCACGATATCAGACACTTATCCAGTTTACAAAAAGAATCAATGGATTAGCACTTCAATATGTCAGCTAAAGGATAGGCTACAGACACCAAGGAAGGGGATGTTATTGGATGGTTCATGGAACAGGAAACCCTGTATCTGGAGATAAGATGAACTAATTAGCGGAAAGCAGAAATCATGAAGTGACTCCATTTACATTTCCGCTGACAGGAACAAGTGTTAACACGAGCAAAGCTTTCCAATCAGCTTCTCCCTTGCAGTTGATTCAGGCCTCTAATGTTTGGTTTAATCCTTCCTTTTATGGCTCTGAAAGCGGAAAATAATTGAAAGTAATCAAACGCATCATTTCTCCTTAATGGCCATTTGGTTGCTGCCACGGAGAGAGACAACTACACATCTCAAGTGTGAAAGAATCCGAGCGTGACCCTATTTGTATCCAAGATAAATACGCACGGCCCATTTTCCAATTCCTCGGCCAAATCATTTACCACATCAGAATAAGCTTGTAATGAAGCATCGCCCCATCTGTAAAACATTTCACATCGTGCTCTAACGACTTGCACAACGGCTGGAATGTCTGCACACTCAAATATTTAGATCTGTTTCTTTTTTTCCTCATTGAGACAATGATTGTGTATCACGGCAGGTAGGAAGCGCGGGAAGCCATTCCCTCAACCTGGCGGCTGCTACTTATTAGTTGTCAGCCAGAGACGAGGGTGTGTGGGGGGGGTAATGTATAAGCTGCTAATTTATTTCTTTGGAGAACAATGTCCGTATCAGGGGCAATACATTCACCTCAGTATCAGAGATACAGTAGATAAATAAGGGTCCTGGACTGGAGTGAAAGGGCATATCAAATGTACAACTGGCACCAGCACCTCTAGAAGCCACGGTGCAAATTAGATATCACAGAAGAAAGACAAAAGTAAGACACTCATACACACTCTCACACATTTACACTGACATACACAACAACATAGGGGCTAATTTTACTACCACCCATTGACCAAATGTGCAACTCTTTGAGCACCCAGAATGGAGTACAACCAGTGCAGCACAACAGGGGTGGCACCTTGGCAAGAAAATCTCTTAGGATTTAAGTAAATTAATTAAATAAATAAGTTAAGGTGAAAAAAGTGCCCAATCAATTAATTAATTAATTGAACAACTACTTGATTTTAGAATAATTCATAAATACTATAAAGTGCCAATTAGTGCATAATGTCCATTGAGTAGTTTAATCAATTATCATTCTCAAATTAAATAACAATTCATGGTTGAACTCAACCAAAAAACAGATAAAAAGATAAAATGACAAAGTTCATCAAAGGAGTGCAATTAATTGTGAAAAAAATGCTTAAATTAAGTGAGGATTATTAAAAACACATAGGAAAGGTATATTAAATTAATCAAGTGCTGGTATTTATATAAAGAATGCTGGAAATTAAATTAATTGAAAAGATCCCATTAGATTAAAATATGACCACAATTGGGTAAAAATAATACCAATGCTACGGTCAGCAGAAAAGAGAGAGGATATAATGAAACATAAGAAGGTGGAGTTGTCCCAAAACTAACTGCCTGTTGTTTTCTAAGTCTGGGACACCACAAAGAGGAAGGCAGGACAGGGTAACTGAGACTGTGGCCTTGGTATATTAACTTGCCCTGATCTTAAAGAGACTAAGTTGACCCTAATAAGCCACAAATCACCGGCCCCTTAGAATGGAAGGATGATTGGTTAAGATAAAGAAGACCGTAGCAGTAAGAATTAGATCCAACCCCAGTAAAGCACCAGGAAACAATAATTAAAATACAGGATTTGAGCGACTCGCCAACGCGCGTTTCGCTTAATAGCTTTCTCAAGGCGAAAAAAAAACCGATACCCAACCCCTCTGATGACTCATATAGGAGTGGAATCGCCACTGCAGAAAAGGGGTCAGAAACTATTACATCACCAACTGGGAGGGAGCCTACTTGAAGTTTGACCCAATAAACCAACACCTGGGGCTCACTTTGCCCGAACTTGTCCAATTGTTGTGCTGACCGCTTGTTTTCTAAATTGTACACACACACAGAAACACACAAAAGTAGCCCAGACTAATGAAATGACCAGATAATTCCAAGTATTTGGCTACTTATATGTTTTGCGGTTTGAGCTGCACCAGATTGAACTGCCATGACCAAGGCTCTCGTGGTATAACCTCTAGTAATTCATTGCACTGATGAAGACGCCTCTCCAGTGGGGACAGTTGCAGAATATCCAGCTATTTAATTGCCCCTGTGAATGAGCTCTGTGTATGCGAGGGTCTCTCCAATTGATTTAAATAGGGAATAATCATGAAAATGAATTGGCTAATGGAGGAGGCATTAAAGTGCCTTTCCTGATGATTAGAGCGCGGAGCCTCCCAGCACAGGAAAGCTTCATTTCATATACAAAGAGTCTGACTTTACAAACAGTTTAGAATTTAATTAATAACATCTTGTTGGGGAGTCGCGGATACAAACGCTGCTCTGTACCATATTGCTGAGCGGATGCGCAAGATGGAAGTGCTTAAGTCAGCGCTTTGGGGGGGGGACACTGTTTTTCAGACTTTAAGACGGAAAATGCATTTGGTTTGTTTTGTTAAAGAGGAGCAAAGGCTTCACACAAATGTCCTATAGACAGTTTTCTTGGGTGGGAGGGAAGATTCTGGAATAGATTTCCCCTTGTTATTTCCATCTACTGTACTTCGTAGCTATCAGTGCAGGTTACAGTAACAGAGATTTCAAGTAAATACATAAATGCCCCTGTCCCTCCTCCACCCACCACCATAATATTCATACAGACGCTGAACTATACATCACAATGCTCCATTGGCCAACAAACCTCGTCAGACATTGTTTTTCTTTAACTCTTCCATCATTATCTTTTCCCCAATCCCCCTCTTCCTCCTGACTTGCCCTTCCCTTGTTGTTTCCCCTCTTCTCTATCTTTCTGCACCTCTAGGCCACGTTCTCTCTCTCATTCTCACCCTTTTCCTTTTCAATAATTGAGGGAGGGTGGTGCTACATTAGAGAACTGAAGCCAACTGTTGGTCTGAAGGCTGTTCGTCTCCCATGTATATAATTCTTGGCCTCATTGAGAACAGGACTCACTTGGACACGGACAAAGAACTGAGTTGAGTAATAAACCAACACTTTTTCAAACTCCAGATGAGGGACAACTGCTTCCCAGTGTTCTAGAGGAGGGGGTTAATACCCTATGTAGAAAGGACCCCCCAATGAGATTGGTATATTCCACCCTACTGCTTTCATGACACCTTGAAGAGCCCAGTAGAACCCTGTGTGGCCTCTATCATGTGCCTGTTGGGTCTATGTCAGGAACCTGGTACTCATGATAAGCTACACCAGAACATCTTCACCCAGAAATTCCATGGTATGAGCAAAGTATAAAGGATGAAAAGCTTCCCCGGGTCTAGTAACCCATAGCAACTAACCAGTAAGTGTTATCTGCAGATTATCTGAATTAGAGTAATCATGCTGAAGACTTTTTACAAAAGATTTAGGTGGGTCCCTCCGTGGGCCCTACTTCATCCTCAGTACCAGACCCCAACACCCAGCCCATTTTATTTTGATTCTATAGTTTTTTTTGGAGGAAGAACGTTTGTGTCATTGATAAAGTACATAAACGACTACATCACGTAGGATAATATCTAATTATATAATGTAATACAGGTATAGGATACCTTATCCGGAAACCCAATATCCAGAAAGATCCGAATTACGGAATGGCTGTCTCCCATAGACTCCATTTTATCCAAATAATCCAAATCTTTAAAAATGATTTCCTTTTTCTCTGTAATAATAAAACAGTCGCTTGTACTTGATCCCAACTAAATCCTTATTGGAAGTAAAACCAGCCTATTGGGTTTATTTAATGTTTAAATTAATTTCTAGTAGACTTAAGGCATAAAGACCCAAATTACGGAAAGATCCGTTATCCAGAAAACCCCAGGTCCTGAGCATTCTGGATAACCGGTCCCATACCTGTATGTATAAAAATCCATTTGTCGGCTTATAGTGCGCTGCGGTAGGACACGTGTTTCTGGTCACGCTCCATATACACGTCCAGTAAGGAATGAAATAAAACCAGTTACTATGACATTACTGAATACGTTGTTTTGTAAACATCTTATTCATAGGTTCCAGGTCGAAAAGAATGTTATTGGGGCCAAAATAGCCTTTTTTAATTGAGGTCAACATATTATTTTAGGAACACTATTTACACTTCTGTTTATAAAGCACAGTGATATTACTATATGTGGAACATTGCTCGAGGTTTAGAAATGATTTTGGGGGCAGGTTATATTTGGAGGCTGATAAACCCCAGTTAAGAGTAAACAGTGTGGTTTGGGAAAAATAAAATGCAGAACGGAAGTAAATCAGCAAACTCTTTGGTAAGAATCTGACCCTAAACAGGTCCCCTTCCAGCAATATTATATTTGTGTTCTGCTCATGTCTCAGGCAAACATATCGCAAGCTCATCAGTCTATGAAAAATCTGTTTATTGTATTTTAAAAAGTCCAACCAAACTAGAATCCACGATGGGACCTTATTTATTGTTTAAAAAACTTGGTTTTATCGGATTGGGGAAAAACTCTATAAAACCAAGCAAAAATCTGAATTGTATGTTTTTTTCAGATTTTTTTTCTCGAATTGCTTTATGTTTGGGCTTTTTCTTGAAAATCTTGCATTTTTCTGATATTTGAAAACAGGATAGGGACCTCTCCCATTGTCTTATATACAACCTCGGCAGGTCTGAGATGCCGGTTTTTTGGAGACTTTTTGCAGCCTTGGGATATAATAAATCTCGAAATATTTGAGGGTTTTTTTTCCACTAAAAAAAAAAAACCTTGAATTTTTTGAGTTTTTGGCATTCTAATTTAATAAATAACCCCTAAAAGTCCTACATTACAAGCATACTCTGAACCTTTAGGTGCCAATAATGACATTTTGAATGATTTGGGGATGGGGGATTTTATTTACAGTTAAAAAGGATACTGTCACAGGAAAACGTGTTTTTTTTCAAAATGAATCAGTTAATAGTGCTGCTCCAGCCAGGCCCGGATTTGTGGAAAGGCCACCTAGGCCCGGGCCTAGGGCGGCAGGTTTTAGGGGGGCGGCATTCTGCCCAACCACGCCCACATTGGTTCAAAAACACTGGGGATACGTTAGAGATATAATAATTCAATCCCCATTGCACCAGTCCAGATGATGAAAATTTGCATGAATAAAGGGGAGGGGACAGGGGCGACAAACGGCAGTGGGCCTAGGGGCACCCACTATATAAATCCGGCCGTGGCTCCAGCAGAATTCTGCACTGAAATCCATTTCTCAAAAGAGCAAAGAGATTTTTTTTTTATATTTGATTTTGAAATCTGACATGGGGCTAGACATATTGTCAGTTTCCCAGCTGCCCCGAGTCATGTGACTTGTGCTCTGATAAACTTCAGTCTCTCTTTACTGCTGTACTGCAAGTTGGAGTGATATCACCCCCACCCCCCAGCAGCCTCACAACAGAACAATGGGACGGTAACCAGATAGCAGCTCCCTAACACAAGATAACAGCTCCACGGTAGATAAAAGAACAGCACTCAATAGTAAAATCCAGGTCTCAATGAGACACATTCAGTTCCATTGAGTAGGAGAAACAACAGCCTGCCAGAAAGCAGTTCCATCCTAAAGTGCTGGCTCTTTCTGAAATCACATGACCAGGCAAAATGACCTGAGATGCACCTACACACCAATATTACAAATAAAAAATACACTTGCTGGTTCAGGAATGAAATTTTATATTGTAGAGTGAATTATTTGCAGTGTAAACAGTAATTTAGAAATAAAAACTACACCATAAAAGTCATGACAGAATCCCTTTAAAGGAGGAGGACCAGGAAGTCTGTGACTCAAGCAGTAAGTGGGACTAGATGGCAAAAAAGAAATTGGAACTGAAGTAATGGGTTCTAAACATGATTTTAACCTGTAAAGAGAGACATCATAGGACTATAAAAGCCTGGAGATAATCTTTAGCAGGAATACAAGACATGCCATAAATAGTCAAAAGTCATTTGCCCCTCTGTTTGCTGGAACCTTCTCCGAGATAAAATGACAAGGACATGCTGAAGGCAGTTATTTTCCCAATCCCACTTCACTAGAACACAGACAAAATAAAAACGACGTGGCTTGGAGACAATACAGTTAATGTTATAAATATAGTCTCATCTAATCCATCCTGAAGAAACCTGATTTCTTGGAGGACAGATGCTCCTAATGAACGAGGGAATAAATATCCCTTACATTCCTTGGGTTGGTTTCTAATGGGCTCAGAGAGTTCTGTTTAGTGAAACATCAGCAGCTGGATGTTATGTACAATCAAAGTGTCTCCGACCGGCACGTAACCGCTCATTGAGCCGCGTTAAGTGATATTATACTCATTACAACCAAAAACAGATTTAGCAACATTGAAAACATGTCTATCGCTCAGCCTGTGCGGTAGGAAATTCTGCAAACGTCTAACTAGGGTTTCAGCTTCATTTATACTCAGAAAAGCCTTATTATATGTGACTAAGGCAGTGGTGTGGTGTGTGCGGTGAAGGACACAGGCAAAGGGCTTTACCCACATACTGAATTTCAGACTTTGGCTTCATCGAGACACTTTTAGTGAGCCCGGATTAATCTAAACAACATGATGGTGGGCAGGTTAGAGGGAAAATCTGCTGAGAGTTATCTGCTGAAAATTATTCAAGATAAATGTGGGAGATTGCAGAGAAACAGCAGCTTGTATCTGAGGATTGGGTCTGGAAGTGATCAGGTTGGAAATGTGCAGGGTGCTGAGACTGTGGTTGCCTTAAACCTCTCCTGCCACTGTTACTGCACTCATCCAACTCACTTGTTTACTGCTCTCCACAGAATCAACAAGGTTTCTTCTCAGGACGTGGAGAATTGGCTTTAGGAAAATGGGGAAATTCTCATGATGAAATGGATGGAAATCTGTTCTCGTTTCAATAAGAATCTGTAGGATTTGGTGCTGGTGGGAATTGGCAGGGTGGTAGAGGTGCTTCACCTGTAGGAAATAAACCTTTATGGTTAATGGCATCAGAGGAGTCTTGGAAAAGACAAATCTTGGAGAAGTTGTGTGGGTCCAGGAGGAGATGTACAGGTAGGGGATATCAGAACAGGAGCAGAGAAGTCTATGTATGTCTTTGTGGCTTTAGTTACCATATAGAAAAACATATTGGACATTTACCAAAGGGAAGGCAGTGTGCAAAGTGCAGAAAACAGTCAAAATCTTTTGGCACTTTGCAAATCTTTTGCTCAGTTTTGCAGAACAGAGACCTGCAGCCATCCCAGTGATTACAGACCTGCCTCCCCAGGGCTGGTCCTATCAAATGTGGGGCCCAATTGGGACCATGTTGGCGGGGCCCCTAGACAAAGTGTTGCTGGCTACTGACACAGCAAGTATTTAGGAAAATAAGGGCATACAGGCACAAAATAGAAAGGAAAGGGGCAGTGCGGGGCCCCCAGAGGTGCGGGGCCCAATTGGCCTAAGGCCGGCCCTGTGCCTCCCACTCCCTATCCCCTCCCCAAACTCACTGAGATAGACAATTGGGCTGCTGTAGAGGATACAAGTTGGAACATTACCCTGTCCTTCCTACTTGCCCTATGGTAGGTGGTAAGGATAGGGCTGGCCAACGGACACAAATCTTGCACTCTGAACTGAACCTCATACTGAAATTTTAATTCAGCGTGAGGTGACACCACCCCCCCCCCAGCCACGGCCAGAAGTGCTCCATCCATGGCAACCCTTGCGCCCCAAAGACTCTAGTACTTCTGTCTGGGGACAGAAGAGAAAAGAAAATGCTGATGCTCAGGTCACGTCAAGTCCCTTCTGTTTGCGTCACGGTTCCGCTATTCTGCTATATATAACTATATCTACACTTAGGGGCCGATTCACTAACTTCAAGTGAAGGATTCGAAGGTAAAAAACGTTGAATTTCGAAGTTTTTTTTGGGCTACTTCGACCATCGAATGGGCTACTTCGACCTTCGACTACGACTACGACTTTGAATCGAAGGATTCGAAGTAAAAAAACGTTCGACTATTCGACCATTCGATAGTCGAAGTACTGTCACTTTAAAAAAAACTTAGCCTATTTTCCCCATAGGCTTGGCTAACTTTTTTTGATCGAAGGATACTCCTTCGATCGTTGGATTAAAATCCTTTGAATCGTTCGATTCGAAGGATTTTATCGTTCGATCGAAGGAATAATCCTTCGATCGTTCGATCGAACTATCTGCGCAAAATCTTTCGACTTCGATATTCGAAATCGAAGGATTTTAATTCCTAGTCAAATATCGAGGGTTAATTAACCCTCGATATTCGACCCTTAGTGAATCGGCCCCTTAGTCAATACCTTTAGTGACATAGACTTGACTAGAATGTCTGGGTGCTTGACTTAGGGATCATTTATTAAATAATGAGATGAACATTTTAGAAACGTGCTTGTTCCTTCGAGCAGTATCAAGATTTGTAGATTAAGGGGTATATTTATCAAAGAGTGAAGTTAATAGTGAAGTTCCGCCACTAGAGTGAAATTCCACCACTCTCCATTCATTTCTATGGTATTTTTATAGGCGTATTTATCAAAGGGTGAACTTTCACCCATTGATAAATATGCCTTTCAAAATCCCATAGAAATGAATTGAGAGCTGCGGAATTTCACTCTAGTGGCGGAACTTCACTCTTTGATAAATTTACCCAATAGATTTTGTTTTTCTCGGTCCTTTGATCAATGTTTTGGGGGAGAAACAATGAAAGATGAAAAATGTGGGCAATGTTCCTCTTACAAGAGGGATACTCCAAGAAGGAATAGTATGCAGTTGGTGGGAGAAATAGGTTCAACTCTAATGGCAGACTGATTCCCTACTTGGAAACTGAAGTATATCCACTAATCTTAGAAACAAACAAACAAATAAATACAAACAAGTAGCAGGTTGGATGGTCCGACTCATAACATGCATCATACTCGTGTATATAACGTGGCTCCTGGAAACCCAGAGCAGCCCTATGATTATGTTATTTTTCAGCCTAAATAGTTTTAAGGGGTTTTCTGCATTTTGGTGTAGGTTTTGCATTTTATGAGGCTCAAAAGCTGTGACATATTGTTTATGTTGTTTTCTCCATCTGCCTTAATATAAAACCCAGTACTGGACTGTGATTGAATCCTTGTGACTGTTGGGGATTTAACACTACATCATTATGGGCAGTTTCCCCTTGAAACATCATTAAGTCATGTTGGATTGATGTCATTTTATTGGCTATTGCTGTGATTGCCCAGATGGAGGTATTTTGTTTTGGTTTATTTGTTGCTCCTTACGCCTCTTTACATTTCATAAGGTTTCAGGACGAGTCCACAATGTCCCTGGTTATCACACAATAAACCATTCAACAGTGTACATTGTGATATCACTTCGGTTACTGCAGGAAACCCTTGGGACTAATATGGCCCCTAATACCACTAAATTTATTATAGACTGACTATTTGGCTTTCTAAGAGATTATATACGGAAGGACGCGCATGTTGGATCCAGAATCCATTTAGAAACCAAGAAGTGTGTTGTTGTATATTTGTAACCACGAGAAACTGATTGCCAAAGTAAGAACATCCCTAAATTACATCAAATCACAGGGAAGCTAAGAATGTTGGTCTGTTAACAAGGACAATAAAAAGTTGATTCAGAGAGACCCGAATTTATTTTATTCATTAAAGGGATTGTTCACCTTTGAGTTAACTTTCAGTATGATGTAGAGAGGGACATCCTGAGACAATTTGTAATTGGTTTTCATGTTTTATTATTTGTGTTTTTGACTTACCGTATATACTCGAGTATAAGCCGAGTTTTTCAGCCCCCAAAATATGCTGAAAAACTCTACCTCGGCTTATACTCGGGTCAAGCGCAAAAACGGTCGCCGGCGCCTAAGAATATTCGCCGGCGCCTTAGAATAGTAGCCGGCGCCTAAGAATATTCGCAGGTGCCTTAGAATAGTAGCCGGCGCCTAAGAATATTCGCCGGCGCTTAGAATAGTAGCCGGCGCCTAAGAATAGTCATCCAAAAACGAGATTGAAACTTACCAGAAGCTGCTGCATTTCTCACCCTCGGCTTATACTCGAGTCAATAAGCTTTCCCAGTTTTTGGAGGTAAAATTAGGTACCTCGGCTTATACTCGGGACGGCTTATACTCGAGTATATACAGTATTTAGCTTTTTATTCAGCAGCTCTTCAGTTTGCAATTTCAGCAATCTGGTTGCTAGGGTCCAAATTCTCCTAGCAACCATGCACTGATGTGAATAAGAGACTGGAATATGAATAGGAGAGGACGGAATAGAAAGAGGAGTAATAACAATTAGCAATAACAATACATTTGTAGCCTTACAGAGCATTTGTTTTTTAGATGGGGTCAGTGACCCCTATTTGAAAGTTGGAAAGATTTAGAAGAAAAGGGCAAATAGTTTAAAAAACTATAAAAGATAAATAATGAAGACAAATTGAAAAGTTTCATATTAAAAGTTAACTTAAAGGTGAACCACCCTTTATTATCTACATCGGGGCACTTACTGTTTTATTAATAGTCATTATTCTTTACAAAGGACAATATTTTATGTACAGGTATGAGACCTGTTATCCAGACTGCTTGAGGCTGGATAAGGGGTCTTTCTGTAATTTGGATCTTAATACCTTAAGTCCACTAGAAAATCATGTAAATATTAAATAAATCCAATAGGCTGGTTTTGCTTCCAATAAGGATTAATTATATCTGGGATCAAGTACAAGCAACTGTTTTATTATTACAGAGTAAAAGGAAATATTTTTTTAAATTTTGAATTATTTGATTAAAATGGAGTCGGCCTTCCTGTAATTTGGAGCTTTCTGGATAATGGGTTTCCAGATAACAGATCCCATACCATTTTTGGCTAATTCATTGACTATCCCCAACTAATTGCTCTTTTTTTTAAGTAAGATGAAGGTACAATGTGTAACAGTTGGGTAACAGATATGTCCATCTTACTTATCTAAATCATAACATTAATTGCTCTAATTGTGACCATAATTACCTGTCAACTCATTATAGGGGGCAGTCAGCAGCTTTTCCTCATTTTTAAGACAAGGGGGGGGAATTCACAAAAATGTCGGGAACGAAAAAATGTCTTTAAAATGTCGTAGAAAGTGTCGTAGCAACAGCCGACAAATTCACAGAGCATTTCTCCGCCAATTTTCCGACACTTTTGAATTAGTGTCGTTAAAAGTGGGCGTGGCTTTTTCACCGCCACTTTTCCCGACATTTTTATGAATTACTCGTAAACTCATTTTTTTTACCGACAATTTTTTAGACACTTTAGGCTCTCCAAAATGAAAATGTCAGACCAATTGTCGTTTAAAAAGTCTTGGTAAATGTCGTTTGTACGATGAAAAGATATACGACATTTTAGCAAATTGTCAGACTTACGAGACATTCAGAGATGGTAACATCTGCCTTTGTGAATTTGCCGTTCATACGACATTTTACAAATTTGTCGACCGCCACTTCCGGGTCACTTATTTTACCGACACTTTTGTGAATTCCCCCCAAGGAATCTGTCACTGTTTTGGATATACCGTTTTATCTTATCTTTGCATATACAGGTGTGGGACCTGTTATCCAGAATGCGAGGGACCTGGGGTTTTCCGGTTAATGGATCTTTCTGTAATTTGGATCTGCATACCCTAAGTCTGCTAAAAAATCATATAAACATTAAATAAACCCAATAGGCTGGTTTTGCCTCCAATAAGGATTAATTAAATCGTAGTTGGGATCAATTACAAGTTACTGTTTTATTATTACAGGGAAAAAGGAAATCCGTTTTAGAAATCTATGAGAAGAAGTCTATGGAAGACGGCCTTTCCTTAATTCAGAGCTTTCTGTATTAAAGGTTTCCGGTTGAAGGATCCCATACCTGTTACTAATATTATCTTTTCATTAGAAGGAGCAGTTCTTTTGAAGCAAATACAAAAGGAGGGTTTCTCTTTGTCTGAAGAGTAGTGTAGGGCTGATAACATTTGGCTAATAATGAGCGTCTGGATTGCAGCTTCTGGGATGTTCCAGCTGTGGATATCATCACTTGATAGAATGTCCGTATTTCTAAAACCTTGGAACGTTTATCCCATTTTCCTCAGAATCCCTCTTACTCTGCACCGCTGCCAGGTTACAAGTCTTCAGCCATCACATTGTAAATCACTGGCAGAAGCCTAGGAGAGCATGAAGAATGAATACAGCATGCTGCAGACAATGTTCCTTCCTCTCTCTCTCTCCTTCTCTTTCCGTTCCCTTTATTTTAAAGTCATTTTTACCATGCGCTAGGGGTTAATTTGTAAGCTCCCCCGAAACAGGACCATTGGTCTGTTACTTCCATCTGCTCTCTTCTCGTTGTGTCAAGTTAAATATATAGGCCTCAATGTCACCGGCAACAATGGAATAAATCAAGGTTGGGTCAGGTCCGTTCAACCTATAAAGCTACAGTGAAAGGCCAAGGTTTTCCAGATCTGAGCTCAATATACAATTATACGGAAGGCGGACATTCCTCTTTACTGACTAACCCTAAGACTATGAGCTCATCTTGACACATTCATTGTCTTGAGAGATTCAAACGCCGTCATTATGGGAGCATTTGGCCCACACTCCTCCATCGGTAATTTTACTGGCCAATCAGAACATTCTCCTACCGTGAGAAGGCCAGGAAGAATTATTCCTGCAGAGTGGATTTTACTGGCCAATCAGAACCTTCTGCTACCGTGAGAAGGCCAGAAAGAAGGATTCGTTACAGAGAGGATTTTACTGGCCAATCAGAACATTCTCCTACCGTGAGAAGGCCAGGAAGAATTATTCCTGCAGAGTGGATTTTACTGGCCAATCAGAACCTTCTGCTACCGTGAGAAGGCCAGAAAGAAGGATTTGTTACAGAGAGGATTTTACTGGCCAATCAGAACATTCTCCTACCGTGAGAAGGCCAGAAAGAAGGATTCATTACAGAGAGGATTTTACTGGCCAATCAGAACCTTCTCCTACTGTGAGAAGGCCAGAAAGAAGGATTACAGAGAGGATTTTAGTGGCCAATCAGAACCTTCTGCTACCGTGAGAAGGCCGGAAAGAAGGATTCATTACAGAGTGGATTTTACTGGCCAATCAGAACCTTCTGCTACCGTGAGAAGGCTAGAAAGAAGGATTTGTTGCACTGAGGATTTTACTGGCCAATCAGAACCTTCTCCTACTGTGAGAAGGCCAGAAAGAAGAATTACAGAGAGGATTTTAGTGGCCAATCAGAACCTTCTGCTACCGTGAGAAGGCCAGAAAGAAGGATTCGTTACAGAGAGGATTTTACTGGCCAATCAGAACCTTCTCCTACCGTGAGAAGGCCAGAAAGAAGGATTCGTTACAGAGAGGATTTTACTGGCCAATCAGAACCTTCTCCTACCGTGAGAAGGCCAGAAAGAAGGATTCGTTACAGAGAGGATTTTGCTGGCCAATCAGAACCTTCTCCTACCGTGAGAAGGCCAGAAAGAAGGATTTGTTGCAGAGAGGATTTTACTGGCCAATCAGAACCTTCTCCTACCGTGAGAAGGCCAGAAAGAAGGATTCGTTACAGAGAGGATTTTACTGGCCAATCAGAACCTTCTCCTACCGTGAGAAGGCCAGAAAGAAGGATTTGTTGCAGAGAGGATTTTACTGGCCAATCAGAACCTTCTGCTACCGCCAGAAGGAACGATTCATTACAGAGAGGAAGCTCCTCTCCGATCCTTTCAGTGCGAGGAAGGAAAAGGTTACAGATTCATTAAAGATAAACTCTCACTCTTTAAATCATTGTGTTTAGTGTTAGGGGTTTGGTTAATAATATAAATAAATATATATATATATACACCACACATTATGGTGTTGGAAACAAGTCATCTGTTATTGCTGGAAGAGAAATACACATGTGGTTTAACTTTGCCTGACCTTGTACTCCCAAGTCTTTTCAATTTGTTCATTGCTAAAAATAATGGCATAGCAACTGCCGGGGATTAGGTGAGAGAAAGACTCAATTCAGACACTTTGGTGCATCAGGATATCGTTCTTTTTATTATTATTATTATTATTATTATTATTATTAAGATGTGTGTCATGACAAAGAGGGATTAATAACCTGCAGTCTTAGAGTGTTATTTATCAAAGTCCCAATTTATCTCAATATTTTCTGAAAAAACTCAGACCGGGTTTTTCGCCTTATTTATTAATATACCCGAAAAAATCGTAAAAAAAAACGAATCATAGAAATTTTTCGTATTTTCCACCCGAAAATTATTTTTTTTCCAATTTTTGCCCGAAAACCACAACATTTTTGGACTATTGCATGAAACCCAGTGCTGATCAATAAACTATCTTCGGTAACTTCTCCCATTTATTTATATGCAACCTCAGCAGATTCTGACTTTTTCTATCCTCGGGAATCTGAAAAAAATAAAGTTTTTTTAATTTTTTTTTTTTATTAAAAATTTGTAATTTATACTAAAAAACACAAATTTTTCAGGTTTTTGGCATTCAAAGTTTAGTAAATAACCCCCTTATTGTACCCTTTAAACTGAACTGAAATGAAAATGTTTCACTGCCCGTCCAAGTACAGGTCTGGCATCCGTTATCCAGAAACCCATTATTTAGAAAACTCTGAATTACATAGGACTCCATTTTATCCAAATGTTTAAAAATTATTTCCTTTTTCTGTGTAATAATAAAACAGTAACTTGTACTTGATCCCAACTAAGATATAATTAATCCTTATTGGAAGCAAAACCAAAATATATATTACAGGTATGGGACCTGTTATCCAGAATTCTCAGGACCTGAGGTAACAGATCTTTCCGTAATTTGGATCTTCATACCTTAAGTCTACTAGAAAATCATATAAACATGAAATAAAGCCAATAGGCTGGTTTTGCCTCCAATAAGGATTAATTATATCTTAGTTGGGATCAAGTACAGGTATGGGACCTGTTATCCAGAATGCTCGGGACCTAGGGATTTCTGGATAACAGATCTTTCTGTAGTTTGGATCTTCATACCTTAAGTCTACTAGAAAATCATATAAACATTAAATAAACCCAAAAGTCTGGTTTTGCTTCCAATGAGGATTAATTATATCTTAGTTGGGTACAAGAGACTATTTTATTATTACACAGAAAAAAGAAATAATTTTTTGAAATTTGGATTATTTGGATAAAATGGTGTCTATGGGAGTCGGCCTTTCTGTAATTCGGAGCTTTCTGGAACACAGGTTTCTGGGTAATGGATACCTGTATATAAAAATATTGTAGTTTGAATGGTGAATATTACCATCTTGGTGATTGTATAGAATCTTGACTGGTTTGATTCCAATTGTCAAGATCTTTTTTTTTTGTTTTGTTTGATGAATATTAGAAAAATTCAAGTTCAATGTAGAATAACAGTAATGGTGAAATAAATTCACCATAAATGTGTTAAATTTACTAAATCAGCTTAAGAAATGGCCACTGTCCACTGTCCACTGAATTGTTCCAGAATAAGCCATGCGCCATATTGAATTTTCTTGGCATCTTTTAGGCAAGAAACATTTCTTTCGTGGGAGATTTCTCATGATCTTGAGCTTTAATAAATCAGCCCATAAGGGAATAACAATGCTGGAATTCTGGGAAAACACTGCATTGAGGGGGGAATAAAGGTGGTTTCCATTGACCCCCTGA
Source organism: Xenopus petersii (assembly GCA_038501925.1). Taxonomy (NCBI): domain Eukaryota; kingdom Metazoa; phylum Chordata; class Amphibia; order Anura; family Pipidae; genus Xenopus; species Xenopus petersii. The sequence continues at coordinate 156,545,338 of CM076678.1, forward strand.
AGTGTGAAAAGAGATGATACTCCTTGTGGTTCCACAATCCTCCCATCAGCCACTTGTATTTTTACTTCTATTTAATTAGTGTGAACTTTGCTACTGAGTATCCCGGTGTAACCTCAGCAGCTGTGTGATCCATCCTTAGTTTATAATATACATGGATTGTGTACTGAGGCCGGGAAATGTAACGTATGCAGGTATGGGACCTGTTATCCAGAATGATCGGGACCTGAAGTTTTCCGGATAAGAGATCTTTCCATAATTTGGATTTCCAAGGGAGTTATTTATTAAAGTCCGAATGCTAAATTATACCTCGAGGCTACAAAAAATCAGAATCAGAAAATCCGCCATCTCAGACCTGCCGAGGTTATACATAAGTCAATGAGGTCCTTATCCTATAAGGAAGTTTCTGCTGTCTGTGCTGGAATTAGCCCAAATATCCAACTATTTTTGGCTTTTTGACCAAAAATCCAAAAAATTCCGGCATTTCGAGAAAAAGCTTGAAAAAAATCGAGCAATTTGGGAATCATACGATTCAGGTTTCTGCTCAATTTTATCGAGTTTTTTTCCCGGGCCGATTAAATTGATCTTTTTTAATAATGCATAAGGTCAAATTGTGGATTCTAGTTTGGTCGGACTTTTTTAAATTAAATAATCAGAAAAATGTTGATAACCCACTCAGTCTACTTAAAATGTATTCATATTTATTAAATAAACTCAATAGGATTGTTTTTCCTTTAATATCTATAATTATAGTATATATATATGCAAAAACGGAACTAGAGGGGGGCGGGCCCTGGCGCAGGACGCGCAGCCGGGCCCCCGCCCCCCTCCGTAAACCCGGAAGTGGCCGCCGAACATGCGGCGGGCGGACTGCCGGGGGCCCTGAGGGGGTGCGGGCCCTGGCCCGCTCGCACCCCCTGCTCCCCCGGTAGTTCCGCCCCTGTATATATGTATTATATGTATTATATATGTATTATTATATTTATAGTATAAAATGGAGTCGGCCTTCCTGTAATTCAGAGTTTTCTGGATAATGGGTTTCCATATTGATCTATATTAGGGGGCAGATTTATCAACATTGAGCTTTTCATGGTAAGAATCACAAATTCAGACTTCTGAAAACTCAAATATTCAAGATTTATTGTATGCAAAAAAAAAACCCCCCTCAAATTCAAAAATCTGGCACCAAAGCTGGAGAGTTCATGTCAAAGGCAAAGGCAGTAGTATTTTAAAAATTTCAGCTATATTTCAACTTGAGTTTTCAAAATAAAAAGAAGGGTAAAATGGGATTTTACTGGTTGAGTTGTTTTTTTTTCCAGGTTTTTACTCACTTGTGTTCCAATTTTTTTTTCAAAACGAAATGCACAATGTCATTTTTTTTTTTCAAATTAGTAAAAAAAAAACAATTTTGATCAATTCGGCTTCCCATGTATAGGATTTATTTTCCATGCTGCATGGGAAATGGAGTTTTTTGGAAATGTTTTTTTTTCCGTAAGTGCAACTCATGCTTTAAGACTATATTAAAATTGGGGGGGAGGCTGAGCGCAGTCCTTGGGTATTTGGAAGCCTGACTCCGATGAGTCCTTGATACAATCCAAAGAATGAGAAGCTCCCTGTAAGGACAAGGGACACTCACATTAGCAGATCCGTAGGGGCAGCAGATCAAACACACAACAGCTGTCACAACAAACTGCTGCTTAAAATAGGGAGAGGGACATTTGATTTAATAGGAGATCTAACCAGTAAGAGTTTGGTCTCAGACAAAGCTGCATTTGGGCCCCTCTAGGACTCAGAGCAGAAAGGCTTTGACTGGAGGAAGGGAGGTTTCAGCACTGGTATAGGAGGGGTTGCTTTACGGCAAGAGCAGTCGGATGAAGGAATATATATTGACTATAAATTAGGGATGCACCGAATCAAGCATATGCAAATTAGGGACACACATATGCAAATGTAATTCCTTTTTGTCACAAGAAAAGGAAGTAAAAAAAGATTTCCCCTTCCATATTCGGTTCGGTCGATTCCAGGGTTCGGCCGAATCCAAAATTGTATATCCATTGCATCCCTACTATAAATGGTTGGATGATATTAAGTACAGTCCATAGTGGCTGATTCCAGATCTTATAGTTCAAGACCAGGAATGAAAAAATTCCTCTAGCCATGAAGTTAAACTCGCAGGTGGCCTGTTGGGACGGTTCTTCTGATCCAACATGGAGTGGGTTTTTGTATTGGCTGAATGTGATTGGATTGTCTTTTTATCATTATCATTTCATTCTGTGACCGACTTGTGGTCATGGGAGAAACCTATAGAATCTAAGGAACATCCGAGGTTTAACAATATGAAAGAAAAACCCACATACTGTGACCTGATCCAGCCCGTACTATATATATATATATATATATATATATATATATATATATATATATACTGAATATGAATAGATCTGCACAATATACAACCACATTACAAAAAAGAAGAATCCCTGCCCCCGACACCCACAGAGTGGCGCATCCTGATTTACAATTCTGCCCATTTTACAAGCCCCTAAATGTGGCGAAAACTGACAGTTGCCTAATAAATGCCCCCGTGGGACACATTGGAATCTTACTCGTGTTTTTGGACAGGTGATGGTGGCTTGGGAATAAATTCCTTTAAAGTCACTGCTTTAGTCGGGGGGGGCCTGAAATGTGGGGGCACAATATTTATAAAGATCATTAAAAATGAAGATATGAAAGCGGCAGATATAAGGGCCAAAGAGGGACTCGTATTATGTCGGCTCTGAACTTAACAAAAAATTGTCCTAAGGAATGTGGAATCCTTAAGATTCAGAGCCATAAATCCAAAGTGATGGTACAGGTACGGGACCTGTTATCCAGAATGTTCGGGACCTGGGTCTTTCCGGAGAACGGATCTTTCCGTAATTTGGATCTTCATACCTTAAAACGACTAGAAAATTATATAAACATTAAATAAATTCCATAGGCTGGTTTTGCTTCCAATAAGGATTAATTATATCTTAGTTGGGATCAAGTACAAGCGGCTGTTTTATTATAACAGAGAAAAAGGAAATCATTTTTAAAATTTTGGATTATTTCATTATAATGGAGTCTATGGGAGACGGCCTTTCTGTAATTCAGAACTTTCTGGATAATGGGTTTCCGGATAACGGATCCCATACCCGTACTGAAGGAATAATTGGCTACAGCCGCACTTCGCCAGGCGTAGTTTCGCCAGCGCTCCGCAAATTCACTAAAATCCGAAGTTGCGCACAGGGGTAGCGTAAGTTTTCGAAGTTGCGCTAGCGTTAATTTGCCAAGCGAATCGAACTTTCGCTAGCGATGGTTCATTTGCATACGGCGCGAAATTCAAATTTCAATGGAGGAACACGTATCAGCACTACAAATGCCTAGAAAACCATCAAATCAGCAAATATAAATGTTATTTTGCCCTACACATGTGCCCACTGTCTAGGTAAGTTGCCATGAGTCAGGAAATGTAGGGGGGAAGGAGGGGAGCCCCAAAAAAAATTTGATCTTTTTCAGCCTATCACCCATCATGTAGAAAACACGCCAGCGTTTTTTGGGACTTAGAAAAAAATTTGACTTTTTTGGAAACAATCCCTATCTACTGTATTGCGTTTCGCCAGGTCTGAGGTGGCGAAGGAAGTCTAGCGTAAAAGGTAGCGTTCAGTACACTGCGCAAGTTAGTGAATTTGCGTAGTTACATCGCTAGCGAAAATTCGCCTGGCGTAAGTGTGCGAAGTAACACTAGCGAATTTACGCCAGTGTTCGTTAGTGAATTTGCGAAGTACCGAAAATGCCAAACGCTAGTGAATTTGCGCCTATGCTTGCAGCACCCACTACAATCAGTAGGAAATGACCCACAACTGATCATCCGAATATCCGGATACTGTATTCATATAGAATATCTGGTTTAATAGAAAGTCCTGCACTCCAGCAATCAGGCTACATTTCCACCCAGTTTGGAGTTATCTAAAACAAAAGGATTGTTGCATCCATCGAAAAAAAGCACAGAATCAAATTCTTGCTATTGAGAGACCCTTGCACTTCCCTTAATAAAGGCAAATCTGTCCTATGGTCTTAGGCAGCTGAATGACTGAGGTGGGATTTATAGCTCTACAGCAGCTGCTTACAACTGGCATAAAGCTGTTTATCAAGTGCTGGATTACAGATACTAAATAGCCCAAAGTGCCAAGATCAATAGCTTTATATGGTTCTATCTAGTGTTACCAATCCCTATTTCTGTAGGGAAATGAGAGAGAGCAGGCAGTAACCCTTCCAACACTTTCCTCTTGTCTCTATATATTAGGTACCTATCTAGTGTTACCAATCCCTATTTCTGTAGGGAAATGAGAGAGAGCAGACAGTAACCCTTCCAACACTTTCCTCTTGTCTCTATATATTAGGTACCTATCTAGTGCTACCAATCCCTATTTCTGTAGGGAAATGAGAGAGAGCAGACAGTAACCCTTCCAACACTTTCCTCTTGTCTCTATATATTAGGTACCTATCTAGTGCTACCAATCCCTATTTCTGTAGGGAAATTAGAGAGAGCAGACAGTAACGCTTCCAACATGTTCCTCATGGCTCTGTCCATAAGGGGTATAGTTGTCACTGGGCTCTACACAAACTGTTTAATTGACACAAGTGCTTTGAAATATCATTTGTCAGACAACCTTGCAAATGAGCAGCTTAGAATGGGCCCACTCCATATAATAATCATGACTGAGAGGAGTGCAAACAAGTGCATCACGTTCCCCTTGCAATGTCGCGCCCCAGTGCCTCTATTCATGGGCCACAACTCCCAAAATAAAGGCTGGGAGTCATCTGATCCAGCTGGGGCTGATAAGCATGACTAATATTTCAAAAGAATTTAGAAAAGGACACGGGATTAAAAAGGCAGCTTTATTGTGTGACCTGCTTTCCAGGCAGATTAAATAAGGGAAGGGGTTAGTACTAGGGATGGGATTTGCAGGCTACAGCTGTCCAACTTGATCTGAAAGTCACTCTGTGGCCTGTTGAGTGAGCGAAGGAGACACAATTACCCTCTCTCTCATGTGAAGGGGAAGAACCAGGCTGGAACATACAAGAATAAGCAGCTGAGCTTGTGATGGGCCTCTCAGTTTGGGAAACGGAGCAAAAGGAGCAGAGATTCTTCCATGAGGGCGACCTTGACAAGATGGACACATAACCACCTCTAGTCGGAACATTGCTACACTTTCCACCTTACTGGATTCTGGAGAACCTGCTCTCAGGGCAGTCAGCAATGAAAGGTGAGAACAGAAACATCTCTGACCCAATTTGTTAATAAAAATAATGTTCCTGAAATTTAGAAGATGCAAACGGCCTCCTTAGAGGTCCCAGCGAGAAGCACTCACATTCCATAAGAGTGTTCATTTGTACATGTATAACTGTCCAGGGTAGAAATGCTACTTCTCATGTATGTATTATATATATATGTCGAGCATGGGGCACTATACAAGGTAAAATAATGGGAACAGCCCCTGTGTATTGGCCGTTTAACTTAGACCTCCTAGAATTATACATTCGATAGCTTCAAGAGGAGGTTGGATGGTGTTTAGCAAGTGAGGGAATACAGGGATATGGGAGATAGCTCATAGTACAAGTTGATCCAGGGACTGGTCCCATTGCCATTTTGGAGTCAGGAAGGTATTTTTCCCCCTCTGAGGCAAATTGGAGAGGCTTCAGATGGGTTTTTTTTGCCTTCCTCTGGATCAACTGGCAGTTAGGCAGGTTATATATAGAGTTAAGGTTGGACTTGACTTACTATGTTACTGTGAAGAATGGGAAGAGCTGTGGATCTCTCTGAATAAATTAGAGCCTGTGTTGTTTACTAAGTCGATGGGTGTCCAGTGCCTCCTACATTGTGTGTCAGAGGACATCTCTTTTCTGCCTGTGCCAATGGAAATGGTTATACTCATAACTGACATAAGGTCCAAGGGGCATCTATTTACCCAGAAGCAAGTGCTTTGTGCATGAGCATAATGCAACTGACCCTTTGTTCTTTTGCACTTACACCCAGGGCAATAAAGATGTGCCCCAATGTTAATGTACCAATCCCTGGCAAACAAATTTCTGCTAAAAATACAAATGAAATATTGTTACATTATTTAATAATTAGATGTATTTTCTTATATATTGGTAAGTTCAGGGGATACAGGGAATTGTGTGTGTGTGGCACAAATGTGAAGCTTCTACATAGTTACATAGTTAAATTGGGTTGAAAAAAGACAAAGTCCATCAAGTTCAACCCCTCCAAATGAAAACCCAGCCCCATACACACACCCCTCCCTACTGTCACATAAATGATATATACCCATATCTATACTAACTATAGAGTTTAGTATCACAATAGCCTTTGTATTATGTCTGTCCAAGAAATCATCCAAGTCCCTCTTATAGTCATTAACTGAATCATCACCCGGCAGTGCATTCCCCAACCTCACTGTCCTCACTGTGATGAACCCCCTACTCTGATCCTTTAAATGAAACTTCTTTTCGTCTAAAACATTTAAATATGGGATTTACTGGTTTTTTTTGAATGATCACAAAGTATTTGGGCCTTTCCATGACTAAAACGTTCTCTGAGATCTCTGGGCTTTAGGGTGTTGAGTGTTGGTACTAAAGCTGAGAGTTCAGCGCCACCCTGTCTCTTGTACAACTGCACAACAGCAGAACGGTACATTATTACAAGTATCTTTATATATTAAAAAATTGAGATTTTTGTAAGAGAAGGTCTGGGGAAGGTCCTTTCCTGTTTCAACACAAAATTTCCCCATGCACAGAGTCAGGTCCATACAGAATGAGTTTGCTGAGATTGGAAGAACCTGACTGCACTTAGCCCTGTGGGATGAATTGGAATCCCTGACTGTGAGCCTTATCCCTAACATCAGTGCCCAACCTCACTAATGCTCTTGTGGCTGAACGGAAGCACACCCCTCCCCCCAAAAAAAGAAGTAGGGGTCGTTAAAGTAGGGCAAGATGGAGACAGTAGGACAAGATGGAGACAGTAGGGCAAGATGGAGACAGTAGGGCAAGATGGAGACAGTAGGACAAGATGGAGACAGTAGGATAAGATGGAGACAGTAGGACAAGATGGAGACAGTAGGACAGGATGGAGACAGCAGGACAAGATGGAGACAGTAGGGCAAGATGGAGACAGTAGGACAAGATGGAGACAGTAGGACAGGATGGAGACAGCAGGACAAGATGGAGACAGTAGGGCAAGATGGAGACAGTATGGCAAGATGGAGATAGTAGGGCAAGATGGAGACAGTAGGGCAAGATGGAGACAGTATGGCAAGATGGAGATAGTAGGGCAAGATGGAGATAGTAGGGCAAGATGGAGACAGTAGGGCAAGATGGAGATGCAGAAGAACAAATTGATGACGGCAACCTGTGATCTCTCAGCTGTTGCAGTACAATTGCCTTCATGCTCCTGTATCCAAAGGTGTGCTGAGGTGTGCCATTGTTACTTTTTATAAATAAAGTGTTCAACAAAGTGTATTCTTCTCCAGGCCTTGCTGTAGGGAAAGTCAGCTCTGTCTCTACAAAAGATGGATTGCTTGCATTAAATCTCATTTTCTCTTCAACGTCCTTACAAATACATTAGCTCAAGAGTTGAGGGGGGAGCCAACCAAGGTATTTTTACCTACTGTGAGTTAAAGATCTTATTCACGGTCAGAGACCTTGAGTGGAGGTCACAACTTCATGTATGAAATATCCCATTGTGAGTTTGCGGCCTCATTTATCATTTTAACAATTTCACTTGACAAATGTATTCACAGTAGGTAACGGACAAGTTCAACCACTCAGAAAGCAAAGTTGGCTTTGGGATGAAAGTCGTGGCGGCTCTCAGTAATCAGGAGCGAGCACTTGCAAATTCCTTTGGAACAGAGAGGCTGGGGCTACAGCGCCGCTCACAATTAGAGATCCTCGCAGTGACGTTGCCAAGTTTTTGATAATATTTTAGAACTGAAAATCCACCCCCCCCCGAACCCCGACAATATTTGGTGCATAACAAGCATACACATAGTTCTTTATTCCCATAATAATCACATTAATAATTCAAAGAGACTTGAATACCTGCCACATCTCAAAAGCATTACAAACGCGGGCATTTAGTGACTGGTGTTAGTAGGGTCGTATGAATCGTGAGTATTATGGGCAATAAAAAGAGCAGTGTTATGTGGTATACAGGGAGGGCTTGGGTAAATACTGCGGCCCTGGGGTAACCGCATTGCTTCGGAGCTGCAGGTGATCAAACACTGACATATGGAACTTATAGAACTTGCTGTTAAGTCATTGCCCTTTTGGAGAAGGAACTCAGTTGATATGAACTATGACCCCCCAGGAATGCACTGACAATGGAGGGATTTAACCAGTATGTGGGGTTGCAAAGGCAAAGTACATATATATCAAAATAGCCAACTGAAGTTGATATAATGGCACACTACAGTGGGAGGGGCAGGGAGTCTCTGGGAATAGGGATTAGAATACTCTGATGGCAGCATAGAGGGGGTCGGCATGGATCCTCAGACAATGGGTGGGATTAAAATACTCTAATGGCAGCATAGAGGGGGTAGGCAGGGATCCTCAGTCAATGGGTATGATTAAAGTACTCTGATGGCAGCATAGAGGGGGTCAGCAGGGATCCTCAGGTGATGGGTGGAACTAGAATACTCTGATGGCAGCACACAGGGGGTAGACAGGGTGTTTTAGGCAATGGGTGAGACTAGAAAACTCTTAAGGCAGCACACAAAGGTAGGCAGGGAGTCTCAGGCAATGGATGGGACTTGAGTACTCTGAAGCATATAGGGAGTCTGTAAGTCAATCAGTAGGATGACCTAGAATACCCTGAAAAAGCAGTGGCTTAACTTTGTAGTTCCCCCACCCTCCTATGCAAAGCCGTGGGAACCCCTTTCTGTTTGCAAAACGGCGGGTACTCTACTACTACATAGGATGCATTTTCCTTTTAAAAACTTTCGAAGCTGATGAATGTCCCTCAGCGCGTTTGGAAACACATAAAACAGCAAGAAACGACTCCCTGAGCTTTTAAACCTGGCCTAATGCTTGTTGAGAATAAACAGCGGCGACCTTATCTCAATGAACAGCCGCGCTTTAGATAACCATATCCCCATACTTCCCCCTGCGGCCCATAATCATAGTTTTGAGATACAATATCAAGCTGGAAGTCGACGTGCATTAATATTAATAGTATTCGGAGACTTGGAACGTCGAAGGTTCAGTGACACGGCCTGGATGAGGTATGTGTTACAAGCCCATCAACTCGACGAAAAACCTCTTTATTTGGCTTCTCAATGACTCCCCGTAGAGAAACACTGCTGAAGGATCGGGTGATCTCCGGTGGCTAAACACGGCTATTAGATAACACAACTCTTGTGCTCGTAATCCGAACACAACATCCATAATTAAAATAGTTCTGAGTGCAGCCTTTCCTCGTGGGTTTTTTTTAATTTCAGTGGGAACGGTGGGAACGTCTGGCCGACATTGTTGCGTTTTAATGCCATTTGCTTTTGATTGTTCCTTATTGTTGGGAAATTACAAATTACCGAAACTCAAAAAAATCCCTGGGAAGTTGCACTTGGGCACACGCCTGACACATTAAAAGTATGCTAATGGACTTCTAACACAATATACAGTAGTATACAGTACATTCATCTTTCAAATGATTTATTTTTTGGCAGTCGGATTTGAAATTCCCAGTTATCTAGAAATGATTAATATCATATGCCTCTTTGACTGTGAAACGTGCGTTGTAGGCCAAAACAGCGTACAATTACACATTTCTATAAATGAATGAATTTGAGCAGCCCTGTTTAATTTATTTGATATATTATTCAGGTGGACTTCTGTTGGCTTCAAGCGTCATTTTGGCTTTTCACGCGGCATGGGGGTGTCCGGACGTTTGCTCGTGCCAGTCATCTTCTCGGACAGTGGACTGCAGCTATCGAGGGCTTGTCGAGATCCCAGCGCAAGTTCCCCCTCATACCCAGACACTTTATTTACAGGGAAATCAGATTCAAAGCCTCAATCTAACGGCCTTCGCAAACATCTCTGGAATTCAGGTCTTAGACTTGTCCAATAATTCCATTTCAGCGATGTCTTCACGGGTTTTTGTGTCTCTTCAAGATCTAAAAAAGTTGGATTTGTCCTATAACAGTCTCAACACTTTGCCGGAATCGTTGGGCGATCAGACAAGGAACTTGACATATCTGGCACTGAAACACAATCAGATACACCGGATCGACAGATCACTATTGGAATCACTTATACATCTGAAGGTTCTTCTTGTCAGATCCAATCCTTGGCAGTGCAACTGCCAGTCAATGGGCCTCAAACTCTGGCTGGAGAACTTTTTATATAAAGGTCAGTGTGGTTTTAATACTAAAGAGATAGTTATTATTCTGTACCACCTTTAATTGAGAGGGGTGACAAAGGTAGGGATGAATCAGGCCCCTCATTCTTGAATTCAGCCAAGTATCTGTTTCATAGAAGATTTGGGTGAATACCAACCGAATGCAATCTGTTGAATTTACATAATCAAATTTCAGATTTGCATCTGTAAGCAATTGCTGTGTTGCGTTGTCCAGAGCTAAGTGATTTATGACATTATGGAGGTTATTTATTAAATAACTTGAAAAACTTGAGGTTTTAGTAGGAAAAAAAATTGAATTATATTATTATACCACGAGGATGGAAAAAGTCTGAATCTGAAGATCCGGCATCTCAGACCTGCCAAGGTTTTATATAAGCCTATGGGAGAGGTCCCTATCCTATTTGAAAGTTTCTGTGGTCTGCGCTGAAATTAGCCCGAAAATCCAACTATATCAGACTTTTCAGGCAAAAATCCAAAAAAATCTGGCTTTTAGGGAAAAGCTAGAACAATTTTTTAGCAATTCTGGAAAAAAAACTCCAAAAAAAATTGAATGGTTCGGGTTTATTGAGTTTGTCCCCGATCAGATTCTTTTTAAATAATAAATAAGATCCAATTGTGAATTCTAGTTTGGTGGGACTTTTTTAATTTAAGTACTCCAAAAAAATTGGGATTTTAATAAATAAGGCCCCTCCGAAATCCATACCCTCTGAATCCACAGATAACTTGTGTATTGGACTCTTGGTTATCTAAAGTCATCGACATGGTCTAGGGATGTGCCAAATTCTAGAACTTTTAGATTCTAGATGACCAAGTAGATGACGTCAGTTAACCAACATGACACCGTCGTACCTGTCTAGCACATAAGTCCCTTGGAGATGCATTTGGAGTTTTCTTCATTGGCAGCCTCAACACTTTGCCAGATTTGTTGGGCAATCAGACCAGAAACTTGACATATCTTGCAGTGAAGCAGATACAAAGAACCAACCAAGATCATTATTGGAATTACTTATACATCTGAAGGTTCTTCTAGTCACATCCAATCCTCAGTAGTGTAATGGTGGCCATACACGGGCAGATAAAGCTGCGGATATCGGTTGTTTGGACCAATTTGACAGCTTATCTGCCCGTGTATGGGGGCTTCCGACGGGTCTTCCTGATTGATATCTGGCCACGATACCGATCGGGAAGGTTTGATTTTTAACCGACCGACCCGTCGGAGTCCCTTGGCGCATCGTAATTCGATCGTTTGGCCATACGGCGGAATGTTCGAATTACCCCTGATATAGCCATGCCGTTAGTAGCATATCGGGGAAAGATCCGCTATTGCCAAACGAGCCGATCTTTGAGTCTATGGCCAGCTTAGCTGTCAGTCAATGTGGGACATTTACTAAGATTCGTTATTGCGCCAGCGTCCGCTTCACCGCTGTTCGGCAGGCGTATTTTCACCAGCACTCCGCAAATTCACTAAAATCCGAAGTTCCGCTCAGAGGTAGCGTTAGGTTGGGAAGTTGTGCTAGCGTTAATTCGCCAAGCAAAGCGAAGTTACACTAGCGATGGTTAATTTGCATACGGCGCAAAATTCAAGTTACAATGGAAGTATATGTAGCAGCACTACACAAGCCTGGGAAACCTTCAAAACAGCAAATAAGATTTTTATTTTGCCCTACACATGTGCCCACTGTAAAGTTAAGTTGCCATGAGTTAGGAAATGTAGGGGGGAAGGAGGGGAGCCCCAAAAAAATGTTCGATCTTTTTCAGCCTATCACCCATAAAACATGAAAGCACGCCAGCATTTTTTGGGACTTAGAAAAAATTTTAACTTCTTTTGAAGCAATCCCTATCTACTCTATTGCACTTCGCCAGGTCTGAGGTGGCGAAGGAAGTCTAGCATAAAAGGTAGCATTCAGAATCATTAGCGCATTAGTGAATTTGCGTAGTTACGTCCGTTGCGCAAATTCGCCTGGCGTAAAGGTGCGAAGTAACACTAGCGAATTTACGCCAGTGTTCGTTAGTGAATCTGCGAATTAATGAAAATGCGAATTCACGCTAGCGTTAGGCGCTTCAGTGTTTAGTGAATTTGCCCCATTGGGTCTCAAACTCTATCTGAAGAACTTTTTATATAAAGGTCAGTGGTTTTAATACTAAAGGGATAATAATTATCCTGTAACTCCTTTAATTTAGAGAGGTGAAAAGGGATGAACAAAAAAATCCACCTTTTTTGGATTCAGCCAAGAATTAAATATTTCACAGAAGATTAAGCTGAATATCCTTCTCCAATTACCTTATGCAAAATATTAAAATTTGCAATTTGCATCTGTTAACAATTGTGCTGAGTTGTCCAGTTGCATTCCATTAAATGTTCTGAAATCCAAACCCTCTGAATCAACAGAGAATTTGTGCATGGACACTTGATTATCTAAAGTCATCGACCTGGTCTAGGGATGCACCAAATCCTTGAACTTTTTGCAGGATTTGGATTCAGTCAAATTCCAAACTAAATTCTGGATGACTGAGTAGATAACGTCAGATAACCTACCTGTCTAACATATAAGTCCTTTGGAGATGCATTTGGAGTCTCCATCTCATTGGCAGCTCATCAATAAACAGCAAGGAGGCAACACATTAGTCAATTACCTTCTCATCTACAAACTGGTTTCTCCATTGGGATCAGACAATCATGTGCAATTTGGCCCTATGAGACAAATGGAACCAGCTGAGATCTGCTTCCCCAGCCCATGAGCAGAATGAGTTGATCCCAAAGAAGTTGCCAAAGAATAAAGGCTTCTTCCATTAATAGGTGTGGAAATGCCCCCCCGCCACATTCAGAAACGGGCGTCACTGGCAGATTAGACACAGCTGATGGTCTGTCAACACTGTAACCCAACCTCATTGCTTCATGTATGGGCAACAAGGTTCACAAGCAAGAGTTGGCCTGACATGCTCTAGATGACATTTGTCATAGGGCCCATTGGTTTTACTTAGTTCTGGAATGACAGAAACTCATGTTGTGCAGTGCTCCTCTTTGCCTCATCAGCCATATTGCTTACATCCATTGCCATGACATCACAATATGATTATCAACATGAATATTTCCTTCCTTAGATTTCTGGTGAGTGAGGCTTAGTCGTGCAATTGGAAACTTCAATCCATCTGCAAGTTAAGTTATACCCTCTGCTGGCTGAGAAAACAATATGCCAGCTGTACCTACTGTATACGCATATGTATAAATACAAATATACAGAGAAGGAATGTTCTGGGCACACAATAAGCTATACCCTCATATTGTACTGTCTAAGGGAATCAATATGGCACCTCCTCCTCCCATATGTATAAATACAAATATACAGAGAAGGAATGTTCTGGGCACACAATAAGCTATACCCTCATACTGTACTGTCTAAGGGAATCAATATGGCACCTCCTTCCATATGTATAAATACAAATATACAGAGAAGGAATGTTCTGGGCACACAATAAGCTATACCCTCATACTGTACTGTCTAAGGGAATCAATATGGCACCTCCTCCCATATGTATAAATACAAATATACAGAGAAGGAATGTTCTGGGCACACAATAAGCTATACCCTCATACTGTACTGTCTAAGGGAATCAATATGGCACCTCCCTCCTCCCATATGTATAAATACAAATATACAGAGAAGGAATGTTCTGGGCACACAATAAGCTATACCCTCATACTGTACTGTCTAAGGGAATCAATATGGCACCTCCTCCTCCCATATGTATAAATACAAATATACAGAGAAGGAATGTTCTGGGCACACAATAAGCTATACCCTCATACTGTACTGTCTAAGGGAATCAATATGGCACCTCCCTCCTCCCATATGTATAAATACAAATATACAGAGAAGGAATGTTCTGGGCACACAATAAGCTATACCCTCATACTGTACTGTCTAAGGGAATCAATATGGCACCTCCTCCTCTCATATGTATAAATACAAATATACAGAGAAGGAATGTTCTGGGCACACAATAAGCTATACCCTCATACTGTACTGTCTAAGGGAATCAATATGGCACCTCCTCCCATATGTATAAATATACTTTCACAGCTCACCAGCCAAACATTTCATTTTTGACCTGGAAGATTGAGTTTCTTTTCTTTGGAACATTTTATTTTATCTCTTTTCTTTATGTGGCCCTGGACCAAAGGCTCTAAAGCAAGAAACATCTTATAAGCTGAAGTATTGATTGGGGCTTATTTATCAGAAGAAGGGGTTTCCAAGCCCATCAGTGTTCATGGTTTTCTCCCAGAATTTGTGAATCTATAAACATACACCAACAATCTAATTTATTAAAGAAATGCAATGTATAAAAAAAAGGCAATTGGGGATTTCCCATGATGCACCTTTCCAAAATTCCAGTATCATTACATAAACAGTGATTTAGTAGAAAGATTTATGGAGGTGAGTTAATAATATGGTAAATGAGCACCAAACGAATAGTAATTGAAAACTTCAGAAAAGTGCTACAGGTATAGGATCCCTTATCAGGAAACCAGATATCCAGAAAGTTTTGAATTACGGAATGGCTGTCTCCCATAGACTCCATTTTATCCAAATAATCCAAAATTTTCAAAAATGATTTCCTTTTTCTGTAAAATAATAAAACAGTAACTTGTAGTTGATCCCAACTAAGATACAATTAATTATTATTGGAAGCAAAACCAGTCTATTGGGTTTATTTAATGTTTATATGATTTTCTAGTAGACTTAAAGGGATCCTGTCATGGAAAAACATGTTTTTTTTCAAAACACATCAGTTAATAGTGCTGCTCCAGCAGAATTCTGCACTGAAATCCATTTCTCAAAAGAGCAAACAGATTTTTCTATATTCAATTTTCAAATCTGACATGGGGCTAGACATATTGTCAATTTCCCAGCTGCCCCATGTCATGTGACTTGTGCCTGCACTTTAGGAGAGAAATGCTTTCTGGCAGGCTGCTGTTTTTCCTTCTCAATGTAACTGAATGTGTCTCAGTGGGACATGGGTTTTTACTATTGAGTGTTGTTCTTAGATCTACCAGGCAGCTGTTATCTTGTGTTAGGGAGCTGCTATCTGGTTACCTTCCCATTGTTCTTTTGTTTGGCTGCTGGGGGGGGAAAGGGAGGGGGTGATATCACTCCAACTTGCAGTACAGCAGTAAAGAGTGACTGAAGTTTATCAGAGCACAAGTCACATGACTTGGGGCAGCTGGGAAATTGACAATATGTCTAGCCCCATGTCAGATTTCAAAATTGAATTTAAAAAAATCTGTTTGTTCTTTTGAGAAATGGATTTCAGTGCAGAATTCTGCTGGAGCAGCACTATTAACTGATTCATTTTGAAAAAAAAAATTTTCCCCATGACAGTATCCCTTTAAGGTATGAAGATCTAAATTACAGAAAGATCCATTATCAGGAAAACTCCAAGTCCCAAGCATTCTGGATAACAGGTCCAATACCTGTGTTTAGTTTACATAGTAATGAGATACCGGACCAAAAACTGGATCAAATGCATCAGACCTAAATGCAGGTTGTTTACGCCTCTATATTCAGGACGAATCATTTCCAACCCACATCAGCAAAACCAATGTTCTCCATCATGCATATATCTTTAGCACTTGGACCAGGGATGTGGGCACAGAAGGGGCACATTTATCAATCACAAGGCAGGGTGCAAAAAAAACAACTAAAGGAAGCCACAGTGTTTTTCTCAATTTGCACCATGGAATTGCACCACTACTATGGGTGAATTTGACCCGTTTCGTTTCGCCAAAAATTCGCCGCCGGCGAAATGTCGCAGACGCCCATTAAAGTCTATGGGCGTCAAAAAAAATTTGTCGCGCGGCGAAATTATTTTGCCGCGCGTCTTTTTTTTTTGACGCACGTCTCCATACAAGTCTATGGGCGTCATTTTTTCGGCGAAACGAGGCGAAAAAATTCGCCCATCCCTAACCACTAGTTATTTCTCAAGCACTAGTGCCGTGTATTTCAGAGATAATTGCCTTCACTAAACTGTCCCATGTGCTTTCAATTGGACTTTAATAAAGGAATGATTTGAGTGCTTGGTCCCTAGCCTACTGGGCCAGAAATGAAACAAAATGCTCCATATCTCCCTGTGTCATTTGCCAGAAACCTGTATTTCTATTTCATCAACTATAAAAGGAAGGTCCATGGCTTTCATTTCATCCTTGGAAATAGTCAAGGATTGTCCTTAGTTCTGACAATGGTGCTTAAACTAAGCTTAACTCTTATAAAAGGATCTACGATTATCCTGAAGGCAAGGTAAAGGGGCAAATTCACTAATGCGCGAATCGCCCAACGCTAGCGCAAAATCTCCAGCGTGACATCATTTAGTTACTTCACCGATTTACTAACGGGCGCTGGCGTAAGTTTGCTAGCGTAGGGGACCTACTCTCGCACCCTTACGCCCGACGAAGTTGCGCTACGGCGAAGGAACGTAACTACGCTAATTCATTAACTTGCGCATTTTACTGAACGTTACCTCTTGCGTCAGACTTGCATTCGCCACCTCAGACCAGACGAAGTGCAATAGAGTAGATAGGGATTGCTTCAAAAAAAGTTTAAATTTTTTCTAAGTCCCAAAAACGCTGGTGTCTTTTCCTTTTTTAAGCGTAATAGGCTGAAAAAGATCGTAATTTTTTTTGGGGGTACTCTCCTTCCCCCCTACATTTCCTAACATATGGCACCTAAACTATACAGTGGTCACACGTGTAGGGCAATATAACAACTTTATTTTATTTTATGAAGGTTTCCCAGGCTTGTGTAGTGTAATGTATTTGTTGCTACATATACGTCCATTGTACTTTAACTTGGCGCCATATGCAAATTAGCCATCGCTAGCGTAACTTCGCTTTCCTTGACGAATGAACTCTAGCGCAATTTTGCTTCCGTTCGCCTCCCTTGGCGCAAATAAGAATTTTAATGAATTTGTGTAGCGCTGGCTAAACTACGCCTGGCAAAGTGCGGAGAAGTTGTTGCTGGCGCAACTTCAGATCTTAGTGAATTTGCCCGAAATGTTCTTCAACAATCTCAAAACATGCCAATACTCTCTAGATTTGGACTGAACCAAGTCTTCCTTGATTTGGTCATGTGCATTATTTACTGCCTCATTTATCAAAAGAGTGCAAAAACATGAAAAAACACTTTGGGGCAAATTCACTAAGATTCAAAGTTGCGGCAGGCGGAACTTCGCCGCACTTCGCCAGTCGTATTTTCGCCAGCGCTCCGCAAATTCACTAAAATCCGAAGTTGCGCACAGGGGGTAGCATAAGTTTTCGAAGTTGCGCTAGCGTTAATTCGCCAAGCGAAGCGAAGTTTTGCTAGCGATGGTTCATTTGCATACACCGCGAAATTCAAATTTCAATGGAGGAATACGTATCACCACTTCAAATGCCTAGAAAACCTTCAAATCAGCAAATAAAAATGTTATTTTGCCCTACACATGTGCCCACTGTCTAGGTAAGTTGCCATGAGTCAGGAGATGTAGGGGGGAAGGAGGGGAGCCCCAAAAAATTTTTCGATCTTTTTCAGCCTATCACCCATAATGTAGAAAACACGCCAGCGTTTTTTGGGACTTAGAAAAATTTTTGACTTTTTTTTAAGCAATCCCTATCTACTCTATTGTGCTTCGCCTGGTCTGAGGTGGCGAAGGAAGTCTAGCGTAAAAGGTAGCGTTCAGTACACTGCGCAAGTTAGTGAATTTGCGTAGTTACGTCCGTAGCGAAAATTCGCCAGGCGTAAGGGTGCGAATCTACGCCAGCGTTCGTTAGTGAATTTGCGAAGTAAGGAAAATGCCCAACGCTAGCGAATTGACTCTATCGTTTGGCGCTTCGGCGCTTAGTGAATTTGCGCCTTTGTATTTTGCACTTTGGAATTTATAATTTAGCATCTATAGGTGCAGCTCTTTGAGCTCTCAAGGAGGGGTGTATAGATTTGTGGTGGGCGGCGTGGACATCCTATGTTACGTCCCTAGTTCAGAATGTATTGGGGGACACAGGGTACTAGGGAGCCCTACTAAAGCCCTACTGCCTCCCATTGCTGCATTCTGCCCCTACTTCGGCTTTTCATATGTGACCCCAATAGAGTTTAAACCATCGCAGCCTAATAGACTTTTCCTTTTCTTTGACTTTTCTTTTGACTGCTTTGGACATTACGACCTTGCGGAGATGTTGTCATTTGTCAGAAATCTGCATCTGCACAAAGTCCAACTGTTTCCCATCTGCTTCAACTCGCAGTCAGTAATTTGACAAAATTATGGACTTGGGCTGTAAATAAAAGGATCTAATATTACTTTAACATGCCAAGATGGCAGCACGGGGGAGATTCTGACATCTCCGAGGAAGAATGATGTATTTTTTTTTAAATCTCACTTGACACATGATATTCTGTTTTCAACTTAATTTTACTTGATTTACAGATTGGAAAGGATTAATAATAATTTCGTAGCAGAACTGCATATTTCATCTGGTTACTTTATTTCCAATGGTTCTGAATATTCCAACCATAACTCATTTCAAAGCTCCTTGGAGAACCGTCCCTTCATCTGCCCCAAGTCTGTCCCCTGGCCGAGCCGGTTTCTAGTTCAGTTTTTGAAATAAAAAAAAGTTGCCGAATTTGGACCGGATAAGAGAGGACACCCTACACAATTGGACAGGTTTATTCAAAATAGAAAGGCAATCTTGATTTTATTATATTTTTAATTTTGTTAACTTGAATTCTCAAGGTCTATGTAGCAAAAAAAAAACATCTTAAAAACTTGAATGCAAAATTTGGCAACTAAAACTTGACGAGCTTCTATAGAAGCCAATGGGGATTTTTTAAA
Source organism: Xenopus petersii (assembly GCA_038501925.1). NCBI lineage: Eukaryota > Metazoa > Chordata > Amphibia > Anura > Pipidae > Xenopus > Xenopus petersii. The sequence continues at coordinate 156,564,629 of CM076678.1, forward strand.
AAGTCACATTTTGAGATCTGAATTGAACAAAGAAATTTTCATTGAGATTTAGATTTTTTTATACAAATTAATGTGATCAAGTTTTTCACAAATAACAAACTCACACACCTAAGATAGACAATTTTCCACTGTATTCTACTGATTATACAACCCTATGGAATCCAATTAATTTTATATGAATGAACCCTATGGGATACAATTAATTGTCTATTTGAACCCTACAAAATCCTGTTAACTGTACATAAACCCTATGGCATACTATTAATTGTCTATATGAACCCTACTGTTTGCTACTAATTGTATATAACCCCACGAGAACCAATTTATTTTCTATATGAACCCTACAGGACCCAATTGATTGTATATAAACCCTACAGACTTCTTTTAAATGTCTATTTGAACCCTACGGTTTGCTATTAATTGTGTATGAAACCTACGGGATCCTATTAATTGTCTATATGAACCCTTCGAAATCCTGTTAATTTTATATAAACCCTACAGGACCCTACTAATTGTCTATATGAACCCTACGGTTTGCTATTAATTGTATATGAACCCTACGCGGTCATATTGATTGTCTATATGAACCATACAAAATCCTGTTAATTATATATAACCCCTATGGGATACTATTAATTGTCTATATGAACCCTACGGTTTGCTATTAATTGTATATAAACCCTATGGGATCCTATTAATTGTCTATATGAACCCTACGGTTTGCTATTAATTGTATATAAACCCTACAGGATCCTATTAATTGTATATAAACCCTATGGGATCCTATTAATTGTCTATATGAACCCTATGGTTTGCTATAAATTGTATATGAACCCTATGGGATCTTATTAATTGTCTATATAAACCCTACAGGATCCAATTGATTGTATAAGAACCCTAAAGAATACTATAAATTGTCTATATGAACCCTACGGTTTGCTATTAATTGTATATAAACCCTATGGGATCCTTTTTAATTGTCTATATGAACCCTACATGACCCAATTGATTGTATATAAACACTACAGACTCCTATTAATTGTCTATATGAACCCTACGGTTTGCAATTAATTGTATATGAACCCAGCGTGGTCCTATTAATTGTCTATATGAACCCTACGGTTTGCAATTAATTGTATATGAACCCAGCGTGGTCCTATTAATTGTCTATATGAACCCTACGAAATCCTGTTAATTGTTTATAAACCCTATGGGATCCTATTAAGTGTCTATATGAACCCTACAGGACCCAATTGATTGTATATAAACACTACAGACTCCTTTTAATTGTCTATATGAACCCTACGGTTTGCTATTAATTGTATATGAAACCGACGGGATTCTATTAATTGTCTATATGAACCCTACAGTTTGCTATTAATTGTATATAAACCCTATGGGATCCTATTAATTGTCTATATGAACCCTACAGGATTCCAATTGATTGTATATAAACACTACAGACGCCTTTTAATTGTCTATATGAACCCAACGGTTTGCTATTAATTGTATATGAAACCAACGGGATTCTATTAATTGTCTATTTGAACCCTACAAAATCCTGTTAATTTTTATATAAACCCTACGGGATCCTATTAATTATCTTGGGGGTCCAAATGATTGTATATAAACTCTATATAAACTCTATGGGATCCTATTAATTGTCTATATGAACCCTATGGTTTGCTATAAATTGTATATGAACCCTATGGGATCTTATTAATTGTCTATATAAACCCTACAGGATCCAATTGATTGTATAAGAACCCTAAAGAATCCTATTAATTGTCTATATGAACCCTATGAAATACTGTTAATTGTATATAAACCCTACAGGACCCTACTAATTGTCTATATGAACCCTACGGTTTGCTCTTAATTGTATGTGAACCCTACGTGGTCCTTTTAATTGTCTATTTGAATCCTACAGGATCCTATTCATTGTCTACATAAACCCTACAGGATCCAATTGATTGTATACGAATCCTAAAGAATCCTTTTAATTGTCTATATGAACCCTACGAAATCCTGTTAATTGTATATAAACCCTATGGGATCCTATTAATTATCTATATGAACCCTACGGTTTGCTATTAATTGTATATGAACCCTATGGGATCCTATTAATTGTCTATATGAACCCTACAGAATTCCAATTGATTGTATATAAACACAACAGACTCCTTTTAATTGTCTATATGAACCCTACGGTTTGCTATTAATTGTATATCAAACCGACGGGATTCTATTAATTGTCTATTTGAACCTTACAAAATCCTGTTAATTTTTATATAAACCCTACGGGATCCTATTAATTATCTTTATCTTATGGGGTCCAAATGATTGTATATAAACTCTATATAAACCCTATGGGATCCTATTAATTGTCTATATGAACCCTATGGTTTGCTATAAATTGTATATGAACCCTATGGGATCTTATTAATTGTCTATATAAACCCTACAGGATCCAATTGATTGTATAAGAACCCTAAAGAATCCTATTAATTGTCTATATGAACCCTACGAAATCCTGTTAATTGTATATAAACCCTACAGGATCCTACTAATTGTCTATATGAACCCTACGGTTTGCTCTTAATTGTATTTGAACCCTACGTGGTCCTTTTAATTGTCTATTTGAATCCTACAGGATCCTATTCATTGTCTATATAAACCCTACAGGATCCAATTGATTGTATACGAATCCTAAAGAATCCTTTTAATCGTCTATATGAACCCTACAAAATCCTGTTAATTTTATATAAACCCTGCGGGATCCTATTAATTCTCTATATAAACCTATTATCCTATTAATTCTCTATATAAACCTATTATCCTATTAATTGTCTATGTAATAGACAAAAGCCATGAATATCCTGTAAATTATATCCTTATAAACGGTGAGTTCTGATGTCATCCGTTATAAACGGTAAGTTCTGATGTCATTTCTGTCACATGTCTCACTGAAACGTGTGTATTATAATAAATAAAGTACCCCCAGTTGCAAAATATGAGGATATTAGAAGTTACCTCGGAGTTCCATGACCTGTATAACTCGGCCTTCGGCCTTGTACTTTTATATGGTCATGAAACTTCTCGGTAACTTCTAATATCCTTATATTTTACAAGAGGGGCTACTTTATTCACTATATAAACCCTACAGTATCATATTAAAGGGGTTGTTCACCTTTAAATTAACTTTTAGAACACAGAAAGTAATATTCTGAGACAATATGCACATGGTTTTCATTTTTTATTATTTGTGGTTTTTTAGAGTTTAGAGTTTTTTAGAGTGGAGTTATTTAGCTTTTTATTCAGCAGCTCTCCAGTTTGCAATTTCAGCAGTCTGGTTGCTAGGGTCCAAATTCCCCTAGCAACCATACATTTATTTGAATAAGAGACTGGAATATGAATAGGAGAGACCTGAATAGAAAGACAAGTAATATAACGTAGCAATAACAATACATTTGTAGCCTTACAGAGTATTTGTTTTTTAGATGGGGTCAGTGACTCCTATTTGAAAACTGAAAAGGGTCAGTAGAAAAAGGCAAAAAAGTTAAAAAAAAAAAAACCTATAAAAATTAAATAATGAAGACCAATTGAAAATTTGCTTAGAACTGGTCATTCTATAACTTATTAATTTATTAGTGACCCCCATTTGAAAGCTGGAAAGAGTCAGAAGACGAAGGCAAATAATTCAAAATCTATAAAAAATAAATAATGAAGACCAAATGAAAAGTTGCTGAGAATTGGCCATTCTATAACCTACTAAAAGTTAACTTAAAGGTGAACTACCCCTGTAATTGCCTATATGAAGCCTATGGTATCCTCTTTATTGAGTATTGTAGAAATGATCTCTCCGGTGCTCACACATTTCGTATGAAAACGATGTACATTCATCTGAAAAACAACCTCGGAATCAAATAGTGTTGAAAAACGACTTCAGAACGACTTCAGAAAAGAAGCACATCCAGTTTTCTGAATTTATGCAGTAAAACGGCTAATTTGCCTGATTTTTACTCTTGCGAGAATGGAGATTTTTGTGGTCCTGCTTATTTATTCAATAGAAAATATTTTGTAAGCATCGCAATCTGCAGCACAAATTCCCCTGAACGAAGCCAATTGCTTAAATATTTCTGGCAGCAGAGTTTTCCCCCCAGTGAATTAGATCTGAAATTAATTGCAAAACCAATTGATGTGAAAGTTATTTCAGTCTAAAATGCAGATAAAATGAACAGCTGTGTGGGCAATACGGTTTTTACTCTTTCGTTGCCGCGTGCCTTTCATCTTGCTGCCATACGTCTTGGCAGACAGCGCATGGAATGCATTTGATCAAACGAGAACCCCAAAACACATACATTTTACCATGCTGACAATCACCAGCAGCGATGGGCGAAATTTGCGAAATGGCGAAAAATTCCTGATACGTGAACTTAAAACGTGAAGTCAATGGGCGTCCAGATAATGTTGATGCGTGCCCAAATTTTTTGTTGTCGAATTTTCGATGTTGTTTCACAAATTTATTTGCGAAACGCAGAAATTCGCCGCAAATTTGCGCCTGCCGAATCACTAATCATCAGCTTGCACCCCAACTTTAGTCAATGTAGTTTATGTAGTTTAATGTAAATAAAAACCCATTATCCAGAAAGCTCATCTCTTATAGACTCCATTGTATCCAAATACAGGTATGGGACCCATTATCCAGAAACCCGTTATCCAAAAAAGTGGCGAATTACAAGAAGGCTGTCTCTCATAGACTCCATTTCTATATAGGGGAGTGGGGTATGGGGTTTTTTTAATAAGGGGTTCAATTCTCCTTTAAGGTATGAAGATCCAAATTATGTGTAAAAGTCGCTTGTACTTGATCCCAACTAAGATATAATTAATCCTTATTGGAGGCAAAACCAGCCTATTGGGCTTATATAATGTTTATATGATTTTCTAGTAGACTTAAGGTATGAAGATCCAAATTATGGAAAGATCCATTATCCGGGAAACCCCAGGTCTTAAGCATTCTGGGTAACGGTTCCCATACCTGTATATCTAAAAATAAAAAAATAAAATAAAAAAAAACAAGAATAAAGAGCAAAAGCTTGAAGAAGATTTTTTTTCTTTACCAAAATTACTGATTCTGACAGAATTTTTGCTTTCAAGGAGTAGCCATTAGGGCTCATTTACAATGAGAAAAAAAGGGTGCAATGGTCCATCCCAGGGCCGGCCTTAGGCCTATTGGACCAATTGGGCCCCGCACCTCTGGGGGCCCCGCACCACAGGGCAGCACAGATAATATTTCCCTCAGCACATGATGCTGCCTGGCCTGCCCCCAACTTTGAGAGTCCAGCCCATCCCCAAATCCATAGGTCCAGCCCACCCTCAACTCTGATAAGCCAGCCTATCCCCCAACTCCATAGGTCTAGCCTGCCCCCAACTCTCATAGGCCCATCTTTCCTCCAACCTTGATAGGCCCTGCCTGCCCCCAATCCAACCAAGCCTGCTCCCAAGCTGAATCGGCCCAGCCTGCCCCAAACTAATTGGCCCAGTCCACTCTCCTATTTCCTCCCTCTCTCTCTTACCCTGTGTGCCCCTATTATGTGCCCCTATTTCATCCCTCTCACTCTCTTACCTTGTCTGCCCCTTTCCTTTCTATTTTGTGCCTGTATGCCCTTATTTTCCTAAATACTTGCTGTGTCAGTAGCCAGCAACACTTTGTCTAGGGGCCCCGCCAACATGGTCCCAATTGGGCCCCACATTTGATAGGATCAGCCCTGGTCCAACCCATGCCATGCTGTCTGAATTGCCATTTAGGAGACCTTCGCTCAGTCCTTTGAATATAGTGCTGCCTACATTCAACTGGTCAGCACCCAACAACTCAGCATCTCCACTTCAAATTGGATTTTTTATCCTTGCGTAAGGTGCAGATCGCAGCTCCATGCTTGAGCACTATAGGGTGCTCTTTTGCCAGGACATAGTAAATGCCCCCAACTATCTTATAAGCTCTCTGTAGACCCTATAACTGGAGAAGGTGGTACAAGTAAACACTATACCCAAACTTCTTCAGGCTGCACCACAACCCAAACCAATGATACATGTGATGGTACACAGATCACTCTTGGTTGGCCAAACAAAACCCTACAGTTTTATTATCTGAGAGCAAGAAAAACCACAGGCTTTTGAACCTTTTATGAGATGGGCTTTAGGTGTAAAAAGTAACTATTACGGATATTGCCACAAACATTTAATATTAACCATTATTTCCCTTTGTTTGCTCAGGAGGGTTCATTGATGAGGTGATCTGCAACAGTCCAGAGAACAGAAAAGGAAAGGATCTGCTTAAAATACCCTTTGAGATGTATAGAAATTGCCCTCCTGTGGCATCACCATTTCTCCTGGCTAATATGCATCACCGTAATTCAGACCCCAAAACCAATGGAAAGTATGAAAACCACATAGACAGCACTGATGGTGGAATCCAACCTGAATGTGAGCCCAAATCAAAACCCCGACCGGTCAGCTTACGGCACGCTATAGCTACCGTGGTAATAACCGGAGTCATTTGTGGAATCGTCTGTCTAATGATGTTGGCAGCTGCCATCTATGGTTGTGCCTACGCAGCAGTTATGGCAAAATACCAGCGGCATCTCAAGGAGGTGGAACGTTTGGCCCCAGTAGCTGAAAATGGGAGCCCAGAAGAGAAGGAACCACTTGATAGCTCTTTGGCTTGATCCATTTTTAACTTTGGTTTCTCTCGGATAAAAACCTCATACACATTGTAAGCTGGCGGAGGGAAGTCAAGACAAAACTGATTAACTTGTAACTTTCCACTTTGGGAAACAAGATATTTACAGAAATCTAAAAGAATGAGTATGGTTTTGATTTTGAGCTTGCGATATTGTAAACAAAGCACAGAAGGGCTTAGTTTGCAGATAGGGTAGGTTTTATCATAATTCATTTACACTACACTGGTAATTTTCATGTTCTTGTGGTTTATGCTGGTTAAGTAGTTCAATTTAAAAAAGATCTATTTAGGGACGGAGCAGCTGTTTCAGGCACTATGAGGCACATGATTTATAATTTGTACGAGCGAGAGGCTCCTGGGGATTCCCTCGTAATGCCTTTTGCTTTGTTTATGCTAATTCTTCAGATGGACAATTATTTCAGATGCCCAAAAGTCATGCAAGGATTCTCGTTTTGTTTTCTACATTAAACTGGAACAGAAAAAAAAAGAAACGCAATGATAAATTAAGCGAGACAATGCGGAGAAACTGCACGGGCGAAGGAATGCTAAACACTGCTGACATTTCTACACTCGATCTCACTAACCTAAATGTGGGATCGTTTAGGAGAAAAGTATATCTTCTATGCAGTCGGCTGAAATATTGTATATGTAATGTATGTTTTGTGTTAATATAAAAGCAAATTAAATTTTGCTCAGCACAAAAGCATTGGAAAAGGCTGTGGAATGATGTTGCCCATAGTACAGGGCCACCAAAAGGATTATATTTACTGTATCCCAGTTGGGTCTTCAAACAAAACCCTTAAATCCCCCTAAATCAGCACATTCCTCTCCAAAAACAATTGTGAAAGTTCTTCTAGATTTTTCTTGCAGAGTCTCCCATGAGATATGTCCCCTAGCATTTTCTAAATGTGTTGTTTTTGGGTATTTACCAATTTTCATTTGATTCTAAACAAAGAAATCCAAGGACATTGTCCTCACAATCCACAAGGTTCCCATAGACTGGAGAATTCTTGGTAAGGAAGCACTGAATCCAATTGTATTTAAAGTTGCTCAAAACCCCCGATTTTTCCTACAGGAAGCTTGGAGATGGAGTATTTTCAAATTCAGACTTTTAGCAGCCTCGGGGGATAATAAATCACCAAAAATTTTAGGTTTTTTTTTTTTAACAAAAAATTTGGATACTATAGTAAAAAAACCTTGAATTTCTCATGTTTTTGGAATTCGGCCTTTAATATATAACCCCCTTAGTGTACAAAAAAACACCAGATGGTCTAAAGTCACATGATTTAAGGGTTCTGATTCAGTTCAGGGGAGGCAAATTCTTCCAAATTCACAAAGCAAATCCGTAATTCATTGCATTTCTAGAAACTGTAGTAATAAACTGTAGTAATAGAAAGTAATAGAAAGATTTCCATTTCATCAAATGCTGATGTGCCCATTGGTTGAGGTAGATCTTGGTAACCTTGAGGGCTTAAGTTTTGGCTTAAGTCTGGCGAGAATATGCAAGAAAATTTGATTAAAAATTTTGATTCGCACGAGTGACACTTTTTTTTATGTCAAGAACAAAAATAAATCTTTGACTTAACCTTTGATAAACTGTTTCTTTAGACTTCCTGTAATAAATATATTATCTACAGTAACGGCAGACAATCATTAAGGGTCACATTTATTAACAAAAACAATCAATGTCAGACATTCGCATTGTTTGGCATCGATTAACTCAAACCCGACCCTTGACATGTGATAAATCTGCCCCTTAATCAAAAAAAGTATCAAGAAAGACAAGAGGGGAAAAAAGCCCAGCAGTAAAGATCCAAGAACTGAAATATGTTACAACTCATGTCTAATCACAGTGCAGGGTTACGGCATCCCCATTACTACTAGAATGTTATGATATTACTGCAAAGGTCTCTCCAATGCCCTGTGTGGCAGGGATGAATTAAGGGGCCTAAAAGGGGGGAAACGGGTTGAAAGATGGGAAGAAGAAAGGGAATTAAAATAAGGAAGAAGCAGAAGTGGAGGAGGAGAGATGAAATCATGGAGATAACAGAGACGAGAGACAACCTAAGAGGAGATTACAGGTATAGATGAATGTAGAGAGTAGATTGATGATTTAGTCCAGTTTTTACTGGTGGACCATTATCCAGTCCATTTCTGACTTTAAACACAGAACCAACAACTCAACAGACAAGGGACCAGCACATTAAAGTTAAAGTACTAACTTGTTATGGTTCCTCTTGCTTCTTTAAGGAAGGAGGAGCACAGCTATGCAAGCAAGTGTAATCACTTAATTGCAATTATTTGGACAGCTTGATCCTGTTTAATGATCACACAGTGTGTAAAAGAAACGGATCCGCACACACACCGATTAATGCAGTCGGGGAATATCCCCTTTTATTCAGCCACCAAACATCAACGTTTTGGGGGGGAACACCCACCCTTCATCAGGATAAAATTAATTAATATCCTAATTGTATCCTGATGAAGGGTGGGTGTTCCCCACCCGAAACGTTGATGTTTGGTGGCTGAATAAAAGGGAATATTCCCCGACTGCATTAATCTGTGTGTGTGCGGATCAGTTTCTTTTACACATTGGTTGCTAAGGGACCCTGCCGGGTCAACGGAAGGAACGCACCACCAGCTTGCAGGATTGGTGAACTACAGGTGTGCGGTAGAAGAATTACATTGTAATGATCACACAAAGCACTAGGAATCATAAGGACAATTCACTAATCTCAGACACGCTATTCTATACATACAACATAGTTTAGACCAGGGATCCCCCATCCTACATCCCTCCATCTGCTGTTAAACTACAAAACTTTGGAATGCAAGAAGGGTTACAAGACTTTTTTATTTAATGACTTCTCTTATCTTTCAGACTCTCTTCTATGCATCTTCCATCGTTTTTGGCAATCCAGTGGCTGGTTTCTGGGGTTCAGGGTAAGGATACACAGAATCCACTATACTGGGATTTGGCCAAACCCCCAAATCCTTTGTGAAAGATTCACCAAATACAGAACCAAATCTGAATCCTGATTTGCATATGCAAATTAGGAGTGGGAAGGGAAAAATTTTTTCACTTCCTTGTTTTGAAACGAAAAAAGTTACATGATTTTAAGGATTATGATTTATTACGGCCAGGGACTAGAATTCATCCATATCCAAATTGTGTTGAAAAAGGCTGAATACTGAACTGAATCCTGTATTCGGTACATCCCTAGTTCAGGGGCCCTAGCAGCCAGAATGCAATTTTAAATGACAGATAGATGCAACCTAGTGATGTGCAGGCTGCCCGATACCCGTGGGTCGGGCCGACCTTGCACCCCCTTTCCTGGTTGCCCGCGACCTTACAATGCTGGCTTCCGACTGGTTCAACTTTTATAGACACGTGCCTGCTTTCCCGACGTCATCGGTGGGGCGCCACGGGTCTATAAAAGGAACAAGGAAGTTGGGCTCAGACGGCCGCGGGTGGAGGGAGGGCGGATATCGGGCGGGTGTGGGTCGGGAAAAACCTGACCCGCACATAATTAATGCAACCAGATGCTAATATACTAATCCTCCCAAAATGTTATTTAAATCTGAAATGCAAACAATAGGAAGTAGCAATATTTTCAAAAGTTCTCTCCTTTGTCAACTGTGTCTAATCTGCTCAATTTATTTTTTTCTCTCTCTCCTGGTCGTCCCAATCCCTCCCCTCATTCTTTTTCCTCTTCTGGTCTTCCTCTGAGCCTCCATGCAGCATCTTCTCTCAGTCCCCAGTAGACCTACCTACAGAAAGTCACTTGGGGGCCCCAGAAAGTCACTTGGGGGCCCTTAAAGGGCACCTATCACAGTCAAAATCAAACACATATTAACAATCTGACCAGTACAAGCTAAACATGTTTAATCAAACTACATATATCGTTTTTTGAAAAAACTGCAGGTTTTAAAAAAATCCCTTACTTTGTCAAATGGGTTCTTTCACTGAGGGAGGCCATATTGAGACTCTAACAGAGACTCTAATGTGCAAATTTCAGGAGCATGCTCAGATTGTAACACTGCTTTGAGTATTCTACCCAGAATGCCTTGTTTTAGTAAACTCCTCCACTAGAAGTATCCACTAGAAGTGCTGCCACCTGCTAACTTCCAGCAGGGGGCAGCACTACTGTACAGCAGCTAACACACAGGTTTGGCTGATTTGAAAATAGCTTAGAAGGGTTGATAAGCAAACAAGGAATTTGAACTGAGCATGTGCGAGATTTCAGAGCTACAGTTGGCTGGGAAGATATAGGTAGGAGGAGCCAGTGAAATCCAAGATGGCTGCCTCAGCTAGAACTGCAGTGGAGATAGGGGAGATCTTGCAGAAGGAATAGTGAGCTGATCATTTACATTATACAAACAATTCTAACTGTTTTAAAAATCGGATTTCTTGAACTTTCACATAGTGTATTTACTTAGTAAATGATTTTGGTCATGATTGGTGCCCTTTAATGTGTCCAGATATGAGGTTTGGTTTGATAATTTGTTTGCAGTGTCGGACTGGCCCACAGGGATACCAGGAAAAGTCCCGGTGGGCCAAGGTGTCAGTGGCCCCTCATGCTGCTAAACGTTTTTGGCCTATTTCATGGCCATTCCCTATTTGTATCAGAACAAAGAGGCTAAATAGATGGAATAATAGATTATAGTATGTAAAGAAAAGAGACTAGGAGAATAGAGGTTGATTGTGGAGATGAAGAATAATAGTACTGAGAGTGGGCCCCTGGTCTAAGGTTTTATGGTGGGCCCCTGGTCTAAGGTTTTTGAGTGGGCCCCTGGTGTCCTAGTCCGATACTGTCTGTTTGTGTGGGATCGGGACAGATATTATTGGACAGGTGAGATTACTGTCAGCAATAACAATCTTATGAACGTTCTAGATGAAGAATTCCTCAACAAAACCTGACTCCTATCTTTGCATGTATGGTCTGTCTGCCAACCAAAGAGTCACTCAACTACATCCTGAACCACTGGCCTTTATACTGAACATTAGGTATATTATATTATATATGTGTGTGGTCAATCTTGGTAGAGCCAAGTCTCCCTGATAATCTGATTAGAAACCATCTCCTGTTGCACCTAATATAAGAGAGAGCCCTGGTAGAACATGTCTAATGACTATTATAATAGAGAGTAAGGAGAGACAGACTGCCAGTGAACGCAGTGCTTGGGGCTATCTATAGTACAATATATATATATATATATATATATATATATATATATAGGAACATTCCGTGCCCCACATTCAAACAGCAGCTGCCGATCTGGGACCTGCTAACGTTACTCACACCGGCTCAGCTACAAACACTCACCCCCAGTGCCCTTCACCAACATTTTCTCCCTCTGAAATAATATTTTACAGCCTTAAAGGACAAGGGAACCCTGATTCCCTCGGCAAATCCCAGTGAATTCAGCCAATCGCCTGGTGAAACAGGAGCTACTGGAATGCTGGTGGTTAATTCCTCTGCTTAATTATTATTTGGGTGTAAAAGGTAAAATATATCATGTGAAGTTTTTTTCTGAAAATATTCAGATGGACATATGGGCATAGATTACAGTATTCAAGCCAGGAGAAGGTAGGAGGTGCCATACTAAGGGTTCAATTGCCATGAAAAGGGAATGAACCTTGTTTTACTAGTGAGCATGAAACTAAGCAATTATGGCAGTTGTCTTGTTTTTTTATTATATTTTCAGTGACAGAACTCATGGCTGGTGGGTAAAATGTCCATACTTAGTAGTTTCTGGGGTCTCTACCTGACCTTTGCTTACCAATCATTATCTTGCTTAGCTCCAGATTGTAACCATGGAAGAACAATCTGAGATCAAATAGCAAATCCCTACATTGTGATTCTTGGCATGTTTCTTGGGATGTCTTATACAATTTCACAAACTTCTTTTCACCGATATATTTGCATTTTATTTCAAGAGGGGACAGAGTCTTAAAAAATGTCTAAACTTGCATGATTTGGGTTCAGAAGTGCCACCAACATTTCTTATTTCAATTGGAATCAGACCTAGCTCTGGGTTTCTTTTCAACCTTCAGATGACCATCCCTGTTTTTATAGACAGTTCCAAAACCCACAGTATCCCCTCAAATTGCCACCTTCCTTGTACGGATCACTGGGAGCTAAAGGAGAAGCTCAAAACCGCACATTTTTAGAGCAAAAATATGATTTATGAAAAATTCTTTATTAAAAGGCCCCCTAAGAATATAATTTCTATGGGACAGGAAGACCACCTCCCTTCTGTGGCTCTAAGCACAATTGCTTTAATGTATATATTTGGATATACAGGTATGGGATCCATTATCCGGAAAACTGTCATCCAGAAAGCTCCGAATTGCTGGAAGGTCATCTCCCATAGAAACAGGATTTCCTTTTTCTCTGTAATAATCTCTTGTACTTGATCCCAACTAGAATATAATTAATCCTTATTTGTGGCAAAACCAGCCTATTGGGTTTATTTATATTTATAGGATTTTCTAGTAGACTTAAGGTATGGAGATCCAAATTATGGAAAGATCCTTTATCTTGAAAACCCCAGGTCCTAAGCATTCTGGATAACAGGTCCCACACCTGTATTATTATGTTTTATATATACATATACATTGCTCAGTCAATCATCTTGTGGGTCTGGCACAGCAAGAATCACTGGAACATATTCTTGGGACTTGAGGAATTGGATTAAACTGGGCGGTTAAACATTCTTGGTGTAACTGAAAACCAAAAGTTATGTTAAAGGGCAATGGCAGAGGACACGTGGCTGACACAGCAGGGGATGACAGTGAGGAGGAGATGACAGTGAGTATGTGACAGCTGCCAGGGTCGATACATGTTACACTAGCGTGAGGTCTCTTCCAGTAACTGGGCCAGTTGTTTAGCAAGTACATATTATATCATGTATACAAGATAATCCCTACATTGAGGACCCCAATACCAGTGGAATGCAGCCCCCTGCTTTGGAACAGTGATGAAGTCATTTTTTAAACATTCCAAAAGATTAATAAAGAATTTTTAATTCCGGAATTATATGTTTTGGGGTAAAATGAACTGCGTCATTTGCAGGTGACCGGGTAAGACCAGAATTTGGCCCAAAACACTTGGCAAAATCTATTGAAATGCAGAGGAACCAAGTTGCCCAAGAGAAGTAAATTTGCACAGCAGCAACGTAGTAAGTAAAACTGTGTGTAAAGGCTACACAGATGTTTCTCTCTTATATTTACCAAATATTAAGGCTGGTGCCCCCCATGTTCTTCTCCTAGAGATAGTGACGCATTTCATACATTTCTGCCTCTGGCCCTCAGAAGTTGTTACTCTCTGGAGTTTTTTTCTTCCAACCAAAAATCTACTAATCAGTGGTACAGCCACCCAAACTTCCAGCCCTGACTCACTTTTGATGACAAAGGGGTCTGACCCCGAAACGTTGCACGTTTGCAGAATAAAATTCGCAAGGGTATAACCCTGCATTTGCTTGCCTTGAGTGCCAGTGTTTTCTTGGATTGTTTGTTGAGGAGGGTGCCCATCCCTCCAACCCCGTGCACCAGGTGCTGAACTTTCAAAGGCCAAGGTGTGCGAGCGGGCTACGCTACTCAGCATCACTTTTGATGACCACACATTTGGGGTGCATCTTCACAACCTCTGTTAAGAAAGTTACATCTTAAAGTGTTGGTGGATGAGACAACAACATATTTGTTTATACAGATAGACGTGCCCCCCACATGACGTTGGGTGCTGAGCATGGCAGGTGCACTTTATTATTATTTTTTATTGTATAAAGTGTCAACATACTCATATTTAGTTGCATGTATTCATAAACTTGATGCCCAACATCACATTGGTGATGTTGGGGATCAGGCTCACAGTCAGGGGTTCCAATTCATCCCACAGGGGTTCAGTTGGGTTGAGGTCAGGGTTCTGTACAGTCAGGTTCTTCCCATCTCAGCAAACCCATTCTGTATGGACCTGGCTCTGCATGGGGCATTATTGTGCAGAACCTTCCCCAAACTGTTCCACCAAGTAGGGAGCACGGAATTGTCAGGAATCTCATTGTACTTTGTATCCTTAAGGCTTTAGTTCCTCCTCCTCCTAAAACCTGAGGCTTTAATTAGTCCTCTTCCAGCAAACATGACCATTGCCATTATACATTCAGGCTAGTGTTCTCCTGGCATCTGCCCAACCCAGACTTTCCCATCAGACTGCCAGATAGAAAGCTGACATTCATCCCTCCAGAGCACATACATCCACTGCTCCAGAGCCTAATGGTGGTACAGTTACACCATTCTAACCAACCCTTGGCTTTGCACATAATGATGTTGGGTTTGTTCCCATAAAACCCCCACACTCCCTATGGATAGTTCATTGTGCTGACATTGGGTCCAAAAGCAGTTTGGGACTCAGCAGTGAGGGTTCCTCCAGAGGACATGGCCTTGTAGGCCAGTGCCCAGATATTTTGGCCATACATAGAGTATTGGATTATAGGTTAATTTCCCTTTAAGTTGGAAGTTGAATATTAAGATTTGAGAACAGAAGGGGTTGTGTGATGCATTGATCTGCACAGCATTTATTTAATCATTGCCGGGACACTAAGTACTAAGGGTGAGGTTACCTTGCTGGAATGATAACCTGCTTGTGTGTTACAGCCGCCCGTCTAAGCGTTACGACTTGGCGCAGAGTCATTTCGCTCGTATCATTTGTTGCTTCCATTAAATACACTGGCAATAAAAGTAACTGGACATTCCTTGCAGAACAATGAAAAGAAGTGAGAAACATGGAATTCTGCAGAAATGCTATTGGGCCAGGACATGGGCCGAGGGGGTAAAGTGGAAGTTTATAAAGGAAAAGACACAGAGAAGGAATGAAGGTAAATTTCAGCATTAAGGCAACGTTCCCGGGGATATTAGAAACCGGCTTAGGCCTCGCTCATGGACACTTATTAACAACTGCTGAAAGGATTTCTGGGGCATTACAGTAGTTCAGTCCTTTCAGTGGGTTTAATGAACACATTAGCATTTTTCTGTCCATGGGGTCGATACCCAACTCTTTCCTTACGCTGGGAGCAACGTTCTGCCTCCGATCTGCTGACATGATCTATTAAGCTCAGGGAATTATTTTACATGACCAGCGGTCATCGGCTCTCATAATGGGCCTGGATTATAGAACATTTACACACCATGACATTAACCCTTTACGTGCGGCTGTATTTTTGGCTAGGGTTTTTCTGTGCCTTCAGCAACACACCTTGGGACAAAAAAACATTGAAAAAGGACACATTATACCCTGTGACAGTTTATAGATATCATCAGTATCCTAAGTTGTTTTAGAACTGTAACTCTCATCGGAAGTGTGTATGCTTTCAGGTGACATTTGCCAGCAACGAGAAGCAATAGGGTCTATTTTAGCCAATTTATCAATGCATTATGTATAGGGAGCTAAACACCAATTGCTACATGTGCTTTAACCTTACACTAAGGATGGGGCTTGAAAACACTTCAGAGGAGGAGCATTGTTGCACAGTGGGTGCAGTTTGACTATCCAAGGCCTTGTTTGGGCTTCATTCATGGGAATTCTTTCACTCTACCCCCATATCTTTCCACTTTGGTCCAATATCCCTAGGAACAGCTACAACATATATATCCAAGATAATATGCATTTCTCCAGTTGGGTTAAATCATCTTCAGAGGAAGCCACATACATTCCAGTTTTCCATGTTCAATGTCACATGTTACCCATGGGGCATTACAGTTACAGACCTGGGGGGAGTGCAGATTGAGAATAAACTGAAGAGATTATATGAAATAAAGAACTAAAATCTTCCCCCCCCCAAGAATGATACAGGGGTGAGGACACAAAGGTTTTCCCATAACTGGGTTGTTGGCTTACACAGATTCACAAAATGATGAAACCACATGTGCCTCTCTTTTACTTAAGACACAAACATTTGTACTTACCTTTATATATGATATAAATAAGCCTTGTGATTAGTTAACAGGACAGGTATGACTTTGCTCACACTCTTACATGAACTTTAGTATTAAAATGTGTGTGAAACTGTCACACAGAACTCACAATATCCCACTATTTATGTACCAAAAAATTGTGGCACGCCTTGTTTTGTGGTTGTTGAACCGTATAATTTAAACAGTTCCATAACTTTCGGTTAGCTAATGTGAAATAGTGAGATGTCCCAGTAATTGTACGGTTCTCGACCACTGATGTATTAGCGTTATTATTGGATGAATCACTTGCAAACAGCCTAAATAAGATATTTGTTTTACCAAACCAGGACAAATGAGCGATTGTTTCCCAGCCGGGATCAAAGGATTTGCTCTATACGATGACAACATTTGAATGTCTATGATTTAGACCTTGTTCATGGGTGTTGGAATCTCTTGTGCATCTGATGCATTTGGCTCTACATCACACAAATCACACGGTACCTGGATATTTCAGGCTTGACATCATCATTATTCAAGAAGTGTCGTCGTTCATCAAGAGAGACACAGACCAGAAAAAAGCACAAGTTTCAACAGATATTTTACCTGCCACTACGGGGGATTTTCTGTCGTCTAACAGCTGGATCGAGGTGCTGGCGGTGACTACGTTGCTTTTGTTTTCTGATCCTGAAACACATGAAAGAGAAATAAATTCATGAAGGTAACAGACGTGGGCGAAAACTTCTTCAAATACATGTTTAATGAAACTTGCTAATGCTCATCAATACTTTCCCCTTGCGTTGTGGTACCATTCCATTTGGCTGTCCCCCCCACCTTTAGCCCTGATCCAAATTTTCATTTGCTTTATGGACCTACTTGAAATGAAGATCAATATCCATGTGTATTCATAGCTGGAGCAAATGTTCTATACATATTTAGCTTTAAAGGCTCATCAAACCACACCAGCCCATTTCAACCATTATCACACATTTTCCAACTGGATTAAATGCTGTCCCAATTGATGCAGGAAACCCAGGAGCTACGGAGACCAAGTGGTGGTAACTACAGGGTTCACTCTTCAGGCTTTACCAATGGATGCAGCAGACTTGCACCCAATGAATCTCAACAAAACATCATTATAACACCAAGTGGCAGAAATTATACAATCCCAACTTTGGAGGCCTGATTTGTCAAAACCCACACCTACTATTTTGTTTGTTGACACATCACATGCAGCTCAGCTATTGGCCCAGGTGTAAAATCCTGCCTGGAGTTGAACCAGGGACCTGATGTTTTCATGCTGTCGGCATTGCCTGTACTCTATATGACAAGACAGCTAAGGTCCTGGTTCACTGCTATTGATATCCTAATTGCAAGAGGGCATGGCTTGTTTCACCTGTTGCTAATCTGGCCACTGGTGATCTATGTAAGCCATTAGGCTGGTTATATGACCCCCTGCTCTGCACTGACTCATTGCCCAATGTAGGTCTATTCTGAGATAGTTCCTGGGTACGATCTTGCCTGATTTTCTGTCCTTGACCATTGCTGTTTCCTGCCTGAACCAACCTTGCCTGATTACTGACGACTCTTCCAGATCCTGCGCTCCTCCTGTCACACGTTCCAGTTCCCTTGCCTGCCCAGAACCCTTATCTTGGTTCTCTCACTTTAAGATCTGGCAGCATCCAAGGAGCAAAGGGTTCCTCCCAACTAGGGATGTCGCGGACTGTTCGCCTGCGAACTTGTTCGCGCGAACATCGACTGTTCGCGTTCGCCGAATGTTCGCGAACGTCGCGCGACGTTCGCCAATTTGGGTTCGCCTTAGCTGGCGCTTTTTTTTGCCATTTCTCCCCCAGACCAGCAGATACATGGCAGCCAATCAGGAAGCTCTCCCTCCTGGACCACCCCCACACCCCCTGGACCACTCCCCTTCCATATATAAACTGAAGCCCTGCAGCGTTTTTTCATTCTGCCTGTGTGTGCTTGGAAGAGCTAGTGTAGGGAGAGAGCTGTTAGTGATTTGAGGGACAGTTGATAGTAACTTTGCTGCCTAGTAATCTACTTGATACTGCTCTGTATTGTAGGGACAGAACTCTGCAGGGATTTGAGGGACAGTGAGTTTAGGTTAGTTAGCTTTGCTGACTAGTAGTAATCTACCTTCTACTGCAGTGCTCTGTATGTAGCTGCTGTGGGCACTGATCTCTTCTGATCTCATCTGCTGACTGCTGTAATAACCCAATAGTCCTTGTAAGGACTGCTTTTATTTTCTTTTTTGTTTTTTTACTTTGCTACTATAAGAGCCCAGTGCTATTAGTCTAGCTGTGTTGGGGAGTGGGACTGGTGTGCTGCTGTGCTGCTCCTAGTAGTTCAGCACCAACCAGAGTAATTTTTTTTTTTTAATATACATATTTTTTTTTTTATTTTACTTATCTTACTGTTCTTTAACGTGTCCAGTGCTGTTTGCTGTTCTTCATAGTAGTGCACCAATAGTAGTGCACTTGCAGGCATTATTTGCCCAGTGTGTTCTTCAAACAACTGCCATCTAGCTGTGTGAGCTTGTTCACATTCTGTCTAAATATCAATAATAATACCGTCTCCAGAAACACCACCTGAGTGACGTTGTTCAAGCAGCAATAATATATTCCGTATCCACTGCTGTAGTGTATACGTTGACCTTGCAGGCATTGTTTCAATTTGTTTGCCCAGTCTTTAACCAAGTGCCACCTAGCTGTGTGAGCTTTTTCACATTCCGTGTCCAGAAACATCACCTGAGTGACGTAGTGTGATTTCTGCCCTTTACAGCACAAAACGCAGCGCTGTGTCAACAATGTATTTTTCAGATACATTTTTGCCCTTGATCCCCCTCTGGCATGTCACTGTCCAGGTCGTTGCACCCTTTAAACAACTTTAAAATCATTTTTCTGGCCAGAAATGTCTTTTCTAGCTTTTAAAATTCACCTTCCCATTGGAGTCTATGGGGTTCGCGACGTTCGCGAACCGTTCGCATTTTTGACGCAAGTTCGCAAACTTTTTTTCCGACGTTCGCTACATCCCTACTCCCAACGTGAAAGGCAGCTGTTATAAGCAAAAGTGTGAACACATGACCTGGGTTTTTGGAAACCGAATGCGACACCAGGGGTGTAACAACAGAGGAAACAGTCCCAGGAGTGTAAAGGAAGGGGCGCATGAATGTAGGGGCACAGTAGGGTTAAAATTAAAGAGAAATATTAATATATCTTGGTACAATAGGTCAACCTTCCAATGTGGTTGTAGGGGGCCCAAATATGGGCTGTGGATCCCAATAACATCTAGATTGGACTGGCCGCAATGCTGAAATTGTTTGGGAAAATGCTACATTGTGGGTAAAAAGCTTGGCCAATTGAGGACAAAATTGCACTTTAAACATTGCACTTGCATTCATAAATGATCCCTGTTATAGACTTTCCTACAGTTGATCCAAGATTGTGTGCCCTCTCCCTCAATGAGAACGTTAGACTCTCACTTATTATCCTATATAAAAGCCTGTTAGTTGGATGTTTTTTATTTAGGAAGTCTATGGTTCTAGCCGAGGCCAGTTCTGTAGGTGATAATTCTTCCACATTATGTTGATTACATTGTTATGAAATGTTTAGAAGCTAATCTATGTGAATTGTGGAATGAACTGTTTGATCAAAGGGTGTGCTTGTCATCGACGTCTCACATGAACTGCTGATCGCTATGAATCTGACCATTAAATACATTTCAGCAATGTTTCGTGAAGATCAAGTCAAGGGCAGCCTGGAAAATGTCAGAATAAGCAGTATTGGTACTGACATATGTGCGGCAATATCAATCACATTTCCTGGGCATGTGAAATACTGAGAAATTAGCTCTGAGTCATTTATGTCAGCTCTATTGCTGTGATGTATAGATTTGTCTAAATACTGCAGGAAATTCCCTGGGAATCATCTCTTGCAAAAGTGCGGGCGAAATCAGTGTAAACTGCAGTTCTGCAAATAAAATACAAGCTTTGGTGAAACAGTCCATTCACATCTACAAAGTAGCCCTGTTTTGGAATGAGTTTCAGAAGTAACAGTATTATCTTCATTAGAAAAAAAGGGAGGGGGGACTTCTCACCCCCTATGGGTGGCATGTGTCTTGCTCAGTCTGGGGTTCGCTACAAGAGGCCTGGCAATTTGAGGGTTCTGTGCAGTGTCGTGGCTGATCGTAACACTGAGCTCTTCTGGACAGAATTATCTGATGTTGCTCCTGGAATCTGTTGGAGTCACTATCCCAGCTTAGGAGTCATAGATTTGAGCACTTTTATCACCACTGGGACCATTTTAGCCTTTACTTTCCACTTTCTATCTAGTTTCTCTTTCAGGGCTTGCTAAACCAACTTTTTATACTCCTTCTTCTTGATGTTTTTGCATTTGACACTGCTACATCGATCATCTCCACTGTCCTTTGGTCCATGTCTACTAACACAATGTCTGGTTGACTGGCCAGTACCTGCCTGTCACCCTGTATCTAGAAGTCTCATAGGATCTTAGCCCTACTATTTTCCATGACATTCTGTGGGATCTCACATCTGGATTTGGGAGGGTTTATCCCATGCTTACTCTGTTCAGATGTTTCTGTACACAATTCCAGCAACTTTGATGTGCCATTCGTGAATGCTGTTTCTGCCTCTATGAACTTACACATGTTGGACTGTGAGGCCTCTCTGCACAGCTTGCACCTTGGGTCCCATATAGTGTGGTAGATCCCTGTTTCTATGATTCTGATGCAAAGTGCCTGTTCTTGTGTTGCTATGATTAGTGCCTCAGTGCTGTCTTTAAGGAAAGCCCTTTACAGCCACTAGCAGGATTTCCGCATGTCAGCCATCCAAGCCATCTGTTGATGGTACAAAACATGCTGGGTCTTGTTTTGCCCTGGCAGATCCTCTACTTGAACTTCCTTCCATGTCTGCTGCTGGTGTAGGCATATGGTGTAGGCATACCCTTAGCAACTTATCTCTGGATGTCATCTTACAGATGTACTCCTGGATGCTCTGTGTTTCATCCAGGAACATGGCTTTGACACTCACCAGACCTCTTTCACACACGTCATGGCTGGTGTGTTGGTCTTGGGGTGGAAACCTATGTACATGGTGTGTATATAGCTCACTATATAAGTAGGGTATATGATGATAGGAGGTACGCATTGATGGTGTGGATCTTGTTCTTCCCAATGAAATGGCTTCAAGACCTGTCTTATACTTTCGTAGTACTTGGGTTTTGAGATCTTCCTTGCCTGCTCATTATGGCTCCCATATGACTGTGGGATACCAAGGGACTTGTAGCTGGTCTGTATTTTTCTATATGTCCTGCAGCCAGTTTTACTCCATCAGTCTTAACCACCTTCTGTTTATTACCATCCGGCCACACTTCTCCAGTCCAATGACATGTCCTCATTGTACAGATGAAGCCACTTGGATTTGTGAGTTAAATGCATCATGACTCAGGGGTAATTGAAGAAACTGTGTTATCTTAAGTCATCTTAACTCATTTAATGCATTTAACCTTTTCATTAGCATACCAAAGCTCCATTGTTCACAATGATGAATGCTTTAATTAGATGGGATGTTGTGACGCAGTTTTCTGTGTTAAATGAGATAAATGGGATATCTGTGTTTAGTTATTCTGTGTCAAACAGACAAACCAAAGTGGCTGCATCTGTAGTTCCAGTGTCAAGTGGACACCTGTGAGCCCAAGGATCAAACAATTTCAAACTTGGGACTTTCTTAACCATATGATTTTAAGTTGGCCACAAAGTGGATGGTTTGGCCTTGCTATTTGCTGATTTCTAAATGAAATGCACGATTAGTGATCTAATGTGCGAGCCCTTAATGTAATCAGGACCATGATGAACAAAATGCAATTCTCATCCAAACTTCAGCTCTATATCACTTATTGGATGCAATGCCCAAAAGACAATGAACAACACAAGAGTCTCTTTATAACTGGCCTGGGTCAACTAAACTCAAACTCATAACGTGGAACATACAGTATACATGCATCTTGTGAGGACTCACTTGGGTACAACGCTGCTAGATTATACGAGTAATTGATGCATAACATGAACTATTACTATTTGATGCCCACATTCACAAACCACTCTCATAAGAAGGCAATAATTGCCAAGTATGGACTGTACAACAACAAAAGACTTGGTTATATGTATTAGTTGCCCCATAATATTTAAAAGACTTAAATTGGCAGAGTGTATTTCATTATACTAAATTATTCATAACCCTTCCAAAAACCTGCAAGTGGTTTCCTCCCAGAACTTTGTGATGTAGGTCACAGTTTGTGTAGCATCTGCAGCTTATAAAAGTGTGAACTTTGTTCATAATGTCTCCTTGCTGAAGGAATGTCAGGTCTTACTTTTCTAGTAAATACTGTGGTTTTGTACATATCAACTGCTTGAAAATGTCTGTCAAGACCACAAAATTTTCATGCAAAGTCTGTCTTTTTTTTTCCTGTTTCTTTCATGTTACTTGGAAAAAAAAAGTCAAAACAGGAGGAATTGTGTGCAAAACAAAGAATTTGCACATTTTCCAACCTGGAGGGTACTTCCAATGTTTATTCCATTACCCTGTAATGATAATATCTCATGCAAGGTTAAAGTGTCCCTACATGTTTGAGTTGCATTTGTGCCTTTTGACTCATGGAGACAGTTTGAGCCGCTAATGTAAATGTGAAGGATGAGATCTGAAGAATCACGCCGAATGATCTCATCTCTGGGATAAATAAACAAGTTGCTAATGACTGGGAAAAAAAACTTTACTGTTGACTTGAAAACCGAACGTGTTCTAGGTGTTGTTTTTTTTTTTTTATATATCTTATACTGTATGTCTTTTTCTAATTAACACCCTTGTAGAATAGGATGTACCCTTAGAAGAAAAGGGCATGTGATTTTTAGGTCCCCCCAGGGGATGGCATCAAATTGATTCAAGGACTGATGGGGACTTAGTCGGAACTGAAGGCTGGCATGGTCCTTGGAAAGTTTTCTGGATCGTTGTGCTTCTGCTTTATACTTGAGCCAACACACTACAAATAAACATGGAGTTAAAAGTTCTTTATTTTGTACTTGATGTATTCTAACCAATGTCCTTTCATAGGATAACTGCTGCTCTGCTAATTAGTTACAATGGAATAACTAAAGATGCCCTTTTTCTGCAGAAATACGGTCACCTGATTCATTCCCGAGCATCTCCTTTAAGCCCATAATGTGCATTATTTTTATCCATAGTAATTTTAAAGTGGACCTGTCACCCAGACACAAAAATCTGTATAATAAAAGTCATTTTCAAATTAAACATGATATCCAATTTCTATTTTTTATTAAAGCATTCATAGCTGTTGTAAGCTCATTTAAACATCTCAGCTGTCAATCAAATATTGTCTGCCCCTCCTCCTTAGGCAATTACTTTCACTTTCCATATAGCACTTCCTACATGTCACTGCTCTCCCCATATATCCCTGTTCTCTTTAACATTTAATTGTTTAGCCAGGGCATGGAAATAGACAGCGGGTCCCCCATTCTGGTGCACAAACAAGATTCTGAGATGATACAAAGCTTTCCTTAAAAACAGTGTCCACAAAATGGCTGCTGCCTGCGTGCTATCATTTTTAATTCCCAGACTGAAGGAAACAAGATTCAAATAATGTATATAGTGTAATTGAAGTTCATTTTGCTTGACTAATGTGATAAAATAGGATTTTGAATATTTTTTTTGGGTGACGGGTCCCCTTTAAATGACTCTAAATAAACACTTTTTGGGATAAATATTTCAGGAGAGTTCATATTTTACTATACCTTCTAAAAGCTAATTAACCCCTAAGGATTCAGCTTAGAAAAGTCTGGGATATCCTGTGAAATCTTTTGTTAATACTCAGCACTCCATCAGTACAGAAGATTAGGGGGTTTAGATTTAGGGGGTATTTACTAAAACAACTTTTTCTCACTTACCAATAATTCTTCTTGAAAAAGTCAGTGCCAAAAAAGGCTCAACAAAAGTTTGTGTCAATTCTAATTGTGCAACTTTCTCAGATTCACAATCTGAAAACATGACTTTATCGAATTGTTGCTGGGACAATTCAGATGTATCGGATTATCACGAGATCACAAAGTTAGGAGGCATCTTTAGGGACATCTGCCATTAACTTCTACTTGACCTTGACAGGAGTATTTTCAGTTTGTGATTTTTAGCAGCGTTGTGGTATTATAAACCTAAAAATGTGAGGTTTTTTTTCCTCTAAAAGTTTTCCCCTTTCAAAAATCAACCAGAAAAATCTCAGGTTTAATAAATAAGCCCTTTATTGTTTTTTTTGGCTCAGCACGGTTTATTATGACACTTTTTGCCACTGAGTTTGGGTTCTTGTGCAGCAGGTTCTGTAATGTTGACCCGTTGTGCACAACCCATATGTTTTCCCCTTTAATTATTATTTCAGCAATTCTGGGTAAAATAAAGATATTTTACATGATCTTGATAACATTCTGCCCACATGACTAGGGGTACAACGAAAGGATTGTTTTCCCATACAGACATTCCAAAATCAAATTCAGAAATAATATTATGTTCCCTTGCCTTAAACTTCATTTTTCTCTGATGTTTTTTTTTACATATTTTCAGTTCATATCACTTTAGAACATTTTTCTCTTCTTTACCCAAATACCAACTGTATGTGCCGGGCTGGTAAAACCACATCTTGTTGAATGAAATGGAACTTGATGAAGAAACCTGTCACCGGAGCCGGCAGTCGCTCACCGAGTGTATTGCACAGATACATTATCTCAAGTTTTTATTATTTCCTTTTATAGCGATTTAAGGCAGGAATCCGCGAGGAAATTTCATATTGTTAATGTAATGCTATCCTTCTTCAGGCACAAACCCTTCTAAAATGTCTCATGAGAAATGATGTTTGAACTGAAATTAAAATGTAATGAATGAGTTGTAAGGCGACCCATCCTAGAGACACAGGTGGCGGCTTGAAATGCATTTTTTAAGCCAGATAATTTGCCGCCAAAGGAAAAAAAAAACAACAATATTTTAAATAGATATTTAAAATACTTAAATAGTTTAAAATATAAACAAGTAATCCATTTTGAGATCTATTTTCAACTTTAAAAAACAGTATTATGGCAGAACAAATAGATCAGTTTAGTAATACTCAGAGTTCAGCAGAAAAGACAGGGAGGCGATTTTATTAAAAGCCACATTTCTAATTTTTCTAAGTAAAAAATCTCAAATATTTTTATAAAATAACTCGAATTTCAGAAATTCAATTGCTGCTACAACTCCTATCGACATCTGCATGAATATGTCAACTTGTACATGGCAGATATTCGTTTTTATTTATTTGAGCATCATAAATAAAAAAATTTACATTTTAGAGATCATGGGGCAGATTTATCAAGGGTCAAATTTCGAGGGTTAAAAAACCCTCGAATTCGACTCTCGAAGTAAAAATCCTTCAAATTTGAATATCGAATTTGAAGGATTTTGCGCAAAAGCTTTGATCGAATAAAAACCGTATTTTTTAAAGAGACAGTACTTCGACTATCGAATGGTCGAATAGTCAAACGATTTTTACTTTGAATCGTTTGAATCATTCGAATCGATCGAATTTGACCAATTCGATGGTCGAAGTACCCAAAAAAATACTTCGAAATTCGAATATTTTTCCATTCAAATTATTCACTTGAGCTTAGTAAATCTGCCCCCATGAGTTTCAAATATATATATATATATATATATATTAATCACATTAATGGTTGCATTATTTTTTGTGCATTTTCAAAATTTTGATATGAAACACTGTTTAAATTTGTTTGACTTTGCATTATTTATACTTAAAGGGCATCCTGCATAATTGGTATACTGTAATCAGTAAACGGTTCCCCAAATAATTTTTTGCCTTTGTATTACCCAAAGAGTCCATAAACTTAATGAAATGATCCTACATTACAATATTAAGTATAAATACATTGCAGGGATACTTACCTATTTTAAACTATTTGATATTGTAAATTTTACAGATTTTACACTATCCATAAACAGTGGGGTTTATTTCTGTGCATAAATCATAGCTAGTAGTTATGGGCAAATTTGGGACGATTCGCTACACCGAAAAATTTGCGAAACGGCAAATAATTCATGACATGCCACCGGCGTCTCGTTTTTGACACCGGCGTCCGTTTTTTGGACGCCGGCGTCCGTTTTTGATGAAATTGCTCAGGCATCCAAAAAAGTCAATTTTTTTTATGCGGGCGAATTTTCGCTGACAAATGTTCGCGATTTCCCGCCGGCGAATTAATTAGCGAAACAGACGCGAATTCGCACATGGCAAATAAATTCGCCCATCACTAATAGCTAGTGATGAGCGATACCTGATGGCAAGCATGGAATTGCAGCAAAATTCTGCACAATTTTAGACTACATGCCCCTAGTGTATTTTGCACACAAAAAATTTGCAGAAAGAAACACCCATTGACTTCAATGAGTTTGGTAAATATTTGCTGTTTTGTGAATTTTGGCAAAATTTTGCAAATTTCTCCTTTAAAAAAATTTTTAAAAAGTTTTTTTGATTTCTCTAAAACTCAAGATATATGAAGTATAAAAACCAAGTAAAAGCATTCAAGGTTCTACAGATGTCAATGGGAGCTGCTCTGGTCCTATTGGACCTTTTCATTTAGCTATTTGAACTTTCAGAGGGTTTCAGATTATATTTTCACTACAAATTGTCTGAAAAAAAAATTGTTTTAGAGGTTTTACTATTTTTATCGTGCATTCTTTTTATATTCGGATCTTTTAATAAACTATATGGCATTCGTGGTTTCGAGAAAATTTGTTTATTTGTGGTTTCAAAAACCTATATATACCACAAAAGGAGAATGTTAATAAATGGGCTTCTAAGATTCGAACTAGTACATTTTTTCTTGTTGAGGTTTTTAGGAGGAAAACTCGATTTTTTCCCGGGGGGAAAAAAATAGAATTTTTGAGATTTATCATACCCCAAAGCTGCTAAAAATCCGAATCGGATTTGGTCGGATTTGTTTCCATAAAAAAATTTAATTATTTTGTGTTTTAGTAAATCAGCCCCCTAAAATCAAATTTCAGCACATCAAACAATTTTTAAAAAATTCATTGATTAAAGTAGAAAGATGTAGAAAGATGGGTCATTTTGTGTAGACTGCATTTATCATTGGGGTGTTAGAGCTCAGGGCCGCATATTTCTAAACTGCTCATTAATGGGAATTGCAATGTGGAATTAACAATTTGAACCTCACCCTGCTTTGTGTTGCAGTCCTGTCCTGCTTTATGGCAGCTGAGATTCTAGCTATCTGTATAACAGAACATTCTGTCCCAGTGGCTGCACAGATCCTATCTGATCCCCATTGTAAGCAGCCGTCCTGTCCTGCTTTATGGCAGCTGAGATTCTAGCTATCTGTATAACAGAACATTCTGTCCCAGTGGCTGCACAGATCCTATCTGATCCCCATTGTAAGCAGCAGTCCTGTCCTGCTTTATGGCAGCTGAGATTCTAGCTATCTGTATAACAGAACATTCTGTCCCAGTGGCTGCACAGATCCTATCTGATCCCCATTGGAAGCAGCATTTCTGCCCTGCTTTATGGCTTCCAGCTATCTTCATAACCAAAAAATTAGAGGGCAATTTATTAAGGTTTTTTTTACTGTTATCTGTAACAGTGGTTACCACTTGGCAAAAAAAATATACTTTTACATTTACATTTAGGGTTTATGGGGCTAATATATAAAATATTTTGTGTTTGCTACGGACTGAGTCACCTGTAGCAACGAATGAGCAGGTAAAAAGCTGATTGGATGGTTTGAATTACTGGATCTGGGACAGTGTTGCAATTTACAATTCCTTATATGAGCACCTCATTAGGTTACACACTGTTGTGGGGATTGATGGCAATGACCAATCACTCTCTGAAAAGCGATACAAATAAGGGATACAATTAACAGGACAGGCTTCTAATAACAAATCTGAAATGAAAAAAAAAAGTAGAGAAAGGGCAACTTAGTTAATAGAGAGGTCTCATTGAATCTAAACACAAGCTGCAGAAAGTGAGAAAGGACGGGAGTTGAATTTCTATTGGTGGACACAACCCGTAAAGACCACAAAAAAAAAAGTTTATAATCCACCTAATAATAAAGATAACAGTTTAAGCTTCCAAGGAACAAAACTCGTTTTCTAAAATTAGGAAGCGCTCGTTTGAAGGAAAGGAATGCTTTTAAAGAAGGAAAAAAAGCCGAGAAGGTGATTGATTTAACATTCATAAAACGATGTGAATTTAGATCCCATCTGCTGATTCCACGTTCCCTTGGGCTCGGACCAGGACAATGTCATTTCACAGAGTCTCCTCGTTCGTTTTTTTTTTTGCTTAATATAAAGGAATGTCATCAATCTGAATTAATGCAACAATGCTGAAAATGCCCTTATTTATTGTAGCGCAGAGCCCGTAACTTACAAAGCGCTGTTTCATGTACAGTAGTAGCCTGAGAGTTTTTCTGGGAGTCGCTAACAAGACACGAGATTTTGGTTTGTGTTCATGTCTCCCAGCTCAATGGCCTTTGGCTGAATCCTTCTCCTCCGCGTGATTTATATCATGAAGACTCTGCTCAGCCAAATTATGAAAACATTATATATATATTTTTTTTTTTTTACAAGACCGTCCTCCCGATTATCTGGACTTTCTCAACCGGAGATCTCTTGGCTGCAGAATCAAAAGTTCATTAAAACCGAGAACATTGAAAATGGAGAGATTTGATGCTGTGGTTTGGAGAGAAAAAGACCCCCGAGCCAGAAACCCCCCCTCCCCTCCCCCCCACCATCATTTCACTTCGCCAGATGTAAGATAATGAAATGTCCAGGGCATTAAAAATTGAAAATTAATAACTAATTTTCTGTATTTAACATTAAAGTTGAGTATTTTTAATGTCCTCCCATGAATATTGTGGATGAATATCCAAAACCATCTGTATTGGATTGGAGATCACAAAATAAAGCAAAATATCTTTTTTTTTTTTTTTTCCCAGAGAAAAGGGAGCTTGTGTGATAACTCCGTATAATTTCTATTTTTATTGCATTTATTCCTATTTATTATTCAGTAATCCAGTCAACTGCCCACAAGGATTCACCTTCTCCGTGTCGTTCTTACTTCAGACTTCATTGTCTCCGGCACGTGGGGATTTGTGAGTTTTATAACTAAAATACACTGCGATAAAAAGGGCCGATTATTCATCTCGACATATTTCATGCAATTTATCTATTTATTTGATTTTTTTTCTAGACGAGGGTAAAACTTTTAATTTTTAGAGGGAAATTTTTTTTCGAAATTCTAGATATTAAGAGGCATATTTTTTAATTCGAATGAACGTGAATGACCTTAAAATTACGAATAGTATCTTATTTAAGAAAAACTGGAGTATCTAAAACTCGAACGAATATTACCAACCTGAAAACTTGAATCGAATTTGCATCAAATTTCGTCTAAACTTGAATTTTCTTGAATGTCAGGAAGGCTAGTAACATCTTCAAATGGGTCCCCATAGTCTAACATTGTACCTCGGTAGGTTTAAACTGCTGAAGTATGTAGTCAAAGTTTTTTTTAAAGAGACAGTACTTCGACTATCGAATGATCGAATAGTCGAACGATTTTTACTTTGAATCGTTCAAATCGAAGCCGAAGGTCGTAGTAGCCTATTCGATGGTCGAAGTACCCAAAAAAATACTTAGAAATTAGAAATTTTTTTTACTTCGAATACTTCACTCGAGCTTAGTAAATGTGCCCCATATTTTTATTGCTAATTTTTATTATTCATCTTTCTATTGTCAATTTCCCAGCTGCCCCAGTCATGTGACCTGTGCTCTGATAAACTTCAATCACTCTTTACTGCTGTACTGCAAGTTGGAGTGATATCACCCCCCTGCCTTTTCCCCCCGCAGCCAAACAAAAGAACAATGGGAAGGTAACCAGATAACAGCTCCCTAACAAAAGATAACAGCTGCCTGGTAGATCTAAGAACAACACTCAATAGTAAAAACCCATGTCCCACTGAGACACATTCAGTTACATTGAGAAGGAAAAACAGCAGCCTGCCAGAAAGCATTTCTCTCCTAAAGTGCAGGCACAAGTCACATGACCAGGGGCAGCTGGGAAATTGACAAGATGTCTAGCCCCATGTCAGATTTCAAAATTGAATATAAAAAAATCTGTTTGCTCTTTTGAGAAACGGATTTCAGTGCAGAATTCTGCCGGAGTAGCACTATTAACTGATGCGTTTTGAAAAAAACATGTTTTCCGATGACAGGATCCCTTTAAGTTTACTGGAAAATCATGTAAACATTGGGAGGCACATTCATCAAAAGTCGAATTTCGAATTCATGTGAATTTTTTTTAACTCATAAATTTGAATATACTTGAAATTTGATTGGCAGGTTATCTGATTAAAAAAACATTGAATATTTAAAACTCGAATGAATATTACCGACCCAAAAACTCAAATTGAATTCGACTAAACTCAGAAAAAACTCGACTGTCAGGAAGGCTAGTAACATCTTCAAATTGGTCATAGGACCTCTCCCATTGACTTCTACATGAACTCGGCAGGTTTTAAGTGGCGAATAGTCTAATTCGAATTTTTGAAGGGCAAGGTTTGATTAACATCAAAATTCGAATTGAGTTTGGATTATTCACAATTTGAACATTCAAATTAGAATTTTCAGTTCGACCCTTAATAAAACTGCCCCTAAACAAACCCAATAGGCTGGTTTTGCTTCTAATAAGGATTACTGTATATACTCGAGTATAAGCCGTCCCGAGTATAAGCCGAGGTACCTAATTTTACCTCCAAAAACTGGGAAAGCTTATTGACTCGAGTATAAGCCGAGGGTGAGAAATGCAGCAGCTTCTGGTAAGTTTCACTCAAAAAATTGAGGGTTTCTGTTCCCATTGGAGGTGCCGGCGTCTCGTTTTTGGATGCCGGCGACCATTCTTGGACGCTGGCGAATATTTTTGGAGACTATTCTTGGATGCCGGCGACTATTCTTGGATGCGACTATTCCTAGGCGCGGCAAATATTCTTAGACGCCGGCGACCGTTTTTGCGCTTGACCCGAGTATAAGCCGAGGTAGAGTTTTTCAGCATATTTTGGGGGCTGAAAAACTCGGCTTATACTCGAGTATATATGGTAATTATATCTTAGTTGGGATCAAGCACAAGCGACTGTTTTATTATTACACAGAAAAAGGAAATCATTTTAAAAAATTTGGATTATTTGATTAAAATTCTGAGTTTTTTGTATAACAGTTTCCGGATAACGGATCCCATACCTGTACCACTTTTTGGGTAAGAATCTTTTCTGAGGTGCAGAGTTGTACTTTCTATATGAAGCTGAATTATGATATCCTTAATCCTTACCTAGAAATCTGGCCGATATTGTACTAAGGGTCTTATTTGCAGCTGAGTTACATCACATGGACGTGCGGAGGAGTTTATGAAACTGAGAATAATGGAGGCTGGTAGAGAGCCAAATAGGCAGTGGGTTGCTGGGAGTTGAAGCTGGTCCAGAGTATTTGGGCAGATAAGGCAGGAGGTGATGGACAGGAGACTTACACGACTAATGAAGAACGAGCAAGGTTAAACTTGTAGACTAGAGTCTTTAATCATTCACAACTGACGGATTTGACCTGAAGATCATTTTTTCAGGAATTTCATTAATGAGTGGGAAGGGAAACCGTTATGTTTACTGAGCCATTTAATCCTACATTTCAGATCTGCATTAATGGGGCCATTAAAATTCTAGGCTGTATAGCGGGTGCATCGAAGGTCCTTAATCGAGAGAATGGAGATAAGGCGCAATATACAGTTCTTTGTTAAATTCACGTTCCCATCACAGTTAAAATGACCAAACGGAAAACCACCAGTCAAACAAAGGGGTTTTTTTTAATATAAAAATGCAGCCGTCTGGCATTAAAGATGATACTGGCAATGAGATAATAAAGACGATCTCTGCCCGACACCCCAAGGCGCTCTAGTCAATGACTTAACCACCAATAAAGCCTCTCTGTTTGATATCTGCTCCAAAGAGTCATGAACAAATGGTCTTGATTATTGTAGGGAATACTTTGCTTAAAGAGGCAAGAAATGTGAGTGGATGCTATGTGTAATGCTGAAATAATGCATATTATCTATAAATAAAAAATAAACACTTGTTTTTCCTGAATTGTTGGAGTGAATTTATCCAATTACTTTTCTCCAAAAATAGAAGCTTAGTCATGAATTATGGCTGACAGTCTAAATCAAGAGTCCCCAACCTGCAGGGGCCCACGTTAAAATGTAAAAAAAGCTGAGTAGTAACACGCACATGAAATAAAGACCTTGGGGGTTCCAAATAAGGGCTGTGATTGGCATACTGGTAGCCCCTATGTGGACTGGCAGCCTACAGGAGGTTCTGCTTGGCCGTAATCCTGGTTTTCATGCAACTAAAACTTGCCTCCAGGCCAGGAATTCAAAAATAAGCACCTGCTTTGAGGCCATTGGGAGCAACATCCAAGAGGTTGGTGAGCAACATGTTACTCACAAGCTACTGGTTGGGGATCACTGATCTAGATATTTGTATGCTAGTTAATACTACTGGTGGCTATTGCACCCAACTATGCTGCTTTTGGCTGCTCTCAAAGTAGTACATGAGTTACACTTGACCCCTTACACCCAGACTGGGCACTTGTGAAAAAGATGGTGGAACGGAACATAACAGTACAGTATGAAGCACCCCAGTAGGACATCATCTGAACTCTTTTGTACAGTTCGTGGCCCAACACTGGTGACTGGCATCAATACCCCTATGGCCTCTCTACAAAAGGGCATACCTTCTGTTTTAGTCATTTTGTTGTATATTTCCATTGTGTGTTTGAATCACTGTTGAGCTGCATGACTCTCATTTTAAGAAGCTTCACCTCAGATGGGTTCACCCAGGCATTACCAGTGGCATTTGCTGGTACCTAAATTCCTAAAATGTACTGTTTCCAATTGACTAGTGTTTCAGCATATACTGTATGTTTCAGCCATATCACTTCCTTAATCATTGCAGAAGCCCCTAAGAACTGTGTCCACTTCAACAAATGTTTTTTTGGATAAACACCTTATAGAGAGGATAGGGAGGGCAGAAGGCCACCGTATTTATTGACACTTTTTCATATATTTTGCTCCCAGGGACATTTGATACCCAAGTCTCACCTTCTTCAAGTTTATGGAGCAAGTATCAAACAATTCTGATGTGCAGATTTTGGCTTCAATGACAGAGATGTAACATTTGATGAAGCTCTTTTGGTTATGGAGAAGTTGCCGAGAACTTCCCACACCAGTCAGTTGAACTGAAGAAGCTGCTCGGATGAGTAGTGAAACGTCTTCATTGATTACTCAGCAAGTCCAGTTGTTTTTAGATTGACCTATACTAGATACTATACTATGACCTGGATGAATGAAAATCTTCATAGTCAGATCCTAATTAGTTGGACCATCATATTCAAGAGAAGGCATTTACACTTGTGTATGTTTTCATCATAGAATAGATGCCTACAATAACTTATCAGAATGCAATTACAGCAGCCCATCTAGCTAGAGTTTCTAAAAGGGTCCCCAGTTTGATCTGGTAATCTTAAGGTGGCCATACATGGGCAGATCTGCTTGTTTGGAGAGGTTGCCAAATGACCATATCTTGTAACAATATGCCCACCTTGAGTGGGTGACATTGGGCTGATCCAATCATGGACCCTAGGGCCCAACGATTGGATCATAAGGCCAGGAATGCAGGAGGCGGGATCAAGGACTGTATTAATGATCAATTTTCAGCTGGATATTGATTGGGGAAACCCGTTGGAGGGCCCCATACACTGTCCAATACACTGCCGACTTTGCCTGTCAGCATCTTTTATAGGCCCGTGTATGGCCACCTTTAATTTATTAAGATCTGGAGGGCTGGGGCCCCTTTTGTGTGTTTGTTTCCAGAATAAAGGCTTTAGCCATAGTGTAATGGTTGAACCAAGTCTGATGCTCCAGTAGAATCTATAGTAACATAACGTCAGGAACAGATTATGATAGACTCAAGCCTTGGCCTTTACTTGTAGAATTATAATCACTTACCTGTGCTGAATGGAATGGAGTAGACAAAGCTGCCAGGTATCTGCTCTGCTGCTCTCCGATACCATAACGGAAAGTGGTCGGCATTAAATATACTCTCTTTATCTTCAGATGTGAGGAAGTCTCTTGAAACAGATTGGGAAGAAAACAGATATTTTATTATGTACATTTACCTTGAGCCTACTGGATACAGAGTCTAGCCCCTGTCTTCCCATTATATAAGTCAAGTAACATCTCAGTGACTCCTATAGAACTGAATTTATACGTATCCTATGGCAACATATCCCTGAGTGCCCCGCAAGTAACTTAATACAAAACTGCTGTTATACGATCTCAAAATCAGGCAGAAATACGTCGTGTTTGAGCTAAAACGGAGGAACGTTAAGAAAAGGGAACATCTTGGCTTTGAGCATCTTGGGTGGGGAAGAATCACACAAGGGGGTTGTTTAACAGCTGAAAGCCCTAAAGCAACATGTTTTGGATACTCATAGGGAAAATATGCAACACAATTCTACAGCGTATATTCAGAACTGCTGGGCTTTTAGTACTCATCTCTTTTATTATGGAGACAGTTTTAATAAGGCCTGATAAGCTTCATTTTAATAAATCAACCTTCTTTATAACCCCCATCCAACAGTCAAGTCATTGACACTTGAAACATTACTACTTTAAAGGCTTCAGTTGGACATATCAGTGGACATATCAGTGCTGTAATGTCTACCTAACAAATTATGATGTCTATTCAGAGTCGGACTGGCCCACAGGGATACCAGGAAAACTCCAGGTGGGCCCAGGTGTCAGTGGGCCTCATGCTGCTAAACTTTTGGACTATTTCATGGCCATTCCCTATTTCTATGAGAACAAAGAGGCTAAATAGATAGAATAATTGATTATAGTATATAGAAAACCGACTAGAAAAATCGAGGTTGATTGAGGAGATGAAGAATAATAGTACTGAGAGTGGCCCCCTGGTCTAAGGTTTTTAGGGTGGGCCACTGGTCTAAGGTTTTTAGGGTGGGCCCCTGGTGTCTCAGTCTGACACTGGTCTATTTCCTGATAGTTACGGGGTGCGATTCAAGTCTGATTGTCTGTTCTTTGACCCTTGCCTGTGCTGGTTACTGGTATTGACCTCAGACTATGCTTCCTCTTTCCTCATCCTTCATGTCATACATTACGGTTAGGGATGGGCGAATTTGACCCAATTAGTTTTGCCAAAAATTCGCCACGTCGAAATGTTGCAGATGGCCATTAAAGTCTATGGGCGTCAAAAAAAATTTGATGTGCCCGAAATTTTTTTGACGCGCGTCTTTTTTTTTATGCACGCCGGCATACAAGTCTATGGGCGTAATTTTTTCGGCGAAACAAGGTGAAAAAATTCGCCCATCCCTAGGTATGGTTCCCTTGTCTGCCCAGAACTTTCGCCTTGGTTCTCTCACTTAAAACCTGGCGTCCAAGTAGCGGAGGGCTCCTCCTGAAGCGAAAGGTGGTTGTTATAGGCAGAACCCAGAACTTTGATGTTTGTTCTGGGTTTTGGGCTACCAAAAGTGACAGTTGTACAGGGTTGGACAGGGCCGGCGGGACACCGGTAAAAAACCCGGTGGGTCAGCCGTTCTTGTGGGCGCCCGCTGGCCCAGATCTGCACCCTACGCCTCTTCCTCTCTTCCCTGCGTCTTCCTCCTTTTGGCCCTCACGGAAAAACACAATGCACGAATTCGCGCATGTGCGCCACTTCTCCCTGGCCAGTTTCTCGCATGCGCAATATACAATAATGATATTTCTATAATGCAAACAACTGTATGATGGGGTTACAAAGACGGGTATTAAACCATGTAGTAAAATTGCCAATTACATAGTAGAAGTTCTATTCATTGTTAAGAGAATTTATGCCTCTTTTAATAAAGGAATTACTGTTACAGTTAAGTTTATTACCCACAAGTACCGAAGGCCTTTTTCTGTTAAGGACTCACCTGTTGTGGGCTCATTAAAGGAGTTGTTCACCTTTAAATGAACTGTTAGTCTGATGTAGAGAGGGATATTCTGAGACAATTTGCAACTGGTTTTTATTATTTATTATTTGTGGTGTTTGAGTTATTTAGCTTTTTATTCAACAGCTCTCCAGTTTGCAATTTCAGTCATCTGGTTGCTAGGTTACAAATTCCCCTAGCAACCATGCATTTATTTGAATAAGAGACTGGAATATGAATAGGAGAGGCCTGAATAGAAAGATAAGTAATAAAAAGTGACAATAACAATACATTCGTAGCCTTATAGAGTATTTGTTTTTTAGATGGGGTCAGTGACCCCTTTTTGAAAGCTGAGAAGAGTCAGAAGAAGAAGGCAAAAAATTGAAAAAATAAACATAAAAATTAAATAATGATGGCCAATTGAAACATTGCTTAGAAATGTCTATTCTATAACATACTAAAAGCTAACTTAAAGGTGAACCGCCCCTCTAAGGCAGTGGTTGCTGGACCTTCCCTTGAACCTTCCCTAATCTTAAAAGAAGGTTTCAAATATAGGAAAATACTTGGGTATCAGTCGTTAATGAGGCCTTGATTCCAAGAATATTTAGGGCAATAAATACATTTTCACCCTAAATCCCACCCTAACTGGCCCTACAAGGTGGACATATAGGCATTATATCCGTGGCCTATCACTTACTGATTAGTGAGCTGCTCAGCACCCACAAACAGGTTAACGCGGGACAGACCTGTGCGAGTCCCAAGGAAGGCAACTTCGACTCCTTTGTCAGAATTTCTGTAAAAAAAAAAAAAAAAGAAACCCTTCAGCAATTAGATTTTTTCCCAATTTAAACATAAAAAAGAAGATATTTACCTGTTTTAGGCCTAAAAAAATACAGCAGCCCTATAACAGTAATGATCCAGCCCTTCCCCAGCAGCTCCCCATCCCCTGATCTTGTTAGGCATCTCTTGTGAGTCACTGGCACTGCACATGCTCAGTGGGCTCTGGGCTGCTGGGGAGGAGCTAAGCTTAATCATCAAGCAGAAAGTGGGGTCAGATCTGTCATAGAAGCTGATGCTACAGGGCTGATTATGAATTTCAGCCATCTGGTTGCTAGGGTCCAAATTCCCCTAGCAACCGTGCACTGATTTGAATAAGAGACTGGCATATGAATAGGAAAGGCCTGAATAGAAAGATGAGGAATAAAAAGTAGCAATAACAATACAATTGTAGCAGAGCATTTGTTTTTTAGATGGGGTAAGTGACCCCCGTTTGAAATCTGGAAAGAGTCAGAAGAAAAAGGCAAATAATTCAAAAACTATTAAAAATAAATAAAGAAGACCAATTGAAAAGTTGCTTACAATTAGTCATTTTATAACATACTAAAGTAAGTTATACTAGTTAACTTAAAGGTGAACCACCCCTTTAAAGACACGTCATTTTTACGCAATATATTCTCCTTTCCACAGCGATACTCTTTTTATTTTCACCAGTGATTATATTCGCTATATATATCAGGCTAAAATATAGTCTTTGCTTGATCCAACTCTATAAATTTGTTTATATTGTATAATAAAGTATCTGCTTTGGGGAACAGCGCAGGCGGCAGAACTTTCTGGTGGGACTGGACTCAGCGCTGATAAATGGGTCTGCGGGGGAACGACTTCACTCCTATATTTTATCCCATGAAGATATTTTTATGAAGCCAGGAATGTCATAAAGCAGCAAAGTACTGAGAGAGCAGCGATTGAGGGAAGGATTCACGGCTTCTGTCCCTAATAGGCTGATGGCAGGGCGAGAGATAAAGTCATGTTTTATAGCGCAGAGAAAACAAGTTCTGCACCGCAGAGCAGCTCAGTCCTGGCCGAGCATTAATGTTAAATGCAGACTCCTGTTATGGGGGAAAAGGTAATGAAAGAATCTCTCATCTTAATGGAGAAATATTAACTTTTACTTAATATTTGCCAAAAAAGAAAGGATTGAAGAGGAAATTCTGCCAAATAAAGGGACTACGTTTGTATTAAGGTATAGAAAAACGCTTGAATAGGAGAGTTTATTTTTTGCTACTCATTTGCCTGTTTTTCCCCCATGTTCGAAAAGCAGCAGTCCTGTCCTGCTTTATGGCAGCTGAGATTCTAGCTGTCTGTATAACAGAGCATTCTGTCCCAGTGGCTGCACAGATCCTATCTGATCCCCATTGTAAGCAGCAGTCCTGTCCTGCTTTATGGCAGCTGAGATTCTAGCTATCTGTATAACAGAACATTCTGTCCCAGTGGCTGCACAGATCCTATCTGATCCCCATTGTAAGCAGCAGTCCTGTCCTGCTTTATGGCAGCTGAGATTCTAGCTATCTGTATAACAGAGCATTCTGTCCCAGTGGCTGCACAGATCCTATCTGATCCCCATTGTAAGCAGCAGTCCTGTCCTGCTTTATGGCAGCTGAGATTCTAGCTATCTGTATAACAGAACATTCTGTCCCAGTGGCTGCACAGATCCTATCTGATCCCCATTGTAAGCAGCAGTCCTGTCCTGCTTTATGGCAGCTGAGATTCTAGCTATCTGTATAACAGAACATTCTGTCCCAGTGGCTGCACAGATCCTATCTGATCCCCATTGTAAGCAGCAGTCCTGTCCTGCTTTATGGCAGCTGAGATTCTAGCTATCTGTATAACAGAACATTCTGTCCCAGTGGCTGCACAGATCCTGTCCTGCTTTATGGCTGAGATTCCAGCTGTAGATCATTGCGTATGAGTAGGGAATTCCTGGGACAATGTGACTGGGGATGTTGATGTCCATTCCAAGGCCTTGGAAAGTCACCTTGTGCCCCAGACCTCCATCTAAGCAGCTTTATACAGGGGCAGTAGTGGAAAATACCCACAGTAACTTTCTCAATCATCACAAAGTAGGGAATTTTTTGAAATGGTTGGAAGCATACGAGTAACTTTGAGCTACCATGAGTTGGTTGTGACTCTGTAGCTGCAACGTCAAAGCTAAATACCAACATTGCTCAGTTTGAAGATTTTAACATTTGATTTCCACACTTAAAGCTTTGTATACAGAGAGAAAGCAAGCTATCACATACTTACTCTGATTTATTTAGTGCTAGGCTTGTCCAGTAGGCTTCTAGTGGTGCACTGACGACGGCATCAAACAGGACTTCTTGGATTAGTTCCTTGTCACCTATAAAGAAAAAGGCAAATGACAGTACCTGTAGGGTTTCATTTTCAGCTCATTGGTCTAATGAAACATTTCAGGTTGGAGTTGAACCATGAGTAAACCAGTTCATTCTTGATATATGACAAGTGGGTGCCATTGGTCGGCTCAATAAAGGTAAAGAAGAGAATCAGTAGAAACTGTCAAGATGCCATGCAATCTAAATCCCTCGATACTCAATGCCAGTTAGCTGCTTCTTTTTAGGAGCAACACAAAGGACGAATACAAGAAGGGTGGATAGTTTAACCAGAGGGCAAGCCAACACTAAACCATGGGTTTTGGACCTGAATTCTAGTTATAGTCAAACCACAAGCCCTAGAATTCACAGTAGAATCCTCTAAGCTTGAATTGACTTGAGATTCTCTAGTAAATGGAACCGGTCTCTTCCACTACTGAAAATGAAGGACACTTCACCCCTTTATAGAAGGACTGGGTGACTGGTGTGTTGCCTCCAATGCTTGAGGTTTGAAGCCTATTATGAGTTATTTCAATTTCCAGCCCTTATCAAAATCAGCTGGCACAATACCACTGCCTTGATTAATGGGAAAGAGAATTCCAGTTGACTGCCAAATATTACACTGGCTCCTTTTAGGTTTATAACATACAGATAAAATGAATAGTCTGCTTTTGGTGATATACTGTACACTAGGAGAGACTATTTTACTCCGTGAACTAAGAGAGGGTTCGCTGGAGGTTTATGGAAAGAAAGCTAAGGAGATACCACATGCTCTGCAATATAAATTCATACTAAATGCACATTGGGGACTATTTTCTGTACATATTTTCCTTTTTCCTGGGGAGGACTGAATTCAAAGCAAAGCTACATGTGATCTCTGTGCTTGGATTTATTAAAACCATTGGGCAAATGAATTATTCCAGGGGGTCCTGTGATAACAAGAGATGGGGCTTTGGAAATAGGCAGCAGTTTCCTTAGTATGATGTCATAGTACAGTTTCAGGGTCATTTAGAAAATGGCATGAGGAATTTATGTGTGTTGGGCTTGGCTGGTGGTCAACATCATGACCCCTGTAGGAATACTAGTAATACCTACTGCTCAGCTCAACTCAACAATATATTGTGGTCAATGGTGCAAAGACATACTAAAAAGATATGGTTGTACCCCAATACTCAAGTCTGTCAACCTTTCATTAGAAAAGTATAATGACCCCTTTGAAATTAGAAGCAGCTTCTCAATCCAGACCAGAGAGAACCTTGATGCCCTATATTGAGGGTCCCCAACTATTTTCACCCGTGAGTCACATTCAGATGTAAAAAGAGTTGGGGAGCAACACAAACATGAAAAATTTTCCTGGGTGGTGCAAAATAAGTGCTGTGATTGGCTATTTGGTAGCCCCTATGTAGACTGGCAGACTACAGGAGGCTTTGTTTGGCACTACAACTGGATTTTATACAACCAAATTTGCCTCCAAGCCTGGAATTCAAAAATGGGTACCTGCTTTGAGGCCACTCGTGACAACATCTAAAGCTGGCCATAGACGCACAGATCCTATCTTACGAATCAAGGATTCGTACGATTTTCGGATCGTGTGTGGAGAGTGCTGACATCTTTTGTTCGGCGGAGATCGGTTGTTTGGCCGATCGGACAGGTTTGATTTTGACCCGACCGATCCCGCCGAAGCCCATTGCGTATCATAATAGGATCGTTCAGATTACCCCCAATATAGCCATGCTTGTTAATGGCATATCGGGGAAAGATGCGCTCGTTCGGCGATGTCGCCAAACGAGCAGATCTTTGTGTCTGTCCACCTTAAGGGGTTGGTGAGTAACATGTTGTACCAGAGCCACTGGTTGGAGATCACTGGTCTATAGGCTCCTGAGGGAGCAACTGGCCTGTTGGGATGGTGCTTACATATTGTGTAACCAACATTGAATATTGTAGGATTTCCCTTTATGTATAAGATGTGAGATGAGATGTGAGGTATAGATGTCCATATTACATATTTTGGTCCATCAGTATGGTTCAGGAAGTGCTTTGTCAAACAATAAAACAGTAGGAACGCTTACTATTTCCTGAATTTATCAGATGCATGAAGACTTATGGCTAGTGATGGACTAAACTGTGCCGTTTCGCTTCGCTGGAAAATTTGTGAATTTGCTGAAAAATTTGCGAAACGCATTGAAGTCAATAGGTGTCAAAATAATTTTGACGTGCAACAATTTTATTAATTGCTTATATTACAAATGAAACTATTTATGACTGTTTGTAATAACATCTTGGTTTGTTACAATCATACAGGTAAGAAGGGTATGTACTTGAGGCACCATGTGAAGGCGAGAGGAAATTTACTTGGACCCATAAAGAATGTAATTAGGTTCTTATTCATATTTAGGT
The DNA here is from genome assembly GCA_038501925.1 of Xenopus petersii. NCBI lineage: Eukaryota > Metazoa > Chordata > Amphibia > Anura > Pipidae > Xenopus > Xenopus petersii. The sequence continues at coordinate 156,607,036 of CM076678.1, forward strand.
GTGTGAACATCAATCGTATACTTGTCCTTAATAGAGGCCACAGCCTATTCAAAGTTATTTGAATTGAAGATGAAGGGAAATTAGAAACACACATTCACATGGTTACCTCTGAATTAAGGGTGATTGTGACCTGTTCATAACAACCATCTTATGGATGATTAATTAATTTATGGTTTCCTTCTTAATTTTATTGGTCATTTGGACTTCAGTTAATGCATGCCTATCTTCAAAGACAAAGGGATTTATCTACAATCCAATTTATGGCCAAAAGTGCATTCTGAAGGCCACCCATAGCCAGTTACGTCCATTGGGAATGACGGTCATCTCAAAAGAGCACATAGAAGGGCACTGAGGTTCACTATTTATAATTCAGGCTGACATATACAGTAGCCCTGTCTCAAATGATAAGGATGAATATTGAGCATATTTATAGATTATTTGGTAATTAACACCAAACTAAAGTGATTTATTAACAATTGTGCACATGCTCAAAGTAATCTATCCCCATATGTAATATAAGGCACTAAGTTTGCCCAGGGGCAGTAACCCATACCAACTAGGGATGCACCAAATCCAGGATTCGGTTCTGGCGTTTGACCAGGATTTGCCCTTTTTCAGGAGGATTTGGATTTGGCTTACTCCTCGTGCCTGGCCGAAATCGTAATTTACATATGCAAATGAAATGCATATGCAAATTAAGGGTGTGAAGGTAAATTGCATAACTGAAATATGTATCTAAAGAGAATAGAAGTTCCCTTCCCAATACTTACACTGCAACAATTGGTCCTTCCCTGTGAGGTAGATTTTGATGGCTTCCAGCTGAGTTAAGTGGCGATGTTCAGGGTGCAAATCTGTGTTGCAGTAGGACCTGCGCAATGGCAGACAGTTAGTGACAGGGTTTAGGGCACATTTTAATCACCTTAAAGAAATTGTTCAAGGTAAAAAATAAAAACTGGGCAAATAGATAGGATGTGCATAATAAATGATGTATCTAATATAGTTAGTTAGGCAAAAATGTAATGTATAAAGGCTGGAGTGACTGGATGTGTAACATAATAGCCAGAACACTACTTCCTGCTTTTCAGCTCTCATGCTTTCCACTGATTGGTTACCAGGCAGTAACCAATCAGTGACTTGAGGGAGGGGCACATGGGACATAACTGTTGCTTTTGAATCTGAGCTGAATGCTGAGGATCAATTTCAAACTCACTGAACAGTTATGTCCCATGTGACCCCCCTTATAGTCACTGACTAACTCAGAGTTAGAGAGCTGAAAAGCAGGAAGTAGTGTTCTGGCTATTATGTTACACATCCACTCACTCCAGTCTTTATACATTATATTTTTGGCTAACTGACTATATTAGATACATGTTTTACTTTGCACATACAACCTATTTACCCAGTTTTGATTTTTACGCTGAACTGTTCCTTTAATGTACATGGTTTGGATTTCAGCACTTACCATTCGTCAGCTAAAGAAACATCCGGGTGTTCGAGATCGTGCAGACCTGCATTTAGGGAACCACATTGAATGTTAATGCAACGGACCTTTCTAAAGGCTTCCTGGAATTAAAAGTACACAAATAAGTAGAATTGACACAATACTTAACAATTTGTTGTGTACAACGGCCTCAGAATTCATGTGCTTGTTACATATCCAGTGTTAGCAGGAACATTGAATATGTAAAGGCAGAATATTTAATTATTTCCATCATTCCATACTTCATCAGACGATGTTTAATCTACCAGACTGGAAGGAAATAGAAACACCCAGAGGAACCCCCCAAAACACAACAAATACCATTTCTATAATGTTCTGGTTGGAACTGATCCAAGACTTTATGGGGCAGATTTACTAAAGGGTGAAGTAGCCATCGCTAGAGAAAATTCGCCAGAAATCCTATCCACAGGGACATTGGCAATTTACTAACAGAAGTAGAGGACAATTCGCTGGTGGAAGAGACCGTCGCTAGCGCAGTTTCGCACCCTATAGCCAGACAAATTTTTCGCTAAGGCTGACGATCATGACTTCACCAGAGTTTCCTTCACCATCTTAAGGAGGCCACAGACGTAACAATTACGATTTTTCTTGGAAAAGATGTTTCCCAGAAAGATTGTTAGTTTCAATACACACGTGTAGAGCTGAATGGTCAGATATACAGATAGAAACTATAGAATTCTACCTGTATCTGATGATTCAGCACTAACAATGGCCAATGTTTGGGTGTCTTCAAAGGCACCCAATTAAAATTTTCCATCCAGCCTGATCGACCGATATCCAAGTCTTCTGCCGATATTGGTCGGCTCATTTCCTACCATACACGCACCAAATATCGTACAAAAATTTGTTTAGTTCGATATTATCTGTGTGTCTATGGCCACCTTTAGACCTGGTGAACTGATAAGATGAAACTACATCTTCCTCAATCTTATGTCAGTGACATCACATCCCGTCATAAAAGTTCTAAAAAACACTGGTGTTTTTTTCATATTTTAAAGCGGGATTGACTTCAAAAGTTGTGACTATTAAAGATTTTTGTGTTAACATTTTTTCCCCAACCATTTGAGGGGCATGTCACATTTGTTTTAGGGTTGGCTCATGACTAGGGCATTAAAGGGTCTCTTTTGTCTTTATTTTGCTTCTTCGGACATGTGTAATAATAAGTGGCCACTCCCAGCAATTTCACCAACATCTATAATAAAGACACATATATGATCTATAGTGATGGGTGAATTTGCGCCGTTTCGCCGAAAAATTCACGAATTTCCCGCGAAATTCACAAAATGGCAAAAAAATCGGGAAATGGTGCCGGCATCTTGTTTTTGACGCCGCCGTCTGGTTTTTTTGGATGCTGGCAAAGAAAACGGAATTTTCTGCATCAAATTTTCGTGGCCGTTTCGCAAAATTATTCACAGGCGGTGAATCGCGCAAAATCACAGCGCATTCGCGCTTGGCGTATAAATTCTCCCATTACTAACGATCTACTAACGATCTACAGTATATGTACCCGCCCTATTCAAATTGACCTAAGTGTAAGAGTACTAATGAAGTTTCGCTAGGCAGAAACGAACGTAAGTGAAAGTTCACTATAAAATGATCACGCTGCAGAGACGCAACTTTGCATTTTAGTGAATTAGCGTAGTGGTGCCTGGTGAAGTAGCTCAAAGTGTGGTGGAGCCTTGTTGGTGAAAATTTGCCCTTTAGTGAATTTGCCCCTATATATCCTCTAAATCATAATTGTTACCCCCAATATTCCAGTCCATATGCCATTCCCAAATGACACACAGAATAACGTTTGTATGAAGAACTAAGACTTTGGGATATTTGGCTTTGATCCTACAGAAATTGTTATATAAATAATCCAAAATGGCTGCGTTTCATCTCCCATGAAGAGTCAACGGGACTGTATTTGCCGTTTATTTTATCGTCTAACACAGGTTTATGAGAGATTCTGTCATCTTGGTTCTATATCATCATATTGTGAAACTTGTTACTTTCTTTCAAATCATAAAAAAAGAGTCATTTGCAGAAATTGCTTCTCACGCGACCATTACAGTCGCTTTAGAATATTTCCCAATGAATTTCCTTTGATGTGAGGATGAGACTACGGGGAGGAGAGGGAAAGGCACATTTGTTTAAAAAATAGATAGAACCCCAATAATGTGCTACAGTATGACAGACGGTATAACAGCCGGACTATGAGCTACATCCAGAGTCGGACTGGGGGGCCTGGGGCCCACTGCAGTCATTGCCTCCAGGGCACCCCCCCTCGTGGGACCGTTATGCAGAATGCTCGGGACCTGGGGGTTTCCTAATAAGGGATCTCCATACATTAAGGGGCCTATTTATGAAGCCTCAATTTTTTTCTGGCAGAGTTTTTAAGGGGAAACTCAATTTTTAGAGATTTATTATGTTCCAAAGCTGCTAAACATTCAAATCTGAAATTACTCCGGCTAAAACCTGTCGTGTCGAGATCGTGTAGAAATCAAGGTCCCTTTAACAACTGAAACACCTTTTTTACCTTCAGTATTCTCCATTGTTTCGGGCTGTTTTCACTGGTTTTCATTCAATAATCTGATAAATTCAAGTTGTCACTGCAACAATTCAATAAAGTCGAGTTTTCGGAGAGTCAATTTGGAAAGGTTGCATGGTTCAATTTGAGGCGTAATTTTGTTTCTCCGTTATTTCACACCAATGAATCATTGGTTAAGGGGAGTTTTTTTATTAGAGTAAGAAAAAGCTGAGTTTTAGTAAATATCGACTTTAGTCTATTGAAATATTATTAAACCCTCAATTAAAGCCAATAGGCTTGTTTGGCTTCCAATAAGGATTAATTATATCTGTAATTCTTTGATTAAAATTGAGTCTATGGGAAATGGCCTTCCCATAATTTGGAGCTTTCAGGATAATAGGTTTCCAGATAACGAATTCCATATCCGTATGTTTTTTGTAAAGCACAAGGGGACTTATAATGAAGAATCCACTGCACTTGCCATAGGAAAGAATAGGGTAAATAGTGATGCCAATTGATCCCAATCAAAGTGCAAGCATAGTTGCACAAATTTTGTAATTTATTGGCCACAATTGCGGCAGGTGCATGTCCCCCTGACAACTGGAACTACTATCTGTCATTTTGATATTTCAAATTCAAAGGGTTTTTCTTTCCATAAATCTTGACAAATCATGGGGAAAAAAGTTGAGTTTGTTTTTTTGCCATGGAACTTGATGAATTATTGGCTTTCAACTTGGAAAGCCACCTATTGTTACATCAACCAACGTTGGTGAGACTTTTCTGGAATGCATGTGGTTGGGCTTCCCTGTGCAGGAATCCTGGGTAAGTGTTTGCTTTGTGCAATGGTGTGTGAGAAACAGGGTTGGACTGGGCTGGTGGGACACCGGGAAAGAAAATGTGTGGGCTCTGGCCTAGACCCGGTCTTTGCCAGCTCTCCCCAAGGCCATAGATCTCCCTCCCAATACGCACTGATAGTACTTTAAATTTACGCCCGCTCAGGGGAGGAGGTAGGCGGGTGGCAGCAGTCCTATAGGAGAGTGCGGGTGGTGCAGTGGGGGCCCCATGGGGGGTGTGGGGTCCCCTGGGATGGCTAGCCCTGATGGGCCCTGCACCCACCAATCTGACCCTAGTGTGAAAGGTTTTCTGTGTTTTTGTAAGTTGTTAATTGTATTGAAGAGATTGGGTTTTTGTGGCGTGTATGATGGTGGGTACGTGCTGCCCTCCATGCTGGTTGGTATTTGCTTTGTAATAATTATGGTTTTTGGATCAGAACTTTCATGGCTGCTCCCTGCCCATATCCATGTCCTTATAGTTCAGTGTATGTTTTCTTAGTCTCTGAAACAAAAGAGATGGTTCCGAGTAGATCTCCAAGCTGAATATGAAAACCACGGGTTTCATGCATCATTTTTGCTTTTTTGTAATCTTTACGTCCCCCTTCGTTGGCAACTTTCATTCAGCGATGCAAACTCTCTCCTGCCACTCTGCTTCTCAAAGAAATGTTCTGTATTTTGTCTACTCTTTTTTTTTTTACACGTTTCATGCCGGAGAGGTTTCTGTCGGAAGGCTGAGAATCTCTTCATCTTGGGGACAAACAGACATCTGCCGGTACTTACACTCCATGTTGGATCAGCTTCAGGTGCCTGCTGGGAGATCTGTATACAATTACACACGCTTGTTCCAACAGGGGAGAAGAAAAGATCTTGTCCTCAGTGTGAGATGGATTGTACATGAACACCCAGTGCCGTGCCGGGAGGCCACAGAGCCCTTGTGTAGTCATTAACCACGAGGAACACGAGCAGGAGATGGAGGGATAGAGATGAGACTACACAAAAGAGAAATGGTACCAGAGTGGGGCCAAATTGCTGCACCTTCTGAGCTCACACCGGCTCAACCTGCGGCAGAGCTTTTCAACCTGTCTAGGTTCAAGCCCCTCCTGTAGTCTAAAATGTGTTTTGTTCTTGCTTAGATCATAAGGTGGGTAGATATCATGTCACAGTGGTTCGTGAAGTGGGTTTAGTGAAGTGGGTTTCATTCACACCAAGGCCCAGTATGTGCATCGTCAGACTGGGGGGGATCCGGGTCCACTGGGCCTGGCACTTCAGGGGAACCCATAGACCCCCCCCCACAGATCCCCACCCCCTCTGCAACCCTCTTCCAGCACATAACTTCTTATCTATTATATGGCCACAATCGGGGCAAGGGGAGGCAGGGAGTAGTGATCCATGCCAACAGGAGTCAGGTGGTTGTGGGGAGCAGGTCTGGGCCAGCAGGTCCCACCAGTTTTTTCCTAGTGTTCCTAGTATATGCTTTGAGCGCCAGGACCTATTTTGACTCCCAGTCCAGACCTGTTGTAGTTTCACAAGCCCCTCTCCCTTCCTCCTCCACCTACCGAGGGGCCATTGGGGTAAGAGAGTCCAGTGTGACCCATGTTCAAACCTCACTAACTTGACAAGATAGGTTTACCAGTTGTCCAGTGCAAAGTCTTCTATTTGCAGCCTCCCCAAATATAAATGTCACCCGTCTCCCCTGGTTTTGAGGAACCTTTCGTATTCGTTAAAGAAATTGATTAAGCAGTTTGAATCCAAGGTGAGACAAGTGAAAGGCTGGGAAATAAAGTAAAGCTTTTCAGTGAGATATCAGCTCCAAACCTAAAGCAATAACACCGGCCAACATTCCTTTCCACTTAAATCAATCTGGATGGAGACGCGTGCCAAGGTAGAGCCGGATCAAGTGCCTCGGGCTACTGGCTGGGTTTCAGGAACTGATATAATGTATCACTAAATACTCACTCCCAACAATTAGAGATAAGGACAGAAAAGGGAAACCGAGATAATAGAAATGCAGCAAATCAGCAGCTACTATAAAATATGAACTCATTAAAGCTGAAGCACCAGAGTGATACTATACTATGGCGTCGTACACATATATAAAGCAGCAGCGCTTGGTTATTGGGATTCAGAAATGGCTTGGATGTCATTCTGGCACATCTAATTATAATTTTGCTAAACAATCACAATTAAATAATCTGGGGAGCCGCCTGGATGCCATTTTGGGGTCAGGAAGGAATGTTTCCAGCTTTGTGGTTCCACTGACTGTTGGCAGCTTTGGCCTTTGTTTGCCTCCCACTCCCTCAGTTAACTGGGAGAATCGCAGAAGAGTTGCCCTCAGTGGATCTGTGTCTCTCTCTAACCTCATAGAATTGAATATGAAGAAATTGCTAAATATTTAATGGTCAATCTCCATGTGGTCTCATCCCCTCCATCTCTTTAGTGATCTGTATTTTCTTAGTCTCTGTCTAATCCTTATAGAGTTGGACCAACTCTTGCCTTACACACTGGAACTCATATATCAAACTTGCCTGTGGGCAGTAAATAGGGACGAACTGAATTCACTATTTTGGATTCGGCCAAATCCTCGAATCCTTTGTGCAAGATTCGGCCAAATATAGAACCGCATCTGAATCCTAATTTGCATATGCAAATTAGTGGAAACCCGTTTTTTTTACTTCCTTGTTTTGTGATGAAAAGTCATGTGATTTTCTTTCCTGCCCCTTATTTGCAAAGTAGGAGTCGGTTTAGCCAGACACAAGGAATCCGGATCCTGCTGAAAAAGGCCGAATACCGGCTGAATCCCAAACCGTATCCTGGATTCGGTGCATCCCTAGTAGTAACCCATAGCAACCAATCAGTGATTGCCTTTTTTTCCGCCAGCTGCAAGTTAAAACAAAGAATGCAAAAATTTGACTGGTTGCCATGGGTTACTGCCCATGGGGAAATTTGCCCAGTGTTGATAGATGAGTCCCACCGTCTCTTATATTCGCCACCTCTTCTCTTCATCCTTGCTATCTCCTTACTTCTGCCTGCCCACTCCTTATATATCTCTCTCTACCTTCCACATATCTCTGCCTGTTTTATTTATCCCTGTTCTCCTCTCTTATACCTCTCCAGTCTTCACCTATCCTTGTTTATTCTGACTTTATCCATGTACACTTCTTGTTTACCTCCACGGCCTACTAAGTACCCCCTATTCTTATATCATCTCAAATATGAGCTAGAAAATTCAGTTCTTCAAGTAGCCTTTGAGGGATGAAGGAGCTGATCACTGTTTAGATTCTTAGGCAGAGTCTTTATATCCCGCACAACCTTAGCCACCACAATTAGATTGCAAGCTTTGCTGTTACTAGGACTAGCCTAGAATTAGCAGCCTTGAGCAAGAATAGAATCACTTTAAGAAATAATGAACCCCCTAGCTTAAAATATAAGGATACCTATGTCTCAGTGAATCATGTGACACACAAATTATAAGGATATGAGGAAGCCCCACTTATAAGGATATATACTGTGAGTTATTCATGGGTGTGTATTACAGTACGATAATGATTTGTTGAGGAAACACAATATAAGAATGTCTTACCTTCCTCTATAGTTACATTCCCTCTGAAGAAATACTTGCCGTGTCCTCGGGAGAGGACGACACCCAAACTGTGGGATCAAAGTATGAGTGGGGAGTTAATTCAGCCTTCATTAGAGGGAGGTTGCCCCCCTATAACCAGTCCCAATCTTCTTCTACAATATATGGTTAAATACCCCAGCCCTGTAAGTGCATTTTTTTACTTCCATGTTGGAGAGGTTGGTATCTGCCAAAGTCTGTGGCACACAGCACCATAATCATTGTTTGCGAGTGCAACACATTTTCTGGATAATTTGTATTTCGTTCCGATAAACACCTGTGCACAGGTATGTGTCCATGATAGCATTGGCTCTTCAGTAGAAACTATTTGTACTGCATTTTAGGATGTACCACTTTGACAAGATGTTGTCTCAAGCTCTCCTTACTACTTGAATTAGGCTCTAACCCATGCTTTATGTGCAGTAATAAGTCAAATCAACTGGACTTGCTGTGTTTCTCTTGAAGACCTTAACTTCATGAGATCCTTGCTCCTTACAAGTTATTCTGAATTGAGAAAGCCAGTCGGATGACTGGTGAAACTTCTTCAAGATAAACACAGCAAATCCAGTTGACTTGACTTATTACTACAGATATACCTTGACCTGGATGAATGAGAATCTTCAGTAACATACCCCATGCTTTCTTATTAAGTTTGCCCATAACTGATGAGCAGTGGAAGTGCAACTAATGCGTTATAATTGTATTTCGTTCGTATCTCCTAGTGTCGGACTGGCCCACCAGGATACCAGGAGAGCTCTCGGTGGGCCCAGGTGTCAGAACAAAGATTAGCAATAAATGGAAGTGTAACTTATAGTATTTAAAGAAAAGAGACTAGAAGATTAAAGAGGTTGAGTGGGGAGAGGAGGGAAAATATAGTAGTCTGAAGAATGGGCCTATGGTCTATAGTTTTCTTCTGGACTTCTGGCATCCCAGTAGGACATTGTGACCCTCTCTTGTGTCATGTTGCCATGTTGTAGCCCCCACCCTTCCCAGCTATAGTCAGGTGATCCCACTGGTGTCTAATAAAAGGGCAGCCAAGTTTGGGAGTTTTACTTTGAAAGCAGCAAGTAAGTTGCAGGTAAAACGTAGTCCCTTTGTAAAATGTATAATAAAGCAATAGAATGAGTGTAGGACTGGCCAGATATGGGATGACTTTGAGGTAGTTGTTCAGCTTAAATATATTGCAATATATTGACAAACAATCCCTGTTTTGTTTAAAGGGTAAGGCATTTTTCAGTAGCAGTAGCACAAAATGTCTTTGTCTTAAATATATTGATAATGGGTTGAGTGGGGACCTCTTGTATGTGCTTCTCTTGTGTCAATCATGTGAGAGACCTCTTCTTTCAAAGAAATAATATATTATTTACTGTTTAGTCAATGTCCTTTTTGAACAAGTACATTCGGGAACATACAAAGGATAGAATTATATGTCCTTCAAACCCCACATACCTGAATGGCGTGCCCTTTATATCCGTGTAGTAATAGTCGTTTGTCATTACCAACACGCGTTTCTGGAAATATTCAAAACACAGGGAACATGTCATGGGATAGAGACTCATCGGAAAATAAAATCTTCTCCATTTAAGGGTTACAATTCTTACCCCTTTGTCCACTGTCTTTTTGACTTCCATGGAAAACTTCTCGGTCTTCCTGTTTACCATTGCGTTCCGCAGCTGAAGGAAAACAAAGCAAAGCTTTGGCTCGTTTGTGGTACATGGAGGAAAGATTGGATCTATCAAGGATTTTTTTTCAACATGTCGGCCCTGTGAATTCATAGCCCCAGTCTTGTTTATATGCAGTATAAGGATATTAAAGGGGCGGCTGCTGAGTGCCCAACGTTTGGTAATAACTTAAAAAGAATGAGGCCCTGCCTTACCCTGGAATCTCATTTTATTTTACTCATACAGACAAAATGTAGACCTTTATGGAGCCACATGTGACTGGTGTGGGGTGAAGTTTCAACAAACAAGAGAGAGAATGTAATAATGTGTGTGTTGGGGGGCATGCTAGGAGTTTTAGTTTAAGAACTACTAATAACTAAAGGGCATCTCCAAATGATGTAAATAACCTCACTTCCAGTTAGGGGGGCACCAGTCTTATTGTCTCAGCAAAGATGATGAAGATGAAGATGAATACCACAACATTGGAAATGCCCATTACAAAAGCTGATGCTGTTTGTTGCTCATACAGAGACCTTAGTGTTTCAAATTGTTTCAGAATTCCCATTAAATGCCCTTTTATTGCTCATTCTTCACTGTTCCATTAGAAGTCTTGCATCCCCCACACCTATAATTTAGGGTCATAACATTTTATGTGCAAAACCTTAATTATGGATGCCGGCGCTGTCGTTAATCAGCATGGACATGTTTTTTTGGGCAGAATATTCTTTTTTTGTTAAATCATCAATTAAAGACGTATTGATTTCGGCCTTTCGGGGAACTGTATGAAGCAACATTTAAGGGAACAGTTAGGATTTGTCTGCTCACATGCAAAAGAAATCTTTTTAGCACAACCAAAAGGAATTGTATTTCTTGAACCTCAACTTTCCTACGTGCAGAAAGTGTGCGAGGGGGTAGTTCTGCTCTGATTTCTATATCGTATCCAATACTGTATCAACGTTCTTCAAATTTAGCATCTCCTCAATAGAGATGGCGCGAACTGTTCGCCGGCGAACTTGTTCGCGCGAACATCGGGTGTTCGCGCTCGCCGGAAGTTCGCGAACGTCGCGCGACGTTCGCCATTTTGGGTTCGCCATTGTTGGCGCTTTTTTTTGCCCTCTCACCCCAGACCAGCAGGTACATGGCAGCCAATCAGGAAGCTCTCCCCTGGACCACTCCCCTTCCCTATAAAAACCGAAGCCCTGCAGCTTTTTTTCACTCTGCCTGTGTGTGCTGAAGAGATAGTGTAGGGAGAGAGCTGCTGCCTGTTAGTGATTTCAGGGACAGTTGAAAGTTTGCTGGCTAGTAATCGTTTTGATACTGCTCTGTTATTGGAGGGACAGAAGTCTGCAGGGGTTTGAGGGACATTTAAGCTTAGGTAGCTTTGCTGGCTAGTAATCTACCTTCTACTGCAGTGCTCTGTATGTAGCTGCAGTGGGCAGCTGTCCTGCTTCTGATCTCATCTGCTGACTGCTGCAATAGCAATAGTCCTTGTAAGGACTGCTTTTATTTATTTTTTTGTTGTTTTACTACTACTACTACTACTACTACTACTACTATAAGAGCCCAGTGCTATTAGTCTAGCAGTGTTGGGGAGTGGGACTGGTGTGCTAATCTGCTGCTCCTAGTAGTTCAGCAGCACCAACTTTAATTTTTTTTTTTTTAATATTCATTCTTTTTTTATTTAACTTTTTTTTATTTTACTACCGCTGTAGTAGTGTATAAGTTGACCTTTTAGGCATTATTTGCCCTGTAGGCATTTTTTGCCCAGTGTGTTATTCAACCAACTGCTATCTAGCTGTGTGACCGTGTTCACATTCTGTCTAAATATCCATAATATTACCGTCTCCAGAAAAAACACCGGAGTGACTTTTTTCAAGCAGCCATAATAAATTTTACGTAATCCGTATCCATCGCTGTAGTAGTGTATAAGTTGACCTTTTAGGCATTATTTGCCCTGTAGGCATTTTTTGCCCAGTGTGTTATTCAACCAACTGCTATCTAGCTGTGTGCCCGTGTTCACATTCTGTCTAAATATCCATAATATTACCGTCTCCAGAAAAAACACCGGAGTGACTTTTTTTCAAGCAGCATTCTTATATTTTACATAATCCGTATCCACCGCTGTGTATACGTTGACCTTGTAGGCATTATTTGCCCTGTAGGCATTTTTTGCCCAGTGTGTTATTCAACCAACTGCTATCTAGCTGTGTGCCCGTGTTCACATTCTGTCTAAATATCCATAATATTACCGTCTCCAGAAAAAACACCGGAGTGACTTTTTTTCAAGCAGCATTCTTATATTTTACGTAATCCGTATCCACCGCTGTGTATACGTTGACCTTGTAGGCATTATTTGCCCTGTAGGCATTTTTTGCCCAGTGTGTTATTCAACCAACTGCTATCTAGCTGTGTGACCGTGTTCACATTCTGTCTAAATATCCATAATATTACCGTCTCCAGAAAAAACACCGGAGTGACTTTTTTCAAGCAGCCATAATAAATTTTACGTAATCCGTATCCATCGCTGTAGTAGTGTATAAGTTGACCTTTTAGGCATTATTTGCCCTGTAGGCATTTTTTGCCCAGTGTGTTATTCAACCAACTGCTATCTAGCTGTGTGCCCGTGTTCACATTCTGTCTAAATATCCATAATATTACCGTCTCCAGAAAAAACACCGGAGTGACTTTTTTTCAAGCAGCATTCTTATATTTTACGTAATCCGTATCCACCGCTGTGTATACGTTGACCTTGTAGGCATTATTTGCCCTGTAGGCATTTTTTGCCCAGTGTGTTATTCAACCAACTGCTATCTAGCTGTGTGCCCGTGTTCACATTCTGTCTAAATATCCATAATATTACCGTCTCCAGAAAAAACACCGGAGTGACTTTTTTTCAAGCAGCATTCTTATATTTTACGTAATCCGTATCCACCGCTGTGTATACGTTGACCTTGTAGGCATTATTTGCCCTGTAGGCATTTTTTGCCCAGTGTGTTATTCAACCAACTGCTATCTAGCTGTGTGACCGTGTTCACATTCTGTCTAAATATCCATAATATTACCGTCTCCAGAAAAAACACCGGAGTGACTTTTTTTCAAGCAGCATTCTTATATTTTACGTAATCCGTATCCACCGCTGTGTATACGTTGACCTTGTAGGCATTATTTGCACAGTGTTTTCTTCAAACCGCCATCTAGCTGTGTGAGCTTGTTCACATTTTGTCTAAATATTGATAATATTATCGTCTCTAGAAAAACCACTTGAGTTACTTTTTTTCAAGCAGCATTCATATATTTTACGTAATCCGTATCCACCGCTGTAGTAGTGTATACGTTGATCTTGTAGGCATTATTTGCACACTGTTTTCTTCAAACTGCCATCTAGCTGTGTGTATTATCGTTTCCAGAAAAACCAACTGAGTTTTTGTTGTTGTTGTTTTTTTAAAAATAATGCCAGGCAAAGGCAGGCCGCCACGCAGAGGCCGTGCTAGGGGCCGTGCTGCTATGCAATCCTGTGGCCCTAGCAAATTGCCCAGTTTTAAAAAGCCAATGACCCTGAACTCCCAAAATGCTGAAGAGGTAGTTGACTGGCTTACACAGCACACCCCATCCTCTACCGTTTCTAACTTTACCACAACATCCTCCTCATCCTCCACTGCTATGGCCACCCCACGTAACACTTCCTCCACCACCGGTGCCCCTTCTTCACTGGAGTCAGAGGAGTTATTTTCCCATGAGTTTCTTGAACTGAGTAATGCGCAACCATTATTGGCAGAAGAAGATGAAGGAGATGAGGACGTTACACCAGATTTAATTCTGGCAGAGAACACAACAGAGATGGACATAATGATGAGTGATGAGGAGGAGGAGGAGGTCCCCGCTGCTGCTTCCTTCTGTGATGTGTCAGAAGAAATTGATGCATCTGAGGAGAATGATGATGAGGAGATTGATGTTTTGTGGGTGCCTAGTAGAAGAGAGCAAGAGGAGGGTAGTTCAGATGGAGAGACGGAGAGTCAGAGAGGCAGTAGGAGAATAAGACTTAGAAGAAGCAGGGAGGCCAGCCCGCAGGGATCAGTAGGGCAACAACATGTATCGGCACCTGTGTTCAGCCGGCCAACGCACCCGCCATTGCCGCCAATGCCGCCAACTTCTACTGTTACCGCCAGATCGCAGACTTCCAAAAAGTCAGCAGTGTGGCATTTTTTTAATGTGTGTGCCTCTGACAAAAGCATTGTAATTTGCAATGAGTGCAGTCAGAAACTGAGCCTTGGTAAGCCCAACAGCCACATAGGTACAACTTCTATGCGAAGGCACATGAGCGGCAAGCACAAAGCACTTTGGGAGCAACACCTCAAAGGCAACAGGCAAACTAAAAGCCACACTCCTTCTGGTTCAGCATCTTACTGCTCTACCTCTGCTCTCCTTGACCCATCTGAACCACCCTCCACTCCGCCTTCCACCTTGACCACCTGTTCCCATTCCCAGTCATCTGCCACCAGCCAAGTTTCTGTGAAGGCCATGTTTGAGCGTAAGAAGCCAATGTCTGACTGTCACCCCCTTGCCCGGCGTCTGACAGCTGGCTTGTCTGCACTCTTAGCCCGCCAGCTTTTACCATACCAGCTGGTGGACTCTGAGGCCTTCCGCAAATTTGTAGCAATTGGGACACCGCAGTGGAAGGTACCCAGCCGCAATTTTTTTTCTAAAAAGGGAATACCACACCTGTACCAACATGTGCAGAGCCAAGTTACCGCATCTCTGTCACTTAGTGTTGGGCCAAAGGTCCATATGACTACTGACGCATGGTCCTCCAAGCATGGTCAGGGCAGGTATGTCACCTACACTGCCCACTGGGTGAACTTGGTAATGGCTGGGAATGGGAAGCAGGGAATGGGTAGCTCAACAACAACAACAACAGTGGAGTTGGTGTCACCGCCACGGATTGCACGCGGTTCTGCCACCACCTCTACTCCTCCATCGCTCTCTACCTCGTCTTCTTCTTCTTCTTCTTCTTACTCTGCTGCTGGGTCCTCCTTCTCCTCCTCCACACCTGTGCACCCCCAGCTCCCCCTAGGCTATTCGACGTGCCAGGTACGCCGTTGTCACGCTGTCTTGGGGATGACGTGCCTGGAAAGCAAAAACCATACCGGATCTGTACTCCTGTCATCTCTGCAGTCACAGGCCGATCGGTGGCTGACCCCACACCAACTGCAGATCGGAAAAGTGGTGTGTGACAATGGAAGCAATCTGTTGGCAGCGTTGAGACTGGGAAATTTAACACATGTGCCCTGCATGGCACATGTGTTAAATTTAATAGTCCAACGTTTTGTCTCCAAGTACCCAGGATTCCAGGACGTTCTCACCCAGTCCAGAAAGGTGTCGGCCCATTTCAGACGTTCCTACACAGCCATGGCACGCCTTGCTGACATTCAGCAGCGCTACAACATGCCAGTCAGGCGTTTGATTTCTGACAGCCAGACTCGCTGGAATTCAACGCTCCTTATGTTGGAACGTCTGCTGCAACAACAAAGGGCCGTCAACGAGTACCTTTTTGAACTGGGTGGTAGGACTGGATCTGCAGAGCTGGGGATTTTTTTCCCCCGTTACTGGGTGCTTATGCGCGATGCCTGCAGGCTCATGCGACCTTTTGAAGAGGTGACAAATATGGTCAGTCGCACCGAAGGCACCATCAGCGACCTAATACCCTTCGCTTTCTTCCTGGAGCGTGCCGTGCGACGAGTGACAGATGAGGCTGTAGACCAGCGTGACGAGGAGCTGGAAGCGCACGATTTATGGTCGCAATCACCAGAACGAACCCAGGCACCTGCTGCAACGCAGGGAGAGGTGCCAGAAGTGGAGTCAGAGGAGGAAGGTGGCTTTGTGGAGGAGGAGGAGGAGGACCAACAGGAGCAGGCTTCCCAGGGGGCTAGTGGTGACCTTTTGGGGACCCCTGGTCTTGTACGTGGCTGGGGGGAGGAGACCGTGGATGATGCAGTCCTTGATAATGAGGAAGCGGAGATGGATAGCTCTGCATCCAACCTTGTGAGAATGGGGTCTTTCATGCTGGCATGCCTGTTGAAGGACCCCCGTATCAAGAGGCTTAAGGAGAAGGACCTGTACTGGGTCGCAACGCAACTAGACCCTCGGTACAAGCATAAAGTGGCAGAAATGTTACCAACATACCACAAGTCCGAAAAGATGCGGCATTTACAAACCAGCCTGCAAAACATGTTGTACAATGCTTTTAAGGGTGATGTCACTTCAGGAACTCATCAACATTCCAGGGGCAGAGGTGCCAGTAATCCTGCCACGAGCACACCTGCAAGGACAAAGCCCTTTGGCCGGTCTGTAACGTCAGACATGCAAATGTTTTTCTGTCCAAGGCAGCGCCACAACCCTTCTGGATCCACCCTCAAAGAACGCCTCGACCGGCAGGTAGCGGACTACCTGGCATTAACTGCAGATATCGACACTCTGAGGAGCGATGAACCCCTGGACTACTGGGTGCGCAGGCTTGATCTGTGGCCAGAGCTGTCACAATTTGCCATGAACCTCTTGTCTTGCCCAGCCTCAAGTGTGCTCTCAGAAAGGACCTTCAGTGCAGCAGGAGGGATTGTAACTGAGAAGAGAACTCGCCTAGGTCACAAAAGTGTCGATTACCTGACCTTTATTAAAATGAATGAGGGGTGGATCTCGGAGGGTTACTGCACGCCGGAAGACTTGTTCTGACTTCTATGCAGCTGTCCTTCTCTTCAAGCCTCATGACTCCACACACAGCTGTCCTTTAGCGTCCTCCTCCCTCCGCCACCGTTACAAACTAGGGTGCAAACCCTACTGGTTTAATTTTTTCTGGCCTCTGTGCTTCAGTGGCTGCGTCCAAAAAAACGGGGCAAACAATGTCTACAAGGTCAACGTATGGCGAAAAATTACTATTTTCAGCATTTATATGGCATATTTTTTCTGGCAACTGTGCTTCAGTGGCTGCGTCCAAAAAAATGCATATTTTCTGCATTTATATGGCATAATTTTTCTGGCCTCTGTGCTTCAGTGGCTGCAACCAAAAAAATGCATATTTTCTGCATTTATATGGCATAATTTTTCTGGCCTCTGTGCTTCAGTGGCTGCAACCAAAAAAATGCATATTTTGTCCATTTATATGGCATAATTTTTCTAGCCTCTGTGCTTCAGTGGCTGCAACCAAAAAAATGCATATTTTCTGCATTTATATGGCATAATTTTTCTGGCCTCTGTGCTTCAGTGGCTGCAACCAAAAAAATGCATATTTTGTCCATTTATATGGCATAATTTTTCTAGCCTCTGTGCTTCAGTGGCTGCAACCAAAAAAATGCATATTTTCTGCATTTATATGGCATAATTTTTCTGGCCTCTGTGCTTCAGTGGCTGCAACCAAAAAAATGCACATTTTCTCCATTTATATGGCATAATTTTTCTAGCCTCTGTGCTTCAGTGGCTGCAACCAAAAAAATGCATATTTTCTCCATTTATATGGCATAATTTTTCTAGCCTCTGTGCTTCAGTGGCTGCAACCAAAAAAATGCATATTTTCTCCATTTATATGGCATAATTTTTCTGGCCTCTGTGCTTCAGTGGCTGCAACCAAAAAAATTTATATTTTCAGCATTTATATGGCATAATTTTTCTGTCAACTGTGCTTCAGTGGCTGCGACCAAAAAAATGCATATTTTCTGCATTTATATGGCATAATTTTTCTGGCCTCTGTGCTTCAGTGGCTGCAACCAAAAAAATTTATATTTTCAGCATTTATATGGCATAATTTTTCTGGCAACTGTGCTTCAGTGGCTGCGACCAAAAAAATGACTATTTTCAGCATTTATATGGCATATTTTTTCTGGCCTCTGTGCTTCAGTGGCTGCGGCCAAAAAAACTGGGCAAACAATGCCTACAAGGTCAACGACGTTGACCTTGTAGGCATTGTTTGCCCAGTTTTTTTGGCCGCAGCCACTGAAGCACAGAGGCCAGAAAAAATATGCCACATAAATGCTGAAAATAGTCATTTTTTGCCATACGTTGACTCAACGTATATGGCAAAAAATGACTATTTTCAGCATTTATATGGCATATTTTTTCTGGCAACTGTGCTTCAGTGGCTGCGTCCAAAAAAACTGGGCAAACAATGTCTACAAGGTCAACGTATGGCGAAAAATTACTATTTTCAGCATTTATATGGCATATTTTTTCTGGCAACTGTGCTTCAGTGGCTGCGTCCAAAAAAAACTGGGCAAACAATGTCTACAAGGTCAACGTATGGCGAAAAATGACTATTTTCAGCATTTATATGGCATATTTTTTCTGGCAACTGTGCTTCAGTGGCTGCGTCCAAAAAAACTGGGCAAACAATGCCTACAAGGGCAACGTATGGCAGTTGTTTAAAGAGAACAGTAGATTACTAGCCAGCAAAGCTACCTAAGCTAAAATGTCCCTCAAATCCCTGCAGACTTCTGTCCCTCCAATACAGAGCAGTATCAAGCAGATTACTAGCCAGCAAACTTACTATCATCTGTCCCTGAAATCACTAACAGCTCTCCCCCTACACTATCTCTTCCAAGCACACACAGGCAGATTTTTCAGATACATTTTTGCCCTTGATCCCCCTCTGGCATGCCACTGTCCAGGTCGTTGCACCCTTTAAACAACTTTAAAATCATTTTTCTGGCCAGAAATGTCTTTTTTAGATGTTAAAGTTCGCCTTCCCATTGAAGTCTATGGGGTTCGCGAACCGTTCGCGAACCGCTCGCATTTTTGCGCAAGTTCGCGAATATGTTCGCGAACTTTTTTTCCGACGTTCGCTACATCCCTACTCCTCAAAGATAATACCATAACATTCCATTACTCATATTGACTATTGCAACCTCCTTTTCAATGAAATGTGGGACCACCTTCAGCCAGTTGTTAGGACTGTTCTTGTTGTGGTAGAAATTCCTGAAGAAGTCCTTACTTGTAGTGGTTGGAAGCCCAATACAATGGATTATTGTCCATGAATAAAGACTGGTTGGAATTAAAGTACATTCAGTAACCTAATAAACTAAGCTGATTGGATAAAGCAAATAGAAACAAAGCAAAACCATTCAAAGGGAAGTGGCTGTATTTAAAGGGATACTGTCATGGGAAAACATGTTTTTTTTCAAAATGCATCAGTTAATAATGCTGCTCCAGCAGAATTCTGCATTGAAATCAGTTTTTTAAAAGAACAAACTGTTTTTTTTTATATTTCATTTTGAAATCTGACATGGGGTTAGACATACAGATGCAGCCACATTGGTTTGTCTGTTTGACACAGAATAACTAAACACAGATATCCCATTTATCCCACTTAACACAGAAAACTGCATCACAACATCCCATCTAATTAAAGCATTCACCATTGTGAACAATGGTGCTTTGGTATGCTAATGAAAAGGTTAAATGCATTAAATGAGTTAAGATGACTTTAGATAGCACAGTTTCTTCAATTAACCCTGAGTCACGACGCATTTAACTCACAAATCTAAGTGGCTTCATCTGTATCGGCAGTTTCCCAGGTGCCCCCTGTCATGTGACTTGTGTTCTTATAAACTTTAGTCACTCTTTACTGCTGCTCTGCAAGTTGGAGTGATATCACCCCCCCCAGTAGTCTAACAAAAGAACAATGGGAAGGTAACCAGATAACAGCTCCCTAACACAAGATAACAGCTGCCTGGTAGATCTAAGAACAGCACTCAATAGTAAAATCCAGGTCCCACTGAGACACATTCAGTTACATTGAGTAGGAGAAACAACAGCCTGCCAGAAAGCAGTTCCACCCTAAAGTGCTGGCTCTTTCTGAAATCACATGACCAGGCAAAATGAGCTGAGATGCACCTACACACCAATATTACAACTAAAAAAAAATAAACTTGTTGTGTTAGGAATTAAATTGCATATGGTAGAGTGAATTATTTACAGTGTAAACAGTGTCATTTAGAAATAAAACCTACACCATAAAATCATGAGAAGATCCCTTTAATAAACAAGTTGGCATAAGCACTGTATACTAGACCTGTGGAACTCTACAAATGCCCAAAATATTCTACTTCTACACACCACCTGTCTCTTTAGGAATCTAAGACGGTGTCTGGGCAGTCTGATTATTTGCTATGGATGAGTAACCAAAAATCTGGCAGGAGGTCCTTGTAGGTAAGAAATGCTATATTGTGCAGTTTCTTTTAAAGGTTTAATAGTGGTTAAGGCATTCCATGTCCTGGTATTTGTTCCTCGGCCCCAAAATTCCACAAACGTTTAAGGAATTTACTCGATTACCAGCGTCCAAAATACTGCAAAACCCATACGTTTACCCAGAAGCAAGAGGATAACAGGACACTGCCCAAATGCAAATGCAGAAGCAAAAAAGAGTGGATTGAATTTGGCTGCAGAACAACTGCCAGCAACTAAATGGCAGTGACAAGGGGGCTCAGCCTGAATGATAGTTAGGGTGAGATTTGGGGACAATGCCTAGTTGCTCTTTTAGATACACCCGGAAGCCCAGCTTGTAGTTCAGTTGGGGTGAAAATCGTAGAAATTTCTTGGAACTTAGGCTGAATGACTAGTCTTTGTTATATCTTTAACCTTGTTATGAGCTACAGGGGGGCCCTGACCACAGGCTGGAACTCCAAGGGGGGCTTGAACTAAAAAAGACAGTGACTGGTCTAGAGAACGTTCACTTAGAATTTACTTGTGTTTATATACTCCAATGGTTACTCAGATTAATAGCACTTCTATATTTCTTCACTCTGCCAGTGATGTGTTCCCACAACTCTACTGTAGACTTGATACATGATACCTGGTGCTGATGCTCAACGTTCAGAAGAACAACAGCGCCACCCTGAAAAGTACAGGCCAAGAAATGTATTGCACCCACCGACAAGGCTGTGCTCACTTTATAGCTCGTTCTCCTTTATTATCTTATCCTTTAAAGGGGTTGTTCACCTTTAATTTAACTTTTTTTATAGCTTAGAGAGTGACATTCTGAGACAATTTTCTTTTGGTTTTCATTATTTATTATTTGCGGTTTTTGAGTTATTTCGCTTTTTATTCAGCAGCTCTCCAGTTTGCAATTTCAGCCATCTGGTTGCTAGGGTCCAAATTCCCCTAGCAACCATGCATTGATTTGAATAAGAGACTGAAATATGAATAGGAGAGACCTGAATAGAAAGATGAGTCATAACAATTAACAATAACAATACATCTGTAGCCTTACAGAGTATTTGTTTTTGGGTCAGTGTACAGAGTTAGAAGAAGAAGGCAAATAATTAAAAAAAAAAATGAAGACCAATTGAAAAGATGGCCATTCCATAACATACTAAAAGTTATCTTAAAGGTGAAACCCCCTTTAATATTGTCACTGAAATGATGCGAAGCAGCAGCCCCTTACCACGTCATCGCGGTCTTCCCACTCGACCTCAGATAGATCCACACTGCTGTAATTTGGTTTTCTTCTCTTCTTCCCCTCTTCATACTAAAACAATCACAAGGCAAACACAATTAAAATTATAGAGAAGCAATTATAAAGCACCAACGTTAGACATGTGCATACATCAAACTTACAGAGTACATACATATAAGAGCAATACAGGAGGAAAAGAAGGTCCTGCCCTTTAGAGCTTACAATCGAAAAGACATCCTAAAAAAGCAATTGTATATATAAAGGGGAGATTTTAAACTATTGTTAAATTATTGAACAAGTTTACAGATAATTTACAAGATTATTGATACATCATATCCATATAAAACCCAACACTTTTTCTCTGATTTGTTGTTAAATGTATAAAGTGCACCTGTAAAGTAACGGTCCCAGTGAGGGGATCTTCCATATTGGTTGGACTGTGGTAAGTGGTGCATTGTGGGTAGTGATGGGCGAATCTCTCCCGTTTCGATTTGCAGAACAATTTGCGAATTTCCCGCAAAATTCATGAAAAATTTGTGAAATTCTGACGTTTTCACGCAAAATCAAGCAAGTTTTCACGAAAAAAAAGGTTAATTTTCACCAGCGAATTTTATCGCAAGAGAATTTATTCACCGGCGGTGGGAATTCAACGCAAATTCATGCCTGGCGAATTTATTCGCCCATCACTAATTGTGGGTTGCAATTGCAAAGAGGAAGTCTGTGTTTTTTGCAGCTGGTGTGGCGTGATACAGGTACAGGACCTGGTATCCAGAATGCTCGGGACCTGGGGTTTTTCCAGATATGGATCTTTCTATAATTTGGATCTCCATACCTTAAGTCTTCTAGAAAATCATGTAAACATTAAATAAACCCAATAGGCTGGTTTTGCCTCCAATAAGGATTAATTATATATTAGGTGCGATCAAGTACAAGCTACTGTTTTATTATTACAGAGAAAAAAATAAGTAATTAAAAAAAAAATATTTGATTACAATGGAGCCTATGAGAGAATACCTTTTCCATAATTTGGATCTATCTGGAAAAAGGGTTTCCGGATAACAGATCCCATACCTGTATAACAGAATCAATGGCACCTAGCAGTGGGTGCAACAAGGCTGGAATTTATTAGGAAAACATAAAAAAACAAACAAAAAACATTTGAGCATTGTGATGACTTTTGGGAACATTGCCCCATATGCAAATGAGCCTTTTATTTGACCTTGTTAGCCATGTTGGGATTTACCATCACTTAAATATTTGTTTTTCCCTTTTTAAGAAATACATTTCAGAAAAGTGCAGGTTCCTAATTACAGATGAGCGATAGGTTTAGAAAAGTTTGGAATGAATTTTGATGGATCGCTGAACACAACATAAATTGAGAATATACGGTTGAAGAAAATCTGTGTTTTGTTTAAAAAAAAAAAAAAAAAAAAAACATTCAGCAGGACACTTCAAAAGGGGCCAAAACTGCAGAATGCAGAAGGAATACATCATGTGATCTCACTGGGCACCTCACCCCTCTGTGCCATTGTATACTGGGTATACTGGGTATACTGGGTATACTGGGTATACTGGGTATACTGGGTATAGGATCTAGGAGAGGTTTCTGGAGTTCCAACCACTGGAGAATTCCCAAACCAAAATTCTGCACTGAATTATCGGAATAATTAGAATATCAGTTGGACACAGTTTATTGACTGTAACTTGAAACAACGCTGATTATGATTAAGGAGCCCCCTGAGCTGATGATACAGGGCAAGTGGGATAAATAATAAATGCAGTGAGTACACAAACACAAGGAGACAACGGATCTATCCCCGAGGGCTTCCCATCAGAACAACATAGAGAGACCACACAGGCACGAAAGAAAGGCACGCGGGTGATGCTTATGTGCAAATTAGACTTATGGGATCTAATGGTCTCTGTGCTGCCAACTTCAAAGCAAATAAAGAACAATGCATTGCGGGTTAATGGTTCCTAAAACAAACTGAAACCCACAGGTATAAACGATGCTCTGCCATGACATCTGATTTGATTTTTAGGCCCATTTCTTGGTTGGAGAATATTTGGAGATTAGCAGTTAGGGGATGAAAGGACAGACACAGGCACAAGAAGTAGGTTTAATGTTTACTTTGCTGACAATAGAGTTCTACAGACAAGCAGTCAACTTGACAATATAATTCTACTGGTAAGCAGACAACCTGAAAAAATAGTTGTACTGGTAAGTAGACAACCTAACAATAGGGTTTTACATAAAAGCAGACAACCTGACAATAGATTTCTACTGGTAACTAGACAACCTGACAAGAGAGTTCTAAGGACAAGCAGTCAAATTGACAATAGAATTCTACAGACAAGCAGTCAACTTGACAATAGAATTCTACTGGCAAGCAGACAACCTGACAATAGAGTTCTATGGACAAGCAAACAACTTCACAATAGAGTTCTACTGGTGGGCATACAACCTAACAATAGAGTTCTACAGAAAAGCAGACTACGTGACAATAGAGTACTGGTGAGTAGACAACCTGATGATAGAGTTCTACAGAAAAGCAAACAATCTGAAAACAGGGTTCTACAGAAAAATAGACAACCTGACAAAATAGTTCTACAGACAAGCAGGCAACCTGATGTAACGCTAATCTGACTAGGCAGACCAAAAATGGGTTAATGTCCAGCTATTTGTTAGAGCATGGGTTACAAACACTTCAGGCTAGGGCCTTCGCTACATGGAACATTTCCCAGGTGGAGTAGTGTAACTACAACTCTCACGCTACTTTGCTACACCAAATAGAATTAATGGGCACCAGGATAAACCAAACAAATAACTGTTTATTTGTACAAGACAAATGAGCCCACGGTACAAGGCATACATAATGCCACACAGCAGGCTGAAACAAGTTACAGCACACAGCAGAGACAATGACTCCCATCAGACAAGGTATTCAGGTAGTAAATCCATTTTCTTCTGCAATATACCTCAGAGTGGTCAGGGAGAACACCTTTCTAATCCTGACACCCTATCCACTGTGGCCCCTTCACTCTACTGCCTACTACAATCCTTGATGGAGCTCCAACTGCTCTTACTATCTGTTCTCTCTACCTTACTCTCCTAGAGAGTCTATAACAGAACTAACCCTGTTTAGCTAACCTCATTCACGGGGTTCCCTGCACCCCGACTTAGACACTAGAGGACCCGGTCCCTCTAGGCACATGGCTTTCTGGGCTTGCTGTAGCCAAGCTCCCCTGGGCACATGCAGTCGGATGAGCATCCAACAGTCAAAGAGGAAGCTCCACCTTCTCACTCACTATACTAGAGTGTTACAGGATGTGGGCCCAGTGCCTCCTGGCCCATAGCATTGGATATGCAAATACTTAAACTAGAAATTAGATACATGAGCATTTCCCCAGTAACTAGGGAAAAGGAATTTAGGGACTTACAGACAAAGAGGCCTCGTTAAGAGTTCTAATGAAAAACAGACAAGAGTTCTACATAAAATCAGACAACCTGACAACAGAGTTGTACTTATAAGTAGACAGCCTCACAATAGAGTTCTACTTATAAGTAGACAACCTCACAATAGAGTTCTACTTGTAAGTAGACAACCTGACAATAGAGTTTTACAGACAAGCATTCAACCTGACAATAGAGTTCTACTGGTAAGCTGACAACCTGACAACAGAGTTCTACAGAAAAGCATACAACCTGACAATAGAGTTCTATAGAAAAACATACAACCTGACAATAGAGTTCTAAAGACAAGAAGACAACCTGACAACACAGTTCTACTGGTAAGTAGACAACCTGACAATAGAGTTCTACAGAAAAGTAGACAACCTGACAATAGAGTTCTACTGGCAAGCTGACAACCTGACAACAGAGTTCTAAAGACAAGAAGACAACCTGACAACATAGTTCTACTGGTAAGTAGACAACCTGACAATAGAGTTCTACTTATAAGTAGACAACCTGACAATAGAGTTCTACAGACAAGCATACAACCTGACAAAAGAGTTCTACTGGTAAGCTGACAACCTCACAACAGAGTTCTACAGAAAAGCATACAACCTGACAATAGAGTTCTAAAGACAAGAAGACAACCTGACAATAGAGTTCTACTGGTAAGCAGATGACCTGACAACGGAGTTCTACAGAAAAGCAGACAACCTGACAATAGAGTTCTACTTATAAGCAGACAACCTGACAATAGAGTTCTACTTGCAAGTAGACAACCTGACAATAGAGTTCTACAGAAAAACAGACAACCTGACAATTAAGTTCTACTGGTAAGCTGACAACCTGAAAATACAGTTCTACAGAAATGTAGACAACCTGACAATAGAGTTCTACAGAAAAGCAGACAGCCTGAAAAGAGTTATACTGGTAAGTAGACAACCTGACAATAGAGTGCTACAGAAAAGTAGACAACCTGGCAATAGAGTTCTACAGAAAAGCAGACAGCCTGACAATAGAGATCTACTGGTAAGCAGATGACCTGACAATAGAGTTCTACAGAACTAGACAACCTGGCAATAGAGTTCTACAGAAAAGCAGAAAACCTGAAAAGAGCTATACTGGTAAGTAGACAACCTGACTATAGAGTTCTATAGAAAGTAGACAACCTGACAATAGAGTTCTACAGAAAGCAGACAGCCTGACAATAGAGTTCTACTGGTAAGCAGACAGCCTGACAATAGAGTTATATTGGTAAGTAGACAATAGAGTTCTACAGAAAAGTAGACAACCAGACAATAGAGCTCTACTGGTAAACAGACAACCTGACAAAAGAGTTCTACAAGCAAGCATACTTTAACTTGTCAAAATTACATTGAATTATTATTTTTCACAAGAATATTCTGCTTTACGTGACCCCCTGTGTTGTTTCCAGGCACAAATTGAAATGTTTTGCCTTGATGTCATTATCCCTTTCACTATCTTTCAACAAATGCACGCTTTCCCCGAATTCGCTTTTGTATATTTGGATTCTTTGTATGAAGATAAATGCAGCACACGTTGTTATTATTTTCAATTGGAATGTATTTATTTCTATTCCACCCACATACTGATTATTTGTTAAGTTTTTTTTTTTTCCTTCCACAATTCCAATTTCTGTCACTTTGCAAAATCTTAATAAACATTAAAACAAAAGACAAGATTTAGCTCGTAAGGCGTAGGATTTCTTTTTATAATACTGGCAAAGCCACTAAAGTTTTAGCAATTAAACAACTTTATATTTCTGATAAATGCAAAGGATACATCGAATAAAAACTAATTAGCACAGAGCATCATGTTCAGACAACACATTAAAAAGGTTCATTTACACGCTATTCTACTTTGTCATAAAACAACAAATATTAACCCTTTGAATAGCACTATGTTTTTATTGAATACTTTACAAGTTAATATTAATATGCCAGCTTTCATTTCCCTTCATAATTAGGGATTGGTAGCACTAGATAGGTACCTAATATATAGAGACAAGAGGAAAGTGTTGGAAGGGTTACTGTCTGCTCTCTCTCATTTCCCTACAGAAATAGGGATTGGTAACACTAGATAGGTACCTAATATATAGAGACAAGAGGAAAGTGTTGGAAGGGTTACTGTCTGCTCTCTCTCATTTCCCTACAGAAATAGGGATTGGTAGCACTAGATAGGTACCTAATATATAGAGACAAGAGGAAAGTGTTGGAAGGGTTACTGTCTGCTCTCTCTCATTTCCCTACAGAAATAGGGATTGGTAACACTAGATAGGTACCTAATATATAGAGACAAGAGGAAAGTGTTGGAAGGGTTACTGTCTGCTCTCTCTCATTTCCCTACAGAAATAGGGATTGGTAGCACTAGATAGGTACCTAATATATAGAGACAAGAGGAAGGTGTTGGAAGGGTTACTGTCGGCTCTGCTCTCTCCCTACCTTATTTTACTTTGACTTAAATCTCATGGTAAAACAGACAGTCATACAAACCAGGTTTAAAGGCAGATTTATCAAATCTTAATTTAAACAATTTTAATAAACCTCTAAAAAAGAATTGTATTTCTTCCACAGTTTGAGATTTTTACCAATTTTCACCAATTTTTTTTTTTTTTACAAAAAAATATGGCAGCTCAAAGTTCCAATCAAACCAACTGGTACATCAATGTGCTCTGAAATTGAACATTTTCATTCACTGCGTTTTGAGAATTCTCAGGCATTTTCCTGAATTCCCCAGTTGCTTTACCATGCTTTATCTATGGGACGCACAAAACATTTTAAGAAATATTTTCTCAGGCATTTTCACAATTAAGAAAACGGAAATGACGAATAATTCATGCCCAAGAACAAAAAAGGTTCCAAGGTTTCTCACATGTGGAATTTGATTTTAGAGGTTTTTATACCTCGACTAAACTCATGACCCGAAAACTTTAATTAATTGAAAAACCCACTGAAAAAAACCCCGAACATCATGAAGGCTACAAATATCTTCAAATGGTTGAAGGGACCTCTGTCTTTGACTTCTACATGACCTCGATAGGTTTTAACTGGAGTATTTTGGATTCAAGCTATTTCCAGCTTAGGGGTATAATAAATCTCGAAAAATTCTAATTTTTATTTTAAAAAACCCAAAAACTTTTTGTTTTTTTTAACCTGAAATTTTGAGTAATGACTGAAAAATAACCTCATACCCTCAAATTTTTCGCGTAAAAATCAATTCGATCTTTGATAAATAACCACCTAAGCTGTGACATTCTTTAATTTTAAGATCTTTTAAATTTCCATAAATGTTTCTGGGTCGAAACCACAGTTATTAAAATACAAGGCTTCATTCTTATATAAAATCCTACCTGGAATATGCCCAGAAAAGTCATTTTTTGATTGTTCATTCATAGTTCTCTCTTATATTTACTTTATGTTACTTTTCGTGTACAACATTCTAGTCCCTAGTAGAGGAGCCTAAGGATAACTGTAATAGGGATGCACTGAATCCAGGATTCGGTTCGGGATTCGGCCAGGATTCGGCCTTTTTCAGCAGGGTTCGGATTCGGCCGAATCCTTCTGTCCGGCCGAACCGAATCCGAATCCTAATTTGCATATGCAAATTAGGGACGGAGAGGGAAATCACTTGACTTTTTGTCACAAAACAAGGAAGTAAAAAATGTTTCCCCTTCCCAACCCTAATTTGAATACGCAAATTAGGATTCGGTTCGGTATTCGGCCGAATCCTTCGTGAAGGATTCGGGGGTTCGGCCGAATCCAAAATAGTGGATTCGGTGCATCCCTAAACTGTAATAACGTTTGCTGTTGATAAAGTGTAACCCAACTATACCTTTCTGAAACCTCAATAAAAAGAATTTAAAAACTGTTCTTATTTTCATAAAATTCCTTATTTAGGTACCCCTTAGTGATGGGTGAATTTGTGTTGTTTCGCTTCGCCGAAAAACTCACGAATTTCCTGCGAAATTCGCAAAACTGCGAAAAATTTGCGAAACGGCGCCAGCGTCTCGTTTTTGACGCCAGCTCCCGTTTTTGATGTCCGCGAATTTGCCGGTGAAAATTTTTTTTGACGCCGGCGAATTTTTTTGGTCGAATTTTCGCTGGCGTTTTGCGAATATATTTGCTGGTGGCGAATCGCGAAAATTCGCGCCTGGTGAATAAATTCGCCCATCACTAGTACCCCTTGGAAATGCAGAAAAAGTCCAACATAAACATCTGAGCTCATCGATTCTCATAAGAAAAGCAGTAACTTTCTACCATGCTGAAGGCCACAAGGTTTCTGCCCTTGATTCATTGCAAAGAAGTAATTTATCAATTTTCAAATTTGAGTTTTTTCTAAACTCAGCCATCAAAAAAAAAATATTTCTGAATTCATGATTATGTAACTATGAATGATTATTTAAATATCCAAAATGCAAAAATTTATCAATTTTCAAATTTGAGTTTTTTTCTAAACTCAGCCATCAAACAAAAACTATTTCTGAATTCATGATTATGTAAATTTGAATGATTATTTAAATATCCAAAATGCAAAAATTTATCAATTTTCAAATTTGAGTTTTTTTCTAAACTCAGCCATCAAAAAAAAACTATTTCTGAATTCATGATTATGTAACTATGAATGATTATTTAAATATCCAAAATGCAAAAATTTATCAATTTTCAAATTTGAGTTTTTTCTAAACTCAGCCATCAAAAAAAACTATTTCTGAATTCAGGATTATGTAACTATGAAGGTTTATTTAAATATCCCAAATGCAAAAATTTGCTCACTGTGGGAAAATGAAAATCTCTTTTGTTCCATTAATTTGTCTACATGTAACTGTTTAAAGAAACTAAAAACACAAAATTGCTTGAATGTTGAAAACACTCCTCCCAATGACTTC
The DNA here is from genome assembly GCA_038501925.1 of Xenopus petersii. Taxonomy (NCBI): domain Eukaryota; kingdom Metazoa; phylum Chordata; class Amphibia; order Anura; family Pipidae; genus Xenopus; species Xenopus petersii. The sequence continues at coordinate 156,636,956 of CM076678.1, forward strand.
TATAAGCCATGTTTTAAATGCTGATTTTTTTTTTTTCTTAATTAAAAATTACAAGATTTTTTTATTATTGTTAAATTGTGAAAATTCCAAGTTCAGAAAATTCTGAGACAACATTCTTTAGTGCGATTTTTTTCAAATTGTAAAGACAAAAATTTGAATAAAAAAGCCCCCTAAATGTTTAAGTGTGTTGGGGGGGGGGTGGATAGAAAATGTCTCAAATCCAAAGCCCAGAGGAAGGTTTTAATAGCTTTGGCCACCCCTTGATGCACAGATGCGGCATGAGAAAGTCCAAAAGATTCATTGTTGGATCACTCTCCAAGACAAAAGCAGACATTGAAGGAAAACAGGAAATTCCTGGGATTTAATAGCCGATAATTAGGTTTATACGTGAATAGCCGGAATTCTAGGTTTTATAGGGGCCAGCAGAAGCACCTGGGCTGTTTATTGGAAGTCTGTAGTCCCAAAAATAGCCTAAGGAGCCCTCAGCACGGCTTCAACTCTCATATCGAGGGAGCCAAATACTTTGGTAATTATTCTCTGTAGTGGGACTTACTGTATTAAGCAGAAGCTTCTCACCAACTTCAAAAGAACTTTCTATATCTGTGTAATGTTTTTATTGTTGCTGTTGGCAGTGGCTCTCATATCGTTTACAGGAATTATAATAAATGGACAAATTTACCTTTCTACAGCCATTTTTGATGTTTAATTAGTTAAAGCTTCCAAATGTAGTCAGGGTATCGGGTATACTGGCTCATGGTCACAAAATCGACAAAAAATATTTCCATCCATCTCTCTCCACCACCTTCATTTATAGATTTACACATTTGCCCCAATATTTTGTTCATCTCAAACTACAAATAATATCTGGGAGATCCATTCGGCGATTTGTCCATTAACACCACTGAAGGGCGAATATCTGGAGGCTCATTTATAAGGGTTGAATTTTAGTGGTTTTAGAGCTTTTTGAAAGCACATTTGAACTCTATTTCTGTAAAACCACAAATGCCATGAAATTGATTAAAATCTGAATATAAAAAGTATGAACAAAAAAAAAAATGCGTAACAATCTGAATAAAAATATGGATATCTCTAAAACCTTTAAAAAAAAAAAAAGCTTTTCGGACAATTACAAGCCAAAAAAAAAATCTCCAATAGGATCAGTGCAGCTCCCACTTAGGGGCAAATTCACTAAGCTGCGGAGTTGCGCTAGCGCACGCTTAACCACACTTCACCAGGGCGCCGCTAATTCCCTAAAATCCGATGTTGCGCTCAGGGAAGCGAATGGTAGCGAAGTTGCGCAAGCGTTAATTCATCAAGGAAATTGAAGTTACGCTAGCGATGCCTAAATTGCATACGGCGCCAAGTTAAAGTACAATGGACGTATATGTAGCAGCAAATACATTACACTACACAAGCCTGGGAACCTTCATAAAATAAAATAAAGTTGTTATATTGCCCTACACATGTGCCCACTGTATAGTTTAGGTGCCATATGTTAGGAAATGTAGGGGGGAAGGAGGGTACCCCAAAAAAATTTACGATCTTTTTCAGCCTATCACCCTTAAAAAAGGAAAAGACGCCAACGTTTTTTGGGATTTAGAAAAAATGTTCACTTTTTTTGAAGCAATCCCTATCTACTCTATTGCACTCCACCTGGTCTGAGGTGGCGAACGCAAGTCTGGCGCAAGAGGTAATGTTCAGTAAAATGCGCAAGTTAGTGAATTAGCGTAGTTACGTCCATTCGCCATAGCGCAAGGGTGCAAAGTTATGCTAGAGTAGGTCCACTTCGCTAGCGAATTTACGCCAGCACCCGTTAGTAAATCAGCAAAGTAACGAAATTACGTTACGCTGGCGAATTTGTGCTAGCGTTAGGTGCTTCGCGCTTTCGTGAATTTGCCCCTTAGACCCATTGACTTCTATGGGGCCTAAACTGCTTTTACTATTCAAATTTTTTAGAGTTTGGGAGAAATAAAACAAAACTAATTTTAGGGAGAAATAAAACAAAACAAAACTAATTTTAGAGAAAAAATACGATTTGTGAGAAAAAAGGAAATCCAAATGTTAGTAAATAAGCCCCTTACTGCTTGCTTTACACGTTTAATCCAGGAGCTCGCAGGTTTTAGAAATTAAAATAATATAATTTGGACTGTTTTCATCTTCCAGTTGGAGTACAGAGTCTACCCCACTGTGCACATCAACCAGAAAAACTGAGAGAATGAACCCTAAATATATAGGATGTGCGGCATGAAATGCGTTAAGTCAGCCATTAAGGACACATAAACGTATTTGTATTTATTACAGGTATGGGACCTTTTATTTACCTTGGGTTTTCCAGCTAATGGATCTTCATAGTTTAAGGGGCCGATTCACAAAGGGTCGAATATCGAGGGTTAATTAACCCTCGATATTCGACTGGGAATTAAAATCCTTCGACTTCGAATATCGAAGTCGAAGGATTTTAGCGCAAATAGTGCGATCGAGCGATCAAAGGATTATTCCTTCGAATCGAACGATTGGAAGGATTTTAATCCAACGATCGAAGGAATATCCTTCGATCAACAAAACTTAGGAAAGCCTATGGGGACCCTCCCCCATAGGCTAACATTGAGTTCAGTAGCTTTTAGATGGTGAACTAGGGGGTCGAAGTTTATTCTTAAAGAGACAGTACTTCAACTATCGAATGGTCGAACTATTTTTAGTTCGAATAGTTTGATTCAAAGTCGTAGTCGAAGGCCGTAGTAGCCCATTCGATGGTCCAAGTAGCCCAAAAAACACTTCGAAATTCAAAGTTTTTTTACTTCGAATCCTTCACTCGAAGTTAGTGAATCGGCCTTAAATTCTACTAGAAAATCATATAAACATTAAATAGAGCCAATAGGCTGGTTTTGCCTCCAATAAGGATTAATTAGATCTTAGTTGGGATCAAGTACAGGCTACTGTTTTATTATTACACAAAATTGAGTCTATGGGGCAAATTCACTTAGATTCGTAGTTGTGCCAGGCGTAACTTTGCCGCACTTCGCCACACTTCGCCAGGCGTAGTTTCGCCAGCGCTCCGCAAATTCACTAAAATCCGAAGTTGTGCTCAGGGGTAGCGTAAGGTTGCGAAGTTGCGCTAGCGTTGATTCGCTAAGTAAAGCGAAGTTACGCTAGCGAAGGCTAATTTGCATACGGCGCCAAATTCAAATTTCAATGGAGGAACACGTATCAGCACTACAAATGCCTAGAAAACCTTCAAAACATCAAATAAAAATGTTATTTTGCCCTACACATGTGCCCACTGTCTAGGTAAGTTGCCATGAGTCAGGAAATGTAGGGGGGAAGGAGGGGAGCCCCAAAAATGTTTTCGATCTTTTTCAGCCTATCACCCATAATGTAGAAAACACGCCAGCGTTTTTTGGGACTTAGAAAAAATTTTGACTTTTTTGGAAACAATCCCTATCTACTCTATTGCGCTTCGCCAGGTCTGAGGTGGCGAAGGAAGTCTAGCGTAAAAGGTAGCGTTCAGTACACTGCGCAAGTTAGTGAATTTGCGCAGTTACATCGCTAGCGAAACTTCGCCAGGCATAAGGGTGCAAAGTAACACTAGCGAAACTACGCCAGCGTTCGTTAGTGAATTTGCGCAGTAACGAAAATGAGAAGTAATGCTAGCGTTCGGCGCTTAGTGAATTTGCCCCTCTGGGAGATGGTCTTCCTGTAATTCAGGGCTTTCTGGATAACGGGTTCCTGATAACAAATCCCATACCCTACAGTAAATTATACACATATCTTTCTGTATTAATTAGAAAACTCAAATAATTGCCTTTGCTGTTTCCTAAAATCTTATGGCTCATTCTGAGCACTCTGAGTATGTCATGATACAACATTGGGAGTTGAATTAAATCGGTTTAATTTCATTTCCTTTCATGTTTCTCATTTCATTTCCTTTCCTACAGGAAATTCAAAGAGATGTGAGAAGAATAGGAAACAGGAAGTAAAACATATTGAGTTTAGATATATATATAAATAAATAACATATACAGTGCTACGCAATATGTTGGCGCTATGTAAATACATGTTAGTAATAATGCAAATATGCAAACCTCAAAAATCATATCGAAAGCGCTGCGTGAAATGCGTTGGATTTCCTTGAGGCAGTGGGTTATTATTATTTGTCTTTATTTTTCACAGAGAAAATTCTAAATTGCAATGAATTGCAGATACACATCCATTCCTTTTACTGCTCATTATTTTATAAAGATTCTCAGCCTGCAGCCATGCATGCAGCTCATTGGATGCAAAAGTTCCGAATTGTGATGCAAAATAAGTCCACAGCATTTCGGTTGGGCTGGTTTCTATAGTGACGCATCCACGCTGAACTCTTGCAACTGATGGAATAACTAGATAACAAAATAGATGCTTAACTTGCAGTCAGTGTTGCGTTAAATGCGTCGGGTATAGTCGAGGCAGCTTATTCGGCGAGTTGAGATGGCTACACTTAAAGGTATACAGTAGAAGCACTTAAACCTTTCCTTTTACTGTTCAATAAAAGCGTGGCTACTTGTGAGTGCTTTCAGTATGCGGCTACGAGGCACACGGAGCTCAGGCTTTTCTAATAGTGACATGAAATATATGGGGGATGTATGAAAACGGCAGAGCTAATAAGAAAATAGCCACTCTACATGCCAAGTGCTTAAATGTTATAGTCGTAGTATTAGATGTAGCGTTGTCCAAGGATCCGCCGGCTGCCAGAGCGTATTACATGCGCGCGTTTGCTACAGAAAAGAGGCATTTTTTAGCAGTCGCCATTCCTCGTAGCTTGCCATTAAGGATCAGGGGGAAGGAGCAGCAGCTGCTTTTAATTACGTCCAATTCAGGAAGAAATACTGTAATGCAAACAATATGTTTGTTTTGAGAGCAACCAGCCTAAAATCCCGGCTCTCCTTCAGCGATCCTTCCAAAGGGGTCAAACAAAGAAAGAAGAATGTTTCATGGGCTGAAAATGGCTTTTTTGACGTTTTTTTTTTTTTTACTGATTTTAGTGATTCATTGTTCCTTATTTCAGTAGTTTACTAACCATCCGTTCTCTTTAAATGGATATAACCCTTTTTTAAAGTTTGTGTTTATTGTTATTGCTGGGCACAACATTGTGTGGCCAAGGAGAAGGCCAGCCCTGCAGGGCTTACAATCTATTTTTGGTGCTACAGACACAAAGGCACAGGCAATAATGCGAGCTACAGCATTGAGTAGGTACAGTGTGGAAGAACCAACAATCCAATATGTGGCACCACTAGGGGTTACCCTAAAGCAGGGGTCCCCAAACTATTTATACCTGTAAGCAACATTCAAAAATGCAAAAAGATTTAAGGAGCAGCACAAGCTTGAAAAATGTTTTTGGAAGTGCCAAAAAAGGGCTGTGATTGGCTATTTGGTAGCCTCTATATGGACTGGTTGCCTCTATATAGACTGGTAGCCTCTATATGGACTGGTAGCCTCTATATGGACTTGTAGCCTCTATATGGACTTATAGCCTCTATATGGACTGGTAGCCTCTATATTGACTGGTTGCCTCTATATGGACTTGTAGCCTCTATATGGACTGGTAGCCTCTATATGGACTGGTAGCCTCTATATGGACTTGTAGCCTCTGTATGGACTTGTAGCCTCTATATGGACTGGTAGCCTCTATATGGACTTGTAGCCTCTATATGGACTGGTAGCCTCTATATTGACTGGTTGCCTCTATATGGACTTGTAGCCTCTATATTGACTGGTAGCCTCTATGTTGCCTCTATATGGACTTGTAGCCTCTATATTGACTGGTAGCCTCTATATGGACTGGTAGCCTCTATATTGACTGGTTGCCTCTATATGGACTGGTAGCCTCTATATGGACTGGTAGCCTCTATATGGACTGGTTGCCTCTATATTGACTGGTTGCCTCTATATGGACTGGTAGCCTCTATATTGACTGGTTGCCTCTATATGGACTGGTAGCCTCTATATGGACTGGTTGCCTCTATATGGACTGGTAGCCTCTATATTAACTGGTAGCCTCTATATGGACTGGTAGCCTCTATATGGACTGTAGCCTACAGGAGACTCTGTTTGGCAGTACACCTGGTTTTTCTACAACCAAAACTTGCCTCCAAGCCTGGAATTCAAAAATAAGCTCCTGCTTTGAGTCCACTGGTAGAAACCTCCAAGGGGTTGGGGAGCAACATGATGCTGATAAACCACTGGTTGGGGGTCGCTGCAATAGATTAATACTTAGTTGGCAGACCTTCAAAATGGACAGGTGAATACTGCTGGGTCCAGAGGTTTCAATCAAAATACTCTGGCTTTGAAAATCTTACAAAAATATGTTTTGTATAATTTTTTTTTCCATGTGTGTCTGGCCAGATTTGTGTTCATAACTCAGTTTGCCATTGTTATACAAAACGGTGCCCTGTTGTAAATGGCTCGTGTACGTATGGGGGTATTCAGGGTCGGACTGGATTAGTGGGACACCGGGAAAAAACCTAGTTGGGTTTTGGTTCAGTCAGCACTCACCAGCGTCCAATTTCAGTGACTGCCAGTGCTCGTGTCTCGTGGGCCACTTTCCACTTCATGTACCGGATCAGAAGCCAAATGATACAATAAAGGCGTTTTACTTAAAATCTCCTTGTAGCAGTGCCGTGTTATACACTGGAGACCAAAAACCTAGTTGGCCCTGCTGATCCAGACATTACTGAGATCATGTGCCGCCTCATGATTTCCCCCCAGCCCCAATTGTGGTACACGTTGTGGTTGGGGGGCATGGGGGCCCCTGTGTCAGAAGCTCCAGTGAGCCTTGGATGATGGGGGTCTAGGACATAAATATGCATTAAGTCAGTACCCAATGATTGTGCATAAATAAGTGGAGGAGATGCCAGAATGTGCCCAATATACTGCTGTGGGCTGTGTGTGACGGGGCAGGAGGCCCTGCCAGATGGTACAGGGAGGCTAGTAAGGGAGGCTAGTAAGGGAGCATAGTAAGTGAGGCTAGTAAGGGAGGCTAGTAAGGGAGGCTAGTAAGGGAGGATAGTAAGGGAGCAGGAGAGGAGAGGCAATAGTACATAAATCTCATATCCATAGAAAGGAATAGAGTGACTCTACTAACCTGAGCAAGACACCATGGGTTGGGCTACAGTTGCCCTTTAAGCTCAGTTTATTCATGAACAGCTTGTCGTGTGTGGATACAGTTTCCATCTAATGAACCAAACGTTCCAATTGGAATGAACAGAAAACATTTACTCTGCTCAAATCAGTTGAAATTCTCATGTCAGTAAGAGCACTAGGCTTCCTGAGTGTTGACCACAAAGGGTAAGTAGAGGTTATCTGTGTTCCTGACTCGAGCCCCCCAGGGAGCGCCCAGATTGGCTGCTTAGGAAAACCTAAGAACTGTTAAGTGGGGCTTTAATGCTTCCTCCGAGACCTTCCTGCCTCTCGTTTTCTATATTAGGAGAAAATTTGCTTTAGCAGAATTTACGGCTACAAAAGGCTTAATACTACATTTCTTTCTCAGGTATGTACAATATGTGGCCAAAAGTTAACATTTTTATTTCAATCCAGCAGTTGGTGGTCGGACTTCTCATGTAGGTCCCATTCAACTGCCTTTTACTTTTATTCATCCCATAAATATTCCTTATTAACACAAGCATTGCACATTTAATATATTTACTATATATACCTGTGCATGCAATTCCCCAAACGTTAAAAGTCATTTTTCAAAATTTAAAAGAAAATTACAATTTTACATTCAAATCAGCGAGAGACAAAAAAGTGCCCCATTTATGGACTGCAAAAATTTTAAAAAAATATCATTTTTTTATTTGAGGTTTTTTTGAAAGTATGTAGTAAATAATATTATAACTTGGGGTGCACCAAATCCAGGATTCCATTTGGGATTCAGCCAAGACTAGACCTTTCTGAGCTGGATTCGGACAAATCCAAGTGCCTGGCTGAACCGAATCTGAATTCAAAAAAATCATGTGACTTTTTGTCACACAAATGAGGAATTCCAACATTTAGAGGCATTTTTTTCAAGGGTTGAATTTTAAATTTGAAAAACTTCAAAATTCAAATCCAAAAAGACCAACCGAAATAAAGACAACGTTTTTTTGGCCGTTTCCAAACGAATAGGTCCATATTTAGCCGAATTCGAATCTTACGAATTGAAGTAATAGCACATTCGATCAATTTCCCCAAAAAACTTAGATTTTTTGATTTCTTAGAAGTCCACCAATTGACTCCAAATAATATTTTTTTTTTAAATTTGAATTGAATTTGGACTATTCCCTAGTCAAAGTACATAAATTTTATGAATTTGAAAATTCACCTCGATCTTTGATAAATCTGCCCCTTACTGTCATTTCCTATGGAAATCGTGGGCTCTAGAAAGCTCAGGACTTTTGGCTTTTATTACGGATAAGGGTTTTATTATATAAATTGATCAAAAAATGAAGAACTATTTATTTTTATAGGACACTTTGGTCAAAAAAATGTCGTACAAAGTCAATGAAATGGTATAAAACCATAGGATTTCCCTAACATTGAGCTATTTTGATGGAAATGTACAGTAATTCTACTAAACAGCACTTCCCCTTTGTTAAAATGTCGAACAAAAGTCTAAAAAGTCTACCCATTCTGAAATGATTTAGGCTGGTGATTTAAAATGAATGTAAAAATGATTGTAATAAATAGTACATCTGGCATAAAGGATCGTTCATGAATGCAAACACAACCAGCAAAGTGCAAAAATGAAAACAAAACTGAGACTTTTTGATGCTATTGACAAATATACTTGTACCTATACAATTATTTGCCTCTACACTTGAGGCCCAAATGTTATCTGTCTGTAATTAATGTAATAGCAGCAGTCTCACTGCCCAAGGAGTACTCTCTCCTCATTCCATAATATTTGTGCCAATGTGCCAGTTCTGCCTTCTCTGATGTATACAAGTCAGTTGGATGGAAGAGAACCCTGGAGAACCTTAGAATTAATACCAAGGTTTACTTAGAACATTCAGTTGGCTTGCCTCCAGTAGAGGTTGGACCTCTAAGGGGGGTTTGAAACTGAAGACCAGAGCTACAGGAGATAGAAGAGCAGAGGTGGAACTCAACTGCATTAGACAATAGGCTTCTGGTCCTCTCATGGTGGCTCTGGAGCATTAGCCCTGAAGCTTCTCCATGCTTACTACTAGGTCTTACAAGAACTAACAGTTGTACCTTAGTCTACATTATGATGATTATTCTGGCAGATTTAGTGATTTGCACAGCAAATGGAATTATAGAGAATGCCAAGTGATTGAACGTTGTGAAACACACGTCTGGTTCCTGGGCACATTTCCTACTCGTTATTACTGAGGATGTTTATCCTTCCCGGTGCCTCGGAGCATCTGCTCACTGAGAGCTGAGATAAGCAACTTTGTATCGTCTTGCTTGTAAACTTGCGGTCACTTGTTTCTGATCGTTAGGGCCAATGTTCGTCATCCAGAGGAGTTGATGACAGAAGGCAAAATTCTAATCATAAATGTATTGTGTATTTACCCAAAGTATCTCACAGTAGAACTCTTTCATCTCCCAGTAACAATCAGGAAATAATATAAGATAATGCTCAACTCTTAAACATCAAGGGACAGAATAGTCTGATTTGCACATGGAATTTGCTTGCCTTGCGTTCTTTCGACGTTGCTTGAAATTCATCAATTAAGGTCCATTGTCTCATGGGTACCCCTGGAACTATAGCAGGGTGACACCCCAATGTTTCTATATATCTGTAACCTTGTTATGAGCTAAGGGGGCCCAGCCTGAAGGTCAGTTAGGGGGAGATTTGGGGTGAGTGCTTATTTGTGCCCTGGGTACCCCTGGAACTATAGCAGGGTGACACCCCAATGTTTCTATATATCTGTAACCTTGTTATGAGCTAAGGGGGTCCAGTCTGAAGGCCAGTTAGGGGGAGATTTGGGGTGAGTGTTTATTTATACCCTGGGTACCCCTGGAACTATAGCAGGGTGACACCCCAATGTTTCTATATATATGTAACCTTGTTATGAGCTAAGGGGGCCCAGTCTGAAGGCCAGTTAGGGGGAGATTTGGGGTGAGTGCTTATTTGTGCCCTGGGTACCCCTGGAACTATAGCAGGGTGACACCCCAATGTTTCTATATATGTGTAACCTTGTTATGAGCTAAGGGGGCCCAGTCTGAAGGTCAGTTAGGGGGAGATTTGGGGTGAGTGCTTATTTGTACCCTGGGTACCCCTGGAACTATAGCAGGGTGACACCCCAATGTTTCTATATATCTGTAACCTTGTTATGAGCTAAGGGGGCCCAGCCTGAAGGTCAGTTAGGGGGAGATTTGGGGTGAGTGCTTATTTGTGCCCTGGGTACCCCTGGAACTATAGCAGGGTGACACCCCAATGTTTCTATATATCTGTAACCTTGTTATGAGCTAAGGGGGTCCAGTCTGAAGGCCAGTTAGGGGGAGATTTGGGGTGAGTGTTTATTTATACCCTGGGTACCCCTGGAACTATAGCAGGGTGACACCCCAATGTTTCTATATATATGTAACCTTGTTATGAGCTAAGGGGGCCCAGTCTGAAGGCCAGTTAGGGGGAGATTTGGGGTGAGTGCTTATTTGTGCCCTGGGTACCCCTGGAACTATAGCAGGGTGACACCCCAATGTTTCTATATATGTGTAACCTTGTTATGAGCTAAGGGGGCCCAGTCTGAAGGTCAGTTAGGGGGAGATTTGGGGTGAGTGCTTATTTGTACCCTGGGTACCCCTGGAACTATAGCAGGGTGACACCCCAATGTTTCTATATATCTGTAACCTTGTTATGAGCTAAGGGGGCCCAGTCTGAAGGCCAGTTAGGGGGAGATTTGGGGTGAGTGTTTATTTATACCCTGGGTACCCCTGGAACTATAGCAGGGTGACACCCCAATGTTTCTATATATATGTAACCTTGTTATGAGCTAAGGGGGCCCAGTCTGAAGGTCAGTTAGGGGGAGATTTGGGGTGAGTGCTTATTTGTACCCTGGGTACCCCTGGAACTATAGCAGGGTGACACCCCAATGTTTCTATATATCTGTAACCTTGTTATGAGCTAAGGGGACCCAGTCTAAAGGTCAGTTAAGGGGAGATTTGGGGTGAGTGTTTATTTGTACCCTGGGTACCCCTGGAACTATAGCAGGGTGACTGTTACCCCAATGTTTCTATATATCTGTAACCTTGTTATGAGCTAAGGGGGCCCAGTCTGAAGGTCAGTTAAGGGGAGATTTGGGGTGAGTGTTTATTTGTACCCTGGGTACCCCTGGAACTATAGCAGGGTGACACCCCAATGTTTCTATATATCTGTAACCTTGTTATGAGCTAAGGGGGCCCAGTCAGAAGTCAGTTAGGGGGGAGATTTGGGGTGAGTGCTTATTTGTACCCTGGGTACCCCTGGAACTATAGCAGGGTGACACCCCAATGTTTCTATATATCTGTAACCTTGTTATGAGCTAAGGGGGCCCAGTCTGAAGGTCAGTTAGGGGGAGATTTGGGGTGAGTGATTATTTGTACCCTGGGTACCCCTGGAACTATAGCAGGGTGACACCCCAATGTTTTCTATATATCTGTAACCTTGTTATGAGCTAAATAAGACTCTGACCAAGGCAGGTCCTCCAAAGAAGACTAAAAATGTGCATCAAGCACTGCTTTATAATAAAGCAGCAGAGAAAGCCTAATTAAAAAGACAGACATGATTGACTTGCACAACAAAAGACCATCCGCAAAGTTGCTTTGAGTACCATCACCTGCACTGACCTCATCAAATGAGACATAAATGAAAGGCCATTGAAAGACATCAGTTAATTCTATCTATAACTTGACTTCAGACAAAACCGCACAACTGAACACTTCCCCGGACTGTTCCACATTGCAGAGACACGTGTTCTACCCAACGTACAAAACTGCTGCTGGGTTGGACTTTACAGCTTTGGGAAGGATTTTATAGCAAGAAAAGATTAATATTAAGGCTCCTATTAAAAATGTAAGCACAAGGATTTAGTGAGAAGCTGTTTTATCAGGCGTTTGCAATGGCTAATTACTACATTCTGCCCAAAATGCATTTCAGACGGATTTAGCAACATCAAACGGAGCCTGAGAATTCCACAAAAACATTAGCCTTAAAGGGGCCATTGCACGACTAACAACCTGGTCACTAGATTTTGGGATCAGATTGATGAAAAACCTGTGGTTCCTGCTAATGAAAGATAATGCTGATGCTTTCCTATATAACAATATCTTTTCTGTGTATGGAATAGATTTCCCATTGCCAATGAATGGCCCTTTCCTTGTTCTTCAACTATTAAGGGGAGTGTTAGAGTTCAGCACTGCTGCTGAGCTCTAACACCTCACAGAGCTGAATAGTGTAAAAAAGTAGAACATCTGCATTTTATTTCCAGACCTCCTCAATTTTTACAGTATTTATAACCCAAGTGGGGCAGAACAGAGGGTATAGCAAGGGGTGTAACTGCCTGTGCGTGACTCTACTATTTCAACTTGGACTTGTCCCAGCATGCGGGGGGATCCGTTTTTATCTGTACTCCTGACTTCCTTTTTGGAATGCTGTAAGGCACTATGGTAATGTGTAGCAGGAAGTGATGGTGCTGAGCTAAACTACATCCCCCAGGACACAGAATTCAGACAGTATGGAAATTATTGGCAATATATCTGGATCATTTTTACATTTCGTTACTTTGTTTTTAAAAAAAAGGTTGGTAATATACCTAATTTTGATGTGAATCTGCTGCCATTAAAGGGGTTGTTCACCTTTAAATGAACCCTTAGTCTGATGTAGAGAGGGATATTCTGAGACAATTTTCATTTGGTTTTCATTTTTTATTATTTGTGGTTTTTGACTTATTTACCTTTTTATTTCAGCCGTCTGGTTGCTAGGGTCCAAATTCCGCTAGCAACCATGCATTGATTTGAATAAGAGACTGGAATATGAATAGGAGAGGCCTGAATAGAAAGATAAATAATACAAAGAAGTAATAACAATACATTTGTAGCCTTACAGAGCGTTTGTTTTTTTATGGGGTCAGTGACCCCCATTTGAAAGCTGAAAAGAGTCAGAAAAAAGGCAATTCATTAAAAAAACTATACAAAATATTATGAAGACCAATTGAAACTAGACATTCTTTAACTAAGTGTTAACTTAAAGGGCACCTATCACAGCCAAAATCAAACACATATTAACAATCTGACCAGTACAAGCTAAACACGTTTAATCAAACTACATATATAGTTTTTTGAAAAAACTGCAGGTTTTAAAAAAATCCCTTACTTTGTCAAATGGGTTCTTTCACTGAGGGAGGCCATATTGAGACTCTAACAGAGACTCTAATATGCAAATTTCAGGAGCATGCTCAGATTGTAACACTGCTTTAAGTATTCTACCCAGAATGCCTTGTTTTAGTAAACTCCTCCACTAGAAGTATCCACTAGAAGTGCTGCCACCTGCTAACATCCAGCAGGGGGCAGCACTACTGTACAGCAGCTAACACACAGGTTTGGCTGATTTGAAAATAGCTTAGAAGGGTTGATAAGCAAACAAGGAATTTGAACTGAGCATGTGCGAGATTTCAGAGCTACAGTTGGCTGGGAAGATATAGGTAGGAGGAGCCAGTGAAATCCAAGATGGCTGTCTCAGCTAGAACTGCAGTGGAGATAGGGGAGATCTTGCAGAAGGAATAGTGAGCTGATCATTTACATTATACAAACAATTCTAATTGTTTTAAAAATCGGATTTCTTGAACTTTCACATAGTGTATTTACTTAGTAAATGATTTTGGTCATGATTGGTGCCCTTTAAAGGTGAACCACCCCTTTGTTTATTTTTAGTGATGGGCGAATCTCTACCGTTTTGCTTCGCTGAAAAACTTGCGAATTTCCTGCAAAATTCGCGAAACTGTGAAAAATTTGCGAAAAATCGGGAAATCAGAAAGTTCACGAAAAAATCGTGAAATTCGAACGTTTTCACAAAAAAATAGAGCAATTCGAACTTTTTCACTATAAAATCAAGAAATTCGAATCTTTTCATGAAAAATGTTTTCACAATAAAATAGTGAAAATCGTACGAATTTATTCGCCGACGGCGAAACGCGTGAATTCGCCGCAAATTCTTGCCAGGCGAATTTATTCTCCCATCACTATTTATTTGCAGTTATTTGATGACAAAGACGTTTCCTACATGCCGAATACAAGGGAAGGGCCAGTCTTGTTACTGAATTCATTGTTGTCACTCACTGGGGGTCTCAGTGAGGCCCCAAAAAAAGGTAAAGTCGAATCGTCTGTTGCCTTCTATATGGAGTCATTTCTATGTATATTCTACAATAGAGTCCTGCAGTGGGTCGGTTACTAGGGTTGCCACCTGTCCCGGTTTTGACCCGGACATGCCGGTATTTTGAGGGGCTGCCCGGGTCTTTACTTCCTGCCCGGTTTTCCTTATTTGGATTATTATTATTTGATTGACATGGTGATTGGCCAATTGCTGATCGACGCACCATAGCCCCACCCCCTGACATCACGACCCCTCCCACTGACATCATAGGCCCGCCCACTGATGTCACGGGTCCGCCCACTGATGTCACCGACACGCCCACTGACGTCACGGCGTGGTATAGGGACAAGGAGTCGGCGGGAGGTCGGCCCTGGACATCAGTCCCGGTGGGCCCTGGGGCCCCCAGTCCGACCCTGTTTCTGAATACTTAGAACCTGCCGTACAGAACCTGCTGCACATAGAGATGAACAAAGCGTTGGCTGAATGTCCAAAATCTTTCTGATGAGGGACCAATAATAATGATCAGAGATAAGCACATTTTTTGCCAGCCGCGGATTCGTGGCCAAATTCCGCCTTTCTCCATCTGCAAATTTTTTTCACAAAACGTCGGCAAAAATTCACAAAAAAAACAGAGAAAAATTAACAAAAAAGTCAAAAGTAAATCGGCAAGACAAAAAATGTCGCCATGAGAAAAATATGCCCATTGATTTTAATGCATTTGGAGCGAGAAAAATTGCCATGCGCGTAAAAAAAAATGTTTTGATGCCCATTGACTTTGATGCTTTTCATGAATTTTTTTGGGAAAAGTATTAACTTGCTCCTCGCTAATAACGATAATTTCTTCATTGGAGGAAAGAGGAAGTGGGTAAACATTTCCCCTGTTGTTTCCTACGGTGGAGTCATGGGAAGTTCTGGAGCTGAAACATTGTTTCATTGAATGAAAAAGTGAAAGGTTTAGTGACATTTAATCATAATACGTCGCTGGAGCTTGGAGTGATTATATCAGTATATCAGTATATCACTATATCAGTATATCAGTATATCAGTATATCAGTATATCAGTATATAAGTATATAAGTATATCAGTATATCAGTATATCACTATATCAGTATATCAGTATATCAGTATATCAGTATATCAGTATATCAGTATATCAGTATATCACTATATAAGTATATCAGTATATCAGTATATCAGTATATCAGTATATCACTATATAAGTATATCAGTATATAAGTATATCAGTATATCAGTATATCACTATATCAGTATATCAGTATATAAGTATATAAGTATATCAGTATATCAGTATATCAGTATATAAGTATATCAGTATATCAGTATATAAGTATATCAGTATATCACTATATAAGTATATCAGTAAATCAGTATATCAGTATATCAGTATATCACTATATAAGTATATCAGTAAATCAGTATATAAGTATATCAGTATATCAGTATATAAGTATATCAGTATATCAGTATATAAGTATATAAGTATATCAGTATATCAGTATATCAGTATATAAGTATATCAGTATATCAGTATATAAGTATATCAGTATATCACTATATAAGTATATCAGTAAATCAGTATATCAGTATATCAGTATATCACTATATAAGTATATCAGTAAATCAGTATATAAGTATATCAGTATATCAGTATATAAGTATATCAGTATATAAGTATATCAGTATATCAGTATATCAGTATATCAGTATATCAGTATATCAGTATATCAGTATATAAGTATATCAGTATATCAGTATATCAGTATATCACTATATAAGTATATCAGTATATAAGTATATCAGTATATCAGTAGAGAAGGCTCTCTATTGGCTATCCAGAGGCATCTAATTGTGGGGGATAACTACGTATTGCTGTATTATTATTAGAAGTCCAGTCCATTGTCTTGAGGGGGTTTTTCACTTGTTTATCCTGGGTCAGCGCTGTGGAACATGTTGGTACTTTATAACTACAGGTTAATAACAGAGGGGTAACTAGATATTAAGGGGCTCCACAGCAAGTTATTTTTCAGGCCCTAGAGGTTCATCCATTTTACTATTATTTATTGAAATTGTACATGAGTTAGGGCCAGGGTTGCCACCTTTTTTTTTTTCTGTTGAAAACAGGCAGGGGGTGTGCCGGTGATGTAGGGGGCGGCCAATTACGCCAGTGGGTGGGCCGGTGATGTAGGGGGCGGCCAATGACGCCAGTGGGTGTGCCGGTGACGTAAGGGGCGGCCAGTGATGTCAGGGGGCAAGCGGGTGATTTGGGAGCTGCGGCAGGTGAAGTCAGGGGCGGGACTGATGACAGGTGGCAACAAGTGATGTGCAGGGCGACCCAATACCCGCGGGTGGGTCGGGTTTGGGCTGACCTCTCCCCCCCATTTGGGCCTTACACTGATGGCTTTCGATGTTATAGCCGTGCGCCTGCTAGCCCCTCCCCTTTTGTGATGCCATCTATGGGCGGGTCTATAAAAGGAACCTGGCGTGAGTAGAGGGAGGGCAGGTAACATCCGACCCGCACATCACTAGTGGCAACCCTAGTTAGGGCCTCATGGGACCCCCATACCCTGCAGCCACAGGGTCTGCTTCCTCTGTAGTTAGTCCCCTGGTTAATGAATAATAATAAATGTAATGCTGAGCCGGGATGAAGGCACACAAGTACTTGCTATAAGAGCCCAGACTGTGAGGCTAAGGCCCATGCACCAGAGTGGGTAGCCAGACACAGGGCTGATCCTATCAAATGTGGGGCCCAATTGGGACCAGTTGGCGGGGCCCCTAGACAAGGTGTTGCTGGCTACTGACACAGCAAGTATTTAGGAAAATAAGGGCATACAGGCACAGAATAGAAAGGAAAGGGGCAGTGCGGGGCCCCCAGAGGTGCGGGGCCCAATTGGGCCCAATTGGTCCAATTGGCCTAAGGCCGGCCCTGGCCAGACAAGTCAGGATTTGGATCACAGGATGGGCAATGAGCCAAACCTGGAGTGGATAGTCAGCCGAGCCACGATCTGATAGTGGAGCGAGAGTCAGAAAAGCCAAAATCAAGATACCGGAGTGAGAAGTAAGAGGAGCCAGAATCAGATTACTGGGAGCAGAATATCAGCAGAACCAGGGGTCAAGGAGACAGACAACTAAAGGGGAATGGGGAGCTCATACAGGGGAAAGGGCTTTATATTGCCATATATATATATATATTTACTGATATAATGAGAAGGTAAGTGCCATCCATCCTCATGTAGAGGAGACGGGTAACAACTAGTTCTGCACCAGTCCATTAGTAAATCTGCATCTAACAGAGGAACGTGCAATCATATAACCAGTATGGCATCTCCTACTTCTATAAAAACCTCCCTCTTCCACTACTTCTTCCCAGCATGCCACATATATTGCTTGGCATGCTGGGAAAAAACAAGAACTTTGGGCCGAACACATGAACCGGTGCAACTTAATAGACTCATTCCCTTCCCATGAAGCTGCTGACAGTTCAACATTCATTTCATTTCCTCTGTTTATTCTGACTTATTAACGCTCTTAGTTTTTATCTTCATTTAAACCATCTCGTGCTGGTGAGAGTTCAATCCCAGCTTCACCCACCCCATCACCTTGGGTTTCAGTCCGGGGAGAAAAAAAAAGAAAATATTAAATATTACCCTCAGCTTTTTCTTTACATGGAATGCACATAAAAAAAAAAATCCAAAGCAGAAATCAGGCGGATATTCCGATCTGGTTTGAATAAATGAGAAAATTAAATAAGCAATAAAATGCAGAAAAGATTTCGTTTCAGGCCTGGGAGGGTAAGGGATGTGCAGTACAGCAGCGCCACCTTCTGGAATATCTGGGAATCTTTTCAGAAAGATCATTTACAAAGAGCAAACTGTTCAAATCAGTCCAATTCATTTTGTGGGACAGTCCCAATTTTGACAGCTCAGTCCCAGCTTGTTACTGAAATGTCCCGACTTTCTCTTTGATCTCCTTCACTGAACAGCCAGAAAAAGATAAAACGTTTATGAAACCTAATTAAAATAAGAGGCTTTTTGTCAGAGAGCCTAGAACACTCCGCAGCTGCACTTTGATACTTTTGTAACAATGTAAGATAAGCAAAGATACAATTGTAACTATTTAAGATAAGCAGGTCTCTTGAGAAAACTGAGACTTGCAGCTTAAAGGACCAATCACCTTCATTAGCAAAACTGTTATAACAAATAAAACATTGCACTAAACTCCCAGAAATGTGTTTCATAACTTTCATAACTTGCAAAATTTTGTAAAATGAACATGGTAATTAGGGGGTGTGACCACAAAATTGGTGTGGTCAAAAAAATTCAACCTTGCTGCACCAACTTTTGTCCCTCTTTTCATTTATCAAATGTTGGAAGGTATGCCAAGATTTGGGGTAAGTGCTTATATGTACGCTGGGTACCCCTGGAACTATAGCAGGGTGACACCCCAATGTTTCTATATATCTGTAACCTTGTTATGAGCTAAGGGGGCCCAGTCTGAAGGCCAGTTAGGGGGAGATTTGGGGTGAGTGTTTATTTGTACCCTGGGTACCCCTGGAACTATAGCAGGGTGACACCCCAATGTTTCTATATATCTGTAACCTTGTTATGAGCTAAGGGGGTCCAGTCTGAAGGTCAGTTAGGGGGAGATTTGGGGTGAGTGCTTATTTGTGCCCTGGGTACCCCTGGAACTATAGCAGGGTGACACCCCAATGTTTCTATATATCTGTAACCTTGTTATGAGCTAAGGGGGCCCAGTCTGAAGGTCGGTTAGGGGGAGATTTGGGGTGAGTGCTTATTTGTACCCTGGGTACCCCTGGAACTATAGCAGGGTGACACCCCAATGTTTCTATATATCTGTAACCTTGTTATGAGCTAAGGGGGCCCAGTCTGAAGGCCAGTTAGGGGGAGATTTGGAGTGAGTGTTTATTTGTACCCTGGGTACCCCTGGAACTATAGCAGGGTGACACCCCAATGTTTCTATATATCTGTAACCTTGTTATGAGCTAAGGGGGCCCAGTCTGAAGGTCAGTTAGGGGGAGATTTGGGGTGAGGGCTTATTTGTGCCCTGGGTACCCCTGGAACTATAGCAGGGTGACACCCCAATGTTTCTATATATCTGTAACCTTGTTATGAGCTAAGGGGACCCAGTCTTAAGGTCAGTTAGGGGGAGATGTGGGGTGAGTGTTTATTTGTACCCTGGGTACCCCTGGAACTATAGCAGGGTGACACCCCAATGTTTCTATATATCTGTAACCTTGTTATGAGCTAAGGGGGCCCAGTCTGAAGGTCAGTTAGGGGGAGATTTGGGGTGAGGGCTTATTTGTGCCCTGGGTACCCCTGGAACTATAGCAGGGTGACACCCCAATGTTTCTATATATCTGTAACCTTGTTATGAGCTAAGGGGGCCCAGTCTGAAGGTCAGTTAGGGGGAGATGTGGGGTGAGTGTTTATTTGTACCCTGGGTACCCCTGGAACTATAGCAGGGTGACTGTTACCCCAATGTTTCTATATATCTGTAACCTTGTTATGAGCTAAGGGGGCCCAGTCTGAAGGTCAGTTAGAGGGAGATTTGGGGTGAGTGCTTATTTGTGCCCTGGGTACCCCTGGAACTATAGCAGGGTGACACCCCAATGTTTCTATATATCTGTAACCTTGTTATGAGCTAAGGGGGCCCAGTCTGAAGGCCAGTTAGGGGGAGATTTGGGGTGAGTGCTTATTTGTACCCTGGGTACCCCTGGAACTATAGCAGGTTACCCCAATGTTTCTATATATCTGTAACCTTGTTATGAGCTAAGAGGGGAACAGTACCAATGAGACAGAGATGCTATTTTTACCCCAGACTAGTAGTTAATATATTGCTCTTTCAGCCACATTATAGAGTACATGCTAATTTATCTAAAATTTGGATTTCTTCAGAAATATAAAAAGGCTTGATGGCGTTTTCAGTGCATTTCAACACTCTTTCAGTAACAGTCGTACACATTCCAGATCAACAAAAGGGGTGCGACTTGACTGGAGTCCAAGTATGGAATAAGATACCGACCTGTTTACTCTGTTTCACTGACAGAAAGAAATATTTCATTCCAGAGGCTCAGGTATTTATGGACATTTTAAACAAACGTAACATATATCATCTTATTCCAGTGAATTCCTGGTGTGAGTGCAGGAATATATGAATTTGCTTTTCAGAGTGGAAAGAGAAAGTCCAGATAAAATTAACTGCTCATGGAAACCCCTGGAAGTCAGTTCTCTCTGTAGAACAGGGTGTATATAATAGGATTACACAGGACAATCAATAAGACATGTACTATACATATATATATATATTTGTTTGTAACTGTCTCCAAGTGTTTCAGTGTAAATATATTTTTGGAGAAACTATGTCCCTTTAGTGAAGTCGGCAAAAAGAAAAAATACTGCTTATAAGAGAAAAAACAAATACAAATATAGAGTGCATGCTAATAAATGGCATTCTAAATTACTGAATATATAAATCCTTATTTTAGGAATCGTCGGTGGAAATATCCAGTTCAATCTTCTGACCAATTATGCACCTCGAAAAGTTACAGCCACTGTTCAGTCAATGGCACCAACAGAACTAATGGTTTAAAAGTATGAGTGTAAGACATTGGAGTGTAGGACATTGGAGTGTAGGACATTGGAGTGTAGGACATTGGAGTGTAGGATATGAGACTGTAGGACATTGGAGTGTAGGATATGGGAGTGTAGGATATGGGAGTGTAGGACATGGGAGTGTAGGACATTGGAGTGTAGGATATGGGAGTATAGGACATAAGAAAGTAGGATATGGGAGTGTAGGACATGGGAGTGTAGGACATGGGAGTGTAGGATATGGAAGTGTAGGACATGGGAGTGTAGGACATGGGAGTGTAGGATATGGAAGTGTAGGACATGGGAGTGTAGGACATGGGAGTGTAGGATATGGAAGTGTTGGACATGGGAGTGTAGGACATGGGAGTGTAGGATATGGAAGTGTAGGACATGGGAGTGTAGGACATGGGAGTGTAGGACATGGGAGTGTAGGACATTGGAGTGTAGGACATTGGAGTGTAGGACATTGGAGTGTAGGATATGGGAGAATAGGACATAAGAAAGTAGGACATGGGAGTGTAGGACATGGGAGAGTAGGACATGGGAGTGTAGGACATGGGCGTGTAGGACATGGGAGTGTAGGATATGGAAGTGTAGGACATGGGAGTGTAGGACATGGGAGTGTAGGATATGGAAGTGTAGGACATGGAAGTGTAGGACATGGGAGTGTAGGATATGGGAGTAATGGATATGGAAGTGTAGGACATGGGAGTGTAGGACATGGGAGTGTAGGATATGGAAGTGTAGGATATGGAAGTGTAGGACATGGGAGTGTAGGACATGGGAGTGTAGGATATGGAAGTGTAGGACATGGGAGTGTAGGACATGGGAGTGTAGGATATGGAAGTGTAGGACATGGAAGTGTAGGACATGGGAGTGTAGGATATGGGAGTGAAGGATATGGGAGTGTAGGATATTGAAGTGTAGGATATGGAAGTGTAGGATATGGAAGTGTAGGATATGGAAGTGTAGGATATGGAAGTGTAGGATATGGAAGTGTAAGACATGAGAGTGTAGGATATGGAAGTGTAGGACATGGGAGTGTAGTATATGGAAGTGTAGGATATGGAAGTGTAGGACATCAGGGTCAAGAAAGGACTCATAACCATGTAGAAATATAACACAAAGAGAGAGTGAGAGAGAGCTGTAATAGAAATATTGGGAAATAAAAAGGAAACATGATATAAATATACTGTTCTGTTCAGCTCATTCTGCCCTTTACAGCAGATCTCCATTCAATAAATAACATCCTAGGGATTCTGCTCATAGAATATCTGCCACTGTTACCAAACATGAAACAGGATTTTACATGATGTTGAGCATTGAACAGGAACTTACTAGCGGCCTGAGTTCCGGATGAGTTAAGATGTATCCATTGTTTGTAATGGCGAAGGCGTAACCGTGAATTCCCAGCTAGAACAGAAAGGAGACAAGTCACAGGTAGATTCTGTAAATCACTGTAGAGCTTATTTGTGTGAAATTACAATAACAAAAACTACTTTCAATGGGGGTAGGTGAACTTTAAATGATTCAACCCTAATAAGCACCAGTTTTCAAGCAGAACTGGAGAAATGTTCCACGTTTAAAGAAATGTGCAACCAAAAAAAAGATTACAACAAATGGTGCCTTGGGAAACGAGCCAAGCCAGGGGTATGGGGTGAATAGTGGGGAATTTAATTATTACCCTCTACTACTACTGGGCTTGGCTCTGATCAAGCATGAAGTCCTAGTGAGGTCCCTAACCCACTGTGTCAAGCCAGTGCCTAATTAAGTGCTGACTGGGTGCATTTCACTGGGTGTTGATAAGTTTTGGCCTTGATGATGCCCCCAGAAGGTCTCATGCTCCTATACTTTTGCCTTGTCTTTTGTCTCCAGTACAGTGATGATGATAAATGCATCAACCCCAACTTTACCTACCTCTCTACCCCCCACTACCACTAGCTTCCACCATCCATCATTATTGGAAATAATTATTCTGACCCTTAAATTTCTCCATAAAATTTGTTTCTTCCTATGTTTTTCCTCTTGGCTAAAAATACTCTCTACACTGTCTATGTTCTCCACCCATGATCTCCATCTTTCCTTCTTGTACATTCTCTCCACCCAAACACACCTCCAGGATTTCTCCAGAGCAGCACCCTTTCTTAAGAACTCATTTAAAAGCTCCTCTTTACCAGTCTTCAAAGAGAACCTAGTTCAACCTTTTCAGAGACATTGATCCTTGTTTATCTGAGCAACATGTACTGTAGCTCATCTGCCTCCTTCCTCGGCACTAGTTAGAGCTCTATGCTGTTACTTCTGGTTTTCCCCTGCATTTTTGTGCAACGCATGTATCACCCCAATGCTCTAGATAAGCTTTCGTGGGCAGGGCCCTTTACTTGTCTTGGTTTACTCATGACTAGTTTGAATAGTTTGTTATTGGCTTGTATCTATGTGTTGCATCATTGCTATTCTCCCTTATTGGAGTGGGGGATATGTTGGTACCTTATAAACATTAAATAAATTCCACAATGTTTTTTAAAGCCCGGCAGAAGGAATCCCAGGCAATCTGCAACCCAAGGAAACCTTGCCACCCACCGCAAAACACCTGTATCCCATCCGCCTGTTTTATCCCCATCTGTTCTTGTGTAATGTTCCGGCAGAACGTTTCAGTTAACTTGTTGCAGAAAGGAAAGAGATGAAATGGAAATCATAGACTCTGCACTTGTTTATATTCTCTAACAGCCCCTCCAAGAATCATTTTTATTATGCGATGACACAGATTATCCAATAAGTCAGCAAATGTTATGAGAGAAACCTCACCAGCTATTTTACTAGGGATTGGGATCAAAGGAGGAGACTAAGTGCAAGTCTTTTATATTCAATGTGCGGTTACTTAGAGTAGAGATCTAGAGAGTGGGAAACATATCTCTTACATAAAGAAACTGTATTTGATCATTGCAGGGTTTGGATTCAAAAGCAAGTCCTGCTTTTTTTCTGTCTTGTTCAAGTATGAGACCAAGTTTGAGACACAAGACCGTACAAAGCTCAGTGTAAAACAGAAGACAAGACAAAATATTGAGTGTTTCAGTATCAATTGTGACTACAGCTCTCACCATCCCAGAATTAAGGGGGTCTTAAGCCTATTCCTTGTGTCCTTCCAGTGGTTATCCTGGGCTACCGAACTCACAAGTCAAAGCTCTGCCGACCAATTGGTCACAAGTAGGGAATCAATTTGATTGCCAGGGTGAGGGACATTTCTTTGAAGGATGATCCCACAAGAGAAATTATGGAAGGAAGAAGAACATGGCAGAAGCAGGTCTTGGAATACAACCTGGAGGCAGGCAGGTTGCCTAATCTCCCAATATTCCCAGATTAGCAGCAGGTAGAGTTGCCACCTGGCCGGTAAAAATGATGGTTGCTCCCAATGTTATTAATTGGGAAAAAAGATAAATATATAGGAAGGCTTGTAGTTTTTCCCAGAAAAGGTGGCAACCCTAGCAGCAGGTAGGCAGCTGGATTGTTATTCTATTCTATAAGGGTTACATTGCATTGCCTTGGGCCACCCTAGCAATAAGAACATGTTACAATTGGCTCTGAGAAGGTCTGTGGTTGCTGTATTGCTGACACAGGCTAATGCTTGTAACATAGCCCCAAGAGAGCCTAGCAAAGCTTCTCAAAAACAGTAAATAACTAACCTAATTCTTAATTCTCAACCTCAGATATCACCATAACAGACCTCCAGTCTAGGTCCCTCTTTTTCACCATTATTGCCCCCCACAAGGGGGACAGTCCCACAGTTTGGGGACCACTACCTTACTACAAGGCTCTGCAGAAATACATTATTTCCTGAAATAGTTAATAATCAATGCAAGGGTCATCCACTGAGACTCTGGGAGAATTGTGATGGCTCAAGGCACCATTTGGTTTCCCTTCTTAATGTAATATGTGTATAAATGAGCCATAGGCGCAAATTCACTAAGCGCCGAAGCGCCGAACGCTAGCGTTAATTCGCTAGCGTTTGGCATTTTTCGTTACTGCGCAAATTCACTAACGAACGCTGTCGTAGTTTCGCTAGTGTTACTTCGCACCCTTACGCCAGGCGAATTTTCGCTAGCGACGTAACTACGCAAATTCACTAACTTGCGCAGTGTACTGAACGCTACCTTTTACGCTAGACTTCCTTCGCCACCTCAGACCTGGCGAAGTGCAATAGAGTAGATAGGGATTGTTTCCAAAAAAGTCAAAAATTTTTCTAAGTCCCAAAAAACGCTGGCGTGTTTTCTACATGATGGGTGATAGGCTGAAAAAGATCAAAAATATTTTTGGGGCTCCCCTCCTTCCCCCCTACATTTCCTGACTCATGGCAACTTACCTAGACAGTGGGCACATGTGTAGGGCAAAATAACATTTTTATTTGCTGATTTGAAGGTTTTCTAGGCATTTGTAGTGCTAATACGTGTTCCTCCATTGAAATTTGAATTTCGCACCGTATGCAAATGAACCATCGCTAGCGAAACTTCGCTTCGCTTGGCGAATTAACGCTAGCGCAACTTCAAAAACTTACGCTACCCCTGTGCGCAACTTTGGAGCGGAGCGCTGGCGAAAATACGCCTGGCGAAGTGTGGCGAAGTGCGGCGAAGTTGCGCCTGGCGCAACTTCGCATCTTAGTGAATTTGCCCCATAGTGTGTAGTCTATAGTGTATAGAATGTACAGAATAGAGTATATAGAACTGGGTAGAATGAAGAAAACTGACCCCTTTCTTTGTTGCCAAATGATGTCTGCATCTTTAAACAATCCTACTCAAATATGTCAGCTGAGCTTGGTTCCATAAGAATTGAACACTAGCCCTACCAACATATGCCCACATCATATCATTTCAAGCACAGACTGGCCACACCCCCATTCTGGAATGTGGAGGCGTGGCAATGTAAACCTAAAAAACTCTGCAGAATATTGGTTGGTTTTCAGCATTATCAACGTAACGTTACAACTTCATCTGGGGGGAGGTTTGAGGAGACTTGACCACTGGGTCCCCTAGGGGAGTGAAGACTCTCAAAAACTGAGCGTCTTCACTTCACTAGAAAGAGACTCTCAAAACGTTCTTGCAGAGTTGACATGTCTGTCTGATGTGTAATGCTTGGTCTTCTTGTGCAGCCAAGAGAAGAATGGGAAAACAAGATGGGTCACCAAGGTTATTACAATTGTAATATTCTAGGAATAAAATGTTCCTTGTGGATAATTTTCTCTCTTTTTGCTCTGCATTTAAATGATTCCATTTGAGAAATAATTCCACATTCCCCAAAAGCAGAACTCACCTGTGAGATGAAGGACTCTACCGTCTATTTTGAAGGCCCAAAGGCCTCCAGCATCGGGTGTGGCCTGGATCTAATACACAATTAACATTCACTTTTGAAGATTTACCTTATATTTTGGAATGGCCTTTAAAAGTTCTTTCACCGGTACATCCGTGCCGACAACGCCCAGCAGAACCCCCTTTGATCTCTGCACAAATATCAGAGAAAAGACACAGACTTCTGAGAAAGGTAAAGGACCAATAGCAAAGAATCACAGTTATTCGCTAATTATTTTCACATTGTCATAAATCCATTAAATTACAGTATACAGCTGCCCGAGGGGCTTTGTTCTGCCCACATTTCAAATGCCACTGGTGAATTTAAAGGAAAAGCAAATGAGGAGGAACAGCTGTCATTTGTATCTCTGGCGAGAGCATGGGAATTGCATTCACAGTAATGAAAAGGAATGTTCCCCCTTAAAGGAGAAGGAAAGCTACCAAAGCAGTTTATTGCCAATAGATAAAGCACAATAGTGCAGCTATAACACTATATTTATTCTACAGAATGCTTTACCATACCTGAGTAAACTCCTTGCTCACGTAAAGCTCTGGTCTCAGAATTCAGAAGGTGGGGGGGAGAGAGGAGCAAACTGAGCATGCTCAAGCCCTAGCCCTGGAGGTTTAAGCTGAAAACAGTTAGTCTGATACAGAAGCCCATGAGTACACAATAGAAGGAAAGAAATGTGCTGTTTCTTTTGACAGAGGACTCAGAGCAGCATTACTTTGAGGGGTTACTGATGTATTTATATAGACCTTGCTGATAAAGCTTACTTAGTTTTAGCCTTTCCTTCTCCTTTAAGATTAACCTTTTATATGCTGAATGCCACACCACACGATCCTGGGCATTTTGCCACCTCTGTACGTGGACGTAATAAGTGTCAAATTGATTTCAGCAGGATTGGACTGGACTGGTAGAAAACCCAGTGTGCGCCAGCCCTGATGGGCCCCACCAACCCAAGCCTGCCCCCCGTCGGGACCAGCAAGCACAGGTCTTTAGTAGGAGGAAAAGAAAGTACAAAGGTACGGAGGGGCTGGTGGTGCATTAGGAGCAGATAAGGGGGGGACAGCGAATTGGTTTGGTGCATTGGATAAGCGAGTGGAGATGCGCATGGGGGTAGGATGAGTGGGCCCTAAGGTTGGGGCTGGTGAGACCCCCCAGTCCGACCTGGATTTCATTGGACCTGTGGGTGCACTTATAGATCATGGTTGTGTTTATGTTTCAGAAATTCACGTGACCCACAGAGGTGCTCCTATTTATTGGGTTCTGTGAGCGGGTCTAAGAAATGGGCACTGAAATCAACAGGGACTGGTTTGGTGTTTGTCCCCAGATGTACCATGTGCCATTGCCCTTAGACTGAGAAGAAGTTGGTGAGTTACAGGGTTAAGATAAAGCCTTAGCACTGAATACAGTTCAGCTGTTTCTGTAAAATGAGGTTACGAGGGTTTTTTTTCCTGCGAATTCTAATCATCGTGCCCTGGGCAGGCGTCTCAGGGGGGCGGCGAGTCTCCTTATCTACAGAAGTTGCACAGAGCCCAACAGCTTCACGCACTTCTGTCAATATGGAAATATTCAGCATTCCGCACAATTCTTTCCAGAGCTCCGATTTTCATCCAAAAAAAAAAATCCTTCTCCTGCTCGTAGATTTACAACTCCCGGCAGCTC
The DNA here is from genome assembly GCA_038501925.1 of Xenopus petersii. NCBI lineage: Eukaryota > Metazoa > Chordata > Amphibia > Anura > Pipidae > Xenopus > Xenopus petersii. The sequence continues at coordinate 156,664,911 of CM076678.1, forward strand.
TTTTCTAGAAATATTTATATGGTGGAAAGGTAGAAAATGGGCAGAAACGTTGCACTGTTGCCGGTGAATTTTTGCAGCAAATTTGCAAATTTATTCGCCGGTCGGCGAAATGTGTAAATTAGCCACAAATTCGCTCCTGGCGAATAAATTCGCCCATCACTACCCCTGAGAAATGGAAATGACTCCTATGTTGTATTGTATCATCAATGGGGGGCTACCTGTATGCTGAACAAGTTGCCCATGGCCTACTATGCACAGCAGATACCAGTGTCAGTCCCCACCCAAGTCACAAGCTTCTCCACCAGCACCACCTGCCCCCCTGCACTAGGGTTGCCACCTTTTTAAAATATTATTATTGGCCAGTGGGGGTGGTGACACACCAGGAGGCAGGACGATGATGTAAAGGAGTGGGATGATGATGGTGAGAGGCAGGCGATGACATCACCAGACGTCCTAGAGAGTCTTTAGGAAGGATGAAGCGTAAGAGACAGGTACGTTTTTACTGAAAGAAGGGCTTATAGGGGTGGGGTTAGGGTTGCCACCTTCTGATCCGTGGAACTCCGGCAGGGGGGCATGTTGTGACATTTTGAGGGTGGGGCCGCATCGTAATGAGGTGAGTCCGTGAAGCGATGGGGCGTGTCAAGATGGCAGGGCTATGACATGCCGATCTGCGATTGGACGATCGCCACATCAATCCTAGGAAATCCTGCCTGGTTTTCCTAACTTGGAAAACCAGGCAGGCAGTTTTAACCCGGGCAGCCCTTCAAACAAGCGGGTGGTCCAGGTCAAAACCAGACAGGTGGCAACCCTAGGTGGGGTGGGGGCTTAAGGGGGCAGATTGTGGGCGGGTCAGGGGCTGCACTTTGGGGTTTTACAAATTTACCAGCAACTACATTGCCGGTAACTTTGTAATACCGGTCCCGACCCTGGCAGGTGTTTTCCCCACTAGGCTGGTTAAAATACCGGCCTCGTGGCAACCCTACCCTGCACATGGGCACATGCCTCATACCTTTCACTTCCTCTTCATGGCCCCAATGGGGGGCCCCCTGAGTTTCTACTGGGGAGCAGGCCTGGGTTGGAGGGACCACTGGGTTTTCTCCCAGTGATCCGCTGGCCCAGTCCACCTCTACCAGTAGCTCAGCTTTTCCACACCAACAAGCAAGTATCACAGGTGTAAATCCATGCAGCGCCCCCAACAATGGTGCCCAGCTTCCCCTGCTTTAAACTTGCGCTGCCGTATTTACCGTACAGCTGGAATAAATGATCCAGGAATATAATGAATCTATATTAAATCATTGACTCCCTGTATATATATATATATATCTGCGTATCAGTATCACGCATATAACTGCAGCTGCCATAAATCACCTTGAAACAAATAATTCATGAGAATTCACCGGCACCAACATAAGTCACATTTCAGAGGGAAAAACAACGTATTTGGAACCCAAACATAGAATTGGGAAGAGGTACTTTACCCACAATGAATACTCACGGTCTCGTTCTCCCTACTGAAAACCGGCATGGCCACAGTAGTCATCAGGACTAGCCCTTGGTCATCGGCAAGCTGGGCATTAAAGAGAAAAGATGAGTTGCACAGAGCCTGGCACCATATCTACAGTATACAGTATACAGTACAGACGCACTCACAGTCTCACTGCACAATACAGAACTTGGGGGAAACAGATATTTATGATGATATAGAGGTAATACATTCAGTGCTAGAGTTACAGGAAAAAGCAAAGCATTATGGGAATCCGTAAAGCCCAATCTTCGGCAATCCAGTCTTCATTGTTGGTAAAGTGCAGAGGTTGGAATTCATAGAAACTGATAATATCTAACAATTGTTACACAATACTTGGCTTTTAAACCTTTTGCACCTTTTTTTTCATGGAGTCCCTTTGCTACTGGGGGCACCCGTTCTGGCTACGACCACCTCAGAACAGGCGGATAACACATTTAATTGTGTTTATGTCGATGAACCAGTGCTGAAGCTTGGGGTAGACAAGAAGAAAAAAATAGCAGTATATAGTGTAGTATTTCTTAATTCAACCTTTCACCTGCAGGGTTAACTTGCCCTTTAACCAGTCTTTTTTTAGAAAAAAGGGGAGCCCAGCATCGCACACTTACAACGCCGGCTACTACCACCAACTATAAGCGGAAAAAAAGTTGGAGCTGCAAATACCTATGGACTAATTGTCTATACACTAATTCCAAGTATATATATGCGAGTGCAATTCTTTTATTCTAAGATTATTTATTAAAGGTTTTTTTTACACAATGTTTAGAACCAACGGAAGCCCACAATGCCTATAAAGAGGGAACAACCATTTTCCAATGCCAATCACTACTCTTAAACGTTTGTGAGTATAAAACACAGAAGGTGCTGTTGTCTCCTAAAAAAGACTGGTTAAAGGGCAAGTTAACCCTGCAGGTGATGGATAATAGACACTCTGGCGCAAATTCACTAAGCGCCGAACGCTAGCGTTAATTCGCTAGCGTTTGGCATTTTTCGTTACTGCGCAAATTCACTAACGAACGCTGGCGTAATTTCGCTAGTGTTACTTCGCACCCTTACGCCAGGCGAATTTTCGCTAGCGACGTAACTACGCAAATTCACTAACTTGCGCAGTGTACTGAACGCTACCTTTTACGCTAGACTTCCTTCGCCACCTCAGACCTGGCGAAGCGCAATAGAGTAGATAGGGATTGTTTCAAAAAAAGTCAAATTTTTTTCTAAGTCCCAAAAAACGCTGGCGTGTTTTCTACATGATGGGTGATAGGCTGAAAAAGATCGAAAATATTTTTGGGGCTCCCCTCCTTCCCCCCTACATTTCCTGACTCATGGCAACTTACCTAGACAGTGGGCACATGTGTAGGGCAAAATAACATTTTTATTTGCTGATTTGAAGGTTTTCTAGGCATTTGTAGTGCTGATACGTGTTCCTCCATTGAAATTTGAATTTCGCACCGTATGCAAATGAACCATCGCTAGCGAAACTTCGATTCGCTTGGCAAATTAACGCTAGCGCAACTTCGAAAACTTACGCTACCCCTGTGCGCAACTTCGGATTTTAGTGAATTTGCGGAGCGCTGGCGAAAATACGCCTGGCGAAGTGTGGCGAAGTGCGGCGAAGTTGTGCCTGGCGCAACTTCGCATCTTAGTGAATTTGCCCCTCTGCCTAAGAATTAAAAGTAAATCTCACAGAAGGGTGTAAATTTGAATTAAGAAATACTACACTATATACTACTATTTTTTTCTTCTTGTCTACCCCGAGCTTCTCGCGCTGGTTCATCTACATAAACACAATTATTATCTGGAGGAGATTATTGGAACCAGCAAAGGGGGTGAACTACACAACCTTGGACTCATTTTTCTTATATATCTAATTTACGGATAACACATTTAGACAAAAATGATATAGTCAGTTGCATAAAAATTAAATTTTTAATCAAATTCAGAAATCACAAAGGGGCAAATTGACTAAAGGGTGAATTTTCACCAGCGACTGCTTCGCCGCACTCCACACCAGTTCGCCAGGCGCAAATTTGTTACCACTACCCGAATTCAGTAAAACATGAAGTTTCGTCAGCCGAACACTGGTGAATTTTCGCTAGCGTTACATCGGCCGGGCGAGTATTTCATTTCTGCCTATTGAAACATCACTAGGACTCGTATGCCAAGGTTAATTTGAATAGGGCCGGTACCTAAAAGTCGTAAGAACATCTTTATTAGTAAATTTATATAAATGTACCATGCCCCTCAAATTAGTTAAAAAACATTCCTCCCACGTAAATCTTTAATAGTTTCAGACTTTTGGAGGCAATCTCGCTTTAAAGAAAGTCGCCAGCGTTTTTTTTTTTTTACAACTTTAATGCATTCCCGGCATACGAGATACGAATGTCACTGATTGAGGAAGATGGAGCTTCGTTTTATCAGTTCGCCTGGTCTGAGCTGGTGAAGGAAACGCTGGCGAAAGAGGTAACGTTCTGTAAAATTCGCATCTTAGCGAATTGGCGGAGTAACAACCATTTACCAGAGCGAAAAGTCGCCTGGCAATAGGGTTGGAGCGTACATTAGCGACAGTTTTGTTCGCTAGCGAATTGTGCTGTACTATGGAAGTGAACTGGCGATGTCCCAGCGGATGGGATTTCTTGTAAATTTCCGCTACCGTCGGCTACTTTGCCCTTTAGTGAATCTGCCCCTATGAGTTTTAGTAAATCAGCCTCAACTCATCAACCCCCCAGCACACTCCCTCTGTTAATTCTGCCTTGTGAACTTCCCCTTTAATTATGACCCAAATTCCCACAACGTTTCGTCCCGTTTTCCAGCGAGGGACCATTACAGTGAGACAATCTGATTGGTGGCGTTGATTCCAATAAACCTTCAGCGCAGGACTGAGGATGTTGCACAAGTCCGTGGCATGAGGCAAGCGTGACCCCACAGCCATTAATAAATAACATGAATCCAAGGCTTTGAATGGAGGGTCCTGGTTTCACTCACAGTCAGGATCTGATTCCTCTCGGAAAAGGTTTTAATTATACTATTGCTCTGGGAGTAACGAACGTCCTCACTTCATTTTGTTCCAAGCAGCACAAAGGGATAAATAGCCTTATTTATATTCTCTTAAGGGGTCCTATTGTCCCATAAACAGCATTATAGAAATGGCTGGTGTATGAGCTGCGCCCTCCAACTGTTGGTTAACTGCATCACACTCTCGGGGGTTATTTATTAAAGTCCGAATGCCGAAAACTCCAAAAAAAATTGAGTTTTTCTTACTATAAAATCAGAATTTTTAGTGGGAATTTTTTTTTCCCGTCATTTATTATACCCCTAGGCTGTTAAAGTCTGAAAAAACTCCATCTCCAAGCTGTAGGTGAGGTTTTGTTCTAACGATCTCCACCTGTGAAGCTGCTCACTTTCCTTATTAGGTGACACCAAATATATTACTTTAAACTAGGGATGCACCGAATCCAGGATTCGGTTCGGGATTCGGCAGGATTCGGCCTTTTTTCCAGCAGGATTCGGATTCGGCCGAATCCTTCTGCCCAGCCGAACCGAATCCGAACCCTAATTTGCATATGCAAATTAGGGGCGGGGAGGGAAATCGTGTGACTTTTTGTTCAGAAAACAAGGAAGTAAAAACTGTTTTCCCCTTCCCACCCCTAATTTGCATATGCAAATTAGGGTTCGGATTCGGTTCAGTATTCGGTCGAATCTTTTGTGAAGGATTCGGGGGTTCGGCCGAATCCAAAAAAGTGGATTCGGTGCATCCCTACTTTAAACGACAAGGTATAAGGGCAGGGCTTGATGATGCGTCACAATGCAACTAAACGCATGCGACGTGTCGGATGGTTTGCCGAAAATGGACATGAAGGAGAAATCGCATGTTACAACTACATTGATCTGACTGTCGGATGAAATCGCTGCGATTTACCCAAAAATTACTTCGAAATTCGAAGTTTTTGAATTCCAAAATTCACTTCGACCCTTAATAAATGGGCCCCTAGGGGTTAATGATATCCATATGCTGTTTCTTTAATATGGGCTGTTAGATATGACCCAAAGTATGGAAACCTATGATTGAACTGGTTTTGAGCATCTAGGACTGAACTGATTTTGAGCATCTGGGATTGAACTAGTTTTGAGCATCTGGGATTGAACTGGCTTTGAGCATCTGAGACTGAACTGATTTTGAGCATCTGGGATTGAACTAGTTTTGAGCATCTGAGACTGAACTGGATGAGCATCTGGGATTGAACTGGCTTTGAGCATCTGAGACTGAACTGATTTTGAGCATCTGGGATTGAACTAGTTTTGAGCATCTGAGACTGAACTGGATGAGCATCTGGGATTGAACTGGCTTTGAGCATCTAGGACTGAACTGATTTTGAGCATCTGGGATTGAACTAGTTTTGAGCATCTGAGACTGAACTGGATGAGCATCTGGGATTGAACTGGTTTTGAACATCTGGGATTGAACTAGTTTTGAAAATCTGGGATTGAACTAGTTTTGAGTATCTCGGATTGAACTGGTTTTGAAAATCTAGGATTGAACTGGTTTTGAGCATCTGTGATTGAACTTGTTTTGAGCATACGGGGTTGGACTGGTTTTGAGCACCACAGTAGGAACAGTTTCTTTGTATACTATGGATACATATCAATAAAGATAATAGCCTATTAAATATGTATCTTCACCTTTTCCCAATAGAATATATACTGCTCTATCATTATCTTCTCTTCCTTTCATTCTCTTTTTCATATACAAAAAGTTTATTCAGCAATAGTGCTCTTGTGCCTCATACTGGACATTGGGGGCAAATTTATTACAATTTTAATTTAGAGCTTATGAAAACTTCACCCATTGATAAATCCAATTCTAAAAAAACCCATAGAGACGAATAGAACATGGGTGGGATTTTCATTTATTAAGCGCTAAGGTCACATTTAGATAAATCTGCCCCTTAATGTAGATACAACCACGGGGTTTTCAACTTTAAACGCTTCATTCACAAGTTTTCCCATCCCATTTTATCAGCAGAAAACATGTGTAAAAAGAAAAGTCCTTTGAGGAAAGAAGAGAAGTTGGCTGATACTGGTGAAAGTTCCACTAATACCAGTACACTGACAATGTTACCGAAAATTGCTTCTGTTGTTCCAAGAATGTCCTAATGGGTGCACTGTATCCATCAAATATTCCTTCTATAAACAGCTCTTTTTGCCATGCTGATAATTACTGGATTAAAAACATGAATTTGGACTAGAAACCCTTGGGCCCACCAGAAGACCCATCTTTCAGGGCTTTGACCACCCCTTCTCCCCTGCTGCTGTTGTCCCCAACCACTCCTCACTCCCACTGACACCTTCCACAAACTCTCTCCTCCCTGTAGACAACTGCTGCATGGACCCTGAATGGTGTGGCCCACTGGGATTTCTCCTGGTGTTCTGGTGGGCCAATCACCACTGCCTACTAATGGTATACAATAATAGTATTGAGCATTGAGAGATATAATGTATAGTGTAGCTTTTACAAGACTAGTACTTTGATCTTCTGGAAGTAACCAACTCTAATACTCAGTGGGCCAACAAAAAACCTTAGACCAGAGGCCACCAAAACACCTTAGATCAGGGACCCACTCTCAGTACTATTTTCTTCCTCTCCTCACTCAACCTCTATTCTCTGAGTATCTTTTCTTTACATACTATAATCTATTATTCTATCTATCTAGCCTCCTTGTTCTAGCCATGAAATAGGCCAAATGTTTAGAATCAGGAGGGCCCACTAACACATGGGCCCACCGGGAGTTTTCCTGTTATCCCGGTGGGCCAGTCCAACACTGGATAAGTTACTCATTGTTATATGAAGCAGTAGTGGTGTGGAATTCGTTTTTCCCCCCCAATTTTTCAAGACAAGTTTTTAAGCAATGTAATCTCTTCATCGGGACAACCCAAAGATTGGGATTTTTTTTTCAGGTCCAATAAAATGTATTTTAGCTATTCCATCTGAATATTTCTGAGTGCAAATGAGCTCTATGAAAAAGAACTTCAACGTTCAACCCCCTTCCCCTTCTTATTTCTGTAACTAGATCTGCTGTAATCACCCTTTGCCGGGTATCATAACTGTCAACTGTATGAGTGACGTGAGGTCAAAATGAAACTTGAAAGGTTGTCTAACACATGTGGAGCGCGTCTCGCAAAGTGCCAGATATTTTTAACATTATTTTTGTCAAGTGGATAAAAGGGAGGCATATGAAAACCACATGTGCATTTATTATGTCACTAGGAGAAAACAAAATTCTAATGTCTGCAGGTCTCGCTTCAGTAACCGTCACCTGGTCAACACAAGGCCAAAATCACTTCCATGCCCCGTATATTTTAACTTGTCATCCGTTTTTTAAAATTCACATGGAACATGGCTTTCTTTAATATATGCTTTAGAAGAAATGAAACATGAAGCCCCAAAAAACAGAATAATTTTTATAGCGTGTGTAGGTGATGGTTTGAAAGTTGAAAGTGCTGTCTAGGCAATAATTTCAAAGGGGATCTCCACCCAAAAAAAAACGTTTTTTGTATAATGAAAGACAATGTTACTTTCCAATATACACTTATTAGCATTTTTTAAAGAGATTTAAATTGTAAATGTTTTTAAAACTTTAAATTCCTATTTTTGATTTTGTCAAAAAAGCTTATTTATTGTACTTCTAGAAACTTCATGTTTAGGTTCTTGCTTTGTTTGTGTTTTTTTAATACCTGATATACTAACTTGTGCTTCAGTTGTAGATACCATAAACATTCTATACTGTACATTTTGGGATATTGAAGAAGTCGGTACCATGTTCCATTGAATGAATCATGAAGAACAGGACATAGTTGAGGACATCTGACCTTAAATAAGGTCACTCTTTTCAATTAAGTTGTTAACTTTGCAAAGTATGGTGTCCTAGGGGGTTCAAAGATATTATGAACATCACACACCGAAGCAATTTGGCACAACATGATATTAGTCACGACAGATCAAAGCAGATGCGGCTTAGACATCAAAACCTGATTTAAATGCCTCCAGAAATAAAAGTTTAAAGAGAATAGCAACTCTATAAAAAGTCTCGGAGCATCTCAGGATGCCAAGATGAGACCCAAAGTTAACACTCTGAGAAAGACTGAGTAGCTACATTTTTTACAGGCCTACTTGTAAATATACATACATAGGCCAAAACTGGTGGATCCTGCCAAATACAGTCACTTTTTAATGGGCTGATGGGGGTCTGTTTGTGCCGCTGTGTATTTGAAATACTGGGACATACTGTAGGGTACAGACTGAAGTCCACCTTAAAAGCCATTTTCAGTAAGATGCGTAATAGTTTATAATATTTTTTTAATTTCTTTTTTTTTATTTTGGGTCCTTTTTGTGTGTTTAGTATCATTGTAACCTGTACAGACAGTGTATGGAGTTTGTGTGCAAGTGTGGGTGAGGCAATGCACTTAATTAATTTTCTATAGTGATCTTACTGGCATGCATGGGGTTAATGCAGCGTTTATTATTCATTCTCTGCAGTAAACTAACCAGCATAAGCAGGGTTAGTGAAATGCTCTGAATACACTCTGTAGTGATCCTACTGGCGCATGTGGGTTATGCAATTCTCTGAATCTGTTTTCTGCAGGGAGACAGTTTACTGGCATACCTGGGATTAATTCAATGATCTGAATCCACTTTCTGCAGGGAAGCAGTTTACTGTCATGTCTGGGATTAATGCAATGCTCTAAATCTATTTTCTGCAGGGAAACAGTTTAGTGGCATGTCTGGGGCTGATGCAATGCCATGGAATCATTTTCTGCAGTGAAACAGTTTACTGATGTTTCTGTCATTAAAGCAATGCTCTGAATCTGTTTTCTGCAGAGAGACAGATTACTGGCATGTCTGGGATTAATGCAATGCTCTAAATCAAATTTCTGCAGGAAGACAGTTTAGTGGCATGTCTGGGACTATTGCAACACTCTGGATTAATTATCTGCAGGGAAACAGTTTACTGGTGTGTCTGTCATTAATGCAATGCTCTGAATCCGTTTTCTGAAAGAGGACAGTTAACAAACATGTCTGTGATTAATGCAATGCTCTGAATCATTTTTCTGCAGAGAGACAGTTTACTGCCATGTCTATGATTGATGCAATGCTATGCTTCCATTTTCTGCAGAGAGACAGTTTACTGGCATGTCTAATGCAATGCTCTGCATCCATTTTCTGCAGGGAGACAGATTACTGGCATGTCTGGGACTAATGCAATGCTCTGAATCAATTTTCTGCAGGAGGCAGTTTATTGGCATGTCTGGGATTAATACAATTCTTTAAATCCAATTTCTGCAGGAAGACCGTTTACTGTCATGTCTGGGATTAATGCAATGCTCTGGATTAATTTTCTGCAGGGAGACAGTTTACTGGCATACCTGGGATTAATGCAATGATCTGAATCCACTTTCTGCAAGGAAGCAGTTTACAGGCATGTATGGGATTAATGCAATGCTCTAAATCTATTTTTCTGCAGGGAAACAGTTTAGTGGCATGTCTGGGGCTGATGCAATGCCATGGAATCATTTTCTGCAGTGAAACAGTTTACTGATGTTTCTGTCATTAATGCAATGCTCTGAATCTGTTTTCTGCAGAGAGACAGTTTGGGATTAATGCAATGCTCTAAATCAAATTTCTGCAGGAAGACAGTTTAGTGGCATGTCTGGGACTATTGCAATGCTCTGGATTAATTATCTGCAGGGAAACAGTTTACTGGTGTGTCTGTCATTAATGCAATGCTCTGAATCCGTTTTCTGAAAGAGGACAGTTAACAAACATGTCTGTGATTAATGCAATGCTCTGAATCATTTTTCTGCAGAGAGACAGTTTACTGCCATGTCTATGATTGATGCAATGCTATGCTTCCATTTTCTGCAGAGAGACAGTTTACTGGCATGTCTAATGCAATGCTCTGCATCCATTTTCTGCAGGGAGACAGATTACTGGCATGTCTGGGACTAATGCAATGCTCTGAATCAATTTTCTGCAGGAGGCAGTTTATTGGCATGTCTGGGATTAATACAATTCTTTAAATCCAATTTCTGCAGGAAGACCGTTTACTGTCATGTCTGGGATTAATGCAATGCTCTGGATTAATTTTCTGCAGGGAGACAGTTTACTGGCATGTCTTGGGTCAATGCAATGCTCTGAATCTGTTTTCTGCAGGGAGACAGTATACTGGCATACCTGGGATTAATGCAATGATCTGAATCCACTTTCTGCAGGGAAGCAGTTTACAGGCATGTCCAGGATTAGTGCAATGCTCTAAATCTATATTCTGCAGGGAAGAAGTTTATTGGCAAGTCTGGCATTAATGCAATGATCTGAATCCAGTTTCTGCAGGGAGACAGTTTAGTGGCATGTCTGGGGCTAATGCAATGCTATGGAATAATTTTCTGCAGTGAAACAGTTCACTAATGTGTCTGTCATTAATGCAATGCTCTGAATCCATTTTCTGCAGAGAGACAGGTTACTAGCATGTCTGGGATTAATGTAATGCTCTAAATCCATTTTCTGCAAGAAGCCAGGCTACTGGAATGTCTGGGATTAATGCAATGCTCCGAATTATTTTTTTACAGGGGGCCATTTTACTGGAATGTCTGGGATGAATGCAATGCCCTGAATTGATTTTCTGCAGGGAGACAGTTTACTGGCATGTCTGGATTAATGCAATGCTCTGAATGAATTTTCTATAGGGACAAAGTCTACTGACATGTTTTGTATTAATTCAAGGTTCTGAATCCATTTCCTGAAGGAAGACAGTTTACTGGCATTTCTGGGAATAATGCAATGCTCTAAATCTATTTTCTGCAGGGAGAAAGTTATTGGCAAATCTGGGATTAATGCAATGCTCTGAATCCAATTTCTGCAAGGAGCCAGTTTAGTGACATGTCTTGAGCTAATGCAATGCTATGAAATCATTTTCTGCATTGAAACAGTTTACTGGCATGTCTGGGATGAATGCAATGCTCTGAATCCATTTTCAGCAAGAAGCCAGGTTATTGGCATGTCTGGGATTAATGCAATGCTCTGAATCCATTTTCTGAAGGAAGACAGTTTACTGACATGTCTGGGATTAATGCAATGCTCTGGATTCATTTTCTGCAGGGAGACAGTTTACTGACATGTCTGGGATTAATGCAATGCTCTGGATTCATTTTCTGCAGGGAGACATTTTACTGGCATGTCTAGGATTAATGCAGTGCTCTGAATCCATTTTGTACAAGAAGCCAGGTTACTGACATGTCTGGGATTAATGCAATGCTCTGAATTAATTTTTACAGGGGGCCATTTTAATGGAATATCTGGGATTAATGCAATGTTCTGAATTATTTTTTTTACAGGGGGACAGTTTACTGGAACGTCTGAGATTAATGCAATGCTCTGCATCCATTTTGTGAAGGAAGACAGTTTACAGGCATGCCTGGGATTAATGCAATGCTCTGGATTCATTGTATGCAGGGAGACAGTTTATTGGCATGTCTGGGATAAATGCAATGCTCTGAATCCATTTTCTGCAAGAATCCAGGTTGTTGTCATGTCTGGGATTACTGCAATGCTTTGAATTAATTTGTTACAGGAAGACAGTTTACTAGAATGTCTGGAATTAATGCAATGCTCTGAATTCATTTTGTGCAGGGAGACAGTTTACTGGCATGTCTTGGAATAATGCAATGTTCTGAATCCATTTTCTGCAAGAAGTCAGGTTACTGGCATGTCTGGGATTAATGCAAATAGACACCAGTTATTCGCACATTGACTCTACATAACCGGTAGACACTGAGCATAAATATTGTGCAATGTTTAATACAACAAATACATCGTTACAATGCTATTTACTCTTCTTATGCTGCATCTAAATATGAAGCCAATTTTGATAAACACCTCACTGTAACACACTTTAAATTTAATTAATATAAACTGTGTGCTAATGTAGAGTAATACAGGTATCAGTGTCATAGGCAAAGTTAATTCCATTTGTACAAGTACTGTAGCTTGTACAGAGAGATCCCATAAAACTATGGCAGCTTAAGTATTCCCTTGTACTAAGCACAATTCAGCAGGAACAGCCCCCTACGTTTGCTCATAGTCTGTACAGAGAGATCCCATAAAACTATGGCAGCATAGGTATTCCCTGTACTAAGCACAATTCAGCAGGAACAGCCCCCTACGTTTGCTCATAGTCTGTACAGAGAGATCCCATAAAACTATGGCAGCATAGGTATTCCCTGTACTAAGCACAATTCAGCAGGAACAGCCCCCTACGTTTCTTATAGTCTGTACAGTGAGATCCCATAAATTTATGGCAGCAAAGGTATTCCCCTGTACTAAGCACAATTCAGCAGGAACAGTCCCTAAGTTTGCTCATAGTCTATACAGAGAGATCCCATAAAACTATGGCAGCATAGGTATTCCCATGTACTAAGCACCATTCAGCAGGGTCAGCCCCCTAAGTTTGCTCATAGTCTGTACAGTGAGATAACATAAAACTATGGCAGCATAGGTATTCCCCTGTACTAAGCACAATTCAGCAGGAACAACCCCTAAGTTTGCTCATAGTCTGTGCAAAGAGATCCCATAAAACTATGACAGCATAGGTATTCCCTGTACTAAGCACAATTCAGCAGGAACAGTCCCCTAAATTTGCTCATAATCTGTACAGAGAGATCCCATAAAAATATGGCAACATAGGTATTCCCTGTACTAAGCACAATTCAGCAACTGCATTTAAGTGTATAGTGTTGCTCTGTATAGGGTAGTCTACAAGAAAACATGGGGGAGTTCATCAGCTGCTTCTTTGATATGTCGTATACTATATTTATTTTTTCTATTCCATGTTAAATACCTGATATCAGAAGGTCAAGAATCCATGCTGTGTACACTTACTTATAAATGTGCAACTAAAGAAATAAGCATCTGTTCCTTTAAAGAAAATTCAGTGGCACGCTATAGGGTAGAGGTAGGAGGGTGATAATGTGAGTACAAGGGTCACACATGTAATGTCAACAGCACTTCAATATAAAAGGGAAAATATACCCTATTTATAAGCAGGGTTTTTAGGTTCCACCAACTTTCCTTTAATGTCCTGTGCCCAGAACATTCCTCCTCCTGTACATCAGCCTTTATCTACACACACGCACATATAAATATACACATACAAATGTACTGAGAAGGAATGCTCTGGGCACACGACTAAACCCTCTGACCGTATATCAAAGGAAAATGAATGGAACGTAAGCTCTGCCTACAGACAGGTTACAGTTTCTCTTTAAGCACATATAGAAAGGTATGATGAACTACATACACTATGACGTGATAGAATTGCTCACAAATGTATGTATATAGTACCCGGGATGTTATACATACATATTGTGATACACCGGAGTGATCATGTCACAAAGCTGAGGCTGTTCCTAATACACGACAGATCTTTGTAGGTGGTTCATTTAGATGAGGCAATAGGGACACCCCTAGTACAGTGGAGACTGGGTTACACAGTGCTTACTAAACAGTGCTAAGCAATACAGTGCCCAACCCACTCTCGTATTAAAGGAACAGGATTCTTTTGTTGGACTATACATTTGACAAATTGACATTAATGCTTTTATTATATCTACGATATTATGCACTGTATTCATTTTTATAGAACTCCTTGGAACTGCAGTGCTGCCTGTCTGAAGGTGGCATAAGTGAACTTTACTTGGGCGGTCACTGAGGACAGACAATTTAATGTTGAAAAAAAGGGTCACAATTTGTTGAAAAATGAGGGGCTATTCACAGGGTAAGTGTATTGGGAGGCTGGATGATTTATTGGGGGGAATGTTATTATTAAGAAGAAGAATGAAAGTATAGTCTTGCATTAAAATCCTGCAATGACTTATTCCACCTCTAGCGGGAGGAAGTGAAGCCAATAGTCTCAGCTTGTTCCTATGGCAGCCATCTTGCTTTTAATGAATCAAACATTCTAATTGGGTTAATGTAAGAGCTCAAACAAAGGTTTACCATTCCTTTACAGAGAGTCAAGTTTGTTACAGAGTATATACAGTAGCACAGTGTAATAAGGCTTTCAGCATTTTTTACCTTGCGATTGAATTGATTCGTACAGTCGGCTTTACGTAAGGTCGGCTGCTGACTGACATTGCCCAGTTACCAGAGATTCATCTTCTTCACTCCCCAGGGATATTGTTATAAGTAAGTGTCCTGAGAGAACAAGTCAGGAACCTAATCCCCACTGTACTGGGTTCACAGCACTGAACACATGCACCACGTCATCTAGCCAATGGGTCAACTGTTAATTGTATTGTTTTACCTTTTGAGCCTGAGGGAGCTGGAAGGACAAAAAACAACAAAACAGAGTTCATTTAGTGGAACTATTTGTCCCTCACCCTACTGTTAAATCCAATTTTGCCTGTTTATGAGGTATGGTCTTTTCTCAGTCATACAGTCGACGGACCTTTATTTATTGGGGGTTAGCCTACTCCACCAACACTTGAAACCTGAATTATCTCCTTAAGTGGGTCATGTGGTCTTTTTAAAGGAAACGGGTTACGATATAGAACTTTTTCTGATGACTCAACAAAAATATGTCTAGAACCAAAGCACTGATGAACTCTTTTTGCCTTGGGATTATGATGGAACAGCACTCACATACAGTAAGAAGTGGTATCTCTCAATTGGATAACTTTTGAAGGAAAGATGTCCAAAAATGGCACAGCTCCTGTTTAAATAGCTAGAAATGCTAGACACTCATTTGTTGTGGAGAAGAGATTTAGAAGAAATTATATTTTCTCTGCATTACTAAAGCTTGCCAATTTGGCTGAACTATGTGAGTTTAATAATATTCTGGAACAGTATGGAGGAATATTTGAGCATTCACAGCAAAGAATCTAAAGTCTATAGTCCCAACCCCGTTGGCCCATCTCCTACTGTAAAGTGCCCATTGCCGTTTGTTTTTTGGTTACCCAGTTCCCCTGAGTGTATGGTTCCTCAAAGACATTAAGGCTGACTCATGAGCAGGTCATCCAGGTATCAGAATTAGTTGAAGCCTATTGTCTATAAGCCTATTGTTGGACTATCTACAGACAAGATAGACTCAACCACGCTTGGTTAAAGTTAAAGCAGAAAAAGCATTTTACTGGCCCCAGGAACATCACAGATAAAAGTACAAAGCACCCATCAGACTGTAGAAGATATTTTCAGTAAATATGTCAAGAATATCCAACCTGTACTCTTCTAGCTTTAGGTTGGACATTCTAGCCAAGCCTTCCTGCTTTGCCTCCCACCCATCTAATCCTGGCCCTGGATTCTCCATACATTCAGCACTAGGACTCCATTCTTAGAAGTGTGTAGTTCAGTTTTTTTAGCTGAATTATGCTCAGTTTCAAAAAATTTTTTTACATTTCATAAAAACAGTGTGGACTGAAAAAAACAAAAACAGCAAAGACTTGTGAAGCATAAGCATTAACAGAATAAAGTAAAATAATTAGAGTCCAATGGACTTTATATTGGCCATGTCACCATTATTATCAAATGTCCATGTATTTATAGCAGCTGAAATAGGCAACTTCCTCCAACGGCACCTGATCTGGAATGTGTCGTTTTTGCTTGAAGGCTGTGTGTTGCCTCTTCTAAGAAAAGCCTGATGACCCAATGCCCCAACTTTTCAAATGCTAAAAGCGAATCATATGTACAGTATGTAGGGTCTCAGACTTAGGGGTGAAATATAAAAAGTGGAAACAGAATATCCACTTGAAGTTAAAGTTGCTAAAGTTGCCAAACATCAAATCTCTGGGAAATTTGACCAAAATTGGGATGACTTTATTATTTGATCCCTGAGACCATTGATAAGATCACATTCACATGGAGGAACTGTGCAGATCTCTTGACCAAGCACCATATTATTGACCTGAAGCTGATCCAAATTGATGGCCAAAACTAGTAGATCTCAAGTGCAAGTGAATGGGAGTTATGGCTCTTACCCAGTTAGACAACTATGAAGGGGCATTAGCAAGTATGGGTTTTAGTTATGACAGAATAATATAAATCTGTGCCCTTAACAAAAGACATAATAATCTTGCACAAGGCTTTTGCTGAGGGACACAGTAACTTTTAGTATGTGATGAGGCTCTTAACCAACTGGATTTTCTAGAGAACTGGACTGGGTTTCAGATGGATCAAGACTGTGCCTGTGATTCCATGCTTGTTTATGGCCAAAGCCCCGCTGAACTTGTTTTTATTTATGTACAGGAACATTCAACCTGAGTCTGTCCAGATGTCGAATTACCATTGTCAACGTCGTTCTCCATCAGTTCCTTTAAGGGAAACATTCATTTGGCACAGAAGAGTTAACAGGAGCCCCTTCTGTTCTGATTAACCCTAATGCACTTGAACAGGGATAGCCCTTAAGGGAATGGATTAGCTGAAGACTGACATTTGAATAAACAAGAATAAAATTTGCCAGCTGTGTTATATCCAGTGTACGGCACAGCTTTCATTGCACAGTTGTATGATTCTGAGATGAGTCTGAAAGCATCTTCCTACTATTTACTTCATCTTTATTATTATCTTTATTCCATGAGCACCAACGCATATATGCTGAACTTTAAATAGACTGTTCATTATTCAGATTAGGTCCTACTCAGAGGAATAGGAAATATGTCACCATCTTGTCCTACTGTAATTATTACCCTACTTCAGAGATGTAACAATAAGAGGAGCAGACCCTTCAATTGATAGGGAGTTCAAGGCGCAAATTCACTAAGCGCAGAAGCGCCGAACGCTAGCGTTAATTCGCTAGCGTTAATTCGCTAGCGTTTGGCATTTTTCGTTTCTGCGCAAATTCACTAACGAACGCTGGCGTCGTTTCGCTAGTGTTACTTCGCACCCTTACGCCAGGCGAATTTTCGCTAGCGATGTAACTACGCAAATTCACTAACTTGTGTACTGAACGCTACCTTTTACGCTAGACTTCCTTCGCCACCTCAGACCTGGCGAAGCGCAATAGAGTAGATAGGGATTGTTTCAAAAAAAGTCAAATTTTTTTCTAAGTCCCAAAAAACGCTGGCGTGTTTTCTACATTATGGGTGATAGGCAGAAAAAGATCGAAAATATTTTTGGGGCTCCCCTCCTTCCCCCCTACATTTCCTGACTCATGGCAACTTACCTAGACAGTGGGCACATGTGTAGGGCAAAATAACATTTTTATTTGCTGATTTGAAGGTTTTCTAGGCATTTGAAGTGGTGATACGTGTTCCTCCATTGAAATTTGAATTTCGCGCCGTATGCAAATGAACCATCGCTAGCGAAACTTCGCTTCGCTTGGCGAATTAACACTAGCGCAACTTCGAAAACTTACGCTACCCCTGTGTGCAACTTCGGATTTTAGTGAATTTGCGGAGCGCTGGCGAAAATACGCCTGCCGAAGTGTGGCGAAGTTGCGCCTGGCGCAACTTCGCATCTTAGTGAATTTGCCCCCAAGAGTCTAGGTGGGACAGTGAAGCACTAAAAGATGTTCTCCTGAACTAAAGGCCACAGGTTCCTACAATGTGCAGGGCACAGTCAACCCTACCTGCACCACCATGTTCCTCTATTTTCATCCCTCTCTGGCAGTGCCGAATTTATGATCTGCCCTTTCTAATTAAGGGCTATCATCCTAGGAACTATTCCTGGAGGCTAGGAAAGATGTTCAACTTCAACATCTATTTACTTCACTGTCTCCTGAGCTTTAGTCCACAGGTTCCTACAATGTGCAGTGGCCACGGCAGTCAACTCTATTTGGGTGTTTTTGACACTGGCTTTTGTGCGACAATATGAAGTTGTAGTTATCACGGACGAAAAAGTCACGGTTTCTGCAACTTTTCTGCAACATTTCCCGTTCGTGCTTTTTTTAGTATGTATCTTTTGATAAATGACGGACATTCGTGGAAATGAGTTTATTTGTGGTTTCAGAAAACTCTAATAGCCCTAAAATCTGACCCTAAATAAATGGGCCTGTTCTATAAATACTGGCATTGTGCCATGGCGCTGCCTCTTACAATCACTCTGATATAATGGCACAAGAGAAGGTCTGTATGATATCTAGTGGTTCTGTTTATTTTTCTCAAGGTGTTCAGGGACCTTTTTGCGTGGGAGCTTTAAGGCCTCTCTTAAGATGCAGCTGCTCCTTTACACGGAATCTTCCCCATTTCCAGCTAGAAGAGGTAGATCCTTAAATATTTCTCTAGCATCGCATTACTTTCCGTTCTATAATATAGAAATTAAAGACAGTTCTGAAAACAAAGTCTGATTGAGTCAATTAATTAGAAGTGCTGTTGTAGCCAGCAAGAGCCAAGACTCCTCTTTAAAGGAGAAGGAAACTACGGAGGCATTTTATTGCCAATAGATTAGCCACAATAGTACAAGCTAGAATGCTATATTTATTCTGTAGAATGTTTTACCATACCTGAGTAAAAAGCTCTAGAAGCTCTCTGTTTGTTTAGAATAGGAGCTGCAGTATTAATGTGGTGTGACATCACTTCCTGCCTGAGTCTCTCCCTGCTCTGGGCTCAGATTAGAGAAGGGGGGAAGAGGAGCAAACTGAGCATGCTCAAGCCCAGGGCAATGAGGTTTAAGCTGAAGGCAGGAAGTCTGATACAGAAGCCCATGAGTACACAATAGAGGGAAAGAAATGCAGTATTTCTTTTGACAGGGGACTCAGAGCAACATTACTTGGGGGGTTTACTGGTATATTTAGATGGACCTTTCTGATAAGGTTTACTTAGTTTTAACCTTTCCTTCTCCATTAACACCGTAATCTGGGCATTGAGCATTAACCCAAAGTAGAAATCAACAGTTGGTTGTTTATATGGGGTTTCTTATCCAGGGCAAACCTTCATATAAAGAGAGCTGGATAAACACTCCACCACCTTCACCAGGGATCCTCCACCCAAAAACATTTATTTTACATTTTGTATTATTAAGCAAAAAATGTTTTAGGTGGGGGGATCCCTTTACAAACTATACAATGGGTCTAAAGAACCTGCTATAACACACGTCTCCGCACTTGTTCAACTTTCAATTATTTTTTTCAGATCAGTTGGTTTTAGACAGTTTCCCATAAATAAAGACTTTTTCCATTTCATTTATAGTTTCTATTTGTGACCATTTTCTATTATTGAAGTTTATGAATGATGTGTTTGTGAATCAGCTGTTACAGGGCAACCCTTTTGAAATAAAAAAATAACAAAAGTGGCATAAAGGTGCCTAATGACTAATATAATCATAGCAAGCTTTCAGAACATTTTAGAACATTTTAGTTCCTTTTTCAAGCTGAAATGACCAACAAAAAGGAATATCAATCTATGTGTAAGGTGTCAAAGTCATTTACTAGGGGATCTGCAAGAGACAAGCAGATCAGCTGTGGGATGGGGGTCAGCGACCCTGTAACTAAGTTGATCCCCATAGATCCTACTGAGAAATGGAGCAACTAACGGATCAGCAGCCGGATCACTGAGCTGTCGCACTCACACACCATACGTACCAACATCCAAATTTGCACTTCAATTTTATTAAAACGATAAGAATTAAAGATGGAAAGTAATTGAAAAAAAGTCTTATTTCTGGTGAATAATCTGAAAACAACTGAACTGAATAAAAGTGTTTGGATGGGGAACAAGCCCTTTAAAAGCTTCAAACATCCAAGGTAGAGAAGTGATCTGTACATTAAATCAACTGAAGTTTGAGGTTCTCAACACAGCACTAATTGGAAAATTTGTATTTATATATAAAATATATATTTGTGTGTCAAGGTGTCCCTGTGTGGTGTCATATACAACAAGAACATCACAGAAGATCAACCAGCCAAAGCCAACTTTATATTATAATAGCTACAAGGCCAAAACTACCCTCCATTTTGGTCTTCATCCGTTATCCAGAAACCTGTTATCCATGAAGCTCCGCTTCCCATAGACAACATTTTATCCAAAAAATCCAAATTTTTAAAAATGATTTCCTTTTTCTGTGTAATAATAAAACAGTAGCTTTAACTTAATCCCAACTAAGATATAATTAATCCTTATTGGAGGCAAAACCAGCCTATTGGGTTTATTTAATGTTTATATGATTTTCTAGTAGACTTAAGGTATGAAGATCCAAAATACGTAAAGTTCCATTATCTGGAAAACACCAGGTTCTGAGCATTCTGGATAACAGGTCCCATACCTGTATAAGGTCAAAGGGCTGGAACTAACCTATCGCCAATAAGTGCAAACATTTCTAGTGCTAGAGTAGCCTGTATCAGAGGATTAGAATATTCCTGAGGCTAAAGCAATTAAAGTATTGGACAAGACACATGGGGGCAAATTCACTATCTGCTGAAGCGCCTAACGCTAGCATCAATTCGCTAGCATTGGGCATTTTCGTTAGTTCGCAAATTCACTAACGAACGCTGGCATAAATTCGCTAGTGTTACTTCGCACCCTTACGCCTGGCGAATTTGCGCAACGGACGTAACTAGGCAAATTCACTAACTTGCGCAGTGTTCTGAACGCTACCTTTTACGCCAGACTTCCTTCGCCACCTCAGACCAGGCGAATCGCAATAGAGTAGATAGGGATTGCTTCAAAAAAAGTTCAAATTTTTTCTAAGTCCCAAAAAACGCTGGCGTATTTTCTATATTATGGGTGATAGGCTGAAAAAGATCGAAATTTTTTTTGGGGCTCCCCTCCTTCCCCCCTACATTTTCTGACTCATGGCAACTTAACTATACAGTGGGCACATGTGTAGGGCAAAAAAAAAAATGTATTTGATGTTTTGAAGGTTTCCCAGGCATTTGTAGTGATTCTACGTATTCCTCCATTGGAATTAGAATTTGGCGCCTTATGCAAATTAACCATCACTAGCGTAACTTCGATTCGCTTAGCGAAACAACGCTAGCGCAACTTTGCAGCCTTACGCTACCCCTGAGCGCAACTTTAGTGAATTTGCGAAGCACTGGCGAAACTACGCCTGGCGAAGTGACGCCTGTCGCAACTCCGAATCTTAGTGAATGTCCCACATGGTGAGAACTGTAGAAGAAGCAGACCCCACAGTCTGGGCCCTCCTGCAACCACAGGGTCTGCTTTATATATGCTTTATTTTCGTTGCACGTGAACCTTTCAACCCTTTACATGTAACAATTAGGGGCAGATTTCTCAATAATCCAGGATCTTGTGGCTAAAACACCCCGTCTGGAATTATTAGACTTTTTTTCAGCACATGAAGCTGCTGCTGAAGTATTTAAGAAAATGAATGTTGGGGGTTTATTCAATCAGGAGAGATTTTACAGCCTCCTTAAGAATGAATGGAACAATGCAGTTTATGTTTGTGTCTGACATTTTTTCCATGATTAAACGCAAGAACCGGGGGGCGGGGGGGGGGGGGGAATGCGGTTGCAGGAAAAATTGCTCAAGTTTAGTTGTGTTTTATTTCCTGGATTTTATTTTTTTTTTTAAAATTGTCTATACAGGGCTAACAACCCAGGGAGGACTATGATATAGTTGGTCAGTTTGAATAAATACCCACAATTCCTATTTGGTTTATTAAAGTCAGAGCATTTCTTTGCAGCTTTATGAACAAAGTATCTCAGAGGGTTATTTATCAAAATCCGAATTTATCTCATTATTTTCTGAAATATACTCCGACCAAAATTTGCACAGGTTTATTGATCAATACATTTTCCCGAAAAAAACGCAATAAAAAAACATGTAAAACGTACAAAAATTCGAATTGCATAAATTTTTTGCCAGCAGAATCAGATTTGTTTTTGGATTTTTGCCAGAAAACCACAAAATTTTCGGATTTTTGCACAAAACCCAGCACAGATCAGGATATCTTCGCAAATTCTCCCATTGACTTATACACAATCTCGGCAGGTCAGATGGTATAATAAATCCCGAAAAATTCAAGTTTTTTTCACTAAGGGGCCGATTCACTAAATTCGACTGAAGGGTTCGAATGAAAAAAACTTCGAATTTCGAAGTTTTTTTTGGGCTACTTCGACCATCGAATGGGCTACTTCGACCTTCGACTACGACTAAGAAGGATTCGAACTAAAAATCGTTCGACTATTCGACCATTCGATAGTCAAAGTACTGTCTCTTTAAGAAAAACTTCGACCCCCTACTTCAGCAGCTAAAAGCTACCGAAGTCAATGTTAGCCTATGGGGAAGGTCCCCATAGGCTTGCCTGGGATTTTTTGATCGAAGGATTTTCCTTCGATCATTGGATTAAAATCCTTCAAATCGTTCGATTCGAAGGATTTAATCGTTCGATCGAATAAAAAATCCTTCAATCGATCGATCGCAGGATTTGCGCAAAATCGTTCGACTTCGATATTCGAAGTCGAACGATTTTAGTTCCTAGTCGAATATCGAGGGTTAATTAACCCTCGATATTCGACCCTTCGTGAATCGGCCCCAAAGAGTTCGGATTTTATAATAAAAAGTCTCTCATTTTTTGGCATTCAGACTTATAAATAACCCCCTTAATGTCCTAAATGAGTAGTTCTTAATATTTTACAAAGATCCAGGGCAGAAGTGCAAAGCTGAAGAATTGTGAAATGTTCTAGAGATGGAACTTCTCATCATCTTCCAATATATTTATTATAAATACAGAGCTTTTTTGGATGGCTTGTAAGTCCCATGTTAAATCAGTAATTTGAGTTTGCAGTTAGCATGACCAGATC
The DNA here is from genome assembly GCA_038501925.1 of Xenopus petersii. Classification (NCBI taxonomy): domain Eukaryota; kingdom Metazoa; phylum Chordata; class Amphibia; order Anura; family Pipidae; genus Xenopus; species Xenopus petersii. The sequence continues at coordinate 156,688,173 of CM076678.1, forward strand.
TATATAATGTATGTGTGGCCCACACTGTGTTGTTTTTGTTTTGCTCTGTTTCATTATGTACAGTCTATGGGAACATTTTGTGGTGGACATTCTGTGTAAGTGGTAGGGCTTTTGTACTGACTTCTCAAATAAAGGAGCTTCTCTTATATCCCAGAATATCATATCCGAAGAGACGATTCCCCTGCTGCAAGAATATCTGAAACTATAGTCAACTGTCATTGCCTCAACAGTCATAGGGGCAAATTCACTAAGCGCCGAACGCTAGCGTTAATTCGCTAGCGTTTGGCATTTTCGTTACTGCGCAAATTCACTAACGAATGCTGGCGTAGTTTCGCTAGTGTTACTTCGCACCCTTACGCCCGGCGTAGTTTCGCTAGCAACGTAACTACGCAAATTCACTAACGCGCGCAGTGTACTGAACGCTACCTTTTACGCTAGACTTCCTTCGCCACCTCAGACCTGGCGAAGCGCAATAGAGTAGATAGGGATTGCTTCAAAAAAAGTCAACATTTTTTCTAAGTCCCAAAAAACGCTGGCGTGTTTTCTATATTATGGGTGATAGGCTGAAAAAGATCGAAAAAATTTTTGGGGCTCCCCTCCTTCCCCCCTACATTTCCGGACTCATGGCAACTTACCTAGACAGTGGGCACATGTGTAGGGCAAAATAACATTTTTATTTGCTGATTTGAAGGTTTTCTAGGCGTTTGTAGTGCTGATACGTGTTCCTCCATTGAAATTTGAATTTGGCGCCGTATGCAAATTAGCCTTCGCTAGCGTAACTTCGCTTCACTTAGTGAATCAACGCTAGCGCAATCTTACGCTACTCCTGTGCGCAACTTCGGATTTTACTGAATTTGTGGAGCGCTGGCGAAACTACGCCTGGCGAAGTGCGGCGAAGTTGCGCCTGGCGAAACTACGAATGTTAGTGAATTTGCCCCATAGTCTAAGACAACTGGTCTTCGTTCTATGTTCTTCATAAGTTTTGCTTGTGTAGCTCAGTAGGTTGCCACTAACAACCTGACAAGTAACTAACGAGTGCTTTCATTGGGCCTTTTGTCTGTAACCAAATCATTTGTAAAAATTTTGAAAATATTCGAAAATTCCCAACCTGTAGCCCATTACAGTATTAGAACATTCACAGAAGTAGACCAATTTGGAACAAGTGAAACCATTAGGAGATCCACACCCAGGCCAGGCCGCTGTTCCCCCTCTATTTTATATTTGTGACATAACAAAAGGGGCTGCCGGGAGCAGTGCTAAGTGCGGACAAGGAGAGCACGAGAAGAGATCAATCTGGACCCATCCGAAGATTTCGTGTAGGAGCCGACCCGAACCCACCCCATCTGCCCCGTGGGTTTTGGGTGGCCAGAACATCACTAATCCATACATCTAGGCCAAAATGTAGTTTAAAAAAAATCCAAAAAATTCCAAGGCTTTTCAATACTTTGAAGTTAGAGATCACCACAGTCCTCTAGAGTGAAATTCCGCAACTCACCATTCATTTCTAAGGGATTTTTAAAAGAGTATTTATCAATGGGTGAAAGTTCATCCTTTGATGAATAACACCTTTAAAAATCCCATGGAAATGAATGAAGAGTTGCAGATTTTCACTCTAGCAGACTATGGTGATCTTTAACTTCACTCTTTGATAAATATACCCCTTTGTAGCCCAACTATATCCTATAAAAGGACTTGCATATTCAGGGGCTGGATCAGTGGTTGTTGAACTGACTCGGAATGCCAATCTTTGGTCAAGAGTCCCCTTACCTTATACAAGGTTAGGAAAATATATCTTATTTTCCATTATCAGATATTCAGACATACGCCCAGATTCAATTCGGTGAGAAAAAGTTTTCTCATGTGAAAACTCATGGACGAGACTCAATTCCAGGAGAAAAAACTTTTCTCCAAATTCAATTCCAATTTTTTTGCCCACAGCCCTCAATAGAGTTTTTATGTGATAACTGAATTAAGTTGCATCTCAAATTTAATCTCGTCCATGTCTTTTTCACATGATAAACCTTTTTCTCACTCAGTTGAATCTGGACCATAGTTTCAAGAATTTTTAGGACAACAAATCATTTTTCACCCTAATTAAACTATAGGCTGGGCTTTCAGGTGTATCTAGGACAGCCAATAGCAGCGTTGTAACTAAATCAGGCCACGCCTCACCAGCAAAGAATCTTCAAAGGGACCTGTCTCCCCCATAGCCACCTACCTGGCTCTGATCTCTGTCCCGGCCCACCTGCTTTTAGCTTCCCAGCAAGTGGGTGAGTGAATTTTCAGTTGGCAGTGATAAAGGAAGCTGACCCCATAGTCCGGGCCCCCCTTTTCCACTGTCCCCCTCAACTGCAGGGTCTGTGTCCTTTATAGTAACACCACTGGCCAATAGGCATTCTCTCCAAATCCTATGATGAAGGGCTATTACACCTCAGCCACGGCTACAAGAACCTAGGGGGTAAGTCTCACTGGTTTGGGTACCACTGAGCTAAATCAACATATAGTCAATTAGACTTGGTAAAATGTAACAGAAACTAAATTTGTGAAAGCACCTCTATAAGAAGCACATGGGTTATGCAGTGATATGGCCAATATCTAAGAAATCAAGGAACTGCCCCTTGTTGCTATGGGTTACTGGACCCCTAGAAGCAGCCTGTCCCTGTCAGGGTCTAACTGTTCTAGTAGGTTGGAGTTGGGACCAAGGAGAAAGCTACTGATGGAAATTGATTTGTTAATAAATTTGGCAGGCGCAAATTTGCGGCCAATTTCTGTGTTTTGCCGCCAGCGAATAAATTTGAGAAACTGCTGCAAAAATTTGCAGGGAAATTCACTAATTTTTCGACGAAACTGGACAAATTCGCCCATCAATACTGATGGGGGATAGTCTAATTATCAGTACATAAAGGTTCAAGCAGATCAAGGTCGGTATCCAGGTTAAAGTCAGGGGCAGGGAGTTATCATATGGTCAGGAGTCAAATAGCAATTAAAGTGCACCCAGGAACATTAAAAAATAAGAACCTATTTTCGGGCATTGAACCCAGGTCTTTGGCATCATGGGGTGCTCCTCACAGCCCCCCGGCCTACACCTAAACAAATGGCACATGGAAACCCTCTCCATAATGATCTAACACTGCTCTCTGGATGAAATCATTTCAAGGGAAAATATTCCCAACATTGCTCAGGTAGCAACTCAACAAAGAAATCTTTCATTTTCCTAAGAATAAATAGCTTTTAGGCCTTTTCCTCCTAATTACTTAATAGAAGAGCAAGAACATTGGTGTGTTTGGGGGGGGGGGGGTCTGATACATATAAACTGTCGGCTTGTATTTGATGGAATGCAAACCCAATAAATTCCACCATTTTTTTAGCCTGAAAAACACAGATTAGCCCTTCCAGCATTTATTCTCCCATAATAATGAAGTCATTAATTGTGTTTCATCACAAATAAAGCAGAGCAATATTTATAGTCCCAGGCAGCGATGGAATGACCCGGGGGCAAGACGTTAAGTGTCGCAGTATGTTCCACATGTTTTTAACGCGGCTTCTAAAGGCTCTGGAGGCGATTAAATTTAATGAAGCCATCTGCTATGAACTGGAAGACCAAACAGAATCCATTGTTCTCCGGTGCCGTTTCATACAGATGCCATTCCGTGTTCCGCACCCCCAGCAGCAGGGAATGTCGGGTTCCTCTCAATGTGCTCAGTTCTGGGTTCTGATGTTTCATCTGCAGCGGCGACTGATTTAACAAATAATAAATACGGGTGGAAAGTGCCCTCTCATTAAGAGGAAACATTGGCTTCCCTTTAACATATGAATCATATTGCATGTTATTTCCATGTTATTTCCATGTTATTTCCATGTTCCTCGGCACAGGCAGGGGCAATGATTATAAAGTGCCGAATGTGGAGAATGTGCTTGGGTAGTGTTCAGTGGAACAGTAACTATAGAGGAAGGAGACTCCGCAGTCACAGGGGGGCCCACGGAAAAGGGGTGACCTGGACTGTGGGATTTGCTTCCTCTATAGCCAACAAGAACCCCCTTCCTCGGCCGCTCTCTTACCTGTGGAGAGTAGGCAGAGCGCACCTGCATGGGGCAGAAAGTGGGTGGAGTCTGTGTAGGGTGTGGGTGGAGTCCAGGTGGAAGTTGGCGGAGGCGGGAAGTGGTTGGGAGGATGTGGATTGGCGTGCACTGGGCCCCTCTGAAGATTGTTTTGCAGGGGCCCTCTACTTACGCCACTGGTAGTGTTGGTGTGAGAATCGCTGGAATCCCTGGTGGTCTAGCAGTGGTGTGGGGGGGGGACACCTCTTCTGTCGCAGACAGCAGGAAAATGACGCGGGCCTCTGCGCTTCCGGGTTCGACGCAGCTCGTTGATGATGTCATTGCGCATCAGTGCGAAATTCAAATATTGAAATATTATTATTTCTACTGTCTCGTTGCCCAATGTAGGTCTATTTTTAGTAGTTCCAGGCTGCGATTTCTTGTTGTTTAACCGTGTTTGACTTTGCCTGTCCTTGTTTTGTCCTGACCCTTTGCCTGTACTTTGACTATTCTCTTGGATCTTGTCTTGAACCCGCTACTTTGTTATTCTGACCTGACCTGTGACCCTGACTACACTTCTGTCTCTCGATTAGTATTGCGCCACCTGAATTGTTATTGACTCGGCCTCTCCTTGACTACACTTCTACTCTCTGTTCCCTTGCTTGCCCACAACTCTCTCATTGGTCCTCTCACATTAAAGGAACAGTTTAATTAAAGTTTTTTAAAGTATTGAAAATATAATACAGTGTTGCCCTGCACTGTTAAAAGTGATGTATTTGCTTCAGAAACACTACTATAGTTTATATAAACAAGCTGCTGTGTAGCCATGGGGGCAGCCATTCAAGCACAAGATACACAGTAGATAACAGATAAGTACTACTATAGTTTATATAAACAAGCTGCTGTGTAGCCATGGGGGCAGCCATTCAAGCACAGGATACACAGTAGATAACAGATAAGTACTACTATAGTTTATATAAACAAGCTGCTGTGTAGCCATGGGGGCAGCCATTCAAGCACAGGATACACAGTAGATAACAGATAAGTACTACTATAGTTTATATAAACAAGCTGCTGTGTAGCCATGGGGCAGCCATTCAAGCACAGGATACACAGTAGATAACAGATAAGTACTACTATAGTTTATATAAACAAGCTGCTGTGTAGTCATGGGGGCAGCCATTCAAGCACAGGATACACAGTAGATAACAGATAAGTACTACTATAGTTTATATAAACAAGCTGCTTTATATAAACTATAGTAGTACTTATCTGTTATCTACTGTGTATCCTGTGCTTGAATGGCTGCCCCCATGGCTACACAGCAGCTTGTTTATATAAAGTATAGTAAAGTTTCTGTGGCAAACATGGCAATTTTACCAGCGCAGAGCAAAACTGCCTTATATTTTTATTACTTTAAAACCCTTTTTTTTATGTTACTGGTCCTTTAAGACCTAGCAGCATCCAAGTAGCAGAGGGCTCCTCCCGAAGCAAAAAGGCGGTTGTTATTGGAAGATGGGTGAGCCGCGACCGGGACCCTGACCTATCGTCACATTTGGATTGTGCCTCTGACAGCAACACATTTACAATAAGGGGCCCATTCACTAAGGTCGAGTGAAGGAATAGAGGAAAATAGAGGAAAAATAGTTCGAATTTCGAATGTTTTTTTTGGCTACTTCGACCATCGAATTGGCTACTCCAACCTTCGACTACGACCTTCGAATTGAACGATTCGAACTAAAAATCGTTTGAATATTCGACCATTCGATAGTCGAAGTACTGTCTCTTTAAAAAAAAACTTCGACCCCCTAGTTCGCCACCTAAAACCTACCGAGGCCAATGTTAGCCTAAGGGGAAGGTCCCCATAGGCTTTACAAGGTTTTTCTGATCGAAGGATTTCAATTCGGCAGTCGAATATCGAGAGTTAATTAACCCTCGATATTCGACCCTAGGTAAATGTGCCCCAAGCGTTTGCAAATGGCAGAACCAGCAAATATCAACAATATGGGCAAGTAATGTCCAATGGAAATAAAAATACAGAAATGGGATCCATTATCCACAAACCTATTATCCAGAAAGCTCCAAATTACAGAATTAATTATAGACTCCATTTTAATATAATGATTTACAGTTTTAAAAATGATTTCCATTTTCTGTGTAAAAATAAGATGGAACCTTGTATTGGTATGGGATCCATTATCTGGAAACCCGTTATCCAGAAAGCTCTGAATTACGGGATGTCTCCCATAGACGCTATTATAATCAAATAATCCAAATGTTTAAAAATGATTTCCTTTTTCCCTGTACAGTTATAGGATCCCTTATCCGGGAACCCGATATCCAGAAAGCTCCGAATTACGGAATGGCCGTCTCCCATAGACTCCATTTTATCCAAATAATCCAAATTTTTAAAACTGATTTCCTTTTTCTGTGTAATAATAAAACAGTCGCTTGTACTTGATCCCAACTAAGATATAATTCATCCTTATTGGAGGCAAAACCAGCCTGTTGGGTTTATTTCATGTTTAAATTAATTTCTAGTAGACTTAAGGTATGAAGACCCAAATTACGGAAAGATATGTTATCCGGAAAACCCCAGGTCCCGAGCATTCTGGATAACAGGTCCCATACCTGTAATAATAAAACAGTAACTTGTACTTGATCCCAACTAAGATATAATTAATCCTTATTGGAAGCAATAATTTATTAGTAGAGGTACAGTATAGAGATCCAAATTACAGAAAGATCCCTTATCCAGAAAACCCCAGGTGCCGAGCATTCTGCATAACAGTTTTCATACCTATATATTATTTTGGCCTCGGTTTTTATTCCGCAACTCTCAAGTTTGCAATTTCAGCAATCTGGTTGCTAGGGTCCAAATTATCCTAGCAACCCGGTATTGACTTAAATAGCAGCAGAATATGAATAGGAGAGGCCTGAATAGAAAGATGAGGAATAAAAAGTAACAATAACAATACATTTGTAGCCTTACGGAGCATTTGCTTTTAGATGGGACCGCCATTTGAAAGCTGGAAAGAGTCAGAAGAAAAAATATATATAGAATATATAAAAAAAATGAATGAAAAGCTGAAAAGTTGCTTAGAACTGACCATTCTATAACTTGAAGGCAAACCACTCCCTTTAATTCAACCAAAACCATTTTTATGACCTTTTGTAAATGTGGAATTCTGGCATTTCATACTGTAGGTAAATGTATAGTGTATGATATTTATATCATTTGATGTTAATAAACAATTGGATCCACATTTATATATATATATATATATATATATATATATATATATATATATATATATATATATATATATATATATATATATATATATATATAGCTTCTTGGTAAAAAGAAATTGGAGATGACAGAGATGGGATATTACAGCGATCCAAAGAAACCAATAGGCACATCAGTGTTTGTTTTCTCTTATTTTTTATTTTCCTTGTGTACCCTTAAAGGGGAAGTAAAGACAAATAGAATAAGGCTAGAAATGCTGTATTTTGTATACTAAACATAAACATGAACTTACTGCAGCACAAGCCTAATCAAACAAATGATTTATGCTTTCAAAGTTGGCCACAGGGGGTCACCATCTTGTAACTTTGTTATACATCTTTGCAAGACCAAGACTGTGCACATGCTCAGTGTGATCTGGGCTGCTTAGGGATCATCATAAATGATCAAAACAGCACAAGTCAAATAATATCTGCCAGAAGCCGATACAGCAAGACTGATTAATAATCAGAATATACAGACTGCACTGGGTCCTGTGTTGTCATGTAATCTAATGTGGATTTTATAGTTTTTGTATTGTTTAATAGAAACTTTCTTCAACTCTGCAGAACCAGTGGCTGCAGCAAAATAATCCTCCAAATTGAATCCCAGTTTATCTGTTTAAATCTGGCTCCATGATCTTTGTCCCTGCAGCTGGAGTTGGAAACAGTAAAGGGGATGTAAAGGCAAAAATAAAATCCAGTACAAATCTCTACACAGTCGCCGACTGCTCTACAGGGAAACAAACAAAGCTGCTTGAGTTCTGCATGGCTGGGAAGTAAGGTGGGGGCTCCCCCTGCTGTTCATAAGTATGATTGTTTCCCTGCAGAGCAGTTAGGGACCGTCTGACAATTCCTATCCACAGCAGTAAATAAAGGGAGAATTTCACTAAATACAGTCAGGTTTCTTATAAAAACAGCACACATTTTTTAATTAAAGTATATTGGAGATAGGTTTGTTTTTCATTAAAGAAAGTAAAAATGGGATTTTATTTTTTTGCCTTTAGATCCCCTTTAATCATTGTGGTGAATAGGAACCTTGTGCAGAGCAAGAAAAATATTCTCAGGCATTTTCATGCGGAAAAAAATTCATGTGACAAATGGAAGACAATTGAGAAGAGGCCAGAGGAATCCAGCCAGTGTTTCTGTAACCTAACAACACACACTAATGGAAAGAGATGTCATTTTTTTTTTAAAGGTAAAAAAAACTCTTTTTTTTTGTCATGGAACAAGTGGATTCAAAATGATTTTCCAGGGAATGCTAAATGCTCAAGAGGTCTTACATATTATGAAACACAGTCCTGTTGTTTTCATTTTCGTTGTTTTTGTTTTATTTTTTTTTCCTATGGAAAGCGTGAAATTCTGCAAATGAATTGGAAAACTTGCAGCCGTGGCGCTGGGGATGGATGATGAATCCTGACTGATCCCATGTTGTGAGACTTTGGGGCAAATTCACTTAGCCGCGAAGCGCCGAACGCTAGCGTTAATTCGCTAGCGTTTGGCATTTTCGCTACTGCGCAAATTCACTAACGAATGCTGGCGTAGTTTCGCTAGTGTTACTTTGCAACCTTACGCCAGGCGAATTTTCGCTAGCGACGTAACTACGCAAATTCACTAACTTGCGCAACTTCGCTGCACTTCGCCGCACTTTGCCAGGCGTAGTTTCGCCAGCACTCCGCAAATTCACTAAAATCCGAAGTTGCGCACAGGGGTAGCGTAAGGTTGCGAAGTTGCGCTAGCGTTGATTCGCTATATAAAGCGAAGTTACGCTAGCGAAGGCTAATTTGCATTCGGTGCGAAATTCAAATTTCAATGGAGGAACACGTATCAGCACTACAAATGCCTAGAAAACCTTCAAAACATGAAATAAAAATGTTATTTTGCCCTACACATGTGCCCACTGTCTAGGTAAGTTGCCATGAGTCAGGAAATGTAGGGGGGAAGGAGGGGAGCCCCAAAAATATTTTCGATCTTTTTCAGCCTATCACCCATCATGTAGAAAACACGCCAGCGTTTTTTGGGACTTAGAAAAAATTTTGACTTTTTTTGAAACAATCCCTATCTACTCTATTGCGCTTCGCCAGGTCTGAGGTGGCGAAGGAAGTCTAGCGTAAAAGGTAGCGTTCAGTACACTGTGCAAGTTAGTGAATTTGCGTAGTTACGTCGCTAGCGAAAATTCGTCTGGTGTAAGGGTGCGAAGTAACACTAGCGAAATTACGCCAGCGTTCGTTAGTGAATTTGCACAGTGGCAAAAAATGCCAAACGCTAGTGAATTAACGATAGCGTTTGGCGCTTCGGCGCTTAGTGAATTTGCGCCTATGGGAGGAAGCCTTCCCGTAATTTGGAGCTTTCTGGATAACGGCTTTCCAGATAAGAGATCCCATACCTGTATATACTTTTCTACATCTGACCTGGCAGAAGACACATTATTCTCAATAATATACAATACAGGTGAATTCCTCTTTAGGCCACAACATGCGGCAAGCACTGGCAGAGCAAAAGAGGCATTTTAAAGACTTGTAAGAACACTTTCTACATACAGGTATGGGATCTCTTATCTGGAAACCATTATCAAGAAAGCTCCAAATTACGGGATGACCCTACCCCATAGACTCCATTATATTCAAATAATACAGATTTGTAAAACTGATTTCCTTTTTCTGTGTAATAATAAAACAGTCGCTTGTACTTGATCCCAACTAAGATATAATTAATCCTTATTGGAGGCAAAATCAGCCTATTGGCTTTATTTAATGTTTATGTGGTTTTCTAGTAGACTTAAGGCATGAAGATCCAAATTACAGAAAGATCCATTATCCGGAAAACCCCAGGTCCTGAGCATTCTGGATAACAGGTCCCATACCTGTACTAGTTTAATTATATTATTGTTACAAGACTTTAGTTCCCCATTAAGAGCACTTCTGTGAGAGATATTGAGATTGAAACTGATCTCCATATTTGAAGTGTAGGGACTCATAACTCCCCTACTGGTTCATGAAGTTAGAATGACTGTACACTAGGGAGGAACATGTCCCTTATTAGTCCAGGGATGTTGTGACTCGCTCCTGTCTATAGTTAAAGGGATACTGTCATGGGAATTTTTTTTTTTTATCAAAATGAATCAGTTAATAGTGCTGCTCCACCAGAATTCTGCACTGAAATCCATTTCCCAAAAGAGCAAACAGATTTTTTTTATATTCAATTTTGAAATCCGACATGGGGCTAGACATATTGTCAATTTCCCAGTTGTCCCAAGTCACGTGACTTGTGCTCTGATACACTTCAATCACTCTTTACTGCTGTACTGCAAGTTGGAGTGATATCACCCCCTCCCTCCCCCCCAGCAGCCAAACAAAAGAACAATGGGAAGATAACCAGATAACAGCTCCCTAACACAAGATAACAGCTGCCTGGTAGATCTAAGAACAGCACTCAATAGTAAAATCCAGGTCCCACTGAGACACATTCAGTTACATTGAGAAGGAAAAACAGCAACCTGCCAGAAAGCATTTCTCTCCTAAAGTGCAGGCACAAGTCACATGACCAGGGGCAGCTGGGGAATTGACAATATATCTAGCCCCATGTCAGATTTCAAAATTGAATATAAAAAAATCTGTTTGCTCTTTTGAGAAACGGATTTCAGTGCAGAATTCTGCCGGAATAGCACTATTAACTGATGTGTTTTGAAAAAAACGTTTTCCGATGACAGTATCCCTTTAATACAGTAGGTGAGAGCACATGGATCCTCCTCTTTGGGTCCTACCTGATGGAGCCTGCGAAATAAGACCCTAGTAAAGAAGATTGTCCTAAGTGAGTCAACTGCTTAGAGAAAGTTGCGGAACAGGGACCTGTGAACAGAAGTATCCCCTGTATTAGCCCATCAGGTATGAGACTGGAGGTATCTCTCTGGGGGGATACTCTCCATAAAGTGAATGGGCACCCGGTTGGAAAGGGTCAAGGTGAAATAAAAGGGGTTGTACATCTATAAATGAACAGTAAGTCTGATGCAGAGAGGGATATGCTGAGACAATTTGCAATTGTTTTCATTTTTTTATAATTTGTGGTTTTTGACTTATTTAGCTTTTTATTCAGCAGCTCTCCAGTTTCTAGCAGCCTGGTTGCTGGGGTCCAAATTCCCCTAGCAACCCTGCACTGATTTGAATAAGAGACTGGAATATGAATAGGAGAGGCCTGAATAGAAAGATGAGGAATAAAAAGTAACAACAACACCACATTGGTAGCCTTACAGAGCATTTGTTTTTAGATGGGGTCAGTGACCCTCATTTGAAAGCTGGAAAGAGTCAGAAGAAGGCAAATAGTTCAAAAACTATAAAAATGAGAAAAAAATTAAGGTCAATTGAAAAGTTGCTTAGAATTAGCCATTTTATAATATACTAAAAATGTATTTCAAGGTGAACCATCCCTTTAAGCCTACCAAGTCCCACATCCTAAGTAGTACCAGTGCCCAGAGTATATATCAATGGATTACAGTTGCACTACCGCTTTATAAAACACTGTACTAAGTGAGTATGATTCATTTTGTTCAATAAAACCTTTATTGATTGGTTAAGAATCACTGGGATCCAGAATTCCTTACCACCAGGGCTCAGCTGAGAATGTGAGTCGGCGTTAGACTGGGGGGCCCAAAAATGCACCCCTGGTACCCTCCACCACCCCCACAGCACCCCTAAACCATAATGCCCCCTTCCCCCCACTAGTCTGTAGCTTTTCTCTTCTCAATCAGTCTTTTTCCCAGTGCCCCGAAAGCACAGTCTGACCCTGAAGGGAGTCCCCAATATTATTGTGCTCTACTGAGCCGTAGCCAAAAACTGTTTTATCCCTGGAAAGGGTTACAGAAGTTGTTTATCAATTAAATAATAAGAATTATTAAATAATTATTCAGTTAGCTGGCTGCCAGTGATTCAGAATAGAGGATGAATTGTAAAGGGCATCGAAACTAAAATAAAAATATTAACAGCAAAAAAAGAAGACCATGAATAAAATTTTTGGTCACTGGGGGGGGGGTCAGTGACCCCAACAAGCAGAGGGCATTTTCAGCTGGAGAGAGACAGAAGAGCAAGGTAATAAACATGAATCATACAAACTAAATAATGAAGACCAACTGAAAAATTGCAGGTCTGCCTATAACATTCTAGTTAAGCAAACACAAACTTTGCCTATAAATAAGTACAAGTTCAGTCTGTAATACTGGATGGGGTTTTTAAAATAATTATCTCTGCGATGGGGAAAAATCAAGATGAAAAAAAGGATATTCAGTCTGGAACGTTTAGGTAAAAATAGTGTAAACATGAGGTTTCTCAGTTAATGGAACCCGACTATCGGAGAAAGGTGTGGACAGCAACCCAGTCCGATGGGATCAAGTCTACAAACTGTCAGACAATGGCGGTCTCTCTTATTTAGGTGCCACTTGGGTTGCTCTGCTGCCTCTACTAATGATAAACTGTAGAAGTCAATGTTAAATAACCACAAATACTTGGCTACTTTATCTCTGCAGTCATTATTCTATACATCATTGAAATGCTGGCAGTTGTCTAATAGAATTGGCAATTGCAAGTAACTTCACACAACAGCAGATCCACCCATTCAACCAACCAGCCAATGAAAATTTCCCACAAAGTTCCTGAATTTCAGCTGAAAGTCAAGGAGCCCGTCGTTTTTTTCCAGAAGCAACCTCATGTCCCACAGTTACCTGCTGAATAGTGATGAGCGAATTTATTCACCAGCCATGGATTCACAGCAAAATTTTTTAAATATTTTTACGCGAAAATTCCACCGCAGAAAAATTTGACGAGAAAAAATGCCCATAAGAAAAAACGCACATTGACTTTAATGCATTAGGACAAAAAAGTTGCCACAAGTAAAATCTCCCTGAAACTTTGCGTGTGTCTCTGCCCTAATGCAATAGGACAAAAAAAAGTCGCCATATGGAAAAACGCACATAGACTTTAATGAATTTGGACAAAAAAGTCACCATAAGAAAAAAACATCCATTTACTTTAATGTATTAGCACAAAAAAGTCGCCATAACAAAAAAAAGCCCATTGACTTTAAGGGTCAGGGCACACGATCAGATTCGGGGATTTAAGTCGCCCAGCGATGAATCTCCTCTTCTTTGTGGCGACTAATCAGCCTCAAGAGGAAACTTTGGGCGACTTCGGAAAATGAAGCGCTCCGAGTGCCATCCCGCTGGCGATTTACATTCTAGCCGACGGGAGGCAGTTCTGGGAGATCAGTCGCCCCGAAGAAGAGGACATTTGTTGCCGAGTGACTGACCTCCCCGAATCTGAGTGTGTGCCCTGACCCTAATGCAGGGATCCCCAACCTTTTGAACCCGTGAGCAACATTCAGAAGTAAATGGAATTGGAGAGCAACACAAGCATGAAAAATGTTCTTGGGGTGCCAAATAAGTGCTGTGATTGGCCATTTGGTAACACCAACATACAATGAGTCTCTGTTTGGCAGTAAACCTGGTTTTTATACAACCAAAACTTGCTTCCAAGCCATGCTTTCAAAAAAATAGCACCTGCTTTGAGGCCACTGGGAGCAACATCCAAGGGGTTGAAGAGCAACATGTTGCTCACGAGCTACTGGTTGGGGATCACTGCCCTAATGTACAGTATTAGGACTAAAAAGTCACCATAAGACTTTGACTTTAATGTATTAGGACAAAAAAAATCACCACAAGAAAAAACGCCCATTGACTTTAATGCATTTGGAGCGAGAAAAATTGTCACGCACTTAAAAATTGTCGCTCGTAAAAACCCCCATTGGCAATGCGTTTCGCAAAATGTTGCCGTTTTGCAGGACAAATTTGCTCATCACTACTGCTGAACTCATCTACCAACATGTCCATTTGGAATCAGAAGATCCCAGGGTGCCAAGCTCAATTACAAGTAGGGATGCACCGAATCCACTATTTTGGAAACCCCGAATCCTTTGTGAAAGATTCGGCTGAATACCGAACCGAATCCAACCCCTAATTTGCATATGCAAATTAGGGTTAGGAAGGGAAAACATTTTTGACTTCCTTGTTTTGTAACAAAAAGTCATGCGATTTCCCTCCCTGTCGCTAATTTGCATATGCAAATTAGGATTTGGATTCGATTCGGCCGAATCTGAATCCTGCTGAAAAAGGCTGAATCCCGAACCGAATCCTGGATTCAGTGCATCCCTAAAGTTCTCAAGGCATCAGTGGGCATTGCCCCACCAACAGATTTATCGGTGTAGAGTCATCAAGGGGCAGGTTTATAAGGGTTGAAAAGTAAATTCAAATTCGAATTTTCACGTGTCAACATTCACATATTCAAATGTTAATCCCCCTATTCCAATGTAAATTTGAGATTTATCACACCTCGACCATGCAGAGTTCATGTACAAGTCAATGGCAGAGGTCCGTTGAGCCATTTGGAGATGGTAATAGCCTTCCTGACATTTTCAGGAGAAAAACTCAATTTGCATCAATCGAATATGATTTTGAACCATTCGATCGAATATTAGAGGCACATTTATCAAAGGTTGAATTTCGAATTCATGTGAGTTTTTAAAAATCTCCCTAAACTCCCATAATTTAGAAAATTCGACCAATCGAAATGTATTAATTAAATCGAATTTTTAAAACTTGGATGAATTGTGATCGACCCCAAATCTCAAATTGAATTTGAATCAAATATGAATTCAAAAAACTTGATTCGAGCTTCAAATTGATCCCTGGACCTCTCCCATTGACTCAAACAGGAATTAGGCAGGTTTTAGGTGGCGATTAGTCGACTTTGAATACTTAAACGGATATATCCTAATTAGAATCAAATTAGATTTGAATTTTAAAAAAATTGATTAAAAAAAAACCTTGAATGTCAGGAAGGCTGCAAACAACTCCAAGTTGATCGTCGGACATCTCCCATTGACTTAAATAGCAATTCAGCAGGTTTTAGGTGGTGAATAGTCTTAATTGAGTACTTAAAGGGCCAGAGTATGATAAATTTAGAAAATCTAATTAAAATTTTTTGAAAAGCTCTAATAGAATTTGAATAACTCCCTAGTCAAATTTGACAGTTTTGACCATAAAAAAAACTTGAAAATTCGAATTTCTAAATTGAATTTTCAATTCGACCCTTGATAAATCTGCCCCTAAGAGTTGAAAGCACATTTGCTGTTTTATTAGTGTGTTTTCGACCTCAAACTCTTGTTGTTTTATTGGCCAATGGCAACAATGAAATAAGATCAGGCTTTAGATACTCACTGTGCTATCAACGTAAGCTTCTGTCCAAACGACATCGTGTTCCTGGTCAATGACTTTTGGGCGGCTCAAGACGTGAAGGTAGGCCATGACGTTTTCCTGCACGTCGGCCAAGGTCGAGATCTGAGTGAAAAAACCTGTTGAGAGAAAGAAATGAACTGAGACATCTAATTCATTCGAAGGAAAACAAGAACAGGACACGGTTTAATTGTACAATTTGTTCTCATTTCATATTGAATAAATGTTTTAAGTGTAAAAAATATAAGAAAAATAAGTCTCTTCCCCTCCAGGGAACGAGAGAATGTTGGAAATATGTCGGAGGGGAAGTAATGAAGTAATTCAGTCCTGCAAAGCATTGGGGGGAAGCTCTGTGGTCCCTTGCTTGGGAAAGAATTCAGTGTAAAATATTTCGATTTTCTCAAGTGATGAGAATCCCTCCCACATTATATGTTAATCAGATGCTTTGATCTCAATGCCGTATATCCTAGTGAGGTAAGTGATGTCTCCCATTAGTCTGAATGTTTGGCTCAGGCTGGAGGGACTGCTCCGGACCCCTTGTGAGTCTCCTGTATCTTTAACTCTGAACTTTACCTTATTTTATATTTCATTCAAAGTTGATATTAAGACAGTGGTTCCCAAACTCTGTATCTGACCCCATCAAAGAGGCACAGAGTAGTGGTTGGGGGGTAGATAAGCTTGAAGGCCACTTAGAAAAAGTTCTCTTAGATACTAATAGAGGTCAAGTCTCTTG
Organism: Xenopus petersii; assembly: GCA_038501925.1. Taxonomy (NCBI): domain Eukaryota; kingdom Metazoa; phylum Chordata; class Amphibia; order Anura; family Pipidae; genus Xenopus; species Xenopus petersii. The sequence goes on from CM076678.1 coordinate 156,704,507, forward strand.
GTTACTTAGGGCGAGAGTTGGGATAAAAATGTTTATTTTTGCACCCATAGATATTCTTGGAACAATGGCTTTATCTCCCATAGTCTGTGTAATATGTTCTACTGCCCTCACAATAAACCAAAGGTATAAAGTAACCGAGTCTGATGCAAGTTGAACAAGGTAATAAGTGGAATGCACAATAGCAGATATAAATTAATACTTTTCCCCATAATCTGTACAGATAAATAGCATAACACTATACTCACATAGTTTACTCATAGTCTGTACAGAGAGATCCCATAAAACTATGGCACATAGGTATTCCCTGTACTAAGCACAATTCAGCAGGAACAGTCCCCTAAGTTTGCTCATAGTCTGTACAGACAGATCCCATAAAACTATGGCAACATAGGTATTCCCTGTACTAAGCACAATTCAGCAGGAACAGTCCCTAAGTTTGCTCATAGTCTGTACAGAGAGATCCCATAAAACTATGGCAGCTTAGGTATTCCCTGTACTAAGCACAATTCAGCAGGAACAGTCCCTAAGTTTGCTCATAGTCTGTACAGAGAGATCCCATAAAACTATGGTACATAGGTATTCCCTGTACTAAGCACAATTCAGCAGGAACAGTCCCCTAAGTTTGCTCATAGTCTGTACAGAGAGATCCCATAAAACTATGGCAGCATAGGTATTCCCTGTACTAAGCACAATTCAGCAGGAACAGTCCCCTAAGTTTGCTCATAATCTGTACAGAAAGATCCCATAAAACTATGGCAGCATAGGTATTCCCTGTACTAAGCACAATTCAGCAGGAACAGTCCCCTAAGTTTGCTCATAGTCTGTACAGAAAGATCCCATAAAACTATGGCAGCATAGGTATTCCCCTGTACTAAGCACAATTCAGCAGAAACAGTCCCCTAAGTTTGTTGATAGTCTGTACAGAGAGATCCCATAAAACTATGGCGGCATAGGTATTCCCTGTACTAAGCACAATTCAGCAGGAACAGCCCCTAAGTTTACTCATAGTCTGTACAGAGAGATCCCATAAAACTATGGCAGCATAGGTATTCCCTGTACTAAGCACAATTCAGCAGGAACAGTCCCTAAGTTTGCTCATAGTCTGTACAGAGAGATCCCATAAAACTATGGTACATAGGTATTCCCTGTACTAAGCACAATTCAGCAGGAACAGTCCCCTAAGTTTGCTCATAATCTGTACAGAGAGATCCCATAAAACTATGGCAGCATAGGTATTCCCTGTACTAAGCACAATTCAGCAGGAACAGTCCCCTAAGTTTGCTCATAGTCTGTACAGAAAGATCCCATAAAACTATGGCAGCATAGGTATTCCCCTGTACTAAGCACAATTCAGCAGAAACAGTCCCCTAAGTTTGTTGATAGTCTGTACAGAGAGATCCCATAAAACTATGGCAGCATAGGTATTCCCTGTACTAAGCACAATTCAGCAGGAACAGCCCCTAAGTTTACTCATAGTCTGTACAGAGAGATCCCATAAAACTATGGCAGCATAGGTATTCCCTGTACTAAGCACAATTCAGCAGGAACAGTCCCTAAGTTTGCTCATAATCTGTACAGAGAGATCCCATAAAACTATGGCAGCATAGGTATTCCCTGTACTAAGCACAATTCAGCAGGAACAGTCCCCTAAGTTTGCTCATAGTCTGTACAGAAAGATCCCATAAAACTATGGCAGCATAGGTATTCCCCTGTACTAAGCACAATTCAGCAGAAACAGTCCCCTAAGTTTGTTGATAGTCTGTACAGAGAGATCCCATAAAACTATGGCAGCATAGGTATTCCCTGTACTAAGCACAATTCAGCAGGAACAGCCCCTAAGTTTACTCATAGTCTGTACAGAGAGATCCCATAAAACTATGGCAGCATAGGTATTCCCTGTACTAAGCACAATTCAGCAGGAACAGTCCCTAAGTTTGCTCATAGTCTGTACAGAGAGATCCCATAAAACTATGGTACATAGGTATTCCCTGTACTAAGCACAATTCAGCAGGAACAGTCCCCTAAATTTGCTCATAATCTGTACAGAGAGATCCCATAAAACTATGGCAGCATAGGTATTCCCTGTACTAAGCACAATTCAGCAGGAACAGTCCCCTAAGTTTGCTCATAGTCTGTACAGAAAGATCCCATAAAACTATGGCAGCATAGGTATTCCCCTGTACTAAGCACAATTCAGCAGAAACAGTCCCCTAAGTTTGTTGATAGTCTGTACAGAGAGATCCCATAAAACTATGGCAGCATAGGTATTCCCTGTACTAAGCACAATTCAGCAGGAACAGTCCCTAAGTTTGCTCATAGTCTGTACAGAGAGATCCCATAAAACTATGGCAGCATAGGTATTCCCTGTACTAAGCACAATTCAGCAGGAACAGCCCCTAAGTTTACTCATAGTCTGTACAGAGAGATCCCATAAAACTATGGCAGCATAGGTATTCCCTGTACTAAGCACAATTCAGCAGGAACAGTCCCTAAGTTTGCTCATAGTCTGTACAGAGAGATCCCATAAAACTATGGTACATAGGTATTCCCTGTACTAAGCACAATTCAGCAGGAACAGTCCCCTAAGTTTGCTCATAATCTGTACAGAGAGATCCCATAAAACTATGGCAGCATAGGTATTCCCTGTACTAAGCACAATTCAGCAGGAACAGTCCCCTAAGTTTGCTCATAGTCTGTACAGAAATATCCCATAAAACTATGGCAGCATAGGTATTCCCCTGTACTAAGCACAATTCAGCAGAAACAGTCCCCTAAGTTTGTTGATAGTCTGTACAGAGAGATCCCATAAAACTATGGCAGCATAGGTATTCCCTGTACTAAGCACAATTCAGCAGGAACAGCCCCTAAGTTTACTCATAGTCTGTACAGAGAGATCCCATAAAACTATGGCAGCATAGGTATTCCCTGTACTAAGCACAATTCAGCAGGAACAGTCCCTAAGTTTGCTCATAGTCTGTACAGAGAGATCCCATAAAACTATGGTACATAGGTATTCCCTGTACTAAGCACAATTCAGCAGGAACAGTCCCTAAGTTTGCTCATAGTCTGTACAGAGAGATCCCATAAAACTATGGCAGCATAGGTATTCCCTGTACTAAGCACAATTCAGCAGGAACAGCCCCTAAGTTTGCTCATAGTCTGTACAGAGAGATCCCATAAAACTATGGTACATAGGTATTCCCTGTACTAAGCACAATTCAGCAGGAACAGTCCCCTAAGTTTGTTCATAGTCTGTACAGAGAGATCCCATAAAACTATGGTACATAGGTATTCCCTGTACTAAGCACAATTCAGCAGGAACAGTCCCTAAGTTTGCTCATAGTCTGTACAGACAGATCCCATAAAACTATGGCAACATAGGTATTCCCCTGTACTGAGTGTGTGTCTGGTTGCTAGGGTCCCAGTTACCAGTAAGTGGTTTGGAAGTAAATCTTGAGGATGAATAGGAGAAGGGTTTCTACGGATAACCAATAAGAATTGACAAAAAGTCAGAAGAAGAAGGCAAAAAAAAAAAACTTAAAAAAAAAAGGTAAAGCACCCCTTTAATATCTGATACAGTACATATCCAGTATGAAATAACAAAGGAAGGAAATACAAACTAATAAAAAATAAAGTTGTTTATAGACCGGATTTTCAGATTTTCCCTCTCGGCATTTCCCAACGCTCCTGTTTCAAACCTTTACCCAAAATCATCTTTGCCGCTTACAAGAAGTATTTATAAATGACATTAAACCTATTTGCCTAATGATTTATGACAGGGCTTCCTGGGCAGCAATTTAAAGCCTTTTTTACATTGAAACGACTCTCTCCTAATCTTAAAGCTTTTAGTGCTGCTGGAGACTCAGAACAGATTGAGGGGCTTCTGTGCAGACAAGGGGTTACCATAACAATATGAGAGTGGGCTAACATATTTAGACGTATTTATGGCGAGCAATTGGAGCATTATTGTACGGCTGGAAACCTGAGCTCTGCAGGGTTTAACTCACAATCATACAGTCTGACAGTTGCTAAGAACCTTGAAAGACCTCTTTCTTGGCTACACGCAGCCTTAGATCGGCTCTCATTATGATATATGACTTATCATAGAGCTTGGACCTTACTGAAAAGAGGAGAATTTCATAGATAAAATATATGGACAACTGGTGACCCCATGAAGTAAAATGTAGAACCTTTAGAAAGGCATTTGCAGGGCAGTTTATACCTATAATAAGCTTTGCTCAACATTAGCTCACTAAATAGAAATGCAATACAGTCTATCCTTTTTATTCAAATATAATTCATATTTTGGCTAATGTAAAATGCTTTTGGTTTTCCACGTACTACCCCTCACTCCCCTTGAAACAGTACGATGGACATAATGAGCTCTGTATAAACAAACCCCTCCCGTTCGGAAGCTGTAGCCTTTCATAGTCTTTGAGATAAAGGGGAAGTCATTATACAGAGGGCTTATCTTATTGTTTTAATAACTTACAACTAGGGATGCACCAAATCCAGTATTTGGGATTCGGCCGAATCTTTTGTGAATGATTCGGGCCGAATACCGAACCGAAACTGAATCCCAATTTGCACATGCGGAAAGGAAAAAGTGTGAACATTTTTTTCACTTCCTTGTTTTGTGATGAAAAGTCACACGATTTCCCTTGTGCCCTTAATTTACATATGCAAATTAGGATTCAGATTCAGTTCGGTCAGACACAAGGATTTAACAGAATCCGAATCCTGCTGAAAAAGGCCGAATCCTGAACCGTATCCTGGATTCGGTGCATCCCTACCTACAACTATCACTCACCAGGAACAGAGATGATTAGTGATGGGAGAATAAATTTGCTTTGCACGAATTTATGGCGAATTTCCACGTGTTGCTGCGGACGAATAAATCCGCAAATCTCCCACGAAAATTCGCTGGTGAAAATTTCTGGTTTTCTCGATTTTTTTGTGAAAACGTTCGACTTGCTTGATTTCTTTGTGAATTCATATATTGTAACCTCCGCACACCTGTAGTTCACTCTCCCTGCTTATGGTGGTGCTGGACTTCTGTAGACCGGTCAAGGTCCTTTAGCAGCAGTGAAAAGAAGTAACCGGAACCGCACGCGCAATTTTTTTAGCAGTCGGGGAATATCCCCTTTTATTGTGCCACCAACAAGATCAACGTTTCGGGGGGGTTGGATAACAATACATGTGCAGAAAACACCTTTATACCATTAGCCCCTCCCTTTTACCCATGGTTCCGCATTTTGGTGAAAAATTAACCATTTGTGTGTAGTGAGAAACATAGTACTTCAAAGTATTTAGTCCAATTTTTGGTAGTGTCCATCTAAGTTCGTGAGAATCCAGTTCCAGATTACAAGCTAAAATTGTCATTGAGACCTTTTGGCCAGAGCGTTTTCAGTTTCCATATCCAAAAGGCCTCATGTCTTAATAAAGACCTTTTATTATCTTTACCTGCATCTTTATTTACCACCTTGAGAATCTGCCATCTTAGTTGAGAAATATTGTGTTTTACTTCGAAAAAATGTTTGGCCAATAGGGTCTCTTTTTTGAACCTCTCTTTTTCTTTTTTTCGGCCAATCTCACTACCTTCCTTTCTATCCTCTTAACTACAGACAACTAGTAGAGAGGTTCAGAAGATAGAAAGGAAGGACCTCCTTAAGGAAAAAAGTAAAATAGTGAAAAAACTAAATACGGTGTGTGTAACCACATACTGTCCCCATTCGGCCTTTATGAGAAAGGTTATACTAAAACACTGGCCAATCTTACAGAACGATAAAACATTTGGAAAATTTTTTATTGATAAACCAATGTTCAGTTACAAAAAAGGTAAAAACATAGCTGACGGAATTACTAGAACTGACCATAAGAAAAAACCAATCCATTGTATAAAATATAATGGAAGTGGCACCTTTCCATGCCTCAATTGTGGTTATTGCAATGGAATTATTAGGGGGGAAGTTTGTAAGCCTCCTAGCCAAGGGTATGACATCGAATTGAGAAAGGTTGCCACTTGCGAGACAGAGGGAGTGATTTACCTACTGAAGTGCCCATGTGGACTCTGTTATGTGGGGCAGACATCCCGGGCATTTAAGACAAGGCTAAATTAACACAAAATTGTTATGAGAAATTTCAAACCGGAAGAGAAAGAGGAAGGTAGTGAGATTGGCTGAAAAAAAGAAAAAGAAAAAGAGAGGTTCAAAAAAGAGACTCTATTGGGCAAACATTTTTTTAGAAATAAAACACACAGGGCCGGGCCAACCCAGCCGGGCACCCCAGGCAACTCAGGCAGCACCATCGCCCCCTCTGCAGCCGTGCATACATGAGTGTGCGCACAATCGCATGTACGTGAGCTTGTACCTGAGCGCGCGCATGCATGCTGCCTGGTAGGATTGCCAATTCATCTCTGGTTCTTGTGTGCAGGTGCGCAAACAAACAAAATTCGCCATACTTTGCAGACTGGACAGGGGGTAGGCAGCAGTGCAAGGTACGTGCCTGGCGCCCCCTAAGTTTTGCTCCATAGGCACGTGCCTACTCTGCTTACCCCTAGTTCCGGCCCTGAAAACACAATATTTCTCAACTAAGATGGCAGATTCTCGAGGTGGTCAATAAAGATGCAGGTAAAGATAATAAAAGGTCTTTATTAAGATGTGAGGCCTTTTGGATATGGAAACTGAAAACGCTCTGGCCAAAAGGTCTCAATGAAAATTTTAGCTTCACATGTTTTCTTTAAATCTATAAATATATGCTGATCATCCCTTCTTTTTTTCACAGATAAGTGGGAATGCATAGAGAATTAAGGCTAAGTAACAACCCCACTGGCTGTGAGTAGTTCATTTTTCTTACATTCACTGAAATTATAGTGGTTTTTGAAAAGTAGATTTATTGGGATTGTAATCCGGAAACTAGACTCTCACAAACTTTTTAAGAAAATGGACACTACTAAAAATTGGACTAAATACTTTGACTACACACAAATGGTTAATTTTTCACAGAAATGCGAAACCATGGGTAAAAGGGAGGGGCTAATGGTATAAAGGTGTTTTCTGCACAATGTTATCTTGATGAAGGGTGGGTTAACCCCCCTGAAACGTTGATCTTGTAGGTGACACACTGCCTACCCCCTGTCGGACTGCTAAAAAATTGTGTGTGCGGTTCCGGTTACTTGTTTTCACTGTTGATTTTTTTGTGAACTTTCCGTTTTCACGATCTTTCGCAATTTTTTTGCCGTTTCGCAAATTTTGCGGGAAATTCGCAAATCACCAGAGATGATGTTAGAAAGCAAAAAAGGGGTTTTAATCTCTTAAAGGGGTTGTTCACTTTTTAATTCCCTTTAGTATAATTTAGAGAGTGATATTCCAAGACAATTTGTATTTGGTTTTCATTTTTTTTTTTGTGTTTTTTTCACTTATCTAGTTGCTAAGGTCCTAATTAGCCTAGCAACCAGGCAATAGGAGAGGCTTGAATAGAAAGATGAGTAATAAAAAGTAACAATAACAATACATTTGTAGCCTTACAGAACATTTGTTTTTATTTAGATGGGGTCAGTGACCCCCATTTAAAAGCTGGAGTCAGAAGAAGAAGGCAAAAATTCAAAAAATATCCACAAAAAAGAAGGCCAATTGAAAAGTTGCTAAGAATTAGCCATTCTATAACATACTAAAATTGAACTTAATGGTTAACAAAAAAAATACAATAGGCAAAAAGTATGTTCAACACAAGCTCATGCTGAAAAAAGCATATACTGGCCCTTTAAGGCTTAGACGAGAGGATCATTTAATGGTATTTGGCAGAAAAAAAACCAATTTAAAATAACAAAGAAAGGATGTCGAGACCCCGTACCAGTCCCTTGTGATCATAAACAAGGCTCGGGGCGTACAATACCTCCATATTATTTATTAAAAAATGTCACAATAAATAAATCACTAGACCTAAAGCTCATCAGCATTTTATCAATCACTCGGGCCAGATAAAAGACCCGCTGCAGGAAAGCCATTAATACACAAAGTGCAGTAAATCAATAAATACACAGAACCGTAAAAAAATGGAAATACTTTCAAGTCCGACAGAGAAACAAAATGATTCAGTTTATAAATCAATTTACATATCAGTTCACTGCTATACACCCCTCCCCCGGCCCAAATTCATATGTCCCACGGCTCATTGAGATGCAGAAACCTGAGCGTTATTATATAAAGAAAGTTGGAATGATTTGGGGAACATTGGAATGATATGGGAAGCGTTGGAATTATATGGGAAGCGTTGGAATGATATGGGAAACATTGGAATGATATGGGGAATGTAGGAATGATATGGGGAGCGTTGGAATGATATGATGAACATTGGAATGATATGGGGAGCGTTGGAATGATATGGGGAACATTGGAATGATATGGGGAGCGTTGGAATGATATGGGGAACATTAGAATGATATGGGGAACGTTGGAATGATATGGGGAGCGTTGGAATGATATGGGGAATGCTGGAATGATATGGGGAAGGTTGGAATGATATGGGGAAGGTTGGAATGATATGGGGAATGTTGGAATGATATGGGGAACTTTGGAATGGTATGGTGAGCGTTGGAATGATATGATGAACACTGGAATTATATGGGGAGAGTTGGAATGATATGGGGAGCGTTGGAATGATATGAGGAACATTGGAATGATATGGGGAGCGTTGGAATGATATGGGGAGCGTTGGAATGATATGGGGAACGTTGGAATGATATGGGGAGCATTGGATTTATATGGGGAACGTTGGAATGATATGGGGAATGTTGGAATGATATGGGGGGCTTAGGAATAATATGGAGAATGTTGGAATGATATGGGGGGCTTGAGAATGATTTGGGAAACGTTGGAAAGATATGGGGAATGTTGGAATGATATGGGGGGCTCAATATCATAAGCAGCAGTCGATGTTGTTGTGAGATCCCCACATTCATAGAGGACCACAAGCACAGAGCATTGGGTATTTGGAGCTACTGACTGCATTCTGTGGGGCTAAGATCTACTGTACGTGGCAACATATAGTAATACTAAGCACAATTTATGTTTTTTTCTAGCCAAAAAAAGAGTTCCCATGGTGATTTGCACACTTCTTATTAGAGATGGCGCGAACTGTTCGCCGGCGAACTTGTTCGCGCGAACATCGGGTGTTCGCGCTCGCCGGAAGTTCGCGAACGTCGCGCGACGTTCGCCATTTTGGGTTCGCCATTGTTGGCGCTTTTTTTTGCCCTCTCACCCCAGACCAGCAGGTACATGGCAGCCAATCAGGAAGCTCTCCCCTGGACCACTCCCCTTCCCTATAAAAACCGAAGCCCTGCAGCTTTTTTTCACTCTGCCTGTGTATGCTGAAGAGATAGTGTAGGGAGAGAGCTGCTGCCTGTTAGTGATTTCAGGGACAGTTGAAAGTTTGCTGGCTAGTAATCGTTTTGATACTGCTCTGTTATTGGAGGGACAGAAGTCTGCAGGGGTTTGAGGGACATTTAAGCTTAGGTAGCTTTGCTGGCTAGTAATCTACCTTCTACTGCAGTGCTCTGTATGTAGCTGCAGTGGGCAGCTGTCCTGCTTCTGATCTCATCTGCTGACTGCTGCAATAGCAATAGTCCTTGTAAGGACTGCTTTTATTTATTTTTTTGTTGTTTTACTACTACTACTACTACTACTACTACTACTATAAGAGCCCAGTGCTATTAGTCTAGCAGTGTTGGGGAGTGGGACTGGTGTGCTAATCTGCTGCTCCTAGTAGTTCAGCAGCACCAACTTTAATTTTTTTTTTTTTAATATTCATTCTTTTTTTATTTAACTTTTTTTTATTTTACTACCGCTGTAGTAGTGTATAAGTTGACCTTTTAGGCATTATTTGCCCTGTAGGCATTTTTTGCCCAGTGTGTTATTCAACCAACTGCTATCTAGCTGTGTGACCGTGTTCACATTCTGTCTAAATATCCATAATATTACCGTCTCCAGAAAAAACACCGGAGTGACTTTTTTCAAGCAGCCATAATAAATTTTACGTAATCCGTATCCATCGCTGTAGTAGTGTATAAGTTGACCTTTTAGGCATTATTTGCCCTGTAGGCATTTTTTGCCCAGTGTGTTATTCAACCAACTGCTATCTAGCTGTGTGACCGTGTTCACATTCTGTCTAAATATCCATAATATTACCGTCTCCAGAAAAAACACCGGAGTGACTTTTTTCAAGCAGCCATAATAAATTTTACGTAATCCGTATCCATCGCTGTAGTAGTGTATAAGTTGACCTTTTAGGCATTATTTGCCCTGTAGGCATTTTTTGCCCAGTGTGTTATTCAACCAACTGCTATCTAGCTGTGTGCCCGTGTTCACATTCTGTCTAAATATCCATAATATTACCGTCTCCAGAAAAAACACCGGAGTGACTTTTTTTCAAGCAGCATTCTTATATTTTACGTAATCCGTATCCACCGCTGTGTATACGTTGACCTTGTAGGCATTATTTGCCCTGTAGGCATTTTTTGCCCAGTGTGTTATTCAACCAACTGCTATCTAGCTGTGTGCCCGTGTTCACATTCTGTCTAAATATCCATAATATTACCGTCTCCAGAAAAAACACCGGAGTGACTTTTTTTCAAGCAGCATTCTTATATTTTACGTAATCCGTATCCACCGCTGTGTATACGTTGACCTTGTAGGCATTATTTGCCCTGTAGGCATTTTTTGCCCAGTGTGTTATTCAACCAACTGCTATCTAGCTGTGTGCCCGTGTTCACATTCTGTCTAAATATCCATAATATTACCGTCTCCAGAAAAAACACCGGAGTGACTTTTTTTCAAGCAGCATTCTTATATTTTACGTAATCCGTATCCACCGCTGTGTATACGTTGACCTTGTAGGCATTATTTGCCCTGTAGGCATTTTTTGCCCAGTGTGTTATTCAACCAACTGCTATCTAGCTGTGTGACCGTGTTCACATTCTGTCTAAATATCCATAATATTACCGTCTCCAGAAAAAACACCGGAGTGACTTTTTTCAAGCAGCCATAATAAATTTTACGTAATCCGTATCCATCGCTGTAGTAGTGTATAAGTTGACCTTTTAGGCATTATTTGCCCTGTAGGCATTTTTTGCCCAGTGTGTTATTCAACCAACTGCTATCTAGCTGTGTGCCCGTGTTCACATTCTGTCTAAATATCCATAATATTACCGTCTCCAGAAAAAACACCGGAGTGACTTTTTTTCAAGCAGCATTCTTATATTTTACGTAATCCGTATCCACCGCTGTGTATACGTTGACCTTGTAGGCATTATTTGCCCTGTAGGCATTTTTTGCCCAGTGTGTTATTCAACCAACTGCTATCTAGCTGTGTGACCGTGTTCACATTCTGTCTAAATATCCATAATATTACCGTCTCCAGAAAAAACACCGGAGTGACTTTTTTTCAAGCAGCATTCTTATATTTTACGTAATCCGTATCCACCGCTGTGTATACGTTGACCTTGTAGGCATTATTTGCACAGTGTTTTCTTCAAACCGCCATCTAGCTGTGTGAGCTTGTTCACATTTTGTCTAAATATTGATAATATTATCGTCTCTAGAAAAACCACTTGAGTTACTTTTTTTCAAGCAGCATTCATATATTTTACGTAATCCGTATCCACCGCTGTAGTAGTGTATACGTTGATCTTGTAGGCATTATTTGCACACTGTTTTCTTCAAACTGCCATCTAGCTGTGTGTATTATCGTTTCCAGAAAAACCAACTGAGTTTTTGTTGTTGTTGTTTTTTTAAAAATAATGCCAGGCAAAGGCAGGCCGCCACGCAGAGGCCGTGCTAGGGGCCGTGCTGCTATGCAATCCTGTGGCCCTAGCAAATTGCCCAGTTTTAAAAAGCCAATGACCCTGAACTCCCAAAATGCTGAAGAGGTAGTTGACTGGCTTACACAGCACACCCCATCCTCTACCGTTTCTAACTTTACCACAACATCCTCCTCATCCTCCACTGCTATGGCCACCCCACGTAACACTTCCTCCACCACCGGTGCCCCTTCTTCACTGGAGTCAGAGGAGTTATTTTCCCATGAGTTTCTTGAACTGAGTAATGCGCAACCATTATTGGCAGAAGAAGATGAAGGAGATGAGGACGTTACACCAGATTTAATTCTGGCAGAGAACACGACAGAGATGGACATAATGATGAGTGATGAGGAGGAGGTCCCCGCTGCTGCTTCCTTCTGTGATGTGTCAGAAGAAATTGATGCATCTGAGGAGAATGATGATGAGGAGATTGATGTTTTGTGGGTGCCTAGTAGAAGAGAGCAAGAGGAGGGTAGTTCAGATGGAGAGACGGAGAGTCAGAGAGGCAGTAGGAGAATAAGACTTAGAAGAAGCAGGGAGGACAGCCCGCAGGGATCAGTAGGGCAACAACATGTATCGGCACCTGTGTTCAGCCAGCCAACGCACCCGCCATTGCCGCCAATGCCGCCAACTTCTACTGTTACCGCCAGATCGCACACTTCCAAAAAGTCAGCAGTGTGGGATTTTTTTAATGTGTGTGCCTCTGACAAAAGCATTGTAATTTGCAATGAGTGCAGTCAGAAACTGAGCCTTGGTAAGCCCAACAGCCACATAGGTACAACTTCTATGCGAAGGCACATGAGCGGCAAGCACAAAGCACTTTGGGAGCAACACCTCAAAGGCAACAGGCAAACTAAAAGCCACACTCCTTCTGGTCCAGCATCTTACTGCTCTACCTCTGCTCTCCTTGACCCATCTGAACCACCCTCCACTCCGCCTTCCACCTTGACCACCTGTTCCCATTCCCAGTCATCTGCCACCAGCCAAGTTTCTGTGAAGGCCATGTTTGAGCGTAAGAAGCCAATGTCTGACTGTCACCCCCTTGCCCGGCGTCTGACAGCTGGCTTGTCTGCACTCTTAGCCCGCCAGCTTTTACCATACCAGCTGGTGGACTCTGAGGCCTTCCGCAAATTTGTAGCAATTGGGACACCGCAGTGGAAGGTACCCAGCCGCAATTTTTTTTCTAAAAAGGGAATACCACACCTGTACCAACATGTGCAGAGCCAAGTTACCGCATCTCTGTCACTTAGTGTTGGGCCAAAGGTCCATATGACTACTGACGCATGGTCCTCCAAGCATGGTCAGGGCAGGTATGTCACCTACACTGCCCACTGGGTGAACTTGGTAATGGCTGGGAATGGGAAGCAGGGAATGGGTAGCTCAACAACAACAACAACAGTGGAGTTGGTGTCACCGCCACGGATTGCACGCGGTTCTGCCACCACCTCTACTCCTCCATCGCTCTCTACCTCGTCTTCTTCCTCTTCTTCTTCTTACTCTGCTGCTGGGTCCTCCTTCTCCTCCTCCACACCTGTGCACCCCCAGCTCCCCCTAGGCTATTCGACGTGCCGGGTACGCCGTTGTCACGCTGTCTTGGGGATGACGTGCCTGGAAAGCAAAAACCATACCGGATCTGTACTCCTGTCATCTCTGCAGTCACAGGCCGATCGGTGGCTGACCCCACACCAACTGCAGATCGGAAAAGTGGTGTGTGACAATGGAAGCAATCTGTTGGCAGCGTTGAGACTGGGAAATTTAACACATGTGCCCTGCATGGCACATGTGTTAAATTTAATAGTCCAACGTTTTGTCTCCAAGTACCCAGGATTCCAGGACGTTCTCACCCAGTCCAGAAAGGTGTCGGCCCATTGCAGACGTTCCTACACAGCCATGGCACGCCTTGCTGACATTCAGCAGCGCTACAACATGCCAGTCAGGCGTTTGATTTCTGACAGCCAGACTCGCTGGAATTCAACGCTCCTTATGTTGGAACGTCTGCTGCAACAACAAAGGGCCGTCAACGAGTACCTTTTTGAACTGGGTGGTAGGACTGGATCTGCAGAGCTGGGGATTTTTTTCCCCCGTTACTGGGTGCTTATGCGCGATGCCTGCAGGCTCATGCGACCTTTTGAAGAGGTTACAAATATGGTCAGTCGCACCGAAGGCACCATCAGCGACCTAATACCCTTCGCTTTCTTCCTGGAGCGTGCCGTGCGACGAGTGACAGATGAGGCTGTAGACCAGCGTGACGAGGAGCTGGAAGCGCACGATTTCTGGTCGGAATCACCAGAACGAACCCAGGCACCTGCTGCAACGCAGGGAGAGGTGCCAGAAGTGGAGTCAGAGGAGGAAGGTGGCTTTGTGGAGGAGGAGGAGGAGGACCAACAGGAGCAGGCTTCCCAGGGGGCTAGTGGTGACCTTTTGGGGACCCCTGGTCTTGTACGTGGCTGGGGGGAGGAGACCGTGGATGATGCAGTCCTTGATAATGAGGAAGCGGAGATGGATAGCTCTGCATCCAACCTTGTGAGAATGGGGTCTTTCATGCTGTCATGCCTGTTGAAGGACCCCCGTATCAAGAGGCTTAAGGAGAAGGACCTGTACTGGGTCGCAACGCTACTAGACCCTCGGTACAAGCATAAAGTGGCAGAAATGTTACCAACATACCACAAGTCCGAAAAGATGCGGCATTTACAAACCAGCCTGCAAAACATGTTGTACAATGCTTTTAAGGGTGATGTCACTTCAGGAACTCATCAACATTCCAGGGGCAGAGGTGCCAGTAATCCTGCCACGAGCACACCTGCAAGGACAAAGCCCTTTGGCCGGTCTGTAACATCAGACATGCAAATGTTTTTCTGTCCAAGGCAGCGCCACAACCCTTCTGGATCCACCCTCAAAGAACGCCTCGACCGGCATGTAGCGGACTACCTGGCATTAACTGCAGATATCGACACTCTGAGGAGCGATGAACCCCTGGACTACTGGGTGCGCAGGCTTGATCTGTGGCCAGAGCTGTCACAATTTGCCATGAACCTCTTGTCTTGCCCAGCCTCAAGTGTGCTCTCAGAAAGGACCTTCAGTGCAGCAGGAGGGATTGTAACTGAGAAGAGAACTCGCCTAGGTCACAAAAGTGTCGATTACCTGACCTTTATTAAAATGAATGAGGGGTGGATCTCGGAGGGTTACTGCACGCCGGAAGACTTGTTCTGACTTCTATGCAGCTGTCCTTCTCTTCAAGCCTCATGACTCCACACACAGCTGTCCTTTAGCGTCCTCCTCCCTCCGCCACCGTTACAAACTAGGGTGCAAACCCTACTGGTTTAATTTTTTCTGGCCTCAGTGGCTGCAACCAAAAAAACTGGGCAAACAATGTCTACAAGGTCAACGTATGGCGAAAAATGACTATTTTCAGCATTTATATGGCATATTTTTTCTGGCAACTGTGCTTCAGTGGCTGCGTCCAAAAAAATGCATATTTTCTGCATTTATATGGCATAATTTTTCTGGCCTCTGTGCTTCAGTGGCTGCAACCAAAAAAATGCATATTTTCTGCATTTATATGGCATAATTTTTCTGGCCTCTGTGCTTCAGTGGCTGCAACCAAAAAAATGCATATTTTGTCCATTTATATGGCATAATTTTTCTAGCCTCTGTGCTTCAGTGGCTGCAACCAAAAAAAATTATATTTTCAGCATTTATATGGCATAATTTTTCTGTCAACTGTGCTTCAGTGGCTGCGACCAAAAAAATGCATATTTTCTGCATTTATATGGCATAATTTTTCTGGCCTCTGTGCTTCAGTGGCTGCAACCAAAAAAATTTATATTTTCAGCATTTATATGGCATAATTTTTCTGGCAACTGTGCTTCAGTGGCTGCGACCAAAAAAATGACTATTTTCAGCATTTATATGGCATATTTTTTCTGGCCTCTGTGCTTCAGTGGCTGCGGCCAAAAAAACTGGGCAAACAATGCCTACAAGGTCAACGACGTTGACCTTGTAGGCATTGTTTGCCCAGTTTTTTTGGCCGCAGCCAATGAAGCACAGAGGCCAGAAAAAATATGCCACATAAATGCTGAAAATAGTCATTTTTTGCCATACGTTGACTCAACGTATATGGCAAAAAATGACTATTTTCAGCATTTATATGGCATATTTTTTCTGGCAACTGTGCTTCAGTGGCTGCAACCAAAAAAACTGGGCAAACAATGTCTACAAGGTCAACATATGGCGAAAAATGACTATTTTCAGCATTTATATGGCATATTTCTTCTGGCAACTGTGCTTCAGTGGCTGCGTCCAAAAAAACTGGGCAAACAATGTCTACAAGGTCAACGTATGGCGAAAAATGACTATTTTCAGCATTTATATGGCATATTTTTTCTGGCAACTGTGCTTCAGTGGCTGCGTCCAAAAAAACTGGGCAAACAATGCCTACAAGGTCAATGTATGGCAGTTGTTTAAAGAGAACAGTAGATTACTAGCCAGCAAAGCTACCTAAGCTAAAATGTCCCTCAAATCCCTGCAGACTTCTGTCCCTCCAATACAGAGCAGTATCAAGCAGATTACTAGCCAGCAAACTTACTATCATCTGTCCCTGAAATCACTAACAGCTCTCCCCCTACACTATCTCTTCCAAGCACACACAGGCAGATTTTTCAGATACATTTTTGCCCTTGATCCCCCTCTGGCATGCCACTGTCCAGGTCGTTGCACCCTTTAAACAACTTTAAAATCATTTTTCTGGCCAGAAATGTCTTTTTTAGATGTTAAAGTTCGCCTTCCCATTGAAGTCTATGGGGTTCGCGAACCGTTCGCGAACCGCTCGCATTTTTGCGCAAGTTCGCGAATATGTTCGCGAACTTTTTTTCCGACGTTCGCTACATCCCTACTTCTTATTTCAGTTATTAGACCTGTTTGTAGGCCATTGATCAAAGCATACGCAAGGCTTATGGCAGAAGAGGCAGTTGTCAGAAACTGCTATTTAAAAATAATTTTGGAAATTCGCTTAGAATAACATTTTGTTCATTATGCAAATAATAATTTTGGGATGGACATCCCCTTTACACAGCACCCTTTAAATATCCCCTTTACCAATAGTTTCCAATATGCTGGAGCATGAGCAATGCAAGCGGCATGGCTTTCAATCTAATGCTCAATCACTAATGCTTTCAATCAATAATGCTCAGTATCCATTTTCTGCAGCAATCATACTGGCATGTCTGGGGTTAATTTGATCATTGTCACTTTTCTGCAGTGATTATACTGAGATGTCTGGGGTTAATTCGTTCTTTGGCATTTTACTGGTGGAAGTGTGAGTGAGTTAATGTTTTCAATCTAATGCTCAATGCACTAATCAATTATGCTCATAATCTACTTTCTGCAGCGATCATAATGACATGTCTGGGGTTGATTTGTTCATTTTCAGGGGCGGGTGATGTTGGGAGGCGGGTTGATGTGACGATCAGCAATTGGGCGAATTTGCGCCGAAAAATTAGAGAATAGCCCGCGTAATTCACAAAACTGCGAAAAATTTGCGAAACAGCGATGTTTTTTTGATGCTGGCGTCCGTTTGTTTGGCGAAAATGCGCCGGTGTCGAAAAAACGGATGCTGGCGTCCATTTTTTTTTGACGCCGGGGGAATTTCCGCGCCCGTTTAGTGAATTTTCGCGCCCGTTCCACTAATTTATTCGCCGCGGATTCACGCCTGGCGAATAAATTCGCCCATAACTATTTCTTAATTTTCACCCCGGGAGCCCTTCCAAAAACCGGGCTGTCCGGGTGAAAACCAAACAGGTGGCAACCCTATCCAACTGGCTACCCCGATTGATATTTGCCCGAAAGTCACCAAAAAAAATCCCATCAATATATGGACTGCATTGATTCGTTCCTCAATCTGAGCGCTCGTATTCTTCTTGTTGTGATCCGATTGTTGGGCCCTAGGGCCCATGATTAAATCAGCCTGATATCATTCACCTCAAGGTGGGCATATCCGGGAGAGATCCACTCGTTTGGCTTGTTTTATAATGGCAAAAAATAGAACAGCATATGATTTCGACACAAGTTCTATTTAATGAGCTCATTTGGGTGTTTGTAGGTGGATACTGTCCC
Source organism: Xenopus petersii (assembly GCA_038501925.1). Taxonomy (NCBI): domain Eukaryota; kingdom Metazoa; phylum Chordata; class Amphibia; order Anura; family Pipidae; genus Xenopus; species Xenopus petersii. Next base: position 156,722,472 of record CM076678.1, read on the forward strand.
TTTAAAATACCAAATTAATCCGTCAGTATCCAGGCTCCTTCAAGCTCCGATCTAAAGCATTTTCCGTGAATATTCAAATAAATCCACCAGCTAAATGGCCTCCAGTGTATATAATACTCCGAATTCCTCCAGCCCTTTGAATTCGTATTTGACTATCAGCATTTGTCTCTGCTCCTGTCCAAATCTCGCAAATACTAAATTCCAGAATGACATGAGCCGTCACATCAACGCTTTGTGTTTAAAGTAAAAAGAAAACATTTCACAGAAACAAAACCTGCTGCTTATTGGCTGAAATGTCTTCTGTTTTGACTGACCCCCGGGGGCTTCATTCCAGCAGATGCCTTACAAGTGTCACAATATTGACTGAAAGCCACATGATCCCATGTAACACCCCGTTTGATCAAGTCAGACACCCCAATAACCTGGTCCAAGATATCCCTTCATAAGGAAAGAGAATAAAGACATTTGGATTTTACAGAATTCATCTCCGAGCTACAAATTTGCTATTTTATATTTGCTTTGTACAGGTATGGGATCTGTTATCCGGAAATCCGTTGTCCACAAAGCTCCGAATTACGAAAAGGCCGTCTTCTGTAGACTCCATTATATCCAAATAATCCAATTTTTTTTGAATGATTTCCTTTTTCTGTGTAATAATAAAACAGTAACTTGTACTTGATCCCAACTAAGATATAATTAATCCTTATTGGAAGCAAAACCAGCCTATTGGCTTTATTTCATGTTTATATGATTTTCTAGTAGATTTAAGGTATGAAGATCCAAATTACGGAAATTACAGAAAAACCCCAGGTCCCCTTCTGGATAACAGGTCCCATACCTGTATGGCAATTGTAATAAATTCAGAATTACAAGATTCCCAATGATATTTAAAGCTATTATTTCCTTAAAGGGGTTGTTCACCTTTGAGTTAACGTTTAGTTTGATGTAGAGATTAATATTCTGAGACAATTTGTAATTGGTTTTAATTTTTTATTATTTGTGGGTTTTTCACTTTTTATTCAGAAGTTCTCCAGTTTGCAATTTCAGAAATCTGGTTGCTGGGGTCAAAGTTACCCTAGCAACCATAAGGGCCAGATTTGTGGAGAGGCCACCAAGGCCCGGGCATAGGGCGACAGTATTTTACGGGGTGGCATTCTGCCCAACCACACCCACATTGGTTCAGACACACTGGGGGATGCGCAGGAGATACAATAATTTTCCCGTGCTCCAATCCCCATTGCTCCGGTTCCGATGACGAAAATTTGCACGAATAAAGGAGAGGGGAAAGGGGCAATGAACGGCAGTGGGCCTAGGGGGGCCCACAAAGTAAATCCAACCCTGGCAAACATGAATTGATTTGAATAAGAAACTGGAATATGAATAGGAGAGTAGCAATAACAATACATGTGTAGCCTTACAAAGCATTTGTTTTTTAGATGGGGTCAGAGGGCCAGATGGAATACACCCTGGGGTTCTAAGAAAGCTTGGTTCAGTTTTAGACCGGCCTCTATTTCTAAATTTCTCAGACTCACTTTCATCTGGTAGAGTACCTATGAATTGGAGGAAAGCTGATGTCATTCCTATATTTAGAATGGATTACTATCTCAGCCTGGCAATTACAGGCCAGTAAGTCTGACATCCGTGGTGGGCAAATTATTTGACGGCTTCTTAAGGGATGACATTAAAAAAATGTTCCTAGTAAATGGCATTATGAGCAGCAATCAGCATGGCTTTATGAAGGATAGGTCATGTCAGACGAATTTGATTGCTTTTTATGATGAGGTAAGTAAGATGTTGGACAGTGGGGGGGCAGTAGATGTGATCTATTTGGATTTTGCCAAAGCGTTTGATACTGTGCCCCACAAACGACTGCTTTCTAAACTAAGGTCTGTTGGGCTTAATGAAGTCGTTTGCACGTGGATAGGAAACTGGCTACAGGATCAGAGGGTGGTTGTTAATGGGACATTCTCTACTTGGAGTAAGGTTCTTAGTGGGGTCCCTCAGGGCTCAGTATTGGGTCCACTTTTATTTAACTTGTTCATTAATGATTTAGGGGAGGATATTGTAATGTTTCAGTGTTTGCAGATGACACAAAACTATGCAGCCCAATTAATTCCATTTATCCCAGTCAGCAGCATCAAGGGCAAATAAGGTCATGAGTTGTATTAAATGGGACATAGAGTCACGGGAGGAGGGGGTCCCACTGTATAGAGCACTGGTAAGGCCCCATCTAGAATATGCCGTACAGTTTTGGTCTCCATCACTCAAACAGGACATTATTGTATTAGAGAGGGTACAGAGAAGGGCAACTAAGCTGGTAAAGGGAAAATCTTAGCTATGAGGAAAGACTGGCCAAATTTGGGATGTTCACGCTGGAGAAGAGGCTCTTAAGGGGTGATAAGGCCCACTTATCGCTAAATCGCCCGAAGTTGCCTCCATTATGGCACATTTAGCAATATGAATTTTTGGGGTTTCGTTCTCTTTTAAAAGTAAACCACCCTTTTAACCCTCTGGAGGAGGCCATATAGCTATGTCTGTCAATTAATTACAATTTTGCACTTTTTGAGGGTCATGAATAAGTGTAATGCACATTACAAATAGGCCCATTGCTTTTCAGAGTTCGTTTTTTTGCCTAGCACTGTGCCTGGTATAAATGAGCCGAGTAGAATCAATAATCAGATCGTCGATGGCTCCTCGTTCAGTTGCGTGCATGGTATGTCAGGAATATATCGGCCCAGACGAGCTCAATTGTGAAGCGTTTGCTGCGAGTGCGTGGATCCTTTGCTTATTTGTTTATTCCCTATATACAGCAGAGACAGAACAAAGTAAGCAGCCTTTGCATTGACTTTATTTGCACAGCTTGGAAACATTTTATAGCAGAATGATAAACCGGGAAGCGGCCGTGATTACAGTCGCCCTGTCAGGCGCTTGATGGGAATTAGCTGTGTTCAATTAAGGATCTGAACGCAATCTCCTCATCTTGTCATTTAACTTTCCAAACTCTCCACGCTTGCAGCAGGTCGGGAACAAAAGAGAGCGCTGATTTCACCAGCCATTCCGCTTCGGATTTTTCTACGTGTTGATGGGTTTAATGTATTTAAAATGGGATTCTGCCATGCGTCATTAAGCACCTTTCCCCAAATGATATGTCCTACTTCTGCATCGCATTTAACACCAGCTCCGGGTCTCTGCAGTTTCCGCAGTACAAGAAGAAAAAAACGGAGGAACAAAAACCCGAAGGTGGTCCTTGCTCCCCCGTGATCGATTTGCAGAGACAAGGACTTTGCTGTCCAAAAGGCAGCCGAGCGGAAACCTTGCAAACTGTCGCCCACCGTGTTGTTCATTCAAGAGGGAAATGAACCGCAAGGAAAAATTGATTTGAGGGCCATGGACCTTGTTGACAAGAGAGTGTTGGGCCCAGCCCTCTCAGGATTACACTGCGGCAAAAGCACCAAACCAAAGTCTAGATTAGTCCTGCTCCTGTCCTTCTCTGTGCCCATGGCAGCCCCGAGAGCAGCACATACATGCACGAAATATTGTAGTGCCCACTTCCCAACCAACATCATTACTTGGCTGCAGTTTTCCTTCTAATTAATGACTGCCCTAAACCCGTCAAGTGTATTTTATCACAGTCGTCTCTTGATAATGTCAGAGTAAAACCCGGTATAGAAATCTCTGTGATGCTTTCATACAGCAGAACCCTCAAGAAATGAGGCCATTCCTCGTGGTTTAGGAACTCGGGTCGGTCAGTTGGAATATAAACAAGTTTAAAGGTTGATACAGTTACTGACTGCTGCACGGGCTGCAATGGTGTTTAATGAGAAGATGTATTAAAATCGGGAAATTCATTCTATTCAAAATATAGTTTTAAAGGTGAAATATACCATGTTTATAACTGATTCATACTCCCTTTACATTACCTGACATTAAGTACATTTTAAAGACATGGTTTACTTTGTGCCCAGAACATTCCTTCTCTGTATATTTGTATTTATACATATGGGAGGAGGTGCCATATTGATTCCCTTAGACAGTACAGTATGAGGGTATAGCTTATTGTGTGCCCAGAACATTCCTTCTCTGTATATTTGTATTTATACATATGGGAGGAGGAGATGCCATATTGATTCCCTTAGACAGTACAGTATGAGGGTGTAGCTTATTGTGTGCCCAGAACATTCCTTCTCTGTATATTTGTATTTATACATATGGGAGGAGGAGGTGCCATATTGATTCCCTTAGACAGTACAGTATGAGGGTGTAGCTTATTGTGTGCCCAGAACATTCCTTCTCTGTATATTTGTATTTATACATATGGGAGGAGGAGGTGCCATATTGATTCCCTTAGACAGTACAGTATGAGGGTATAGCTTATTGTGTGCCCAGAACATTCCTTCTCTGTATATTTGTATTTATACATATGGGAGGAGGTGCCATATTGATTCCCTTAGACAGTACAGTATGAGGGTATAGCTTATTGTGTGCCCAGAACATTCCTTCTCTGTATATTTGTATTTATACATATGGGAGGAGGAGGTGCCATATTGATTCTCTTAGACAGTACAGTATGAGGGTATAGCTTATTGTGTGCCCAGAACATTCCTTCTCTGTATATTTGTATTTATACATATGGGAGGAGGGAGGTGCCATATTGATTCCCTTAGACAGTACAGTATGAGGGTATAGCTTATTGTGTGCCCAGAACATTTCTTCTTTGTGTATTTGTACCACCCATTTAAGGGAACTTAAAAACATGTACATCTAAAACAAGGATTGTTTTGTTCAAAAATTTAATTTTTGTTAAAAAAAATCCATAAATTAAAAGTGTGAGTAATAAACAATTCTAAGCTACCTGGTACTAACATAGTTTGAGCACAGTTTTCCAAAAATGCCTATTCATTTCTGGAAATTAGTCACAACTTTTACTACCCGCACAAAATGCGTGCATAAAAAAAACTGCATTGCAACTCACCTTTATTGGCGCAGGCCATCCATTTCAAGTTATCAGCGAATGCCGCCTCCCTTCCAATGAGGTAAGTAAATATTCGAACCTGTACGAGGAACGCAAAAATAAAATTATGGAGTGCTTTTTTTATAAAACAACTTTTTGAAACCTGTTATTCTGAAATGTTTCTTAATTTTTTTCTTTTGAATCTAGAACAAATTACAGCAATAAATTCTATCGATAGCTCAACTACCTGCCAATAGCGGCGTATTGCTTTGCTAACTTCGAGGATTTTGTGGCAGACTCATCTTTTAACGGAAGCAAAATATTTGAGCTCCAAGGGAAGGTTTGCATCAAGCTTGAGACTTATCAGATTAGTCATCTGCTTTGACCATCCATTCCCAGTGTACTGGAGTAGGAATTAGCCGGCTTTTTATTTCCCCATTCTGTTCTTTGGCCTTAAGTAAAGGGTTGATGTGAGAATGGATGGGCAGGAGGAGCTGTAGCCTCACCCATACACAATGGAGGATATTATTGAAGGCTAAGCCTCCCCAATGAATTAATGAATTTCCTCACAAAGGATGAAGGCATTATACATGGAACTGACCCTGTACTTATTCTGTCATGTGTTCTAGGATATTATACATGGACTAAGCACTGTATTTATCATTTCATGTGTTCTGGGGTATTATACATGGAATTGGCCCTGTATTTATCTGCTGTGTGTTCTGGGTATTATACATGGAATTGACACTGTATTTATCTGCTGTGTGTTCTGGGGTATTATACATGGAATTGGCCCTGTATTTATCTGCTGTGTGTTCTGGGGTATTATACATGGAATTGGCACTGTATTTATCTGCTGTGTGTTCTGGGTATTATACATGGAATTAGCCCTGTATTTATCTGCTGTGTGTTCTGGGGTATTATACATGGAATTGGCCCTGTATTTATCCTGCTGTGGGTTCTGGGGTATTATACATGGAATTGGCCCTGTATTTATCTGCTGTGTGTTCTGGGGTATTATACATGGAATTGGCACTGTATTTATCTGCTGTGTGTTCTGGGGTATTTTACATGGAATTGACACTGTATTTATCTGCTGTGTGCTCTGGGGTATTATACATGGAATTGGCCCTGTATTTATCTGCTGTGGGTTCTGGGGTATTATACATGGAATTGGCCCTGTATTTATCCTGCTGTGTGTTCTGGGGTATTATACATGGAATTGACACTGTATTTATCCTGCTGTGGGTTCTGGGGTATTATACATGGAATTGGCACTGTATTTATCTGCTGTGTGTTCTGGGGTATTATACATGGAATTGGCCCTGTATTTATCCTGTTGTGTGTTCTGGGGTATTATACATGGAATTGGCCCTGTATTTATCCTGCTGTGTGTTCTGGGGTATTATACATGGAATTGACCCTGCATTTAACCAGCCCCTAAATAAAGGCAAAACAAATAAGCTACAACTTTAATTTTACAATTCAATTCTATTTTTAGAAATCATCTTTGCATTATTCTCTTGGAGGAAGTGAACAGTAATTACAAATGACAAAGTCCGTTAATATTGGAGGTTGCATCATAACATTTGCCTGTTGTCAGGCGTTTGCCAATAGTAATAAACAAATCAATTTATGTATTTACTCGAATACTAAGATTCTAAAGTCACCAGTCAGCCCCAAAAGTTGCTGTTGACGAAATCCAAACAGCCGAATTGTTCTATATTTATCTGCTGCTGCTCCGTTTTGAACTGAAATGCTGTTTCTCATTTAAATTTTTATAGAAATCCATTTTTCACATAAGATTTGGGCCTGAAAGCCCGTTGATTCCTGGCGTAGTTTTATTATTGTGATTAAAGTAAAAGAATTACAGGCAGCAGCCGCTGAAATCAAGTAAGAGGGATTTGGAGGTTTTTCACTGAATGTAGAGCAAATTTTAGTGCATTAAAAAAAAGTATGAAAAGAAAATGTAATTGCCTCTGAACTTTCTGTGCTATTTTCTAGAATTACCTTTGGTATTTTGAGGCTTTTTTTTAATGCACATAAAAACCCTGAGTGCCCTGTACTTAGAAGCAGATAAAAGCTGTCTCTAATAGGGCACTAATGCACTGCAAATACATTCCTTTTCATTATTGCCATTTTTAATAGAACCCCGGGAAGCAGTCGTATCAGCTTGATGGAGGCCACATATTATTTACCAACTATTTATCAGGCTTTCTGTACCCAAGCCAAGATATCACAAGCATCACAGAGGGCTTGTCATCTTCCCCGGTATCTAATGGCTATAGCGTGCCAAGAAAAGCGGATGCCGTTTGATGTGCGCATTCTGTGCCGAATTAGACTCGTGATAATTGCCATTTACAAACCTTTACAATTTCTGCGCAATTTACTGTCAGCGAGAGGAATGTGCCAAAAAGCCAACACAAATCTGTTTCATCTACTCAAAGGGAGAAGGAGAAAAAATTTAATTCACTTCATTTCCTGTGATCAATGTATTCTCGTTTCAATTGAGTACATTGGGACAGAGATCCAAACAGAAAAGAACAATTGACTTCATGTATCAGTTCCAGCTGTGAGTTTCATTCACTGGCAGGCGGTGAGCTAAATGCAACTCACATGAAGTTATTTGGCCCCTGAAACTACATATAACAGCACTGATATGGGGTCTCACATCCCCTGCAGTTGACTGTCACTATGATCCCCATGAGAAAGAAGCTTTAATCTGCAGAGAGCTATACAGATACTTAGAATCTCAGCTGCCATAAAGCAGGACAGGACTGCTGCTTACAATGGGGATCAGATAAGATCTGTGCAGCCACTGGGACAGAATGTTCTGTTATACAGATAGCTAGAATCTCAGCTGCCATAAAGCAGGACAGGACTGCTGCTTACAATGGGGATCAGATAGGATCTGTGCAGCCACTGGGACAGAATGTTCTGTTATACAGATAGCTAGAATCTCAGCTGCCATAAAGCAGGACAGGACTGCTGCTTACAATGGGGATCAGATAGGATCTGTGCAGCCACTGGGACAGAATGTTCTGTTATACAGATAGCTAGAATCTCAGCTGCCATAAAGCAGGACAGGACTGCTGCTTACAATGGGGATCAGATAGGATCTGTGCAGCCAGAAATAAATAAAATCTTCATAGATTGATAATTGTATTTTTGAATCAAAGACATCGCAAAAAATGGTTTAACTGGATACTGAGTAGGGTAGGGTTGTACTTATTAATAGTTATAATTAAGCCTATAATAAAGGTAAAGTTGAACTGATCTTGTATTTCCAGATGAATGGTGCTCACCCCCATTATGGAAAAGTTTCCAAATCGAACGAATATTTCCATTTTCTGCAAAATTGTTTTTTTTCTCTCTCTCTCCACTTTGGAAACAAAATCTATCTTCTCCTTAGTTTTATAATCCCATTATTTACTGCTTTGTTCTCTTCACTTTTATTATCCATTTACTTTGGAATCCTCACATTGCATCATTTAAACATGTTTTATCTTTTGTCCCTAGTTGGTTTATTTTATGTCCCAGAGAAGTGCGTCTTTATTCTGGCCTCTAGCTCAGCTATTATCTCTCCCATAATGACTCGCTCTGCTGGGGCCGAGATGTTTCAGCTTAGACTTCAGCATTTAATGTGGGTGAAACACATAAATACTCTTTTCTAAAGCTGGAACCTTGGATGTGGGTAACATTTTCCTTTTTTTGTGAAAAAACTCAATGTCAAATGCGTTATATATTTGGTTTAAACATTCCTGAATCCAAGTTAGTTAATACAGACTGGGGTCCTAACAGTCCCCTAAGTTTGCTCATAGTCTGTACAGAGAGATCCCATAAAACTATGGCAGCATAGGTATTCCCTGTACTAAGCACAATTCAGCAGGAACAGTCCCCTAAGTTTGCTCATAGTCTGTACAGAGAGATCCCATAAAACTATGGCACATAGGTATTCCCTGTACTAAGCACAATTCAGCAGGAACAGTCCCTAAGTTTGCTCATAGTCTGTACAGAGAGATCCCATAAAACTATGGCAGCATAGGTATTCCCTGTACTAAGCACAATTCAGCAGGAACAGTTCCTAAGTTTGCTCATAGTCTGTACAGAGAGATCCCATAAAACTATGGCAGCATAGGTATTCCCTGTACTAAGCACAATTCAGCAGGAACAGCCCCTAAGTTTGCTCATAGTCTGTACAGAGAGATCCCATAAAACTATGGCAGCGTAGGTATTCCCTGTACTAAGCACAATTCAGCAGGAACAGTCCCCTAAGTTTGCTCATAGTCTGTACAGAGAGATTCCATAAAACTATGGCAGCATAGGTATTCCCTGTACTAAGCACAATTCAGCAGGAACAGTCCCTAAGTTTGCTCATAGTCTGTACAGAGAGATCCCATAAAACTATGGCAGCATAGGTATTCCCTGTACTAAGCACAATTCAGCAGGAACAGTCCCTAAGTTTGCTCATAGTCTGTACAGAGAGATCCCATAAAACTATGGCAGCATAGGTATTCCCTGTACTAAGCACAATTCAGCAGGAACAGCCCCTAAGTTTGCTCATAGTCTGTACAGAGAGATCCCATAAAACTATGGCAGCATAGGTATTCCCTGTACTAAGCACAATTCAGCAGGAACAGTCCCTAAGTTTGCTCATAGTCTGTACAGAGAGATCCCATAAAACTATGGCACATAGGTATTCCCTGTACTAAGCACAATGCTGATATAAAACCTACTGTGCTGGCTATAAAGTGCCAGTGCTTTACAGTCTTGGTTTCTGAGTTCCAGTTCATGTAATTACAAATTACAAAAAAATGCCTAGCAAAAGGGTCCATAAATAATAGTAAATGTAATGCAGTTATGCATATGAATAAATAACAGTAATATTCAATTTCCCTTCCTTCAAACTTGCCATTCAAATGTAATCTCCGGATGACGATCGCTCAGTGGATAAACTAATTAAATATTTCCTCCATTTCCAGCACAGAGTCCAAAGCCTATAAAATGTTGGGGCACAATCCCTTGGGACAGAATTGGACAGCGGACTGGTCTCACTGTATAGGAGCTTTCCCTCTGTGAATCCTTAAAGGACTTTCCACCAGTTCTAGCGATGTCCTCCTGTCAGTTTTATTGCAATTGGAATGAAAAGAGAAATGGTGGGGGTTTAATGGTCATTGGACAAGTCATTATCATGTCCTTTCTGTCAACCTTTCCCCAATGTTTAAACAGGAAAAAATCCTTTAATCATAACTCAACTCTTCCATCTCCTCAATGAATGTTGCCTTTCCAGTTTCTTCTCTCCATAATACACAGATATTTGGACTATTACCCAGAAATTGGGCTCAATGGACCAGAAAAACGTACATTTTTTTCCAAATGACTTTTCTTGAAGTGATTAGGTTGGAAGCCAAATCTCATATCGGTTTTCAAAGCTTCAATTAAGTTCACAGCACATGGTACTAAGCAAGACCTGTCTGTTATATGAGACAATGCTCTGCTGGAAACATACAGACAGCAATAAAGGGCAAGATAAACCTCAGCAAATCTTCCATCAGATGGTCTTGTCCATTGTTGTCAGTTGAGTAGGTTTGACTCAGCACAAATAACATGTTATATAGTTTCCAATACAATTCCCCTCATTTACCACTTATTAACCTCCGTATTCATATCTGCTTTGCCAGGACATGGTTAATTCACTTTCTCCCATATGTTGGACAATAAGAACGTTTATACATTCAGAGCTAACTGCCAGCCCCCTGTGTATTCTAATGAATGGTGGCAAGGTAATCTAGCAGTCTGATTGGCTAAGGCTCGGTCCCCATGGACATTATGATACTTACATTACAAGTAGATCTAGCTCTTGAACATCATTAGCTACAGGTTGGTCTAGCCTTGTGAACACCCCAATGACCATATTAACTACAGCAGTGCTTGTTAGACTTTTTTGGGTCAAGCCCATTGTGCAGGATCAAACTTTATTCAGCCCCCCAGCTTATAACCGTATGGATAAAAGAAACATCAGCTTATCTATTCAGCAATATTCCCCTAGAATATCAAGGAGATGTAATAAGCATTCCACTCCGATCTCATACTGATTGATTTTCTAGTTGGGCTTTTAGAGTATGTAGAAGAGCAAACAGACATTCTACACAAATCTCACCCTAAAAACCCATCAGGCCAAGCCCCCCACTGCTACTACAGGTTGGTCTAACCCTCATCATATAAAGGCTGTTAACTAATTTACTCACATTTCTATGAAAGTAAGGAAAACAGGGTTGGACTGGCCAGCTGGAGGACTGGAGAAATACACGGTGGGCCCTGGATTTGTTGGGCCCCACGGCAGTAATAGGCCCCAATGTGCCAGTAGATATCGGCTGTGGTAATAATCAGTGGCGCTTGTGGCAGATGTATCACGGGGAGTGGAATTGTGATAGTGTTGTGGGCCCTTATCTGGGGGGACAGGCAGTGAGTCCTTAGCTGGGGGGTAGTAATTATCAGCCGTGTTAATCATCAGCCGCAATAATTATTGGCACTTCTAGCAGAGGTATCATGGGGATGGCAGTGGGGGGATGGGCAGTGGGTCATTAGTTTGGAAGATGGGATGAGAAAGTGGGTCCTTAGCTGGGGGGACAGAGTGGTAGGTCCTTAGCTGGGGGATGGGGAAGTGGGTCCTTAGCTGGGGGGATGGGGAATTGGGTCCTTAGCTGGGAGGGTGGGGTACTGGGTCCTTAGCTGTGGGGACTGGGTGGTGATTCCTTAGCTGGGGGGATCGGGAAGTGGGTCCTTAGCTGGGGGGACAGGGTACTACGTCCTTAGCTGTGGGGACTGGGTGGTGGGTCCTTACCTGGGGGGACGGAGTGGTGTGTCCTTAGCTGGGGGATGATGTGGTGGGTCCTTAGCTGGGGGGATGGGGAAGTGGGTCCCACTTCCACCAGTCCGACACTGAATAAAGAGCTAAAAATGTTACTTTATCTGTTTGTAAGCACCTGCCCCTTCACTACTTGGGGGATTCTCTTCCCTGTCTCTCCCATTAGCTGCAAAACAAAGCTCCAATTCTATTTTACCTACTGCATACTAATATAACATCTCATCACTTCAAGCAGAAGACCATTACATATTTGCTAGAAAGGTTTTATTTTATAATTTATGCAAAATCATAGTCCTGGGTAAATCATTTATTGCAATTGATTAAGCACTTCCAAATTAAGTACCCTGCAGGATTTTTTTGTGCGCATCTTTAATACTTTTGTAATAATTAACATTTTCCCCCTAAAGCTATTTTTTTTCCAATTATGGCTCAGCTGTTAATACAGCAAACAGTCATTAAGAGATAAAATGGTCCAGACGTGACATTCAGAACGGGAATAAGCGCTTTCCCAGAATGCTACACTGTGTTACCGTTTATCCGCTCTGAAAAATGAAATATGACTTGAGAATTTGGGAAGAGTACCTGATCCTGCGGTGAAATGAAGAAGGGCTAAATATTTAATAGACTGCTCTAATTAGCCACAA